>CM070549.1:75548696-76253696 GCA_036346405.1 Phyllostachys edulis | reverse complement strand
CGTTTTGTAGGAGCCGACGCCCTGTAAGCTCCAAGTGAGGATGGATGGGTCCCTTTGTATTGAGGCTGCGCAGGGGATGGTGTATCCATACGAGGAAGCAAGGCAAAGACGGTGCCGGTGGCGGCGCAGTTACGCTAGGGTCTAGGTGGATATGGTACATGTCAATTTCGAGCCGTCCCGCTGAAGATTTGCCCGAACGAAGAGATCACAACACTAGGGGATGCCGTCCTCTCTTTTATCCAGTGGCCCAAGAAGGACATCGCTCGACCCAGCGAGGCTGCGATCCGGACACGACCATTCCTCTCAGCGGGACCTCGATGACTCCACCTCATGTTTCGCCTTAGAAGGCCACCTCTTCGATTCCCATGGAGAAGACGCTGAAGGAACAGCAAAAGCGTGCCGACGTATCGGTTCCCGAGTCGTCTCACAAAAAGACACTGCCAATCGCTAAGGCCAAATCTAAATCAACGAACGTTAAGGCGCCTCCCAAGTCCGGGAAGTCCGCGATACCCGGGAACTACATCATCGAAAAACCGTTGTGCTCCTACGCAGTATTAATGCACGCTGGATTTGCTTGTCAGGCTTTGCATGCCTGATACTTGGACAAGACCCAAAAGAAGGGTTGCGATACTGGAATCACCGTCAGATACGAGGACAAGCATTTCTTCAACGGGATGAGGTACTTCGTCATGGGCTTCAACGACTTATATGAACTATTCAACCTTGTTGGCCTCGACGTCTCGCTTCTACGATGTTGGACACTGTAAGTGCGTACAATCAAGTTCTACATTCATGTAATACCGATAAATATCACAACTCATTGTTTATGTATAGATACATGCTGAAAAATGTCCGGGAATGGAAAGAACCGGTGGGTTTCCTCCACCCACATGTGGTATCGTTGCAAACCATCCAACAAGACTCGTCCTTCGTCGAGAAATACATAACGAGGTCATTGCTTCGTCAGACGAACATGAAGTACATAGTGGTGCCCTACAACCAGGGGTAAGTGTCACTACTTGCTATACAAATTTCATTTGTACTTTATCTGTGACACGAACTTAGGTTTAATGACTATAGTGACATACATGAGTAGGTACCACTGGATCCTTTTAGTTATTATACCCAAGAGGAACCATGTGATATACCTTGATTCCCTAAACCGCAACAAGCACGACTTCAGCATTCTAAGAGGAATACTCGAGAGGTATGCTCATTTCCTCCTTACATAACTCTATTGTAGTCTTCATTCGTTTGAAATGGCCGAGGATAACTTTTTCGAATCATGTAGGTCGTTCATCAATTATGTTGCCAACAAAGGAATATATGATGGAAAGAGCGCCCAACTAACACACAGGATGGATTTTTCGGTACGCACTACAACACGATAATCCTATATCATACTTCATAATAACGCGTCTAGAACTGACTATACCTATATATGTAATTCTATTTTTGCAGTGCCGCCAACAAAAAGATGATGAGTTATGTGCAATCTACGTCTGCTATCATATGCAGCTAATCCTTAGAGCTAGGAAGAAGGATCCTGAGGTTTGTCAATCTTGAAATAATTATTTCCTAATTATAAATATAAATAGCTTACCACTTTACTCTTAATTGGTAGCGACAGGTCTTGGATTTACAATGTGATTCACTCGTTGCGGAAGAGATCAAGGACATTCGAGGGAAGCTCGCACCTTTATCAACACGAAATCATTAACGACAACGGAGAGTTTCACTCGTCGCCAACCGAGAGCATCACCCGCCGACACCTCTCAACGTAAACAATTGTAATCCGGTTGTAACTATAGCAACAATACTTGAACAAATGCGATCTTTTGTAATTTATTTTGAGTAATGATCACTTTGAGTTGTCAATAATTGATTATCTCTAATGAATCTGTTTTTGTGCATGCTTGAATCTGTTTTTGTGCATGCTTGTTTTCGAGGGCATGGCTAGCAATTCGAGGCTAGCCAGAAAACAAGAAAATTGTGGTCGGTATGAGCTATCACAGACGGTTTTTTGTTAAAACCGTCTGTGAAGGCAGGTATCACAGACGGTTTCTACTCAAAACCGTTTATGATCCGAGAATATCACAAACGGTTCTAAATAAAAACCGTCGTGATCCGAGAATATCCGAGCGGTTCTAAATAAAAGCCGTGCATGATATTCTCGGATCCTGACGGTTTTAATCCAAACCGCTCGTGATATTCTCGGATCACAAACGGTTTTATTTAGAACCGCCTCGTGATATTCTCGGATCACGAGCGATTTTTAATCCAAAGCATGCGTGATACTAGCCTTCCAGACGGTTTTTAGTAAAACCGTCTCGTGATATTTCATATCACGAGCGATTTTTACCGTCTCGTGATAATATCTGTTATCACGCACCAACAAACATAGACGGTTTGGAAACCGTCTGTGATGACGGTTCCGAACCGTCTGTGATGTGGCTTCCTGTAGTAGTGTTAGATGAGAATTGTTTACTATCTAATGCAACTTCTTTGCTTGTTCTTAGATTTATTAAGAAAGAAGAGCTGGAGGCCGAGAGGATTGGAAAGGAAACAGTTGTACAAGAATTTTGTTTGAGGGTGCGGGCTACTATTGGTGGCATAGTACAAAAAGTCGGTGGCATAGTACAAAAAGTCGGATCGGACAGCCGGTTAAACCAGAAAAAGCTAGAACCGGCAACCTAGCTAGCTCGTTTCAGCTCAAAGACCATCCATGCATTCAGACCGGGCCGAACCGGTTGGTTTTTACTAAACCGGTGTGGCTGGTTTCACTGAACCAAACGATTTTTGTTTAGGACATAAATACCCTCATTCTTATTATTTCCTTGTTGTGTATTTAGGGGTAAGATTGGAAAGATGTGAATATGAGTGTCCTACTGTTGTACGCTAGTTGTTTCATTGAGAATTAGATGGTAGTTTCCACCCATTGCTCTGAATAAATACTCTGACAGACAATTACAGTACAACTATGTTGTTGCTATAGCTATACATGCGTAATTCTAATGATAAATCTCTTGTTTTGAAGATTCATAATCTAGATATACAAATTGATTGCAATATTTAATAGAAAATCTCAATTTTTAGAAAAAAATAATGGTAAATAAATGTAATATTCATATATATATATATATATATATATATATATATATATATATATATACACCAGCGTGTTGGACTAGTAAATCGGTTGCTTGACCGGTTCGATTGTCGGGCTGACTTTTTGTATTATGGTTGGTGGGACCCAGAGGAAGGAAAGGGAGGCAGGGAGCGTTACTAATCCACCGCTGGAGTATTACTACACGCATGTCGGATTGTTACCGCACGCCGGTCAGAGTGTTACTCCATGCTAGACGAAGTGTTACTGCATGCCAGACAGAGTGATACTACACTATAGGCAAAGTGTTATTGCACGAATGACATCGAACTCGAATTGAGTTGGTTGTAACTTATTAAATTAGGTGAGTTCGAACCAAGTTTAGCTATTTGTGTGCATGTGAGTATCGAGGGAACCGAGTAGTACTCGATCTCTCCTAATCCTTAGTTGCCTTTCGCCTATATATTTTTTCCTGTACGTACTCTTTGGGTCCTTAGGCCACGAATATAAATATATTATTTTTAGAGAGTTATACGTTTGTTCTTCTCCTACATATGACACACAATTGCAACTAGAGAAGGGAATTGGACGTTCTCTACCCTGTTGTTCTTGTGATTCCTTGTGTTTTGCAGGAGCAACAACATGTCTATTTGTCGTGGTCGAGTAGAGAAGGGTCGGAGCTTGTGGTTGGGAGAATTTGAGTGTCACAGGTCGCTGTAATCGAGGTAGTGGTTGGCGCCATTATTTGTCAGATTGCACGTATTCAAGTTTTCACAATCCTACACCGTGAAAATCGGACATCCTCTATATCATCTTGGTATCAGAGTGTGGTTGACACTATACGATTATTTATCCTTAGATTAGTTCTATTTTTCTGTCCTATACACAAAAACCAAAAAAAAAATTCTTAAGTTAGTAGTTCAATATGTTATTTTAGTGAGTTTTGTTAGGTTTTTGTCCATTAGAAATTTGGGTTTAGTTGCTGGCTATGTCTCCTTTGCGACTCAGCCATGTTATCAACTAACACTATCAAAGACACAGTATTACTACACTACTGTAGGTGTGTACTGCACTTGCACTACACTTTTACAAATTGTTGTTGGTCATGTCTCCTTTGGTACCGTTTCGGTTATTCTAGAGTAGTTCTTTTTTGCATTTTTCTTTTGTTCCAGATCGTGTAATCTATGTTTCATGTCATTAGTTAAGTGTTTGCTGAATCCATATATTAAAAATAATGGAAACCCTAATTTCCTTTGTGAACCAATCTGCCCTTTGCAAACACTTTGGTCCTATTGAGACTAGCTATTTGATATTACTTTAGGGATGTCATATATCATCTAAGTGCACAATCTTGTGAGTTGTTCTTGTTGGACCGTAGGGGAATTGTTGATGCTCATTGTTTCATCAAGTTGGTCGAGGTATAAAAGAGAGAGATAGAGAGAGAGAAAGGGAAAAGACGACATTACAAAAAAAACAGAGAGATAAGAAAATAAGTACTTTGGCCAACTACTCTTGTGAGCAATACCCTAAATTTTATTAAAGATCAGATTGTGCATTAGTTGTGTTCTGAGCAATCTTGTGCCATATTTTATCGTTTGAGCAATTGGTTAGTATCTCTCCATAACTTGAGCAATACGAGCTATTTGGTGCTGACACTTATATCTTGTTTAGCTCATTCCTTTGATTGTATTAAGTTACATCATCTTTGCATGTGAGTTGCTTTGTTCCTCGCTTATATCAAAAGATTAGCAACTAGTCATTGGAATTATAAGGAGATGGAACAAGCTATGATTAAGGTACGTGTGCAAGAATACGAAGATCAAACTCTTGCGTGTTTTTTGCTTGGCCTAAACAAGAACGTAAAATGCATAGTGCAATATCAGCCCAACAACAATGTCATTGAGTTGGTGTATCAAGCGACAAAGGCGAAGAAGCAATCGCTAGAAGACACAAAACTAGCACCAAGGACGAAACTTTTTAATTTGAAAGCTCCATCATCATCATCTAATGCAACCAAAGCACACTTCAATTTGGGACAAGGTACATGTTCAACTAGTACTAGTTCTAATGCTAATACTTCGTTCTTCTTCGTTTGCAAATTCAACATATCCACCAAGTGACAATAAGCCCGCTGCATCCCCTACATCCTCAATTGGCTCTACGACAAAGAGTAGAGAGATTCAATGCTTCAAGTGTTTGGGACGTGGACATATCTCTATGGGGTATCCGAACAACTGAGTTATGCTTGTTTCAGAGGATGGAGAGTACGAATCTACAAGTGAGGATGAGGTTACATATATTGATGAACCAAAAAAAATATGATGATGCTCCTGAAGAAGAGGAAGAAGAAGATCTGAATTGCACATATGAGATAGGTGTAGCTCTTGCTATTAGAAAAACATTGCGTGTTCATATCAAGGAACATACACACCCACAATGATTCAACTTGTTTCAGACCCAAGCTAAGGTAGATGACAAGATAATCAAGCTCATCATTGATGGTGGTAGTTGTCATAACTTGTCTAGTGTGGAGATGTGTGATAAACTTGGTTTGAAGTTGTTGAAACACCCCCGTCCATATCATGTGCAATGGTTTAGCAATTGTGGAGATGTGAAGGTTCCACACATGGCAAACGTTACCTTCAAGATTCATGACTACATCGATACAGTTGTTTGTGATGTGGTGCAAATGACAGTGTGTGACTTGTTGTTGGGAAGACCTTGGCAAAATGATCGGAGTGTGCAACATGATGGTCATTCCAACATGTACTCTTTCGAGTCAGAAGGAAGGAACGTGATGCTATTTCCTATGACTCCATAGCAAATACTTGCTGAAAACATGCAAAAAAAGAATGGGGTGAAGGTGGAGTGTGAAAAAAGAAAATTGAGTGACATCCACCCTTCGATAAATGAGAGCCACAAGCTAAATGTGAGGTAAAAAGAAAAGTGAGGGAGAGAAGTTAGTAATGTTAGCCACCAAATCTGAAATGAGAGAAGTAAGGAACAACCCAGATTTGATGAACTTTGTGCTCTTGTACAAAGATTTTTCTTTCAACTAATGACTTACCTCTTTTCGTAGTGTTATTTCTAGTGTTTTGCAGGCATTCGGGGATGTCTTTCCAAAGGATATACATGTTGGTTTTCCTCCTATACATGGAATTGAGCATCAAATCAACCATGTTCCTGATGCCTCACTTCACAACTGACCACCCTACCGCACCAATCCTGAGGAGACAAAAGAAATTCAGTTGCAAGTGCAAGCACTAATTGATAAGGGGTACGTACGCGAAAACCTTAGTTCTTGTGTTGTTTCTATGATTTTAGTTCCTAAGAAAGATGGTACTTGGAGAATGTGTATTGATTTTCATACCATTAACAACGTCACTGCTAGATATTATCATCCTATTCCTAGGTTAGATGATATGCTAGATGAACTTAGTGGTGCTTTTATATTCTCCAAAATTGGTTTGAGAAGTGGATACCACCAAATTAGGATGAAAAGTGGCGATAAATGGAAAACTGCTTTTAAAACTAAATTTGGATTGCATGAGTGGTTAGTCATGCCCTTTGGTTTCACTAACGTTTGATGAATCGTGCTTTTAAGAGCTAGATTTGTTGTGGTATACTTTGGTGATATTCTGATTTATAGCAAAATGATGGATGAGCACATTGATCATATTAGACAAGTGCTAGAAGTGCTTAGAAATGATAAACTTTATGCCAATCTTGAGAAGTGCACTTTTTGTATCGATAAAGTTGTGTTCGTAGTCTATGTTGTTTCTAGACAAGGCATTGAGATAGATGAAACTAAAATCAGAAGCTTTCATGGTCTTGCTAGTTTTTATCGTCGTTTTGTTAAAGATTTCAGTACCATTGCTGCCCCATTAAATGAGTTAACTAAAATGGGTGTTATTTTTTAATGGGGAGAATCACAAGAAAAAACTTTTCAAGAATTGAAGAAATGTTTGACTAAAGCACCATTGCTTGTTTTGTCTGATTTCACTAAAACTTTTGAGATCGAATGTGATGCTAGTGGGATAGGTATAGGTGGTGTTTTGGTGCAAGACAGAAAACCAGTAGCATACTTTAGTGAGAAACTAGGAGGTGCTCAGTTGAACTATCCTATGTATGATAAGGAATTGTTTGCTTTGGTGCGTGTCCTTGAAACTTGGCAACATTATCTTTGCCCTAAAAAATTTGTTATCCATTCTGGTTAAGAGGCTCTTAAATATTTGAAAGGCCAAGCTAAACTGAACCGTAGACATGCTAAGTGGGTAGAATTCTTGAAACCTTCCCATATGATATTAAGTATAAGAAAGGAAAAGAGAATGTGGTTGCTGATGCTTTATCTCGTAAAAGTGTGCTTTTAACTCAATTGGAAGTGAAAATTCCTGGGTTAGAGAATTTGAGAGATTTGTACACTTTAGATCATGATTTTGTAGAACCATATTCTAATTGTCGAGATGGGAAAGGATGGGAGAATTTCCATGTACATGATGGGTTTTTATTTCGTGCTAACAAACTATGTGTTCCAGATTCGTCCATGCGTTTGCTTTTATTGCAGGAATCTCATACAGGTGGATTCATGGGACACTTTGGGAGAGAAAACACCCTCATGATGTTGAGTGGTCACTTTTATTGGCCTAAGATGAGGCGTGACATCGAGAGGTTTGTACAACGATATGTGACATGACACAAAGCGAAATCAAAACTTAATCCACAAATAGTTTATATACTTCACTTCTTGTTCCTAGTGTACCTTGGGAGGATATTAGTACGGATTTTGTTTTGGGATTGCCTAAAACTAAGAGGGGGGAGGGATTCAGTTTTTGTAGTTGTGGATAGGTTTTCTAAAATAGCACACTTTATTTCTAGTCACAAAAGCGACGATGTGTCGCATGTAGCTGACTTATTTTTCAGGGAAATAGTGAGATTGCATGGCATGCCAAGTACTATTATTTCAGATCACGACATCAAGTTTATGAGCTACTTTTGGAAGACTTTATGGGCCAAACTCGGGACAAAGTTGTTATTCTCAACAACTTTTCACCCACAAACGGAGGTGGTAAATCGTGCACTTTCCATGTTGCTAATGATGATCAAGAAGAACCTAAAAGAATGGGAAGATTGTTTGCCGCATGTGGAATTTGCATACAACAGGGTGGCACACTCTACCCCTCAAATGTGCCCATTTGAGGTGGTGTATGGTTTCAAACCAATCACACCACTCGATTTGCTTCCCCTTCTACTACAAGAACATGTTAATATGGAGGCGTCAAAGTGTGCTGAATATGTGAAGAAAATTCATGCCAAGACAAAACAAGAGATTGAAAATAAAGCGCGCTACTATGCTAATAAGAAGAACAAGTCAAGAAAGATGGTGTTGTTTGAACCGGGTGACTTGGTTTGAGTGCATCTACGTAAAGAATGCTTTTCGGATAAGCATAATTCCAAATTGATGCCTCGAGGAGATGGTCCATTCAAAATATTTGAGAAGATTAATCACAATGCTTACAAGATAGAGCTTCTAGGTGATGACTATGCGGTGAGTTCTACATTCAATGTTGCTGATTTCTCACCATTCTTTGGACCAAAACATTCAGAGTCAAGGGCAACTCCTTTTCAAGAGGATGATGATGAGGACATCCCTAGCACTAGTACATCCTTTAGCTCACATGATGTTGTTCATGGTATACAAGTTTTAAGACCAGTAGCTAGTTCCATTCGGCATAAGAAGAATGCACAAACCCCAATTGGGCCGATTACATGAGCTCGAACAAAGAAGCTACAACTAGAGGTGAACTCGCTTCTCGCTAAGTTAAACTTTAATTTAGATGAGAATTGTTTACTACCTAATGTGACTTCTTTGCTTGTTCTCATATTTATTAAGAACAAAGAGCTAGAGACCAAGAGGATTGGAAAGGATTCTGTTGTACAAGAATGTTGCTTGATGGCACAGGCTACTTTTGGTGGGACCTAGAGGGACGAGAGAGAGGCTAGGAGCATTACTACTCCACCACCGGCGTATTACTTCACACTAGCCGGAGTGTTACTGCATGCTAACCAGAGTGTTACTACACACCAGACAGAGTGATACTACACTACCGCCGGGGTGTTATTGCACGAACGACATCAAACTCGAATCCAAGTCGGTTGTAACTTATTAAGTTCGGTGAGTCTGAACCAAGTTTAGCGATTTGTGTGTGTGTGTGTGTGTGTCTCGAGGGAACTGAGTAGTACTCGATCTCTCCTAGTCCCTAGTTGGCCCTTAGCCTATATATCTGTAGGATCATAATGGCAATCAGAAGGGGGGGGGGGTTGAATGATTGCAGCGAATTGACCCCCGAATTCTCACTTCTTCTTGTTATCAAGAACTCCGGCAAACTCTTTGGATGACTTGAAAAACTTCACAGCCGAGACCACCTCAGCGCACAGGAAGAACACCAAATCAAGAATCAAAGTAGAACGAATCTGAACTTTATATATCAAACTTGATTTGTGTCTACAAAGTGCTCAGCAAGCACCCCTCAAATCCCCAATTCGAAGGACATCTAAATCGCAGCAACAGCAGCAAGCTACGATCTCAAAAACATCTAAAACTCCCTTCCCTATGAAACCTTCGCAAGGCGCACCCACTCTGCCTCTTTTATAGGCAAAGTTTAATCCGTATCAATCACGAATACGAAACCTATCTCTCCGAAAATCAAGGGACCCGAAACCCTTTCCAACACAGGTTTTACCAAAACAACTCAAAACTTTCCAAAACAAACTCTTCCACGTCGTAAGCCTCGGGACACCTTCCCGTAGCTCCAACGTGATCCACCTTTGTGCTCCAGCGTGATCCAAACCACCTCTTGACATCCGCGACTTCCAAGACCTCAGATTTCCCATCCTAGTCCGAGTCAATCCCGTCACCGAACGTAGTTCATCCTCACGCCTCAACCTGCACATGCAAAGATCAGAGAAACCAATTCTTGGCACAAGTTATCCAACTTGACCATCCATTAGCTCACTCACACCCATAAACACTATCATGCAACATGCAACAAGATATAGCTCACGAATTTTAACATATCCTCAATCAAAACCCCAAAACGACAACTTTCCAGAGCATAATCGGAACTACCGCCATTATACGTCCGGTACTACCGCACATGCGGTTGTACTGCTCAAAGCACTGCGGAACTACCGCTCCTTGGGAAAACTCAAGATCTTCTAAAAACATCCTCTCTAGAAATTCCATACCAATCACCAGCGGTCATACCGTTGTGCGGTATTACCGACGTTCAAAGTGCGGTCATACCGTTTGCCGGTCGTACCGCCCAAGACTCCAGATCATCCGATTTTCATTTAACTGTACCTGTCAGAAGCTTTCTCTTTCTGAAAAAACCAAGTGCGGTACTACCGCCATTAACACACCGGTACTACCGGACAACACGGTACTACCGCGTTCATCAGCGGTATGAATGTTTGGCAAAACATCTCATGAACCTCAAAACGTCTACTGTTGAAGGTCCGAACGTTCCCGTGAATATCAACCGTTGGATTTCAAATCAACGACTCACAAAGCTTGAGACGTTCGGACGGTCCGAACGTTCATCTCAATATCAGCCGTTAGATCAAGATCTAACGAACCGAGCAAAACGCACCAAAGAAAATGACTTGCGGTACTACCGTAAACTACTCGCGGTACTACCGCAAAGCGGTAGTTCCGTAAAAACAACGCCGGTATTACCGCAACACGAAAAAGCTCAAAAACTTCAGAACAAAGCCCTTTTTGCCACGTGGACGCTCCAGATGACACGGTCGATCGGACCACGCTTCACAACCGTCCGATTTAGAAAACATTGTAGCAAGTCCGAACGGCCCACTTGATTTCATCCGTCATATTTCAATCCAACGGCTCATAGTCCTTGAGCAGTTCGGACGGTCCGAACGTTCACTTGAATATTAGCCGTCAGATCAAGATCTAACGGTTCGAGCAAAACACCGTTCAGACTCGGTGACTTGCGGTACTACCGCTGCACACCCGCGGTCATACCGCACTCCGGTAGTTCCGCACAAACAAAGCCGGTACTACGGATAATCCTGACAAAAGCTGATTTTCAATAGAACTTAACAAAGCTTTGAACCAAGTCACCACAGCAAGTCTTAAGGACAAAGTATTCAACATTAAGTACTGAGACTAAGTCTAACTTATTGTCAATGAGTTCATCATCAAATAACATGACCAAAAACCTCTTGGTCTTACAATATCTTCCCATACGTACTCTTTGGATCCTTATACCACAAATATGAATATATTATTTTCAGAGAGCTATACGCTTGTTCTTATCTTACGTATGACACAGTTGCTACTAGAGAGGGGAATTGGGCATTCTCTACCCCGCTGTTCTTGTGATTCCTTGTGTTTTGTAGGAGCAACAACATGTCTACTTGGCGTGGCTGAGTAGACGAAGATCGAAGTGTATGGTTGGACGAATTTGAGTGTCACAGGTTGTTGTAATCGAGAAAGTGGTTGGCGCCGTCGTTCATCAGGTTGCACGTATCCAAGTTATCATAGTCCTACGCTGTAAGGATCGGGCATCCCCCATATCACCAGGCCATATAAATTATTACTTCTAAGTCATTACACTAAATTTCCTAACAAAAAACAAGCATATTCAGAGGGAACCATTTATCTTTTGATTGAAAGAAGGAAAAATAATTGCGAACACAAAGCTAATGACATAGATGTTTATGTTTTGTAAAGTACAATGGAATGTCAATTAGTTGTAGCTCAGCTGGCAAGTTGTCAATTTACTGTTAGAAATATAATATACAATCTTAATAAGTTGTGCCTATCAGTTTAGTTTTAGAAGTATACAAACATAATTGTAACACCCCATCCCAACAAAGAGCACGAAATGTCACTACTACACTTTTCACTCTAAATTTAAACCATAATTATTTACAATTACATAAAATATCCTAAATAGAATTCTAAAACAAGTTAGCCTACAACAAGCATATCAAGATAATATAAATAAGGATAAACATTCACATATAACTTGAGACCTCACACCCAATTTTCGGACTTTTTGGAAATTTCCAAAATAAAAAGAACCATTTGAATTTTTCTTGAAATAATTAAAGCATAATTTAAACTTTCAGAAATTAAAATAATTTAATATGAATAAATCAAACTTCAATTTAATTCAAAACTGGTTTATTTGATTTCCTAGATTTTCTTGAATTCTCCTAGTTCTTTTTATTTCTTGGAGTTCAATTTATTTTTATCCCTTTTTTGTTTTCCCAAAATTTCCTTTCTTTGTTGTAAAATTTAATTTAATTAATTATTTCAAAGTGTTGGCTTTTAATTTGGAGATCTTGCTTATATAAATATTATTCAAATCAAATCATGAGTCTCATTTCAACTCCAAATCAAAATCCAAATTCCATTTCTCAATTCAAATCTTTGATCCAAATTCAATTCTTTTCTTGACCATTTTGAATGCAATTTCTCTATTTGAATTCATTTCAAATTCAACATCATCCAAAATTCAAATTTAAAATTTCTATTTGAATTTTCTCCGAAATGTAAATCCTAGAATTTGATTTCATTTTTTTCTTGGGCCAAAAACCTTTTCTTTTTCCCTTTTTTCTTTTTCACCTTTTTCCTTTTTCTCTCTCTCTCTCTCTCTCTCTCTCTCTCTCTCTCTCTCTCTCTTCCTTTCTTCTTTCCTTTGCTTTGATCTGTCTTGCCACTTCTTCTCTCTAACCGCTAGAGCATTGCCGCTTCGCCAAGACGCATCCCGCCCGAACCACGTCACCCCCACTCACTTTGCGTGCGGTGCATGCTGCTGTGCTGCCGCGCCACTTGTGGCGTTCGCCGCCCGTAGCGTTGTCTGTAATCCCTCCTCTGCCCCTCTGTTCGCGCCGCGTCGCCCATGCACACCCATACCTATCGTGTGGCCCCCGACCCATGCCCTTCACTCCCGCTCGGCACCTCCTCGCCCTGCTCCACGCCGCCCAACCCCCGTGGCCTCCCTTCTCCCCATGTCACGCACCCGAGCCGCCCCGTGCGTGCCTGAACCTTGCGCCAATTGCGCTGCCGAGAATCCCACTCGTGTTCCCCGTCCCTTCTCACCCCGCCTTCACCTATAAATGGGAGCACCACATGTTCCCATTTCCCCTCTTCGATTCACCCCAAACCATAGCAGCAAACTCCCCTCCATTTGGCTGGAACACCCAACGCCATCCACTCTCTTCTTCAAGTCCGACGACGATGCCATCAAGTCGATCTCCCTCTCCGATTCTCTTCTTGAGGTATTGACCACGTCACGTCGTGTTCCCGATACTCATCTTCCAATCCCCCACCTCAATTCGGTTTTTCCTCGCTGAGGAGCTCCGCTGCCGCCGCCGCCGCCACCTTCTTCCCCGCCACCGACGTCGTCGCCACACCTCCTCGGCCATGCCCGCGCCTCCCCCACCGACCCATTACCTTCCGCATGTCGTGCCCGTGCCTGTGCTCCCTTCATCTCTCACCGACCGCCACCGGAGCGCCATCGCCTCGTGCAGCCCGTGCACCTCCTCCCCCGCCGGTGCCGCCACCGACCGTTGCAGCCCAAGCCGCCACCTCCATCCTCTTCCCCACCACGCGGGCAACCCATTTTGGGTGTCACCGACGGCCGCCTCGCCTCGCCTCCCCTCACTGGCGTCGCCCCTTGCTCCGAACCGCCTGGAAGCTCCTTTGCTCTCTGCTTTGCTAGCTCTACTTCATCTTTTTTTCTTTTGTTCCACTTCCAAGTGGGGCCCCTTGGTCAGCAATTCTCTTACTCATTTAATCCTAAAAAGGAACGTTCTCTGGAATATTCCCTTCTTTTTCATTTTCTATCATTTCATGTGATATTCAACCTTCCGGATGTTCGCCCTCCTTCATATGAACTCCGATTCCATCGATTCTTATTCCTATATTCATCTAAATTCATAATATTTCTTTTGGTGCTGATTTGATAATTTTTGGATTTTATTTGGATTTATTGTATTTATTCGCCTCATTTTGCGTGTATAGAATCCAGCATGTTTGAAGCTTTCCTGGATCAGTCTACAGTCTGCAAGAGTAACATCATCCTTCAACAAAAGCAAGTTGTAGACCTTTGATCATGTTGAACCCATTTTTACAAAACTATATTGTTTTATATTAACATGCATTGCTAATTTTATATCAACTGTTTTCTGGAGTAGCTAAATACCTATTTGACAGTATGACACCTTGATAACTTGTAAATGACATGTTTCCTATGAAACCTTAGAAAGGGATAATTTTAGTTGCGCATATTTTAACACCAACATGGGAAACATAGTTATGCTTAGTCTTGCTTAGTTACGACGGGATTATGATCACTTGTTCTGTAATGATAAATTTGATCTAATGATATATGGAATTGTGGCAGGTAGCCACTGTATTTAAAAAATTTGGGCCATGGCAAGGGATGTCATTTGGCTGGGTTGAACAAAAATGGTTTTATACTCAAGCGAATGAATGTGCAGTAAAGGGGGTGCGGGTAGCACATTTTGGATGAGGTAGTCTCGCCTGAGTAATCACTAAGGACTTAACTTTGTGCGCCATTGATCTGGGCCTTACCGTACAACCATATGTCTAGGATGAGGTGGACCTAACTGATTAATTAGTAATGTATTAGTTTGGTTCTGTCGTGGTAGTGTGGTTTCCAAGGTTACAGATGGATTCACATGGCGCAAGAGGGGGCTTCTGACGGATGATTTAGTCCAAAGGAAGTGAAACCTTAGTGGGCAGAATTGGGTTAAGACAGAAATTGTAAAAGCCTTATGATAATCACTTAGTCGCACGCCTTCGGAAGCATGTCTTGGAAGACATTATAAGTTGATTATCTCTTGTGGGTCAAGCTATGCAACCTCTACAGAGTGTTAAAAACTATTCGAATAGACGTGTCCCCGGTTATGGACAATGTCTGGTGATTACACACGAGGGGTAGAGTTTTCATAAAATGTTTGGATGGTAGAATGGATGGGAAGTGAATGTGTAATACTCCGATTTATTCTAAGAAAGAAAGCATTCAAAAGAGAAATTAGACAAAACAAAAGGGGGGGTTTTGCAGTTCTTCAGTAACCTGGGCCTCGGGCCTTGGCCCAGGAGGCCCATGAGGGGCTGGCCACCAATAAAAGGAGGGGGGAAACCCTAGGCCATACTATAGCTACAATAGCGTCGCCGCTACAGCGCCTTGCTACAGTAGCACCTTCCCTTGCACTCCATTGCTATTCCCTTCCCTCTTGGTGGTGCCTCCTCACTGCTGTCCAAGCCTGCGCAAGAAGGGAGAGAAGTGAAGAAGGGGAGAGGAGCACCTCGCGGGGGAATTCAACGGGCACGCGTGTCTTCAAGGGTAACAAATGATTCCTCACTGGTTAGATCGATTTAGAGTCGTAATTTTCCATGATTAGGAGATCGACGTTCTGCTGCGATTGATTCCAGTATTCTGTCCTTTACTTGTGCGTCATTTTTGGTGTAGTTAGATTCCGAATTGGAGGCGTTCGTCTCCTAAAGATTTGTGGGACTTGTTCTCAGCTTTCCATAGGTTCAAGAATCACCCAAATCGGAGTTATGGTCTAGAAGTTACGTTGATTTCATTACTGCTGTCCAGAATTCTGACGAATATTAGCAGTCGATTTGTTTATTAAAATCAAATTATGTTAGTGGCAGATTCAGGGATTTCACCCAACACGATTGTCGTAGGATATTTTTTAAGATTTCCATATTGATAAAAATATTGAAGTTTGGTTAAGTCAATCAAAAGTTATGAATTTTCTTCTACTGCTGTAATTTCTGTCTGACAAATTGTAGTTCTAGAGTTTCATCTGATTATTAGACACAGAAGTTTACCGAATTAGAAAGTCTTGCCAACTAGGTAATTGTGGAGGATTTTATTACCTTTCCATAGGATCTGAGAGCACTCCCTTTTGAGTTTCAGAGAAAAAGTTATGAAGTTTTTAGTGTTGCTGTCCAGTATAGCTTTCTACTAAAATATCGTTTAACTTGAGTAGAACATATCTATGAACTTTGGCCTTTGGGAAGATGAGGTAGAAGTGTTGCGAGTAGCGTATTGATATCACGTCATTCTTATGTAAGTAATTCAATTGTGTAGAAGTAGAGGATTCGAGATTAGTGGCATCATCCTTGCCTCCTAACGCATCGCAGCGCGAAAGGCAAGTACAATTGAATTGTCTTGTTGTTGTTTGTTCCACTTAATGGATGAATATGCAATGGGTAATTTTGGTATTATTTGTTTTCCTTTATAATTGATATACCATGATTCTTCGATAATATGTTTATGTTCAATATAATCAGTCGTTCATTCTTTCATATTCACCCACGGAAGTGGGTAGTAAGTCCCATCATTCCAATATGGGAAAATACATTGTGATTGTAATGATGGCTAATTATTCATAGTGCTTGTTGTTCATGCTATGATTGAATTCTAGGGTCTATGAGTAGATCCAATGATTTTTGTTTCTTTTCACGTATGATATTCCATGCTTCTTGATATTATGTTTTTCATATTCATTCATTTATTTATTCATTCGTTCGTTCATGATTCACCCACGGGAGTGGGGAGAAAAGTCCCATCATTCCAATATGGGTATGTAAGACCCACCATTCCAATGTGAGCAATTTGGATCCCCGTTATGAAACATTCGTCATACGGGCCTTGGATCCCCGCATTTTGGATAATGCGGGCCTGAGTGAACACCAACGGGTGTTCACTGGCTATACCGGTATAAGCAGAAAAGAAGATCATGCATTTCATTCATTCATATGATTTCTGTCATTCTACATTCATATTCTATTCAGTGATTGTTACGTTCTTATTTAACCATTCTACATTTGTATTCTATTATGTGATTATTATGTTCTTATTCAGTCATTCTACATTCCTATTCTATAATGTGATGGTTATGTTCTTGTTCAGTATTGTTTATAGTATTTTGTTGTACTTGCTGAGTCATGGACTCATTCTTGTCTGTGTTTATTTATTCTAGGTGAACACTGATGACGGCATATTTGGGAGGGATTAGACATGGATCACTTCATTCACTTCACATTCATCACCTTTTAAATAGTTGAACTTGTTATTATATTGCATTTGATGAGTGGATTGTAATAATTGGAGTTCTAAAAGTTGAGACTATCGTTCTTTATGCTTTGGTTGAACTAGTAAATGCTCACTACTCTTCGTATAGATTCTTGATAGTCTTATCTTGGATAATACAATAGGATTGGATATTTACAAGTTTGATATATTGCTGAAATCTAGTTCAATTCTTATGATTATTCTATTGTTCGTTGATCTTTACCTGTTATTAGTTGATAGGTTGTTGAAAATATTTTGTATTGATGTTGTATGTTAGTCTTTTAAGCAACATCTTGGCTTCCGCATAGCCAGGGTGTTACAAAATGGGTAGTTCACTGGTTATTTCAAAAAAAATTGTCTATTTATTTATTATTCTTTTCAATTATGTTTTTTAATCTATTTACTTTATTTACTATCAATAGTTCTTTCTTAGAAATAACCATACAACTATTCCTTATTCAAAGTCTTGCATGAATACTATTTGCATATATTTCCCTACAACTTGCTGAGTACTTTAAAGTACTCACGGCTTTACGCCATTGTTGATCAGTTGTTGAGCAAGAATCCGAGAATCTAGAATTTTACGAGAAATTCTTTGAAGACTATGTGAACTAGGATGTGTTCCCCACTCAATTGCCTGTGGGTATGTCGGATGGCTACCACGAGTTGTTTTCTTCCACTGTAAGTTTATTTATTTGTCGTTGAGCCTTGCGTAGCAAATTTGGTAAGTCTGTTGCTTCCGTTTAATAATATTTGGCTTATTTCTTAGCTATTTTGTTGTATGGATATGATTCCAACAATATTGTCCCTGTGTGAACTAGCTACTAATCATGGGACTAGTTCAGAATACACAGAGGGTCCAGATTTGCAGGTTCGAGTCCCGATATCTTGGGACTAGCGTAGAATACACAGAGGGTCTGGATGCAAATCCGGGTCCCCACATCGATGAACCACTCTTGCCCCATTCTCTTTCATACGGGGTCCAACCTCCACTCCTGTGGAGTGCCTACCAAAGTAGGTTTTTCTCTAGAGCGCTCTAGACTAGTCATATAACTTTCTCATCGAGCTAGCTCATGCACTTCATACTAGTTATATGACTTTCTTACCGATCTGGCTCAAATGCACACCTTTCATGATGTAAATGCAAGTGATGCAATGTTCTTCAATAATCATTTACCATATTACATAATGACCATGTAACCATAAATATCATTTATTCATCACCATCATGTATATCATAGTGCACAAAGAATAATCATAAATATAACATGGTGAGCAAATTATAATACTCAAGTAGCAAGATCAATCAACCGTCCACCGTTCTACCATGCAATTACCTTTTAACCATGGAACACGGAACAATGCGAAGACGGCACCAAACCCAAAGCAAAACCTCCTAGACAAAGCCTCACCTTAAAACAAGCGACAATACTACAAAAGTGTAAAATAGGTTAGCATTGCTCCTACGCACGAACGAACCTAACCAACCCCTCCTTCACCGGACAGCCCACCCGCTGTCCCTGTGATTAAATAACCATAACTTTTAGATCTAAGGCTCAACCACTATTCATTCACCATATTTGTTCTGGAATCTACACAGAATATCCAACACATTTCTAGTTATGCAAGTTTCATGATTTAAGACATCTAGATCTTCGGTTTTCAGCCCCAAAGGTCATCCTGTTTCTTTTCTGGACATTAGGCTTCACAATTTAGTATCTATTTCTCTAAAACACTAAAGTGGCAAATCATGCCACTTCTGGAAACTACAGAAACATATCTAACTATGTCTAGTTATGACCACAATTTAATTCGACCATCTAATATGGTTACTGTGCCAATTAACACAAGTACGACCAGTGACACTTGATTTTAGTACAGCATCATTCCTATTACCACAACATCCAAACCACTCATTGAAATCTAGTGTTCTACAACTCTACAAAAAGCCTAAACAATTCGCAAAATCTTTCATGCTATTGAAAAACACTAATTCTGTCATACTCTGTTTTTAATCTACGAAGTCCCACGATAGTACCCAAACGCGATGATTTAGTGCACAACGGCCTTACACTTATCATAACTTCTAATCTACCCAACAAAATTTAGTGTTTAAGGATTCTATGGAAAGCGAATAAAATTTTCTACAACTATATAGTCAATAAACTTTGCATAATTAATAAAGTAAAGCGCCCAAAACTGCACCACAACCACAATTTGCAAATTCAATCTAACAATTAGGGTTTCGACGATGCTTAGCCCAACTACTCGCATATCACCCACTATAGTCCACCACAAACCCTGTCTATCCAATGAACTAGCTGAGGAGAAGAGTTTGAATCGTTCCCCTAGAAATCAAACGACCAATACGGTGCGAATGTGAAACAGTTTCTTCTCCTTCCCCCTCTCCTTCTTTCTCAATCTCCTTCCTCTGCCTTGACCCTGACAGCCACTACCAGCAGCTGCTGCTCCTCTTACCTCTTCCTCTTCTTTCTCTTCCCTGATCTTCTTCTCTTTTCTTCTCTTCTCCTTCTGGCCTTGCCTATTCTTCCATCCCACCTTCCTTCCTTTGTGGTAGCATATTAGCAACTACAGCAAGCAACTAGGTGCAGCAGTAGAAGCCGCAACAGAGAACGCATTAGCAAGCAGTAGAACTGCACCCTAGCGACAGTTATAGCAACGCATGTGCCTGGCTGGTGGAACATAGTGCGGCAGCAGTGCAGCAGCATACAATGGTAGGGCATCTCGGCGGCACCAGTGCAACAGCACGTGGCAACATCGATGGCGCGTGGTAGCGTTCTTGGCGGCAAATGACGGCGACATGCGGTAGTGTTCTTTGGCAATGACGACGGCGACAACATTGGACTAGGGCTAGGGAAACGGCTCAAGGCTTGGCTGCATCCCCCTCTTATGCCTCTTAACCCTACATACACGTCGTGGTCGTATAGGTGACGACCCTTTTTCCCCTTTTTCCTTGCTTCTTTCTCCTTGTTTATTCAACATCTTTCTTCTGGACTGGGTGAAGTAGGTGACGGCAATGGAACTAGCGATGGAACTAAAAATTCTTCCAACTCTTCTTCTGTCTCAGGAACAACTGGCACTAATGCTACTTGCATCACATACTTTCGAATCAACTTGGATAAACTGATCCAATGTAACCTGCAAATCCTTCGAATAGATTTACGGGCAACTCTGATCACTAACAAGTCCTCAAGCTCGTTGTGGCACTTCATACTATGATGACAGATGTGACTTCCAATCCTCATGATGAAATACACAATTGTCTTGAATCCAATTATGTGCCCCTTCACTTTCTTTTCCTTGGTGAAGTAAGTTGCACACCTACTTGTTCCCAAACTCTGCAACAAGCATTGAAGAACTCCAGGCCAATCTCCCCTTTGATCACGAAACACTTGAGCCATCTAAAGAAATTAACAGGGCAAGATGGTCAAATTAAAATTACAAAGCAAAGTTCAGCAAAGACAAGAGACAAGATTTCTAGAACAAGATGAGAAAATAATAGGATAGGATAAGAATAGAATAGACTGAGGTGAGAAAAGAAATAGAATAGATGAGAACAGAATAGCTACTCAAGTCAAATTAAGTTGATTTGATTTAGAAAATAAGTTTTGAAGCTTTTGGCTAAGACGACCATGCTAACTAAGGTTGCGTGTCTACAGTCGATATGGCTCTGACACCACCTCTGTCGGGACCTGGATTTACACATCCGAAACCCTTTGTGTATTCTAAACTAGTCCCAGATTAGTTGCTAGTTCACACAGGAAACATCGATGAAATACCATCTATTTAACGATTTAACTAAAAAGATCTCAAAATAACAAATAGTAATAATAACTAGACCTTATGGTCAATGTTTACTTAACTTGTCACGCAGGACTAAGAAACAATTAAACTCTTGCAGCGAAATGGAAAAACTTTGAAAGGCCAATCAACATGCCCATAGGCAATTGAGTGGAGAACGCTTCATAATTCGTAAAGTCTTCACAGTACTCCTTCTCAAAGAATCCTCAACTTAGTAGCAAAGTTTGAAGTCGTGAGTACATAAAGTACTCAACAAGTCATAGGGAAACAATATGCATTTAGTATTCATGCAAGGCTTGAACAAAAGATTAGTTGTACGGTTCTTTTGCAGAAAGCGGTATTGATGGTAAATACAATAAATAGATTGAATTGTGTAATTAAAAATAATAGTAAATAAATAAACAATTGCTTTGAAACAACCAGTGAACTTCCCATTCACTTCCTAACCAAACCAATAAGTGAATTCTCCATTCACCAATCGACACATTTTATGAAGAAACTCTACCTCTTGTGTGAAATCCTCGGACATGTCTATAACCGCGGATGCGGATATTCGAATAGATTAATTAACACTCTGTAGAGGTTGTACACTTTACCCACAAGATACAACCAGTGTAGCTAGCACCAATCATAACAAAACCTTTCGGATGTTTCATCTCAACAATTGACTCTCTATGTGCATACTGTCAACCCCAACCTCACCGTTGGTTCGACGCACACCGTTGGACCTGGAAGCGGCGAACCGTCTATCGATGTGACCATAAAAGAGGTCTACACCTCCACCCATATACAACCTGAGTAGTCAATGACAAAACTCCACAACTTACTAAGTTAGGCATGTCCTATACCAGGCATGTGGTTGTACGATAAGGCCTAGTTTAATGGTGTACAAGATTAAGTCCTTGACAAGTTACTCAGGTGAGTCTACCATAAACCCACAACGTGCTAAGCCGCACCCCCACTTCACAAGCACTCGCCCGAGCATAAATCATTTTGTTCAACCAAGACTAATGACATACGCTGTCATGGTACACAAATTTTAACAACAGTAGCTATCTGCCACAATTTCATATTTTATTAAGTCGAATTTAACATTATTGTACATGTGATCATGAGCACATCGTATCTAAGCATGACTAAGCATCTGTACGATACCCATGTTGCTGATACAATTATGTCCAACTAAAATTAGCCATTCTATGGTGACAAGTGATTCATGGCATTCAAAAGTTCAATGGATGCATAATGACAATAGATGATAACTAATCCCAAAACAGCTGATATAAAGATAGCATGCAATTGATATAAAACAATATACTTTTCAAATCATAGGTTCAATATAATCAAAGGACTACGACTTGTCTTGGCTTTGGCTCTGCTCAGTTACCATACTTGGATCTTCAAACTTTGCTTCTGCTTCTGCTCCTGAAACAAATCGTCTAATGAGAGAGAAAACAACAGGCGAAGCACAAATAAATTCAAAAGAAATTTAAATAAAATCCAAAAATAATCAAAACAACTCTAACAAAAAGAGCTAGATTTTATATGAATTTAGGAATTTGAACGAACTGAATCAGAGTTCGAACGAAGGAGAACGGACTCTCGGAAGGTTTGTTGGAAAGGAAAAATGAGAGAGAAAGACTATTCTGATTTTTAGAATTTTCTTTTAAAAGGAAAATCTAGATTATGGCATCAGCATGACATCAGTAGGGATTTTCGGCTGAAAAGAAAAGAAAAAGAAATAGAAATAGAAAAGGAAACTGACAAGTGGGACCAATGTGTAAGTGACAGAGAGGAAGACAGATTAGATGACATATGGGCCAAGGTTGCTGGAGAAAAAAGAGAGAGAGAAGGCCTTACATGTGCAACCCAGATGCAAGAGAGACTAAGAGGGAGAAGCTTGAGAGCAGAAGAACAGAGGTAGTGGCCATGGCCAGCGACTCGGGTGGATGGCGGCCAAGGCAACCGGCGGCGAGGTAGCTACGGCTGAGGGCCAAAATGGGTTCCCAAGGGCACGGGGAAACTCTGGGTGGCGGCGGCTCAGCGAGGGCGGTGGTTAGGTGATGGCAGTGGTGACTTTGGCAGCGGGCAGGTTCACAGGTGCAGTGGCAATGGCGATTTGGTAGTGCCCGAAGAAAGAAAAGATGAGTACGATGACGGCGAGAAGATAGGGAACACCATGGGACAAGCGGGGTGGTCGAAGAGCAACGGGAACGGTAGTGCGACGAAGATGACTGGCGATGAAGAGGACGAACGACAGCGGCATGTTACGATGGCAATGAAACCGAAAGAAAGGTGGGAACCGGAGGAGGAACATTTAGGGATAGATCGAAGACGGTGGGCGGCGTCCGAATTTGAGGGAGAAGGGGCTATGGCGATGTAGTGATCTTCGGCTGAAGAGGGAGATAGCACGACGTAGAACATTGTGAGGCGAACCCAATGGCGAAGACGGTGCGGGCGAAGAGGCTTTGATGATGACGAACTTCGGTGAGAAAGACTTGCGGTGGCGGCTCAGTCTTTGATGATTTTCGGCGCAACGAAGATGATAACGGGGCTGGGGCTTTAAGGTATTGGGAGAGGAGAACGACATGAAGAATATGACATGGATGGGTGAACTTATAATGGTCGAAATGGGAGGATTTGTGTTGAAGCCGTGGCGCAGCGTGCGCACCGGGACTCGTGGTTCAGGTCGGCGAGAAGAAGAAAGTGATGTGGCGGTTGACAGCATAGGACCACAATGCAGAGAGAGGAGGGAAAGAAAAGGGGAAAAAAAGGAAGGGAAGAGGCTGGGCTTTGGCGCGTGCGGGAAAAGAAGATGCGGGCCAGGCCGAGGAGAAAGAAAACTAGGTCAAAGGAAAAGATTGAACCTGGGAAGAAAATCCGGAATTACAAAGGATTTTTGAATTTTAGAAAAGAGATTAAAGGAAATCAAGCTCAAAGAAATAGCAATTAAATTCCAAAAAATCCTTAAAAAATATAGAAAATTCTCTAGAACTCAAGGAACTAAAATAAAATAACTTTTGATTTAATTGAAGTTTATATTATTCACATTAAATCTTTTTGATTTATGAAAATTCAAATTAAGCTTTAACTTAAACAAGAAAATTCAAATGGTTACTTTTATTTTTAAAACTTCAAAAACAAACCAAATTGTGGGATGTTACACTCAATTCTTGTGATACAAACAAAAGGCTGTAGTAAATATTCCTTTGTTTTTACGAGCCTACTAAAGAAATTGTGACAGAAACTTTAATTGTTCATAGTTGTGGATTAACAGTCCACCAACCATAGGTTCTGCCCATAGTTTTCTTTGGAGGAATCCCTACCCATAGTTTCCCGGAGCACTTTCACTATCTTCAATATTCAGTTTCGTGTGGACAACACATGTTTACAAGATATTGATCTTTTGTAAGGGGAAAAATAAATTCATATCTTTGCTATGTAAACTTCATTCCATAAAATATTTAAGCAATAATTTCTTGGATACCAAAGGTAAAAGAGTGCAGGTACTTTTTATCTTTAAACTTTGTCTTCGGTCCATGTTATCTAAATTTCGCTAACCAGTAATTTTATTTCCATTAGTTGTTTCTTGTGTGTATGCTACATATTTTCTGCTAAGCACATGTCCTAACTTGGTTATGTCTGCTACTTTCCCATTATGGTCTTATTATAACTTGATTATATACTTATAACACAATGCATGTAACAATTTTAGAGTTACCGACCAAGAGGTGATTTTATTTACTGAAAATTTGATTGAGTTTCCTTTCTAACTGGGCATTTGGTTGCTGAGTGTCCAAATTTGACCCTCGGGTTTAGTGACCGATAGGTCGTATCAGCCTATATTTAGTACACTGTTTGGCAATGGCATGATGACTTTTTTTTTTCTCTTTCTTTCTTTATTTCCCTCTTTCTTTCTTTGTTTGAGAGCAACATTGGCATGATGTAGACACATATAATTTTGATCTTGCCATGTTGCATACTTGCATACCAATAACCCAACCAATTACTCTTACCATATCTTTTCCTCCAGAATCTAATCAACTGAGACGGAGGACAAAGGAAAATGAGATTCCACTACCTGTCACTCTAATTCTGCCTTTCAAGTTTAAACTAACTAACTAATCAGTAGTGGAGGCAAGTAAAGCTTGAGAGTGACAGGTCTGTCCATTGCATCCTCTGAAAAAAGAGGGGCAATACATTGTGTTTTTCTTTTAAATTGGTGTCACTTAAAAAAGAATTCATTTGCAAATGCTATGTGGATTTCCTTTGAGAAAAGAACACACAAGGTTTCATTAATAAAAAAACCCTTGAAAGTACGGTACAAGTAAATGGATAACATGTCAAACGTGCTCCAGGCTGAAGTAATGCAATTGACAACCAAAATTTATAGCTTGTTTTCAAGTCCTATTTGAGCGTCAACTTCTTTTTGGCCAAACCACAAAAAAAAAACTGAGTCTTATTTGGTACTACCTCCAGTCATCAATACTTGACGTCAAGCAGTACAAAGTGCTCTACACCGACGTCAAATAAAAAAAATGGAGGGAGTACTTGACAAGCCTGTGAGAAGAGCCGTCACACCATACACACCTCTAACAACTCTTGTCTTCTTTTTAGGCGTGTAAATCAAAAACTTGAAAAAGTATAGGGATAATATCACTTGGATGAGAATGAACAAAAATAGATCAAGCTACAAATCATATTTTTCGCTATCCATGGCAAAGGAAAAGGTGAAATAAATTTTTAAATAATTTAATAAATTTTTAAATAATTTATGTTGTTTGGTGAAGTTAAGCGTAATTACTTTGTGCATAGTTCTGTCTCAGGTTGAATTTCCTGATGTGGTGAAGCTGGGAAGGGTCCACTGCACTAGCTTTTATTGTTTTCTTTTGTTCTCAAATTATTCCCTCCGGTAACAAAAGAATATCATTTTGGCATACGTGCAATCAAACTTTCTAAACTTTGGCTATCGATATTTTTTTCAAATATTTAGATTGAATACATGAAAATGGTATGTATAGATTTGTCTCGAAAAAAACATTCATGAAAGCATAATTTTATTAGATTTTATAAACCTATTACAATAGAAATTACTCCTCCCGTTCAGAAATATATGACGTTTTAGAAAGCGTGCAGTCAAACTCCCTTAACTTTGACCACTAATATATAAAAAATTATTTGTATTGGGCATGTGAAAATTATACCATTAGATTAATTATGAAAAATATTTTCATAATATAATAATTTTATATTATTTTATGAACATATTCATATAAAAAGTAATAGTCAAAGTTGCATGTCTAAGACTATATCAATATCTAAAACATCACATGGTCTTGAACAGAGGACGTGGTAGTTAAAGTTGCATTTTGGAACCGTAACAATGTCCATAACGATACTGTTTTATAGTGGGAGGGAGTAATAGGAACATATTGATCAAATTGATGGCGTTTTAATAGAGAGAAAGCCCACCAATCACAATGCGAAAAATGGTATTCTTTAACTGAAGATGTTGTGCTTAATAGTAGCAGCACTGATTCGAACTCTTTTGTTGCTTTCCTGGACGCTGAAAATGATGGACCATTTGGCTTTTCCTAACATACCTATAGGCTACAGTTGCTTGACGCCACGCCTCTGTTCATCGCCGTCTTGCTGCCCCAAGTCGTCTCCGACTTCACCATCCTCGCCTTCGTGATCACGGTGATCTCCTGAACCTTATGCACCCTTTAGTTCACCTCAGGCGAGTAGGCTGCGCCGTTGAGCCCGTAGCCGTCCATGGTGCCGCCATGGAAAACACCGTTGGCTCACCTCCAGTGACTGTAGGTCCCTGTGCCTGCCCGTTAGCATTGCTTGGACTCACTGAGTCTAGTGCGCCAAGCCAAGTGGATGGCCCCTACACGAAATCCATCGAAGACTCAAGGCGCTCCACCGCTCCTCGCCACTGTGACACCACCTCCGGCCATCTCTTTTGCCGCCACCTAGAGCATCACAATGCTACCCCCTCCCCATTCCGCTTTCGACATCATCCTTTTGTAAGACAGATCCTGATCTAGACCCTAATCCACGTTTATTCACAATTATTCTTCTTGTAATCATAGTATACCCTTTGCAATATACATCACCATTTTGAGTCCTTTGGCGAATATATAGCAATCTCTATTTTTTTCTTTATATTCTTGTTTGTCTATTCTGTCACGAGAGTCCCAGATGTCGACAACTAGCACCATCCATAGGGATCGCCGTCATCATCTTCACCGACTCGATTTTGGTAATGTGTCTTGTGCTTTGCTCATGAATCAAAACTTGCCTGCGTGGAGAGAAGAAAGCATTCTCGACATTTCCGACTATGATGACGACATGGTGGAAAACTTCATCCTCGTATCTGGCAATGCCCACGGTTCCTCTAGGGCCATTACTGAGGCACCGTCGCCCGCCGAGTCTACACCTGCTGCCTCTACGTTGGTCGTGCCTTCGTCCACAAGCGTCACCGTGGATGAGTACTATCCCGAGCTTATCTCCCTTAGAGCAGGAGATTCGAAAGGTTCCTAGAGCCCAACGTGTCATGATGATCTCGTTGGCGGCCTCCACGTTGAAGGCCTGGAGAGAACATATGGGGAGAATCTTCTCTTCATCCTACAATACAACTCATCCTCTTCCTTAGAGGACAATGGCATGTTCACCCCTTCTACCTATTCCAGTAGCCATCAGATCGCCGCCGTTGGTGAAAATCAACCCAATGCTACCAATGATCCTGAAACATCATGGAAACGCTAAGAGCGAAAAGAACGGGAACGCCTCCAACATGAGGAGGAGGCCCGATAAGCAGAGATACGTGCCGCCACACAAACGCACATCTCGCAGATTCGCCACCACAACTATTGAGACACCCTTGGCTCCTCAACGAGGGTGCCACAACAGGCGATGCCGACGCTGCCACCACGAGCAATGATGGTAAGGGATCCAAATGCCTTATCAACCCCCACGTAGTAGGATTCCCCTATGGAGTGTGTTTGCTACTTAGTGAGCGCCATCGCACGCCCTTCGGAAGGATTAACTACGGAGCAAGGAGTGCAAGTAATGCGTGCTATCACACAATAGCTACAGCATGCCACGAAGAATATCTCCACCCGATCGCATACTGCACTTTCCCAAATGGACTCTCATTTAGAAGGGTCCTCAATTGGGTGCCGAAGGCAAAGCCGAAATGACGGTGCTCTTGGCCGTCACATTCAAGGCCAAGGTGAGCATGACACTCATTTTTCAGGATGTAGTAGACGTCCCAGATCTCCTGCTGGTTGTAATAATTATCGCAATGTACGACAATGTGTTGGATGTTATGCAGGTTGCAAAGCTTTTTCTCCCGGATTAAGAGATGTTACCTGGCCGGAGAAGTTCAAACCAGGGAGTATGAAAACTTTTGACGGGACACAAAACCCATCAGAGTTCCTCCAAGTCCACACTACCGCCATTCAGGCTGCCGAAGGCGATGATAAGGTAATGGCTAATTATTTACCCACAATTTTAAAGGGTTCTGCTAGAACCTGGTTGTTCAACTAGCCTGAGGGATCCATATATAACTGGGAGGTGCTTTGTAATGCATTGCAAAACAACTTAAAAGTTGTTATGCAAAACTAGGGAAGGTGGATGATTTGCATTGGCTCCGCCAAACCCTCGACGAAAATTTACGACAATTTGTAAAGCATTTTATAGAAGTTTGTAATACTATCTTAAATGATTCTGATGACTCTGTGATTCGAGCTTTTAAACAGGCGGTGATATATCGAAGGTTCACAGAAGACCTCAACATCAACCCGCCTAGGTCCATGTTAGAACTCTTTGACATGGCCGATCGGTACTCCGATGCCAATGAGGCAGTGGACTGGAACCGAATGGTGGATAAGGGGACCACCCCTCTTCAGTCAGGCCTCGAGGATGTCAAAGAAAAGAAATCTAAAAGGTCCGAAGGCTCCACGAGCAGCAAAGGAAAACCCAAGAAGAAGGGGAAGGGGAGGACCAAGCAGTCCAACAAGGAGGTCGCAATCGTTGACCAATGACCACCCTATGACAAAAACAAGGGTCCTTGGACCAAAAGGAGGCAAGCAAGTCATTCAAATGACCGTACTGTCCCACAATCTGCGAATACGTCTAGGATCAATGAGCGCTGGTGCCCATTCCATAAAGTTCCTAGTCATGACCTCCGCAACTGCCGTACTTGCTAGAAGCAGATAGAGAAATACTATGATGGGAAAGGCCCAATGCATGTCCCACCAGAAAGACAGCGGATCACTAGTGGTACAAAACAATGACAAGGACATAGAGATGCCATCTCAAAGGACGGATCCCCACGTCAATATCATTTACGGGGGTTTGGCGGCCCACACCTCCAAGCGGCAGTACAAGACGACATGGAGGGACATCAACAACATTGAAATCCTGCCCGGTCATCTAGAATACCCTAAATGGTCAGAGACCTCCTTGACCTTCACTAAGGAGGACATCCCTAAAGGTATGTCTACTTCTCGTAAATTACCTTTAGTAGTTTCCCCTACCATAAGTAATTGCAGAGTAGGGAGAATATTAATAGATAGCGGTAGTTCTTTAGACATGTTATTTATTAACACCTTAGATGAGATGCAAATTCCTCATTCTAAGATT
This sequence comes from Phyllostachys edulis, assembly GCA_036346405.1. NCBI lineage: Eukaryota > Viridiplantae > Streptophyta > Magnoliopsida > Poales > Poaceae > Phyllostachys > Phyllostachys edulis. Next base: position 76,223,966 of record CM070549.1, on the reverse strand, counting down.
AAACCAATGACAGGTCCCTTTTATGGTATAGTGCCAGATATGTCTGTTACACCAATAGGGCAAGTAGTGTTACCAGTAACCTTCGGTACGGCTAATAATTTTTGAACTGAATTGGTCACTTTTGAAGTGGTTGATTTTGAGTCCGCCTATAATGCAATTTTGGAAAGACCATCTCTAACAAAATTCATGGCAGCTACACACCACGCTTACCAGAAGATCAAGACCCTTGGGCCAAAGGGCGTAATTGTGGTGCAAGGTGACCAGGCTGTCGCACTCTAATGTGATCGTAAGTCGCTCGAACTTGTCGATCAGTTACCTCTGAAAGATCTTACTTTAGCCGCAAAAGTTAAGGCTACTCCTCAGCCCAATGAGCAGGTAAAGATAGTACCACTCAGCCCCGAAGACCAATCCAAGACAGTCCAGATTGGCACGAGATTAAGTAAGAAATAGGAAGACGAGCTCCTTACCTTCCTCCAGGCCAACTCGGATGCCTTCGCATGGAAGCCATCTGATATGCTCAGAGTCCCAAGGGAGGTGATTGAGCACAGGCTAGCCATTCAGCCTGAGAAAAAACCAGTAAAACAAAGACAGAGATGCTTCGCCCTGGATCGTCAGAAGGCCATTAGAGCAGAGCTCGATAAGCTCCTTGAAGCTGACTTTATTCAGGAGGTGGATCACCCCGAATGGCTCGTGAATCCGGTCCTGGTCAAGAAATATAACGGTAAGTGGCGCATGTGCACCGATTTTACTAGTTTAAATATTGCTTGCCCAAAGGATGACTTCCCTTTGCCTCACATTGATCAGTTTGTTGATTCTACTGCGGGTTGCGAACGAATGAGTTTTTTTTATGCTTCTTTCAGATACCATCATAACATTATGGCGAAAGAAGATGAAGAGAAGATTGCCTTCACCACACCCTACGGCATCTACTGCTATGTCAAGATGTCATTCGGGTTAAAGAATGTTGGAGCCATGTACTAGCGTTTAATACAGAAAACCTTCAGTAATCAACTGGGGCGTAATTTAGAGGCCAATGTAGATGACCTTGTTGTAAGATGTAGTACTAAATATCACCATTTAAAGATCTCACAAAGACCTTCGAGAATGTAAAAAAACAAGGAATAAAGCTTAATCCTGAAAAGTGTACTTTTGGGGTTAATTCTGGCAAGTTGCTTGGTTTTCTTGTTTGTTCTCGTGGGATTGAAGTTAATCTAGACAAAATTCGTGTCATTGAATAAGTACGACCACCTTCCACTGTGAAGGAGGTGCAAGCTTTAACTGGTGGAATGGCGGCTCTTAGTCGTTTCATTTCTCAATCAGGTGGACGTGGTTAACCTTTCTTTAAGGTGATTCGCAAGAGTAATAAAAGATTCCAATAGTCTGAAGAAGCTAACAAAGCCTTTGAAGGATTAAAAGCTTATCTTTCGAATCCTCCAGCATTGGTCTTGCCTTTAGAGGGTGAACCTTTACTAGTTTACTTGGCAGCAACGCCAAATGTGCTCAATGCAGTACTTGACGTAGAAAGGGAAGGGTTTCAACAACCCATCTACTATGTAAGTGAGGTCATACATAGACCAAAGGAAAGATATCCTGAGGTTCAAAAGCTAATTTATGCTCCTCTAATGACTTCCAGAAAACTGAGATATTATTTTCAATCTCACAAGATCACAGTGCCTTGATCTTTTCCCCTTAGATATATACTTCATAACCAAGAAGTAACAGGTCGCATAGCCAAATGGGTAGTAGAACTTGGAGAATTTGATATTCATTTTACTTCCCGAACAGTAACAAAAAGGCAAGTTCTGGCTGATTTTATGGCTGAATGGACGAACACTGAGGATCAATCTCAAGTTAGTCTTGTACCAGACGACCATTGGACATTGTATTTTGATGGCTCTCGTGAGCTTAAAGGCTCAGGGGCCGGGATTTTGTTGATAACACCACAAGGTGATCAACTTCAGTATGTCATACAGTTTCTATTCCCTGCCACTAACAACATGGCAGAGTATGAAGGACTTCTAGCCGGGCTTCGAGCAGCCAAATCCCTCGGAGTCCATCGGCTTTTAGCGAAGAGAGATTCGCAATTAGTTATAAACCATGTAGCAAAGGAATATCAATGTTCTAATGAGATAATGGCTCAATACCTGGGTGAAGTGAGGAAGTTGAAAAAAATACTTCAGAAACTTCGAAGTCCAACATATACCGCACAAGGAAAACTCTGTAGGGGACCAGGTATTGAAATTGGATTCCTCACGAACACCTATTCCAATAGGTGTTTTTTCTCGAATACCTTACAAAACCTTCAATAGAAACGGGTTCGACCACCTTAGAGGTTGGAGTCATTGAGCAAGATGCGGAGTGGATAAAACCATTGACCACTTATCTCACATCAGGGACATTGCTCGATGATCCTCAATAGAAGGATAGGTTAATTCGAAGAGCACGCATGTACAAGCTAGTCGAAGGATCATTGTATAGAAAGGGAGCACATGGCGTTCTCATGCGTTGCATATCCCAAGACACCGGGATAAAATTACTGAAAGAGATCCATGGGGGCTTGTGTGGAACACATGCAACTTGTGAGCAGTGTCAATTCCATGCTAGACAAGTGCACCAACAATCTAATCAATTACAGACCATTCCCTTGTCATGGCCTTTTTCGACTTGAAGCATTGACGTAGTTGGACCACTAACGCAATCACCCAATGGGTATAAATTCTTGTTCATGGCCATTGATACATTCACTAAGTGGATAGAAGTTGAACCAGTTGTTCGTATACGGCTGCGGCAGCAAAGAAATTCTTCATACGAAGCATTGTTACAAGATTTGAAGTACTTAGTCATCTTATCACAGACAACAGGAACCAGTTTATTAGTGACGTGTTTCAAGATTATTGTGACGAAATTGGCACTAAAATCTACTTTGCTTCCGTGGCACATCCACAGAGCAATGGAGCGGTAGAAAGGGCCAATGGTCAGATTATGAAGGTATAAAAAAGAAAGTATTTAATCGCCTTAAGGCATGCTCAAAGAATTGGATGGAGGAGCTCTTCTCTGTCCTGTGGGCATTACGCACTATTACCAATAAAGAAAGTGGTGAAACACCATTCGCACTAGTTTACGGTGCAGAAGCAGTGCTACCTAGTGAGATTCAGCTAGGTTCAACGCGTATAGACCTCCTAAATCAGATAAATCAGGGAGAATTGCGTGAAGATGACGTCAATATGCTAGAAGAAAGACGTGATCGAGCACTATCAAAATCGGCTGTCTATCTGCAAGGGCTGAGATGCTACTAAAATCGAATAGTTCGTCCAAGAACACTTCAAGTGGGTGACCTGGTCCTAAGACGAATCTAGAACCAAGCCAACTTGAACAAGTTGTCCTCTAGATGGGAGGGTCCATATACTGTAGTCTTTGTCACTAGGCCAGGATCAATTAAATTAGCCATGGAGGATGGCCGTGTTCTATCTAATACATGGAACATTGAACATCTTTGCAAATTCTATGCATAAGTATCTTTTTTCCCATATCATATAAATGTACAATTCAATTGTCTTTTTTACTGTCAGTATCATATTAATTTTTTTCGTATCATTTCATATACATGGTCACCATCTTTTCTGTTATTTACTTGAGTGCTTATGGCTGATCGATTTCGCTACTGGGTCATAGTGTCTTTACTTATCAAATGGCCATCAGTATACATTCGAGAAATGACAACTGTTTGGGACCTCTTCTATAAGACAATTCTCATCGCATAAGAACCCAACAGTTTGACTTCATCTTTCTAAATACACACTGGTCCGGATCATTAATTTTGTGAAAGATATCCTAGTCCTAAAGTATTTGATTGCCCGAAACACTTCGTCCATTGCCGGACAAAGTGTTCCAGACGGGGGGCTACACATAACAAAATATAAGGAATTCAACTTACAAAAATAATTTTATTTAGCAAGTCAACTTCCAACAAGTAATTACAATTATCATACAACAAATCCTTTCATCATTTCATACATTGAAAATTTATCATTACATTATTACTGTTGAACACTTGAGCCAGGAGCATTTGAAGGGATGGTAGGAGCACTAGCTTCAATGTTTTTGATGATCTTCGCCACCACTGGTGTGATGGCTTGAGCTGCCATACTTGCTTCTTTTGTTTTGAACCTAGGTGCAGAAACAAGCTTTTGGAGATCAACAGAGTCTCCGTAAAGAAGATCAATCTTTAATAATACTCGGTTTAAAGCTTGACCCATTGTTCTTGTCAAAGATTGATATATAGTAGTCTTCATAGCAGGAATGTATTCAATTTGAGTATAGATATCATTCCTAAGGTCGTCCAAGGTCATTTTAGTTGTGAGAGGAGTTACCAGAGCCTTCAGATGCTCTGCGATTTCTCGTAGAGAAGCTGAGATTCGAGAAAAGCTATTTCACGAAGCTGTAGTAATTTCCTTACCAACCTTCATCAAGGTATCCACCTTCTTTTCAAGTTCTTGCACAGCAGTGCGACTTCGTGTTTCTACTTCCTTCAAGTCTTGAATTTGAAGATTTTTGTTAGAAGAGGTATTCTGAAGATCCTCTTTTGTCTTTTCTAGTTCTAAGAAAGAACGAAAAAAAGAATAGAATTCACACATTGCAAATAACGACGAGGTCAAATGCTCTGAAAGAAACAAAGAGAGGTTCTTTAACTTTCTTCTCCTTAATGAGCACCTTGTTCTGTTCAAAGAGGTTGTGGCTTTCTTCAGATTGCCTATCCAAGATCTGTTGTAACTTTTCATTCTTTTGAGTCAAGAGGCAGATCTCTTCAGTCTTCCCTGCTATGGCCACCGCGCTCTCTCAGATCTTTTCTCCGCCTCAGACAATCTTAATCTGAGAGCGTGAAGTACAGACTCAGCATTTTCTTGTCCGACTTACGCCAGTAAACACTCCCTATAGTGTAAATAAAAGCGTAAGTAAATTATTTAATCAAAATCTTATGATTGAATAACGGCTTTATGTACTGACTTCACTTTCTCCTGTGTGAAAGTTTTGATCTCCCCAATCATGTCAACATTGAATTTCCAACACCTTTTGACAGACGTCATAAGGTCTTGGATGTCCTTCTTTTCGGTTCAAGAGGAACTTCGTTATTGTATTGATCCAATTGAACCAAACAAAAAACTCCTCTAGTTGGATCAGACCCGATATCTTGCGACTCCTAAGACATTCCATGAGTTAGGTCTATGCTGGTATATTCAAAGTAAAATTACCAAGATAAAAAGTTTACCAAGATATGATTATCTTCATCTTGAGTTTCAATGGTCTCATGGACCACCTCCTCTGACCATGTGGTCTCATGGTCCGCTCCTGTTGTAGTAGACCCACGGACCACCTCTTCTGTCTGATCCTCTTGGGAGGTCCTTTCTGTCTGGGCCTCTATGTCCTGTGGCATCCCCTCGGATGTCCCAGTATGTAATCATCGTTAGAACATCCTAGACCACTTCCTCAGTGGTCCTAGGAGGAATTTCCATTTTCAAAATGTCTTCTGACAGGGATTCCCTTGTTGTCGGTACAATTAGTGGAGAAGTTTGTTCTTGAGCTATCAATTGTCCCCTTTTCAGGTCTAATGATAAAGAAAGGCTAAAAGAAAAAAAGGGAGGATTGGTCATTATGAGCCAAAATCATAAGGTTATCATCGAAGTACTTACTCAATCTCAAATCCACTTTCATTAAAGAGCAACATAAAGTCCTCATTCATAGTGAAAATAAGTTCTCTCATTTGCTCTGACGAGGAGGGAACCAAGGCCATGGAGGTCCTTGACCTTGGAACCCTCTGAAGAGGAACCTCCTCTTTGGACTCTTCTGACGATCTTTCACCTTGGACCACCCCAGCCAAGAAAGTTAATATAGAAGACATTGGCTGGGGTTAGAAACATATCGAGAAACTGAAGTCTTAACTTTGGATCTTAATACCTTGCGGGTAGGAGGTCTCGAAAGAATTGGAATTGGAGTTGAAGTAGGAGGCTTTTGTGGAATTGAGATCAAAGTAGGTGTAGCTTTCGTTTTCTTTGGTGCAACAGGAGGCTTGGAATTTATCCTTGCATTCTTTGCCAAAGGAGGGGCAGAGCTTGTATCAACATCTGAGATAGGATATTTCTTCGATGTTGTCTATTCAGAAAACGTAAGTTAGACATAATTCTAATCACTTCTTATGTCTAGCTATTCTTATGAATACTTACCACTTTGCGATCTTTCCTAAGTGATAAGGCAGCCCAAATCAAGCTTGGGGGCTGCACTTCTAAATTGATTGGTTCCTTTACTAGAACTCGATCCTTTAACAGGACTGAGGCTCTAGCAAGGACCTTATCATCCGAAAAAACTACAATATAATGAAAAGATTACTTTACTTCAACTATGAAATTCAGTTCGAGTAAAAAGGTAAATGGATTGTTACCATTTTCTGGGATGTCATAATCACAAGATAATATTTCTCTCTTTTGGAGGAGAAAGATCTTGTTCTTTAGGAAGTCATGGACGACCTTTCATCTAGTTAGACCTCTCCCTACCAGGTTGTTGATCACTAGGACCACACTCTTCTCATCATTGGAAAGCTTGATCTCCTTGTCAACAACTTGGCTTTTTGAGGACCACTCCGGTGGTGCATTACGACTGTAAGTAATTCTACTCTCTTTCAGAACAGTAGAATAAAACCATTCTTTGCTCCATGTTTGGCTGGCATCTTTGGTAGCCAAGAAGGGAAACACCCTCTTGTTGGCATCTTGAAATTTAAAATAAAAAGAGCCCAAGGTACCAGCACCTTTCTTGTTGTGAATAATTTGATAATAAAACCTAAACAGATGCAGACTAGGGGCTATTCCTAAAAATGCCTCAAACATATGGACAAAAATGCTAAGTACCAGGATTGAATTCAGTATCAAATGGATTAACTCTATTCCAAACGATTAAGAACTTCAATCAAGAAATCACTTTTAGGCAAATGGAGGCCTGCCCGGAGATAGGGCACGAAGAGTATCGTAAAACCGGGCGGAGGGCATGGCTCAATCTCCCTCTCTGACACATGCCACTCGATAAGAGCCTTCTCTAGCACGTGTCCGTCTTGATCTAGCCCTTTGAGCCCCTCTGCGGATAGCATCGACGATTTTCATCCCGCCGTTGTCCTAGTTCAATGGTGGGTTGAGGGATTCTTTTCCTCGAAGGGTTGAGAAAAGACGAAGAGCTCTCAGCGAATGAGAAAAGTAAAAATGGCTGGGGTAAATCGTGCCTAAGGAAGGGTAAAAATCCATATATGTACCTTTGGTACATTTAAAACCGACTAACTCCCTGACGAGATGGCTACACCTCAACCAGTGGTGATGTGACAACTCATACCCGGTCAAGGAAGTTTTTTCGTGCGTCAGAAACGTGGAAGAAAAAGCAGTTGAAAAGCTTTTCTCTTTTTTCCAAGGATATCTTTGCACTGTAATCATTAGCCGATAACCCCTCAGCACAAATAATGAACAAGTATGCATGTAGTGTGTCATCTCATATGCAATCAACACATAGTCCGTAATCATACGTCCTGGGGCAAAAGCACTCTGAGAAGGACTTATAATATCGGGTAGGATACTTTTTATTCTGTTCACTAACACTTTGGAAATAAGTTTATATAGGACATTTGCACAAGCTGATCAGCCACATGCCCTTTATCCGTTCAGGAATCTTGAACTTCGGGATAAGAACTATAATGGTTTCATTCCATCCATCTGGCATCTAACCTCCATTCATTACGGCTAGAACCTCCTTTTGTACATCCTCCCCATCTACGTCCCAGAACTTCTTGAAAAAAAATTGCAGGCATCCCATCCGGCCCTAGGGCTTTGAGATCCACTATGCTTTCCAAAGTAGCTTTCACCTCTTCTCTAGTAAATGGTTGCAACAGCGCACCATTCATGTCAGCCGTCACTTTTGTTTGAATACAATGGATTACCTTCGGGGATTGGGCAGTAGCCCAATGGGCACAGGAGGACTTGGGGTCTCTGCCCACCCACATTCGAGTGCTAGGCTCGGCGCGCGCACTCGCGTAACTTCTTCTTTGATGCAGCCAATAAATAAGAAAATGGCCACTAAAAAAACAAACAAACAATGGATTACCTCCACCATATTATGACATGCATTAGAGAGGAACAAACTTTTGCAATGGTTAGTAATAAAACTCCTTTAGGCGCCTCCCATCCTCCAGCACTTCTCCATTCTTCCCCTTCAGCTTTTTTTATCTTTTTCACTGCCTTCTTTCCGAAGCAAACGCATGGAAAAAAAAACTCGTGTTACGGTCCCCTTTTTAAGCCAATCGGCGTGAAACCGCTACTTTGAAAACAAATGTTGTTGGTCCAGTACCTTTAATCCAACAGAGATTGAACCTGGAACGAATCTCCAATACCTTGTCGTTTTGAGAGGAGGATCTCCATTCTCCCATACTGAATTGACGCTATAGCATTGGAAGCCAATCCAACGGGATAGAAATCCACCATTGGATCCCTATTTATGTTGATGTCCATCACAACCTTATCCACTCACACTTAGTCTGATACGTTACTTGATGGAGTGGCTCAGGCGCTTTCTTCTCCGTGGCCGCCGAATACTTCTTCTCTTACTGCTGCTTGGGTTTCTTGTCCTCCGGCTTGGACGGCGGCCCGATGGTGACGACGTCGGCGCGCTTCCTAGCCTTCCTCGTTTGCACGATCATGTCCACCGGGTCCACGCTGCCAGTCATCGTGCTCTTCTCCGAGTCAATCTCGATCTTGTCAACACCTGGCAAGCAACGGCGCGCCACAAGGCTCGATCATTTGCGTTGCAAGCCAACATGAACGAGACTAGTGGAATACTCCTACTGAAGATTTGTAAGGCATGTAAGGATCAAGAGATGTTTGCTTTGTTAATTTGATTGTACCTTGGAGCCCCGATACAGCCTGCAGGACCTTGCGCTTGCATTTGACGCAGGAGGTGTCGACCTTCAGCACCGTCCTCTTTGACATGAATGCCCGAAAGGCGAAAGCTCCTCTTCTTTCCTTCCTCCTGCATAGAAGAAAAAAAAGATGAAACTTCATGAGATTTAGGATGAAACTCGATGAGACACGATGTCATTGTTGAAACTTATTCTATACAAAATATGAAACTTTATGAGACTTGTGATGAAACTATAGTAAACTTGATGAAACACGATGTTACTATTGAAAACTTGTCTTATACAAAAAAAAAGATGAAACTCTATAAGAATTGGGATGAAACCTCATGAAACACATATGTCTCATGAAACTATATGAAACTTGATGAAACACGATGTCACTGTTGAACACTTGCCCTAGACAAAAAGATAAAACTTTATGAAACTTCATGAAACTTAATGAAACTAGGTGAAACTTGCTTTACAAAATATGGAGAAACAATGATACTTGATGAAACTTAATGAAACATGTCCCAAAATAACTGAATGAAACTATATGAAACTTGATGAGACACGATAACACTGTTGAAAACTTGTCCTAGACAAAAAGATGAAAACTTCATGAGACTTGTGACGAAACTTCATGAAACTGGATGAAACTTGCTCTACAAAATATGGAGAAACAATGATACTTAATGAAATATGTCCCAAAATAACTGAATGAAACTAGTAAAAACTTGATGAGACATAATGAAACTGAGTGAAACTTGCTCTACAAAATATAGAGAAACAATGATACTTTTTTTAAAAAAAAACAAAGGAGAATTCCCAGCTTTTGTAGAAAGCTAATATCCAAAAGATTACAGAATAAAGAAGCAACAGAGAAACAATGATACTTGATGAAACTTAATGAAACATATCTCAAAATAATCGAATGAAACTAGTTGAAACTTGATGTGACATGATGTCACTATTGAAATAACTGAATGTCACTATTGAAACAATGTCACTAGTGCGTTCATTGAAAAGATTTGAACAATGATACTCGTTGAAATAATTAAATGATATAGTATACCTCCTCCCAACGGTATAGCGTTGTGCAACAGCCCCTGTATAAAAATATTAAATTTGAATGAGTAGGCCAGTAGCTTAAGAGTGGGTTTTCTAGGCCACATCTGACATCTCGAATTTCTCGCGCACTCTCCATGAGCTGAGATGGGCCAAGTGCGTAGTCCAAACAAGTAAAACCGGCCTAGCCCAGTACCATTTTAGGGCCGGATTTGTGCATCAATATTACACAGGCCGAAAAAAATTCAGCCCGGCCCAAGCGCAATCCAACAAATCTATCTATTTATTTTTGAACATAAAAATTGCAGTATCTAGAACGCGAGAATCTATCCCAATTCTTGCGGAAATTAAATTCCTATGGCCAAACAGGCATATTTATAGTGCCTTGCTAGGTTGAGCTTGGGTAGCAAAGTTCGAACCGATATGAATTTGCGGGCTTGGGATCGGGCTTTGCTGAGGTCTAGTCCAACTAAACTGGGGAGAATAAAAAAACGGACTACTAAGACATGCTTCCGGATATTGCTGGTCAGTAGACTGCAATCCGGTATTCTTACTTTACATATTTACATGCCCCCAGAAGAAAAGCAAGCTCTGCTTCCCACAAGAATGGCTTAAACCTCTGCATGCAATGCATTGGCATCTGCATTATGGTCCCCAGAACCAGAGACCCAAGGCAAACTGCTCAGGCCAGAGAAACGCTCCCCTCTCACACTCACTCACTCACAGAGACTGAAGAAAGCAGCTTGCAGTGTTGTACCTTTGCCAGTCTCTCTCTCTCTCTCCTCTCGCAGACTGACACGCTCTCCAAGGCACTCGGGTTTCTCTTTCTCGCACAAATACAAAACTGACCAAAGAAAGAACGCATCGGTATTAATCACCGAGAAAAAGGCAGAGGAAACTAAATGAGGGAGAGGAGGTGAGGAGGGAGAGGCAGTAGTGCAAGGGTTCTCTAGTTCTGTGTGACAGTGTGAGTGAGCCATGGCGAGGTTGCTCCTGCAGTTCCTGCACCTGGGTGCCACCATTGCGCTGCTCGTCGGCCTGCCGTCTCTAGTTGTGCCTTTGGCAGGTCAGTGCGTTTCACCTGGCCAGCTCCTCAGTTCTTACAAAAGAAAAGTTAGTAAAATAAAATTTTGATGTTTCTGGGGTTGGGACTTGGTGTGTCTTGATTCCATCTGTTTTGTTCTTCAATTGTTTTTTGAAAATAGGTTTCTTCGTTTTTTACTGATCCTTGGTAAGAAGGGGGTTCGTGGTACCATGGTTCGTGGTTCATGGAGAAAAATGTGCGATTTCTTGAAATTTTCCATTCAGAGTTTCCTTCTAAAAGACATTATTTGGGCTAGTGACTTTTGTTTTACCTCACACATTTCACTCTGGTCATTGATAAGTTCTTGATTTTGGTAAGTTTTCTTGGTTTGGTGGGTATCTGTGGTTGGGATATGTAAATCTCCGTAAACTTTGGATTCACAAGAGGAAAGATTTTATGACCGATGAAAAATAGTATCAAGCTATTATCACCACAGTTAGTTTTTTTTTCCAATTATGTAAAAAATATGGCCGCAGCAGAGTCTTGTTTAATGGTCGGACAAGAAAAGTTTTACGGGAAAAGGGGGGCGTATACTGTTCCATTGTGAACCAATCCCAGATCGAGCCCACCAGTACCACCCAATTAGAAATATGCTAAACCTTTGACCATTCATTGGCATGTAGTGCAACGTCCTGTTTTTGGATATCGATTAGTATTTCAAAAACTATTTCAAATTATTGTGTAGTTGCCGCGCCCTCGTGCGCCTTGTCCCCGCGCGCCGACCGAACCACCCTCTTGTTGTCGACTACCCTCTCGGTGTTGACCACCCTCTCGGTGTCGACCACCCTTTCGGTTTCGACCACCCTCGCCTCGGCGCGTTTTTCCTTCCATCTCTTTCTCCGCAGCGATGTGCGCATTAAATGTCGAAGTCTCCGTCGTGCTGCCGCGAATCCCGCCGCTCCATCTTGTCGCCCGATACCCCTCATTTCTCTATAAATAGAGCATCAGGGAACCATTTTTCTTCCTGTTGTTTTCCTCCTCAACTCTCCCTTTCTCTATCTCTCTCACCCTCGTTTCGCCGTGCTTCGAGCTTCGCCGCCGCCGGCTGGAGCTCGTGCCATTGCCTCTACCGTCGTTGTCAAAGCTTCTCCTCCGACATGGTCTTCATCGTTGGCTTCGCAAGATCGCGGCCTACTTGGTGTGCACCTCCTCTGGGTCCTTGGCGTACCAGTGCAGCCCCTCCTCTTCTACCCATGTCTATTCGTGCCCCAGAGCTCCTTGAAGTAATCCCCTCACTCTTTTTCAGTTTTGTTTCATAGGAGCCGCCGCATTTCCTCTTCTCCTTCAGGCCCAGCAGACCCCTTCGTCACCGTCATCCTTCGCCTCCGCCGCGAGCTTTCTCGCCGCCATTCGCCATCCGCCGACCTCCTCCGGCCTCTCTCTCAGTCTTGGTAAGCTCCTCGTGCCCTTTTCTCTCTCTTGTTCTTTCGACCGCGTTGAGCAGTCGAGTCCTCTTTTCGACCGCATCGAGTAGTCGAGTCCTCTTTTCGACCGCGTTGAGTCGTTCCTTCGACCATGTCAAGCAGTCGAGTCATTCCTTCGACCATGTCAAGCAGTCGAGTCCTTCTTTCGACCGCGTCGAGCAGCCGAATCCTTCATTCGACCTGATAGTCGAAACCTTCTTTCGACCAGGTAGACGAATCCTTCTTTGACCTGATAGTCGAAACCTTCTTTCAACCAGATAGTCGAATCCTTCCTTCGACCACATTGAGCAGTCGAATCCCTCCTTCGACCACGTTGAGCAGTCGAACCCCTCCTTTGACTACGCCGAGTAGTCGAATCCTTCTTTCGACCAAGCCGAGTAGTTGAATCCTTTCTTCGACCACGTTGAGTAGTCGAATCCCTCCTTCGACCACGTTGAGTAGTCCAATCCCTCCTTCGACCATGTTGTGTAGTCGAATCCTCCTTCCGACCACTTGTGTAGTCGAAAGTCGAAACCTCCCTCCGACCTCGTGAAGTCGGATGATCAGTACTCGAAACCAAAACTTCGAGGACTCCGTTCTCTTCCGTTATAACTTCGATTATAGTGTTTTTTTGTTTCTAATCTTGTCTAAATTCTAGATCTTGCTTTTGGCACTGGTCTTATTTAATTTAGAGTTTATTATTTTCTTGTGTATTTATTTGTTCTCTTTGCTTATTGTTCCTTTTTCTAGTGCGTTTGTCCGAGTAGAGTTCGAAGAAACGGGAGATCTACAGTTTGATCAAGTATAAGACTATCAAGACTCTCTTGCCTTTAGCTCAGGCGGGTCAATACATTGGTCATATTGAGCCTACATTTTATGCAAATTATATTATTTTAAAATACCAAACTGCATGCTTAATTCTTTATACAAATGTATGTTAAATCTTAAGGTAGTTAAATACCAACTTGCTATTTAAGTATTAAAATGCCATCCTTTGACAGTAGAATCCCTTATTCCTTGTCACTCTAGTAACTATGTGGTAATTTACTAGTTATAGATTGTACTTAAGCGATATGCTAGTCTTGCTTAAGTACCAGGCCATTGAAATATCTCAACCGTCATCCCTTAAATCATAAAATGGTTTTGGGCAGTCATGGGAGGTACATGATTGAAGTATTTGAGATAAATTGGTTTTCCTCCTCAAAACCCCAAACTGCTTTTACCACATCTTGGCGGATGGTATGATGGTGGGCGCGGATGTAGCGCGAGAATGGTGGGTATGTGGTATGAACCGCCCAGATGACATTAAGGACTTAATCCGGTGATGACCTCCTATCGTAAAACATGTTCAACCATAAGTCTGCAAAGTGCACCTTGGCTTAGTAAAGTTATCAAACCCGGAAAGTCATCTCGCTGGAGAGGATCGAGGTAGTGCAAGCGGCGGATGCGTTCCGGCTTGAATGAGACACCGTGGTAAGATAAAGTTGCCAGCTGCACTAGTCGTTGTGGTTGGAACCAGCTGCGCTAGTCGTTGTGGTAAACATCCCGCACAACTTATGGATGCAACCCATATGGGTGAGATGACGGTAGGGGCGAGATAATTGGAAAAGTTATTGTGATGATCTCTCAACTACATGACCAAGGAATCATGTGGGGCAACGAGTTGATTATCTCTTACAGGTACAGTGTACAAACTTCTGTAGAGTATAAACTGTTTAAACAACCGTGCCTACGGTCAAAGGCGGACATGGGAACTTACTAGAGTTAGTTCTATTTCAAAAATCTTTGTGGGTGGGATAAAAACTGGTCGGGTGGATGTAGCCCTGACTTTAGTTTGTTCCTAGGTGGTCGTACCCAGTGTTGCTCCTGGGTGGTCGTACCCAGTGTTGTTAATATTGGTTGTAGCCACGTTTCAAAATAAGTATAGGTGGAGGTAACCTCTGCTGTTATTTATATTGCACAAATATTCTCTTTAACAAAATGCAATTTGGTTAAAATGCTAAGTGATAGGAATTTCTAATTACGATAATTGGAAACATTGCTTTGGCAAATAAAAGAACCCGAGTCACCCTTGTTAAGCTATGCATGTATACTATTGCATCTTGTGTGTTGGCTTGCGAGCACGGAAGTTGTGCTCATTCTCGCTCTTTCTCCAACCCTTCAGATCCTGCGGATTATGGAGACTACGACTACTACGAGGACCCTGAAGTCGATGGGCAAGGCAATGACGAAGAGTAGTATGGTTTCGAGTAATCTAAGTCTCGCCCCGGTTTCGGTGCTTACGTACAACCGGTATTATCCAAGTCCTTGGTTAATATTAGTCGTACACAGGTTGCCCTAGCCACTTGCCTGTGGAGAGATGTGCTCTACCTTCCCTTTTGCTGTTGCTGTAGTTTCCGCTGTTTTTGTGATGTAACCATTTGACATGTTCGGCCCTTGTCGTAAACTCGACCCGACGTGGTCTATGTCACTCTGATGGTTGTAATATAATGTTCAATTTGGTTTGCATCATGTAAGCAATGATTCAGTAATATGTCTGTGAGTGCTATCTACTGATCCAGATAATAGCACAGTGTTTTCACAGAGGATTTGGATTTGTGAAAATCCGGGTCCGACATGTAGATATAAGTTAGTTGTGGAAACAGTGTAGCCTTTTGTCAGTAGAATACTGATCCAACCACTACAACTTCAGATGGCTAGTTTGATGCCAAGAGAGACCATTTCCTATATCATCTGAATTCTGACCAATGTTAGACGAAAACATTAGAAGAAAGATATCATGAAGTTAGTAGTTTGTTGCCCTCGAAGAGGCATTTTTTCGTGATTGTCGTAAGTAATTTCTGCACAAGAAAAAGATGGTCTCATGCACAGACCAATGTGGAGTGAGGATACCGGACAGTTTCAGAGTTATTTCCCAATTTTCTCTGTGAAGATCGGATACATGCAGTTTGTTCTATGACAAGTAAATCTTGATCCTTATTGTGTTAGTTTTTCTACTGTAAAACTCGTCTAGTTTCTACCTACTCTCATTTGAATTAGAACTTGATGTGTATAAATTGCAGAATGGCCACATTTCTATTTGTTTCGATGAACAAGGGTGTGTATTTTCTTACAGTTCTTTTAAGGTGCACCGCTTATGTTTGAAATGCATGTTACCAACGCATGTTCAATTTGAGGTACTATGTTATTTCTTTTTGAAATTTGCCTTTCTTTCTGCAGAAGCATATGATCCTCTTGATCCAACTGGGAACATCACAATCAAATGGGATATCATTCAGTGGACTTCAGATGGCTATGTTGTAAGTACACCATTGCTAGATTATGTGTCTGTAACTACCTTTTACCATTAAGACATTCTGTACATGTCACTGCTCTGATAAAAATCCGTGATCATTGAACATAAGTGAAACTAGCAGATTTACCCGTGCTATTGTGTGGTTGTATTTTACAATGCTTATCTTCTATATTTAGAGTTGTATTCTTTATATTATTCTAATACCTTTGACCAAAAATATAGACCCACCAAATGATCGGTGTAGATCTTTTTACAAAACAGATTGCTTTTTACATTACCTCTCATGTTCTCATCTTCCCATATTCAGGCTAGTGCTCTATGTTATTATCACACTAAGTAATTATTTGATGTGCTTGATTCAGCCCTATAATGCTTTTTGTCATTATTTGCATATCATATATAAGGCCTTTTTAATCCACTCTTCTTGGGCAGTAATCTTGTCAATTGATGTACAATTTGTTAGAGATATGATAGAGATAGAGATAGGAATCCTTTGGTATTCCTTATCTGTATATGGCATGCACCCCTTGTACACCCTATATATATTGCCCGTTGGGCCTCTGAATACACACACAATATTCATAACATGGTATCAGAACAAAGGTTCTAAACCCTAGCCTCTAGCCTAGTTCGATCCTCTTCCGCTGCCGTTGCCGCTGCCCCCGGGAGGAGCAATCTCCGCTCCGGAGGCGGCCACATTAGTCGTAAGTTTTTCATCAAGTAGCAGCAGTATCTTTCCTCGGTTTGGATCTAGATCATCCGTTGCCGCCTCCCGAAGAGGCTCCAGCAGAGGAGATCGCCAAACATTCCTTCTGGTGCCTTCAGATCCGGATCGGGTCCTCTATGCCGCCTTGCCTCTCTGCCGGCCACCTCGCGGCGCCGAACCCCATCACCGCCCGGCAGAACCGTGAGAAGGCGGTAGGAGCGCTTCGTCGCCGACACCGTCTCATCCGGCCGCCTCGACCGCCCCTTGGTGGCCCTCACCTCACAGTAGCGCGGCGCGCCAATGTGCAGAAGACAGACGCGAGCTCCTCCGCCGAGATCTTGCCATCGCTGTTCGCGTCGATCGCTGAAGCTGCAAGATGGCGGTCTCCTCCTCCGACTGTTTAGCCTCTGGAGGTCGACGCCGCTCCGAGCTCCGGCGACTTCTCCCGCCCAGATCTGCCGCCGCTTCCTCCTCTACTCCGCCCAGATCTGCTGAGCTCGCCTGGTTACGCCTCCTTTGCGCCATCTGGGGTGGCCGCCGCCTTCGAGGTGAACAGGGGGTAGGGAAACCTACCCCCATCTGCTCTTAATCTGGCCAGGTGGGCCGGGACACGCATGGGCCTGGATCGGGCCCAAAAGGCCAAGATAAAGAGGTGGAGATTTTACATTGCTAGCTATCTTTGGCCGTGCTAACTATCTTTGGCGATTGTTTGCTTTTATTGCTTTGTCGATTGGATCCCTTGGTGGCTTTTGGGCTCATGATGATGGTGTTGCTGAAAGCTAATTGAATGAGGAGATCGGATCTTCTGCTACTGCTAGTAACTATCGTTAGAGTCTTTTCTTTATTTGTGTCAGTTTTTTTTTTCTTCCGCTGCGTCCATCCAAGTCCGTACCACTCAATATTTGAGTTCGTCTAAGCCATGCGAGTCCACAAATTTATTGTCGGTCATAGAAGTATAGGAATTGTCTTATGCATGGCAGCAGCCGCCGCTCCCGCTCTTCTTTCTGAGCCGCGTGCAGATCGTAGAAGTCATTTTTGATGCCGCCGCTTGCAGCCACCCCAAGCTTTTAAGGCCGTCGTGCTTCTTCTGCGCCACCGCCGTCTTGGGCTTCGATCTGCGCTGTCATGCTTCCACCTATTCCTATTCGACTTGATTTGACAGCCATCTCTATTCATGTCGGTTTCATCATCTTCTTCGTCGTGTTGCCGCGGTCGACTTTCTCAGTCCTTGCACTTTGTGCTTTATGGGCTGTTGACCGACCCCGGATGGAGGAGATCTTTTGATACTCGACATATTTTCCAAGAGTTGCATGCTACGACGACATTATCAAGACCCGGACTTCGGATTTTGGATTTTTCATATTTTAGTGTTAACCATCTCCAAATGCAATGCTATTGCATACGCTTTGCATTTGAGGGGGTGTTAGAGATATGATAGAGATAGAGATAGGAATCCTTTGGTATTCCTTATCTGTATATGGCATGCACCCCTTGTACACCCTATATATATTGCCCGTTGGGCCTCTAAATACACACACAATATTCATAACACAATTAGACGGTGAATTGTTGGTGCAAGATAACAGCTTTGAAAGATATTTTAATTTTTAATGCTGTAGAGTTCTCTGTGACATTCACTCAGCAGCAAACAACATTTTTTCTAACCAAATGCAAGTTCTCTTCTAGTTGCATTTGACACTAGGCAAGACAGATGCTTTGCACATCACTTTGCTATAACTTTTTATCTTTTCATGAGCATCCCTTACATAATTGGGGAACTCACAACCTCCACAATATATTTTTTTTTCTGTTGTTGATGTCCTGTAAAATCTGCATTTTGCAGGCTGATGTTTCCATATACAATTACCAGAAATACCGTCATATCCAAGCGCCTGGGTGGAATCTTGGATGGGTCTGGGCAAAGAAGGAGATCATCTGGACCATGAACGGTGGGCAGGCCACAGAGCAAGGCGACTGCTCTCAATTCAAAGGCAATATACCACACTGCTGCAAGAGGGATCCAACCGTTGTTGACTTGCTTCCTGGGACACCTTACAACATGCAGGTTGCAAATTGTTGCAAAGGAGGAGTGCTTACCTCATGGGTGCAAGACCCAGTCAATGCGGTAGCATCATTTCAGATCAGTGTTGGCCGATCCGGGACTAGCAATAGGACAGTGAAAGCGCCAAAAAATTTCACTCTCAAGGCCCCAGGTCCAGGGTATACTTGCGGAGTACCCCAAGAAGTGAAACCTCCTGCAAAGTTCATTTCGCTCGATGGGAGGAGAACAACTCAAGCCCATGGTAAGTTGTTTCAGTATGCTTCTTTTCGGTGTAGTAATTATCATGACGAACAAAATGTCTTGTGCTTATCACCAGTGTCAGAGCTGAAAAGTGAGCTAGCATATGATCAGGTCTTCGAGCAGTGAACACTTGTTTTCTTTTTGCAGTGACTTGGAATGTGACATGTACGTATTCACAGTTTGTTGCTCAAAGAGCTCCAACTTGTTGCGTTTCACTCTCATCGTTTTACAACGAAACGATAATTAACTGTCCGAAATGTTCATGTGGCTGCCAGAATAACATAAGCAAACCAGGGAGCTGTGTGGAGTAAGTACTATCACTTCAGAGAGTCTCTCAAACAACGCACACATTTTGCCCTTTTTAAAACCTTTTTTTTATGTATATACTACTTTGATAGGGGCAATTCACCTTATTTGGCTTCTGTGGTGAATGGACCTGGCAAGAGCAGCTTGACTCCTCTAGTACAATGCACACCCCATATGTGCCCAATAAGGGTGCATTGGCATGTTAAGCTCAACTACAGGGAATACTGGAGGGTGAAGATCACCATTACAAATTGGAATTACCGGATGAACTACTCGCAGTGGAACTTAGTAGTTCAACACCCAAATTTTGACAAAGTCACTACAATTTTCAGCTTCAACTACAAATCTTTGAACCCCTACGGAGTAATAAGTGAGTATTTGTTTCATCCTCTGAGCATGTTTGACAATTTAAATGTGTAATGTTCTAGCTACTGACTAGTATTTTGTTGCAGATGATACTGGAATGATGTGGGGTATCAAGTACTACAATGACCTGCTCATGGTGGCTGGGCCAGATGGAAATGTGCAATCCGAGATTCTATTGCGGAAGGACCCGTCAACCTTCACTTTCGAGAAGGGTTGGGCCTTTCCAAGGCGCATATACTTCAACGGCGAAAGCTGCGTCATGCCAACACCAGATGCGTACCCGTGGCTACCTAGCTCTTCCCCTAGATTGAAGACTGCATTCCTTATTCTGTCCATTGTCCTTTGCGCAACGTTGGCGTTCTTGCACAACCATCTAGTTTTAGACAATAATTGTGGAAAGTGCTGACCACATTGAGCATTGGCTGTTGACATCCTGAGCTTATTGCTAGGTTGTAACCTTGCTTGAAAAGCTGATTCGGGTGTGATCTAGGTTGTAAGCTTAGGTTGTACATTTACATGACGTGTATTCTTGATCTGAAGAGTGAAGACTAATTGAGACAACCACAGCACTTTCTATAGAGAAATGTTTGCCATCTGACCTAGGGAACTTACATATTTGTCGTCGGAAAAGCTTTTCGATGTTTAGTAAGTTGATTTTTCTCAATCCAAGATCATTAGCCGCATGCATTTTGTAGACACAAATCAATTTCGCAGAAAAAAAAATTGGGCTATCACTTTTCAGAGCTGCCCTAATTGGAGACTCGAAAACTCTTCCAGCCTGGTTGTGTTGTACATGAAGATCTATCGTGTAATTGCAAAGGCACACACATAACAGATTTCCTCTAACTGAGCAAACAAGAGCACCAAACCCAACCTTGACAGTCCGCCAAAATGCCCCTACCTACACTGCTCTGCTCTCCCAGTATGACAAAATGAACAAGAAGATGAGAGAAAAAGACCCTTGATCACGGCACCAGGAGCAGCACCAGCAAGAACGCCGAAGCCGCAGCGGCGGCGATCGCAGAACGCAGCGGTGCGAGTGGAGCGGAGTTGGGCAGGTAGGGGTAGGAGTCTGGCGGTGGCATCTTGCACTCGTCGCCGTTGAAGTAGATCTTGCGTGGGAACGCCCACCCCTGGCTGAAGGTGAAGGTGTTGGCGTCTTTGCGCATCAGCACCTCCGATTGCACGTTGCCGAACGGCCCGGCCTCCATGAGCAGGTCGTTGTACATCTTGAGCCCGTAGAACATGCCCGTGTCATCTGAAAAACCGTAAATTCAAGTTTAGCGACCCGTGGTGCAATGCAATGCAATGCAATCTATCTATCTATCTATATGCACGCTCGCTGCGCGACTCACAGTAGCAGGTGCTTACTGATGTTGCCGTAGGGCAGGAGGGACTTGTACTGGAAGCTGTAGACCTCGGTGACGTTGTCGAGATTGGGGTGCTGCGCGACGAGCGTCCACTGGGTGTAGTTCATGCGGTAGTTGAAGTTGGTGATGGCGATCTTGGCGCGCCAGTAGTCCTTGTAGTTGAGCTTGACGTGCCAGTGCACGCGGATGGGGCACATGTGCGACGTGCACTGCAGCAGCGCCGCGCCGTCCTTCCTCGGCGTGTTCAGCCCCGGAGACAGCGCCCGCTTCGAGTCGCCCATGATGCAGCCGCTCTTCCCGCCGTCGCTGTGGCCACCGCCGTGGCCGTGGCCGCTGCCGCCGCCGTGGCCGCAGCCGCACGCGCATTTGGCGCACGGCACGATGGTGCTGTTGTAGAAGGAGGAGAAGGAGACGCAGCAGGTGGGGTACCGGGACGCGAGCTGCTGCGTGTAGGTGCAGGTGACATTCCAGGTCATGAGCGCCTGCGTCTTGCGGCGGCGGTCCGGGGTGAAGTAGACGGTGGAGGGGACGATGGTGGCGGGGCCGCAGGTGTAGCCCGGGCCGGGGCCCATGAGGGTGAAGTTCTTGGGCAACTTGACGGTCTTGTTGGTGGTGCCGGCGAGGCCGACGGAGACCTGGAAGGCAGAGAGAGCGCCGGCGGGGTCCTGACCGTACGCGGAGACGACGCCGCCCTTGCAGCAGTTGGCGATCTGTTGGTTGTAGGGCACGCCGGGGAGGAGGTCGACGACGGCGGGGGTGCGCTTGCAGCAGTGCGGGATGCCGCCCTTGAACTTGGAGCAGTCGCCCTGCTCTGTCGCCTGCGCCCCGACGATGGACCAGATCACCTCCTTCTTGGCCCACGACCACCCCACCGTCCACCCCGGCGCCATGATTTGCCGGTACATCTGGTAGTTGTTCATCGTCACCATCGCCTGCATTGCCATTGCCGGCCATCCCATAGGTCAATCATCACTTGGTAAGGAATGAATTGAACTCAAGAAGCATAAACGTTGCAACAAGTTAAATGGAGATCATAGATGTTTGTGTACTCACGACGTATCCGTCTGCCGTCCACGAGATGACATCCCATTTGATGGTAATGTTGCCCTTTGGGTCCAGGGGATCATACGCCACTGAAAGGAAGGAAGAGTTGCAGATGGATGAGTGCCAACTGCCAAGACTAGTCCAGACAAGAAACTAGCAATAACAGAACAGAAAACTGAAGAAAGATGGGGATTATATTAACCTGCAACTGAGCAGGTGACTGCAAGGATCAGAGCCACCAGCACGGAGTTGCGGAGCTCCATGGTTACCTGCAAGAACAACAGTACACTAGCACACCGTAGTAGTACTAGAGCTGATCAGTGGCCTTCCTCAAGGCCCAGGAGGAAGAGGCAGGCAATTAAAGGCCATGCAGCGATGCAGAATAAGAATAAGAAGCAGCCGTCCGTCCACCGGCGCGCGGCGAGATGGCATGTCACACCGTCGGTTGGGTTCCGTAACAATAACTCAATTGAATCTGCATGACGCAGTCACGGAGGTGATGGCTCAGCGCCACCTCTCTCTCTGTACAAGCTCTGAATCATCTCCATGGTGTTACGCTCTGTGAAACCAGGTTCACATTACCGGTTAAAAAAAATTCGGAGGGTAGCGATAACGAAATTTAAGCCGGATTTTTAAAAACAAACTGAAATTTTCGGATTTAATTTTTTTAAAAAAAATCAAATTCGAACAAAATTCAAGCAAATTCAATTTTTTAGACAAAATTTATCAAAACCGAAATTTTCGAGACCGATTTGTATTCCTACTGACCCCACCGATAACACCGGTTACCGCCGATAACCACCGAAATTTTGGCAAGATTTTTACAAACCAGCCCCATTGATAACATCGGTTAGTACCGAAATTTCGGCGAGATTTTTTCCACAGTGTGAACCTTGCGCGCAGCTGGTTACTCCATGCTGAAGCAACCGTGGTTGGTGCATGAGAGAGAGGGAGGAAAGGGACGAGGGAGATCTTCAAGGGATCGGCCATTCCAACGGTATCTCTTTGGTTCCTGACAACGACGGAGGAACAATTGCAAATCTTATAATGTGTGTAAGGTGCGCAGCTGCTATTTCGCTAGTTGCAATCTTGAATTCGACTTTTTCCTTTTTCTTTTTCTTCGCTGGAACTAATGTATTTAGAATTCTTGATATTTTTTGGAGGTCTGGCCTGGCAGGTAAGGATGGACCTTTTGGGTAACATCCAGGCAGTGGCGTAGCTAGGATTTGTAGCTATGGTGGTCCATTGTCTAAATTTTTTTTGACCGCTATAAATATAACATGTCCATACACAAGTATATAAATTACAAAACACAATTAAGAAAAAAAAAAAATGACGCTTACGAGTTCATAAAATAGATGAGTATAACTTTCTTAACATAGAATTAAAAATTTAAAATATTACGTACCCATAATAGTTGAAGAACAATATGTCACTACTACTTCTTCTTCTTCTTGTCAGGCCTGCGCCTTCTAATAGCCATGAAAGTGTTGATGATTTCTTCTTCACTCGGTTGTAAGAAGATATCCGCTCAATAAAAGTCAATAGACAATCATCCGAAGGCTATCACCCATCTTATTTCTCAACTTATTCTTGATAAAGGTCATTGCGAAAATATTCTTTCAACACTTGCGGTAGCCACCGGTAGAAGCAATACCAACTTGATAAGTAAATAGACCCAATGATAAACTTTGTCCCTCTTTGTTTCAACAAGTTTTACTGAGAGGTCAACAAGATTGTTTAGGCCTTTGAACAATTCATCATTTCTCATGTCATCAATAAAGGTTTCAAGTTGCAAATCAAGTCTTAGCAAATCGAGCTTGAAAAATCATTAGGGTAAAATTCAGCAAGTCTATGTACCTTGTTTGCATCAAAAGAAGCAAAGGAATCTGCTTTGGATTCAAAGCGACCATACAAGTAAGTAACTCCATATTTACCTCATCAAACCGATTATCAAGCTCTTGACTAATTTTATCAATGACTCAATATGTACTTCTCTTCAAGTGATCATCATTTGTTTGGTCTGAGCAAAAGCGTGCTGATCTTCCATATGGCACATAATTATGTTCCATTTCAGGAACTTGAATGCCATATTTGTTGCAAAATATTGTAACCCTTTGAAGAAATGAAACCCACCCTTCAGACCTCATTTGTTGAATTTTACTCTTTGCCAACCGGACAAGTGACATTGCATTAAGAATATCTTGGTCTTTTCTTTGCAAACACTCAGACAATTCATTTGTGTGTCCAAGAATGTCAAGCATCAAATGAGCATTGAAAATGAAATCAAATGACTCAAGCACTCCAACCATAGTATGTATTTTTGGCCATCACCCTTGTCAAGTATCTCGTCCAAGAGCTATGAGTACATCACGAATTGTGGGATACATAGCAATCAAGTTGACCACAGTTTTATAATGAGAGCCCCACCGGTGTCACCAGTCTAAGCAGCCCCATCTCTTGATTTAAGCCACTTCCAGATTCTAGTACACCGCACTCAAGTGCTTTCATGACATTGTCATATTGGTGATGTCGAAGCATGCCATGACGCTTACAAGAACTACCAACAATATTTAACAAGAGGGATACTCGATCAAAAAACCACACACAATCATCATTGTCTTTAGCAACAAACAACAAGAACCAATTGGAGTTGATGTGCAAAAGCAATGAACATAATAAGCGAGATGGTGATTCTTTCATGATCAAGGTTTTCAACCCTTTAATCTCTCCTTTCATGTTACTAGCCCCATCATAGCCTTGCCCACGGATTTGAGTTATAGTCAAACCATTACTAACTAGTGAAGATTGAATTGCTTCCTTAAGTGATGAAGAAGTAGTATCATCTACATGAACAATTCCAAGAAACCGCTCACATGGCCTTCCCGATTTATCAACATAACGCAAGCAAAGGGCAAGTTGTTCTTTATGAGAGACATCACTAGACTCATCACTAAAATTGTATAGTGATCATCACCAATTTCATTAATGATTTGATCTCTAGTCTCCATTGCACAACATTGAATAATTTCTTTTTGTATGTCCGGGCTAGTCAATGTGCAATTACGGAGCATTCTTCAAAACAAACTTGTCCACCTCTTCATTATTTCTTTGCAAGCCACTTCAAAAGCTCAATGAAGTTCCCTCTGTTGCTAGACTCTTCACTTTCATCATGCCCACGGAATGCTAATCCTTCCGCAAAAGAAACCTCAAACATCTAAGTGAATAAGTCAACTTTGATCTTGTAGAGACGACGCTCCTCATTATCCACCTTCACAATTTTATCATCAATTGCTCCATGGGGAGTCATAAATAAATTATATCTTTCTTGAGCTGCGTTGTGACCACTCGTTACACCACCCACATGTAAATCAAGTGCATCATTTCTATTCCAATTTTTCCACCACCTTCAACAAATGCAGATGTCTTACTTCTCCCTTTCCAAACAAGTAGCACACAAAACAAAATGTCGCTTCCTTCTTGACATCAGTATTCTATCCAAGGATATTTATAAAACCATATAGGATTGAACCGCTCTGTCCCTATTTCCAATTTTCCTACTTTCAAATTCATGTGCATAAGGTTGGTATGGGCCTTTAATAATATATGATCGCCGAATCGCATCTTGATCATTGCGGGATAATTTGCAATGGGTCAGTCTTTCTCTGGATCAAGTGGAAGCCTCTCGATATCATAAATTGGTTCCTTTTCGAGAACCGGAGGTGGTGGACTTGGAGGCATTGGAGTTGAAATTACATTCTCTTCGATTACTCTTTCTTGATCAAGTCCACCTTCTTGTTCTTCGATTTGCTCTCCGAACAAAATGACCACACCTTCTTGTTCTTCAATTTGGTCTTCGAGCAATTGCGAGTACGTATGAGATGGAGAAGATGCCTTCTTCTTTGCTTCATATTTCGAAAAAGAGAGGCAATATCACCACTCCTCTTCATGTTTCAACAATTCGCAAGAGAATTATATAATGAATCAAGATATCAAACCAATAATCCAATCTCGCAAAGATCATATATTGAAATAAAAATTCAGAGTTGCACTTGCACAAAAAAATCGGTTTAGCATTGCATACCCAATGGCTTGTGCAGATTGTCGATCATGATTAGTATAATCAAACTCAGAGAAGTGTATACATCAAAAACTCAGCAAATCGTCCTAAAAGGTGATACTCTAGTTCACAAGGCCTAATCCGATTACTCAAAGCACCAACAACTCAATCTGTTGTGCTAAGCACCAAGGACTCCAACTTACTTGCACACTCCATTACTCAAACTTAGACTTCTAAAACTTGCAGAGACACAACAGTAAACCAACCTCCAGTGCCCTCTGTAACAAAGCAATAACCCGGTGAGCCTTTGCCAAGGATAGCGATATTAAAAGCTGCAGGACCACCCACCACTCCACCGGTGCCCTATAATTACGCAACTAAACTAGTTAAGACACCGCCATCCCTATCGAAAATAGCTTTGCTCTTGGGAGACAATATTTCTCTGAGCATTGAGCAAATTTCTTTCCTTTCTACCCCGATCACACATCGCATGTCGCATCTTCGCACCCATCAATTGTTAGGAATTTGAGATCATGCGTTAGTGTGGTGAACTTATAATTTCTAAATCATACAGAGATCAAAGGGCACTCGACCTCTGTCTCATCGGATCCACTCGGATCAAGAACACATCCGATAATCCAAAGAGAATAAGAGAATACGAAAAATGGCAAACTATTGTTCAGAAGCGGCTATGACATTAGAGCTCCCAAGAAAGGAGTAATCATTCAAACTTCCTCCAAGGAACACCAAAGCGCAAGCTATATCACGAAGTTGAACCTTGAAAAGGGCGAGACTTTGTCGTTCTCCGTGTTCCAACTCGCCGGCGGCCGTGGCGGAGCGACTGACGAGGTTTTCGTCTTTGGCTGAAATGGGCCTTTCGTGGAGCTGTCTGGCGCCGAGCAAGATTCTTGATGATCGACGAGAGGTCGAGAGGTGACGAGTCCCACGAGCGGCAGATGGCACGCGCGTCCGGATGCTGGTCGTCGGGACTCTGCGCGTATCCGCCGAGCGAGCTTTGGAATCGAGCAGACGGCGGCAATGTAAGGACGCGAGCGATTGAACTTATGGGTCTTGGTTGGGCGAAGCGCAGGTGGTCCGCGGCCCACAGGGACCACCCTGTAGCTCCGCCACTGCATCCAGGGGCGGAGTTAGAAATTTTCTGAAGTCTGGGCAAACCGTAATCTAAGTATCTAATTGTAGTCTATTGAGAACCACAAGCATTAGATATTCAGATACACAATTACTAGCGACCTAGCTGAACAAGGAGAAATTGGGAGAACAACAACGATTTCTCAAGGTAGTCGCGGCCTTGTGGCTCGATGTCAATGGCGATGCTGCCACTGGCTGGAGAGCCAGAGCCACCGGACTCGGAATCGTCGTCCTAATACCACCTGAAAAATGAGATGCGCGAGTTCAATCCCAGAGATCGAACCCGGACGGGCTGCCTGCTTGACGGTAGAGCGAGCCGACCGAGCGTACTCCTCAAATGAGCTGAAAGCTAGGCAGCGAAGGAATGAATTGATGTTTATAAAGGTGGAAACCAATTGATTGGAAGCCATATGAGCTTCATTGAGAGGCCTAATTTTTCAATGGGGCTGCTATATGGGCTTCATTCTTCTTGCTTCATTCCAGTTCCTTTCTTTTATCTCTCCTCCCCATTCTATTCATTGCTCTAGAGCTTTGTTTTGTTCCAGCCGAATGCATGGCTTCCTGATTCCTCTTGCCTCCTCCATCTTTTCCCCATTTATTCTCTTGGCAAAAGTTTCGGCCGAAGCTCCTCCTCATGGTGCCTCCTCATTCCTCTTGGTTTCCCTCATGGCTCTCTGACCCCTCTCTCTCTCTGGTGTTGTGTTCTCTTGGCCTAAAATCTCCCCGGGCGCTGCCTCCTTCTAGCTTGGCTCGGCACCTCTGGCTACCGGCCCGTCGCTTTGCTACCCTTGTGCTTGGCTCAACGCCAAGCGTCTTGGCTCGCCCAAGCCCCCTGTCTTTGTCTTGGAAGCGGCTTCTGCAAGTGCTCAGTGGAGGGACGCTCTGCCACTGTAACATCCCAATTTTTGAATTTTCAAAACATTTTTAAGTAGTTTAGTCCCTTCGAAAATTTCAGCAAATGTTATTTAAATTTAATAAAGATTAAATAAGACTTTCAAAGTTAAAACAATTTAATATGATGAATCTGAACATCAACTAATTGTAAAACTATTTTATTTGAGTTCTTTATGCTTGGAAGTATTTTTCAAATTTTTCTGGAATTTTTTCGACTTCATTTGCTATTTTAAATTTGCCATTTGGATTTTCTGTATTTTCTAAAATACAAAAAGCTATTTAAAATCCAAGAAATTCTAGTGGGCTAAATTCTCTTCATGAACCATTAACATTTCTCTCTCTAGCCCAGCTCGTCAGCCCAATCCCATGTGCAACCCGCTTCCCTCTCTCTCCCGCTCGCCCACACCCAGTCCCACCTACCAGCCTCGCTTGTACCGTGTGCGACACAAACCCTCCTGAGCCATGGTCGCTAACGTGTGGACCCCATCCCTTGAGCATTGTTCACCGTCTTCGTCGTGTACGAGTTGGACTCTACCATCAAAGCGATCCTCCATCACCACATCTAAGCTAGTGGATGTGATCGTTGGAGCTCAAGCATGTCGATTGTGTCCTTAGCTCGCCGCCGACCGACACCATTCGCCGTCACCGTCGTCAAGCCACTACTACAGGGCTGACATATAGCAACATAGGTATGTGTTGTTGTATGTACGAAAAAGTGTTACTGCTGATTCTAGCAACACAAATGTTAAGTGTTGTTATAGGTGGCATTGCTAGGATGAGCCTGTGCAGCACAAATTAAATGTTGTTATACATAAGAATAGGTGTTGCTGACATATGGGGCCTACAACGCATTTCTCTATTTATAACAACACATGTGGCACATATTTCAACAGCACTGTAAACACTTGTCAGCAACACATGTTTGTTATCAGCAACACATTTTTATAGCCACTTGCATACTTGTAGCAAATTCAACAACATAATGAAATAATAATTATTTTTGTAATTTATGGAAGTACACAAACTATTATCTCAATACTTTTCATTCAATGTTTGAGAATATAAAAATTATACAACTCAATATGAGAACACCAAAAAGATAGATTGCATTGCATATAGAAATAAATAAAGGTATTGTCATTCACATCATTCCATACATCAATTGGAGTTTGTTGAAAATGCTAAACATGATAACAAGTCTAAATTGAGTCCTAAAAAGCCAAACATAAGTATCGCTAGCTAATCTTCATGAAGTCTCTTCTTTGTCTTGATGAGTTGGTGAGGAATAGATCCTAATAGAAAATTCAACCATTAACCTTTTCAACCTGCATGGACAACAATAAATTGTAGGGGTATAAGTATGTATGATATAGAGATAACTCATTGAAAGTAAAGTAAGCCAACACAAACATACAAAAGTTGAAGGCCAAGCTACTGTTTTTCCTTTTGCATCACCTATTGTCTTATAGTGGTGCCATGGCCTTACCAGCACCTCATTTTCTTCAATTGGAAAAGTAATGCGCAGTTTCCAAAATTGATTACCAAGCTTAACACCATCAACTTCTGCATCTGGATCACAGCTTAACAAAGTTGCATATGCCATAGGCTCTTTGTTTGGATATTTGGCGAACTTCAGTACTACTATTGTACCAACCTATATTGACATGCAAGCGCAATTAAGATAAGAAAAGGAAATAGTTGTATGACTTAATCAAAAACTTCTATTATGCTTTCATACCGTCATTGCGGCGGGACGTGCTTTTTTGAACTTCATGCGGCGTGGGATCTTGTTTTGAGTAACTTTGTTCTTGCGTCTTGTTCTTTGTGAACTATAGTGTTGGAGGAAGACACATTAATTAGGCTATTTTGCAATAAGTACAAACTTTGCCATCACGATCACAAAGTGTTACATGCACATAAATAGGCTGAGCATAATTTATCTAAATCCAAAATAGAGTAACTAGTTTCAAAAGATGCATGGAACAACGATAATTAAATCAATGGTGGAAAGAAACTCAACACATCAAATATGTTAATATTTAATTACTTCCTAACAAGCCAAAAGAACAAAAAAATATTAATGGTTCAACCTCTTTGTTGGTAACCTCATGGTTCAGTGTTCAATAGCCACTATATTAGATGCTCAAGTTATCAAAAGTCATCTCACATGACACGTGCCAAGGGCACATTAAGCTAGTTCTAACTATCTATGGTTATAATACCAAGGTTCAAGACAGCGCTAGGCGCTAGGCGGGTGGTGGCCCGGGGCCTAGCGCCTAGGCGGACTAGGCGGCGTCTAGGCGGTGCCCAGGCGACCGGCTTGGCTACGGTGCAGATAAGCCCACAATAGGAATAATATGATGAATTGAGCAAGTATCAGGCATCAAAATTGAGCAAGATAGAAGGAAAATTACCTGAAGAAGCAAGACATGTGCAATTTGATGTAGTCATGTGTATTATCTCCCCTCCAAGAGCTTGATGTAAACATGTATGTAATCAAATAATGATGTAAACATGTATATTTAATCAATGATGAGTTATTTTGCTATTGTAGTATTGTATTGTGTGAGAAAAAATATATGAATGATTGATGAATGAATGAAAGTATGAAACATATGCGGTCACACATCACACATTTTATACATCTATTATGATATTATCATTCTTAATATCGGAACAGGTTTTACAGTGTAATTAGGTAACATAACAAACCAGCTCACTGAAAAGGCTAACAAAGAATACAATACTTAACGAACACTCCAATGAAATAATAATCCAAGTCTGAAGGTCAAATTGACCGGTGCCTCTGTTTGTGCGGAAAATGCAATTGCGATGATTAGTCCACAAAACCGCAGACGGATCCAATCAGGCCTACATTCATTGGAAAAAGGATCCGTCAGCATGCCGCATGAACAACAGCATGATTAGTCTAGAAAAAAGTATTATTGTTTGGAGTATGGAGTGGTGATAAAACTCTATAATGATTCGCCAAACAAATTTTCTAATGACACATAGGAACTTAGTACCTTACAATGACATTTGTATCAATGCGCTGCAACATGTCATTCAGAAAAACTGAAGTACAAATCAACATATGCATTTCTGTGGGGTACAGAATTGTAGAATTTGATACCACAATTTAACTATATCCGAGTTAAGTGAACCATTATCAAACTAAAACAGGCCTTGTTAACCTATATCAAACTTAGGGCTTGCAAAAATAACAGCTAAAGCTCAACTTCAGACTAGTACCACATTCATGCTCACATTCAACATGATCCATCTGAAGCCCCCCTTTCTTTTGCTGCTGTTTTCCAAATGCAAGTACCCAAAATGAAGCCATCTAGCATATTCCCTAATTGATCATCGCTACAAGCAGTGCTATTGGTAATAATCAATTTAAAAGGGCAGGAACAAGGAGGGAAGGGCTCACTTTTGGAACTGGTGGTGGATCCACAGCACATGCTTCGGAAAGATCTTTGTAGAGAAATTTCACCAGCTGATCAGCTGAAGGTCCGTTCTTGTAGACAAACTCAGCAACATCGGTATCAGCATACCCCATCACCTGCAGTGGATTTAGTTCAGTGGAGCACGATTTCACAAAAAATCAATAGAAATAATAGTGCTACCTTATTGCTTAAAACTATTAACAACTGTAAAGAAAACTTCAACAAATGCTATGAAATAATAACATAGTCAAAACATTTATTATTCATTCCAGATGCACTATCGTAATATTATTTACTCGACACCTCTAGAAGTCAAAATATCTTGTGAAATATGTTCATAAGCTCTATATAGTGCAATGTATAATCAATTAACTAAGTACTAATCTTCACCTCCTGGCATGCACGCTCAATGGTCTTGCATTCTGAATTACAATGCCCTTCCTCATCTTGCTCAACAAGCTGCAAAATACTTGTATGTATCAGAATGAGATTGAGATGATACATTTGTGCAGGTATCATAAATTAATCACAAAGCTACGGCAACCAAGCATAATCAACCAGTTGACTTTAATTTGTTTAGCAGTAATACATATCATTCATATTATCTGGGATGGCACTATCAAGTCTACCTATTGAAGATTCAAAGGTGAGCTCCATTCGGAATAAAGTTTCAGTAGTGTTTCTACGGGAGAAAATCGAACTAGATAAGTAGCTATAAATACATCAACCAAAAAATCAAACTTAAAGGAAGCATGAACAAAACCAAGATTTCCACATAAAGAAGCTCAATTACATCGCTAAGAATAAGGAATTCCCTAACAGAATTCGTCCAGTTTATATTGTCAATTAGATTTTAATGTGTTTGATCACTGTTTAGTTGTATTTTGATAGATTAATTACTTGTGTTTGGTGATAATTTAAACAAAGTATTCAATCTGGGTCATACTACTATTTATTTATTTAAGAAACTTATGGCATTGCATTTATATCATAGTTTTTTTTTGCGAAGTAGATCATAGCTTTTTGGTGATTGGTGAAGCAGATTTCATAGCTTTTTGGAGCCTGGAGGTGCACCAAAAGTACATAGCTAGGGGGTACTTCTCCCCCAGTGGACAAAGGCAATTAGATCAATTTTGTTTGCAGATTTAGCCATCATCAACACGCACACACACATCCACATCAACTCCAGCCAAGAATGCCAATTTACCTCCAGCTTGTCGCCTTTCTCGACGATATCGATCCGAAGCATCGATCGCCTCCGCTTCTTCAAAGTTGCACATTCTCTGTGATCTCGATGATCTCGATCTCGGCACTGCACACACAGTCCCACCCCATCAACGCACCACCAAGCGGCGGCTCAAATTAACCGAAACCAGTACGGCGGCGATACCTTCTTGGCGGGACGGAACGCTGCGCTTCTTGGCGACCTCTGCGGAGATCTCGACGCGATCCGCTCGCAGACACGCACTAGAGCAAAGATGAACCCTTCTTCGCCACCTTGTACACCCGGATCGCAAATTAAAGCGCAAAACACCCATTAAGACATTAACAGAGGCGCAAATGGCCATGAGTGTGTGAGGAGGGTGCTTGTGGGAGGAGGGGCAATGGCAGTGGCGCTGGCATTGGAGGAGGGGGCCTTTGGGAGGAAGGCGTGGGGAGGAAGGGGTGGCACTAGGAGGAGAAGAGGAGGAGGAAGGCACTGGGAGGGTGGGGAAGGCTACTGGGAGGAAGGGCGGCTGGGAGGAAGGGCGGCGGCTGGGAGGTCTTGGCGCTAGGAGGATGATGGCCAAGGAGGAGGGAAGGCGGGAGGGTGGCGGCCAAGGAGGAGGAGGGCGGGAGGGTGGCGGCCGGGAGGAGGGCGGCACAGCAGGCACTGGTCACTGGAGGAGAGGCGACCGTCGGTTGGGGAGGATGGTTGGGAGGGGAAGGGATTGTGTGGGAGGGGAGCGAGATAAGGTGGAGAGAGGATCGCGTTTTCCCTGTTCGCATTTTCATTTGGCGCTTCGTTTTCCGTTTCGCGCTGCGTTTTTCGTTTGCCCGGCAGATACGAGTTTTTCATTTGTGCACCTATCTCTCTGTTATTTTCATCTTCCCGCCTAATGATTTACCAATTGTTATTCCCGAGAGATATATTGACCTAGTTGACTTTTTAGGGCAGATGTATTGTAGCTAATACAATAATTATTGCCGGCAGATAAATTGTTCTAAACAATAATTATTGCCAGTAGATAATGTGACCCTTAATCTCTTGAATATTCTCAGCACATGTTTTGCCACTCATCCCATTTTTTCCTGGTAGATTATTGCCCTTAATACTATGCCATGGTGTAGTGCAAGTAAATAAATATCTGCCATCTCAA
Organism: Phyllostachys edulis; assembly: GCA_036346405.1. Classification (NCBI taxonomy): domain Eukaryota; kingdom Viridiplantae; phylum Streptophyta; class Magnoliopsida; order Poales; family Poaceae; genus Phyllostachys; species Phyllostachys edulis. The sequence continues at coordinate 76,190,190 of CM070549.1, read as the reverse complement.
ACAAGCAGTAGCTTGGTTCCCCTGGTTATGAGGGCTAGCGTTGTGCACAATTTGGGCTGGTTGTGGGTTCGAGCCCTGTTGGGGCTCCTCTTTTTTCATTGACGGCAATAAAAAGATTCTATTTCCACCTTGTACACATTGCATTTCCAATATATATATATATATATATATATATATATATATATATATATATATATATATATATATATATATATATATATGAGCAACACATATTATATGATGCCATGAGACTCTTCAACACACTTTTCCGTAATGAGTGAACTATATGTTGCAAAGAGCCTCAACAACATATAGTATGTGATGCAAAAATATTGCAGCTACAACACATAGCCCATGTGTTGCAGACAATGTGTTGTATAAAGTTAGTCCTATTGTAGTGAGCCATCGTCCACCGTCGATCTCGTCGACGAGGCAACCCATGTGGCTGCCACCTTGTTGCCATCTGGTGCCACACCAGCACTAGTCCACACTGCGTCAGCCCCATGCCATATCGTTGCCACCTCAGCTCCTTCGTCCCACGTGTCACCCCATCAAGCCTATGTGTAACACATGCGCACCACATGCGCAACCAGCCGCCACCTCAGCGCCACCCGTACCTAAACCCTAAACCTAACCCTCGGTAGAACTAGTCTACCGTGAGCCGTGTCTGTGACATTTGGACCCACATGTCAGTACACTATTTCGTGAACTCGTGAGCCATAGATCCATAGACCAGAACCCATGGAGTAAGTTTATAAACCATAGGTCCCATCTGTCAGTCTCTATTTTCTATTTTCAGTATTTTCTTTTAATTCTGAAATTCATTGCTGACATCATGCTGATGCAATATTTTGGAATTTCCTTTAGGAAGAAAATTCCAAAAATTTAAAATAGTGTTTTCTCTCGCTTTTTCTTAGAATCAAATCTTCCGAAAGTCCGTTCTTCCTCATACGAACTCCGATTGAGCCCATTCAAGTTTTTAAATTTATCTAAATTCAAGATCTACCTTCCTATGATTTTTATTTAATTTTTAGAGTTTATTTGTTTCTCTATTTTGTATTTATTTGGGTTTCACTTTCGTTTGCGCGTAGATGTTGATACTTCGGGAGTTTTCGAGAAAGGAGGAGTTGATCAAGTTCAAGACTTGTTTCAAGGCAAGTTGTATCTTTACCATGTTGAATCCAGTTTTATAAAACTACTTTGATTCAAACTATTGCATGTTATTTCAATTATTTAATTCTTTAAATGCTTTGGGATTAGCTATACACCTACTTGATTATATTCACCTTGCTCATTGTATTACCATGATCTCTTGTCACCCTAGTGTGGATATTTACTAATTGGTAGTATCATAGCACCAACATGGGTTGGTTAGATATAGTTAGTATGCTTAGTCATGCAACGAGTTATTGCTATCATTTTAAAATATTGATATCATATTTGACTTAGTGATTATGGAACATGTTATGAAAAGTCATGTGATGTATGTTGTCACCTATTGATAGCATGTGATGCACTTAATCAACAGGGTGAGAAAAAGATTTAGACTGAGGCGAGTGGAAATAATGTGTGGTATGGTGGAGCTCTGTGATTGGGAAATGTGATTTGTGGTGACTTAGTTAGAAATTGACAGTTTCGTCTTGGTCAATTAAGGACTTAACTTTATGCGTCATTGAACTGAGCCACAACTGTACGACCACATTCTTGGTACGAGACATGCCTACCTTACTAAGTTGTGGAGTTTTGACATTGACTACTTAGGTAGTAGGTTAAGCGCTCTGTGATGGGTGGAGGTGTGGACTACTCTGTAGGTCACATTTATGGGTGGTTCACCGTCTTCAGATCCAGCGGTGTGCATCGGACCAACGAGTAAGGTTGGGATAAACAGTATGCACATCGGGAGAGTCAATTATCCAGATGAAATTTCTAAAAGGTTTTGTTATGATTGATGGTAGCTATACTAGTTATATCGTGTGGGTAAAATGTACAACCTCTGTAGAGTGTTAATCAATCTGTTTGAATAGCCGCGTCCGAGGTTATGGACATGCTTGTAGATTTCACACGAGGGGTAGATTTTCATTAAAAAAAACAATGGGAATGGTACAGCTGTGTGGTTTAATTCATGTGATTGTGTGAAAGAAATTATTTAGGCTTTGAGGTCGTTGTGAAAATACTTGTTAAATTATTATTGTTTATTTGTTTTAAGTTACGCTTTCAATATATTATTTGTACTCAAATGCATGCGTTGCTTTGGCAAAATAACCCTAGAAGTCATTCCTTTGAAATAAGCCATCATCTATAATTACATTATATGGTACGACTTGCTGAGTACTCATTCTTGCTGCAATCATTCAGCTGAAGGTAAGGAGTCTTCGCCTGCTTTTGAGTAGGAGTTTAACTAGGAGAGTGATCGCTAGTCATGATCCCAGTCGGTTGTCTGTGGTAAGTTGATCGGTTCCCACTAGAGTTATTTCCGTTGCGCTGCCGTCTCTTTACTTAGTGCTAGCCCTGTGTGGCTTAATAAATGTAAACTCGACCATAAAGTAACAACCGCTATTTATTAATCAAATTAGTCGTTTATTATTATATTTGCCTTATGTGGAATGATATCCATCTATGTTAACATTATGTGCACTAGCATAATTTTGGACTAGTGCGTTATATGTAGAGGATCCAAATTTTCATATTTGGGTCCTAACATTTTGCAAATGAGCTCTTTTACTGTACACTCAATTTAATACGAACCATCTATTCTTTTTGATCTAATGGTTCAGATTATTTATGATTTAGTTATACTGCACTCGGTAGTACGAGTAGTAGAATTCCAAGAGGGGTAGAATTGTAATTGCCCATGTAGGGGATCATATGACACAAGATTAATATTTTAAACCCTAGTTAGAAATGTCCATAATACCCTCACGAAAAAATTATAAATACAAGAAAAGTCTAGTATGCCATTAACAAATCATTGGTCAGATTTAATTTGTACTACCACCATATACTATTGGAAAAATGTACTGTAAAATTTCTCAGACAAATACCACCACTGTCAGTCCAGTTGGGGTGTGAGGTTTTCTGGAAAAATAAAAACGGTGTGATCTCAGTCGAAACGTACTATGTATGTTGTAAATACTATCACCTCCGTTCTCTTTTAACTGCCGTCCTAAATTACATGCGGTTAACTCTCTAAAACATTAAGCACTAATATAAATAAAGATATTTAGATCGGGGAAATTGGTTCTACATCACTCAAAGATCCCACTTTAGAAAATATTTAAATTTATCACATGAAACTGATATTAGTATATTTGCCATCAAAGCAATTCCATATCATTATGTTTCAAATATTTCTTTTGCTAACGTGCATGGATATAATGGTCAAACGAGTGTATTTGAGACGATCCAAAACGACGCGTAAAAGAGAACAGAGGAAGTAACAGAGGATACGCTCCCAGTGGACTCTGCTAAAGTAGTGGTTATACACGTACAAAAAGACCGTACGTACTAACTGAATTTGTAGGATACGCCGCGATAGTTTCATGCACACTCAACCTGTCATAGTGATAATCTGATTAGATCCTGTTGCTTCCTTTTCCATCATTTTGTTTGGTTGTAGTACCATCCCTAGCTTGCAAAGTGAACAACGACGGTACCGCGGGCCGGGCCACAAGTTCTTTGACATGTTTTTTCAACACGAAAACCTTACCTCGCACGTTTCATGCTGATGTCTGCGCGCCATAACTTCCTCTGGTTTGGTGGCATGGAGCCATCCGTTAATTTTTCTGTGCAATCTGGTGCCCTGCGATTTTCTTTCTTCTGATCAAGTGTTAAGATCACAATTGGCAGCACCCACCTTTTTAATGGTGGAGTCTAGGAAGTATTTGAGTGCTTTGTTGCTAAATAACACTCAACTTGATCTAGATCCAATGGATAAAATCACTCTCCCTCTCTCCTTTATAATCCATCCTTCCCTTCCCCTCCTGTACCCAACCCTAGCTACCAGGCCTACCACTCCGTCGTTACACAACTACCCCTCAGGCGCTGGTGAGGCCACCAGTGCCACGCCTTGATCCTTCCCACCCCCATCCCACGCCGCCACCATCTATTTCTCCCCCATGTGCCACCACCACGCGCTTCGCCGCTCAACCGCCTTGCCGGCACCGGCGATGCCACTGACCACCACTTCACGCCACCACCCTCACCTGCTCTGGCGACGCCTCCACCAAAAAAAAAACCTAACTTGATATCCCAATTCATCACCGTTTCACCGACCATCGATCTCCTCTGTGCTCGTGGCCGGTGGCACCACCGCCACCTCATTGTCACCGTCTCCCACCGCAGGTCTATAGCCCCCTCCTCCCCCGCCCCTCCCTCTAAATTCGGGGTTCCGGTGAACCCAAACCCAGACCCGGGTGTCAGACCCCAAATTTGCAATTTAGAATATTCTATGTTCACGGCACTAGTCCTTAGATCAGTAGCCAGTGCCCACAGCTATATCATTGAATATCAAACACATATATTGAAAATGTAATTATAGATGCTGGCTTATTCCAAAGGATATGGCATCTATGGCTGTTTTGCATAAAAGCAACCGTTGTAGTTGAATACAAATAATAGATTGAAAATGTAATTTAAAACAAATAACAATTATACTTTAACAAGTATTTTCACAAACCTCACCAAGCCTAATCAATTTCTTTGACATAGCAATATGAGTTAATTGACATAGTTGCCCCTACCAATTGTTTTATGAAAATCTACCCCTCTTGTGAAATCCCCGAGCATGTCAACGACCCAAGACGCAGCTATTTGAATAGATTATTAACACTCTGTAGAGGCTATACACTTTACCCACAAGATGCAATCAACATGATCAGAGAAGATCACAACAAAACATTTCTACAACTTCGTCTCAACAGTTGGCCCAACCATTGTGCATACTGCCGGCACCAATCCCTACAAAGGTTGTTAGCTTGTCACACATCGTTGGACCTGAAGATGATGAACCGTTTATAAATGTGACTCAACCACTCAGAAAGAATCACCTCTACCCTGGCACATAGCTTAACTTACTGACTGAGTAGTCAATGTTAACACTCCATAACTTACTAAGTTAGGCATGTTCCATATCAGGCATGTGGTCTTATAGTTATGGCTCAGTTCAATGGCGTATAAAGTTAAGTTCTTAATTGACCAAGGTAAGATAGCCAAATTACTACCAGTTACCAACATTCATATTTTCCTAAACGCACACAGCTCCATATCACAATTCCATTCACCTGCCTTAGTCTAAATCTTTTCCCACCCTGTTGATGAAGTGCAACACATGCCATCAACAATTGACAACATATTGAACATAGCTTTTCACAAAGTATTCCATATTCACTTAGTCAAATTTAGATTTGCAACTCAAAATGATATCAATGACCTGTTACATGATTAAGCATACTAATCGTATCTAACCAACCCATGTTGGTGCTATGATAATACCAGCTAGTAATCAACCAAGCTAGGGTGACAAGTGATCATGATAATACAATGAGCAAGGTGGATATAATAAAGTAGGTGTATAGTTAATCCCAAAGCATTTAATAATTAAATAATTGAAATATCATGCAATAGTTTGAATCAAAGTAATTTTGAAAACTGGGTTCAACATTGTCAAAGGTACAACTTGCCTTGCTATCGCAATGATGTTCTTCTTTTATCTTTGATCTCCTACTTCCTTGACCGTCGTCTCCTTCAGACGATTCCGGAACGTCAACATCTAACGAAAGAGAAAGCGCAAAAACAAACAAAATTCAAAAATACAAATCAAAGTAAAGTAAACTCCAAATTTAAATTGAATGGTACAAGAAGGTAGGACTTAATTTTAGATGAATTTAGAAACTTGAATAAGTTCAATCGGAGTTCGTATGAGGAAGAACGAGCTCTCGGAACTTTAATTGGAAAGAAAATGCTAAACAAGGAAAAGGCAGAGAAACTGATAGTGGGGTCCACGGAATATTCCCGGAATCATTAATTTCAGAAATTTTGGAAAAAGGCTGAGTGTATGGCATGTGGGACCCACTGGATAATTGAATTCAAAAATTAAATCAATTCCAGAAAATGGATAAGAGATTGACATGCGGGCCACAAGTACATGGACCATGTCCATGACAAGAGAGAGGTTCACGGTGAATCGTGTCCGTGCGACTAGAGTTGACTAAGGTTGACGGGTATGCAGGGCCTACATGTAAGTGAGTTGGCTTACAGTGGATTAGGTCTATACGGGTTTGGGTTTAGGGTGATGCACGGATGGCAGCTTTGGTTTCAGTGATGCTTGCGTAGCGTACACGTGGCGGCCACAGAGGACAAAAAGGTGAGATGGCATTGATGTGGCGTCGACACATCATCGGCGAGGCGACAGCGCACTGAACCCGATGGTTGCCGAAGCTAGCGACCACGACAGAGGCAGTGGAGAGGTGGAACGGGAAGAGCATATGAAGGCAATCACGATGACACAGATGTGGCGGCGAGGATCGGCGGCCATCGCCAGCGACGAGGAGAAAGGTGGCGACGTGGGCTCAGCTACGATGGCGACTGTGATGCAATGGAGCTCTGGGGAAGAGGAAAGGAGCATGAGATAGAACACGACGCGATAATGGTGGGGTTTATGAGCAGTGGAGCTCAATGGTGGCGACGTATCAAAACGAAGAAGGGTGGTAGCCAAAAAGGAGAGAGAAGGGATATTCGCTCCTAGTGAACCAAACTCAGAATCAAAAGAATAGAACTGTAGATCAAGGGTCAGAACACAAGATGACACAAGAGGTTTGACGAGAAACTCACCAGAGAAGTGGGCAAGGCAGAGGAACGATTTGGGCAACACAAGCGTGACCGGAGTTGAAGACGACGATTTAATTGAAGTTTACATTAATTAAATTAAATAATTTTGATTTCAAAAATTCTTATTTAAGCTTTATTAAACCTAGGAAAATTGGTGAAATTTATCAAGGACCTAAACTACAAAAAAGATTTATGAAAATTCAAATTTTGGAACGTTACAGGACAACAACAATTGGCCTTCTCCACAATCGAATACAGCTGATACAATAGAGAAGCGGCAGCTAGGCAAGTCAACTTGTATCAACAAAATAGAATCAGAACAACCTAAGATAATATATGGAGCAGCAGTCTCTTCCTGGCGGCAGCAACTCCATGTGCACACAGTATGACAGATATACGAGTGCCAACCGAACAAAGGCAAAGGATAGGCAAAGACGTACTGAGAACAAATAAACCTCGCTGAATCTCAATTTCACAATTCAAAATTGAACCTCTATAGACACCTACCTAAGGAATTAAGACATCTCGAGTTACTTCGCTCTCAGTAGAGCATACTATAACAAGTAAAATCTCATAACATTAAGATAACTTATATATAATTAAGAGGCAGGTTGTCAAAACATTTATGTGATCCTAGCGAATCGCTCATATCAATGAGTCCTGGAACTCAAGCATAAGCTTGATGTTATCTAACAACCCATTGTCCCCTCGTCCTTAGAAGTCACTTGAAACTTCTGCTCCATACTGAAAGATCTGATATCCCTTGCAAGCAGTTGTAGGATGATCTGATCTACACAACAGGAAAAAGAAAACAGAACTCATGAGCTTGAAGGATATTAAGTCGACAGGAAAAAAAAATCAATGCATGGTATGGGAACACACTCCAATGTTTGCATTTGCATGCACATTATGCATCCCTTGTTGAAACAGTCATCACTGGTGACAGCAAGCCAGAAAATTGTAGTGTGGAATGAATTGACAACTACAGCATGTGCACAAAAAATATTCCAATTCACACATGAAAACATACTTGACTTTCTCAGACAGTTGACTGACTCAGCAACAGAAACTCAAGGACACACCATGTATGTAGCATGTATGACGAATATCGAGTCTAATACTACCTTGGAAATTGTAAAAAATATTAGATATTCTCATAGTTCAGGCACTCAAACTCTAGTTGGTAGACAGGAAATACAATTTCGCAGGCGATGAAACACATCAAAGTATGGAGTTAGGAGCCATGTTCATATCAATACCAGCCTTATAAGGAATGCATCATTAGTGAATCCAATTAAAAATACCACACCCTTCATAGCTAACAGACCTAAAAAAACAAAAAAACAAAAAACAATTACCTGACAGAATCAAGTAATCAACGGATATTATCTCCCTAATGACCTAATCCAAGAATCAGAAAAACAGATAGAGTTTCTGCTAGATTGTACCTTCACAGTTAACAGCAGATGCAATACTTGATGCAGTAATTGTAAACAGAGCAGTATTTGCAGTCTATGACATTGGCGAGTTCCAAATTAGCTAATTCAGTATAAAAAGGTACCAAAATGCACAGCATAGTTGTACTGAGCAGAAACCTGATTCTATTCATGCTTGAAGCAAATAGACAAGTCCCATAAACTCTGTCAGATGCTAAGTTCTCCAAAATCAAATACTTAAAAATATGATCTGCCCATATGTTACTTCATAACATCAGCTATCCTTTTTCTTTTTACAATCAATGGTATACATTTTTTCAGTCTTTTTTCTTCTAATTTTGAAAGATCCCATTAGTTTTACTCAAAAAATAAGACTCAAGTAAACTTCAAGAATTTTAATAGCATGTACAGCAGTGCCTATAAGTATGACACCTCTGTTGATCCTTTCTACTTAAGGACCTGCCCCGCAAAATAATTTTAATTAACACGGTGTATATTACAATCATCCTGACATCATCCGATATGAATTTTTCCTCTAGTGTAATTGATTGAAAGACATTTTCCAAATATTGTTTTATCTTTATTATTTCCTAATATTTGACTTATAAATTTCAGGATTTTCTTGTTTATAAACAGAAAAGCTAAATCACCAGTGTCACTAGAACTAGAAGTTTAAGGCACTTTCTTAGCAATTTGATTGTTCCTGATCAGGTCATTCCAAATTGATGCAATACATTATCTCTACCGGGACATATAGTTCAACTATAAACTTCCAATTTATACCATCATAAACCTGTGAAAGCAAAATTAATTCACAAAACCCATTCACAGGAGCCATTACAAAACAATAACAACTAACTAGTGAACAAAGTATGGTGTGTGAACCAAAAAGCAAACCAAGGACTCGACAATTCAACCATCATGAAACCATCTGTAAAACTTTGTGATACTTCTACAGTATGTATTTTCTCCTATATATATATATATATATATATATATATATATATATATATATATATATATATATAAGTAGCCCACATCCACATTAAAAGCGAAACTCTTAAAGGACTTGCAAGTTGCAAATTAATTGCAACTTAACAAAATCGTCCCAAAAATATCAGGCAGAACATAAAGAAAGGAACTCTAATATAACAAAGGAAAAAGGTGTACCCACAATGCAACACAACCATGTTTACACCGTTACTTGCATGCTTGTCACGGCGTCGCCTTGGCGTCCCGGTGGTGCAGAGGGGACGCCGCGGAGGCTCGCCTTGCCTTGGCCATCTCCGACCACCTCACCGTGCCGGCCGCCGGGCCCCCGGTACTCCGTCTCCCTCCTCTCCCTCCCGCGGCCCGCCACCACTCCCGTGCTCCCGCCGCCACTCCCTCCCTCCCGCCACGCCGCCACTCCCCTGCTTCCTCCCTCTGCTAGTCTGCTTCCTCCTCTGCTTCTGCTTCCTCCTCTGCCGCCACTACCCTGCTTCCTCCTTTGCTTCTGCTCGCCTTGAGGACGCCATGGCGCCAGCCTAGACACCATGGCGTCATGGCGCCTCTTAGGCGCCGTGGTCACCAAGCACGCCGTGACAACCATGGTTACTTGAACGTAATTGATGGTAAGTGGCAACAGTTTGCTGAGCATAAAGATATACTGATTATGTGCTACCCTGATTGTGTTTCCTTCATTGGCCTACTTCCTAACATACAATCCTCTAGCCACCCACAAGTGGCTGACTGAAGTTTCAAAGTTTCCTAAATCCTTAATAGAAATACTAAAATAGGCTGTGGGGATGGCACAAAACCAGTCAGCACTCTGGTCGGTGGTAACAGCAGCAAGACCAGGGCTGTTGGCTCGCACTAGCTGAACACTCTGCTGGGCGATGACAAGGTTGAGGATCATTGCACTGATAACAACGAAGCTAAAGTAGCAGCATCGAACAGTGGTGACCAGGCAATAAAAGCATTCCCTGATACATAGAATGTTGTCCAGTTATAATACAATTGCAGGATCCCACCTCTGCCGAGCATAGAATGGCTAAATGGAAAAGGTGACTGCCAATATGTGGTGCACACATGAACACACCATATGTACCAACAGTGGTGCATGTACCATTGGATAAGCTGAAGAGGCCTTGATGATGTGGTACTGGACTGGAGCAATTACAGTACAAATCACAAATGCAATACCACATCGCCAGTATAACAAATGAGCACGATATAAACTTCCTCATTGATATCACCATTGAGACCAATCTGCTCATTGGGAGTAAGGCAGAGCCGAAACACTATGTAAGTTTGACTGTTGACTTGGATAATTGAATCGGAAGGAACAATTTTGTGCCCGGCTACAGTGGCATTAATCCCACAGCACCTAATCCCACCCATTGATCTATAGTACAAACTAATACAAGAACTAACTCAAATCTATAGAAGGTCATATCTTTCCTACCTAAATAACAACAGCGCAAACTGCAATCCACGCGAAAGCAAATTAAATCTACATCAATTAGCGAAACCATAAGCAAACTCGAATAAAAACCACACCTTTTTCACTTGTACTCGAAGGTGGGTATGGGCGCGCTGGGCGTATCTAAGCTCTCCAACATCTCCGACTTGCGGTCACCACCACCAGCTGCGACCTTCTCCTCCTGCTTCCTCCGAAACAAGCCCCCCAACCACCCAGTAGAGACCGAATCAGAGACCGCGACCTCCTGAACCAGAGCGGGCGGCTCCTGCGGCATCCCCAGGAAGCCGGCGGGGGCGGGGAGGCTGGGATCCCCCCCGGGGATCGGCGGGAGGTCCTGCGGCATGACCAATACACGGTTGAGCATGATGCCGGCGCCCTCGATGAGCGCGAGGAGGGCGCCACCGAAGAGCGCGGATCTGCCGGAGGCGAGGAGGCCCTGGCGCAAGGAGAGGAGGCCTCCGGTAGCGGCTCCGGCGACGATGGAGTTCCAGGGGTCCTCCTTCTGGCGCGCGTAGACCATGGCGCAGTCGAAGGTGGAGAAGAGGCCGCCCCAGACGGCGAAGCTGCCGCCGACGCGCGGCGCGTTCATGCGAACGGACTGGGCGCCGCCGGAGAGGCGATGGCCGTTGGGGGAGTTGTAGATTCCCTTGATGAAGTGGAAGGCGGAGCCGCCCACGGCGCCCATCCCGAAGGCGCTGCCCACGTCGTCGAGGATGCGATCCGGGCACGGCTCCCGCGACGTCTCCGGCGTTCCCATCAGCACGTACTCCTCCGGCGGTCGCGGCGGCGGCGGCGGGGGAACCCTAGGGGAGGAGGGGAGGGGAGGGGGGGGATGAGAAGGGAAGAATGGAGGGAGGAATTGAGGCGTGGTTTGGTCTTCTCGCATCGGCGGCCGTCCGTACTGGGCCGGGGCCAGCAGAGCTGGCCAAACGGACGGCCCGGCCCAACACGGCACGGGCCGTGTCGGTCCTGTCTATTCTAGCTCAGTTACTATTCGTGTCATGTTGGATCGGGGTGGTGGTTTTTGTGCCTTACAGAATGAAAAAAATTCAATATTTTTTAAAAAAAATCCAAAAAAATAAAGAAAAATTAGAAAAATATGTAGAATTCAGAAGTAGACATAAAAATTGAAAAAAATGAGACAATCATATTGAAAATGTAATAGTATTTTATTAATGTTTAAATAGCTAGCTCGTTAAAACATTTGCTATTTAGCTCATAAGACATGAAAAATTGAAAAACAATCCTAGAAAATATATATATTTAAAAAACCAAAATAAATTTATACATACTTATAAAATGAACTATATAAAATTTAAAAACTACAAAATAAAACCATATAAGTATTAAAAATGGAAAGAAAATCGTATAAATATTAATAAATAAAAATAAAATTATATATGTATATTAAAACATTAGGTCGTGCCTAACAGTAGATAAATACTAGGTCATCTTTGAAATTTGGGCAAAATCCGCCATTATTCGTGGTCTTGCGTCTTGGCTTGTCGTCAGGTCTGGGAGTCTTAAGCCTAGGCATGGCCCAACTATTAATGTCGAACGGCCCAAGACGTGAATAGTACGGGCCGTGTCGTGCCTAAGCCGCCAACGGCGAAGTAAGTCCTCGTCGGCCAATGACTACGCCCATTTGGCCAGCTTGAGGGCCCACCAGGTTGTGGGTTCTGATTCTCTCTCTGGTTGCACGTCGCCCATTCGTGCGTGGGACCCACTGTCATCTTGTGTTATCGTAGGTTGGTGGAGCCGTGGAGGATTCAGATCAACAACCTTAACTCAACTTTCTCGAAATTTTCTGAAATGTAAACATCTTTATTCCCAACTTGTAATTTTCTTTTATTTTTGTGAGGCCCTACTTTCAATTTGCAATTCAATTTGATTAAACAAAGAATGATTTTGACCCACATGTAAGTCTTACAAGTTGGTTGCCGTTGTTGGGCGCTCTACACGTTACACTTAGGCCCTGTTTGGGGAGTCGTAGCTATGCTAAAAAGCTGTTTTTGGTTTTCTAAGCTGAAAAGTAGCTGTAGCTGGTGGCTTTAGCTTATCTTAAGATATCGTTTGCAACCTGGCTTTTTGTTGGGTTGATTAGCTGCTGCAGCTATAGATGAACGATGAATGTTTGGAATACCCTTAAGGGTTCCAAAGGCTTGTTTGTGTACTGATTTAGCGTAAATATATATATTTTTTGTTTTATACGGAAATATTGATTAAGCGACTTAATTTCATTAAATCATGAATAATTGAGCAATATTTTGCAACGTAAAAGATCATGTTTAGAAGGTGAATCGCACATTTAAGGGACATTACAAGTGGATTTGGTTTATTTTTCACGTTCGCATACAAATGTAATTTTAAGCATTAAACATACTAAATTCTCAATTTCCATGTATAAAATACAAAATGTTACATATACAAGACCATTACTTTGAATTTTTACGCATCCGTTCATATGAAATACAAAAATGTTACATATTTAGTGCACACAGCAGAGAACATTACACAAAGCAATTGATTTGTCACAAACTCTAGTACTACACAGCAGAAAATACATAATAATTGTCCATAAAAACATGGCATACAATCAATTCTTCAAACCAGCTGATGCTATGCATCTCATATTGCATACAATTATATTTTCATGTAGATTGCCTATAAAATTTTGTACACAAACATAACAAAACTCATAAGAAACAAACATTTCTCAAGTTCCTGGGAATTAATCTTCACACCAAATTGAACAGTCTTACATGCATCTTTTGTAGCCAATTTTTGTGTGTACAAAACTATATGAGCAAAATTCCATATGATCTGAGATAAACACAAAACCATTGAAGAATGCAAGGTCGCATATGCGACATAAAACTGTTGAAGACATAAGTACATCTCCTATGAGTCTGTAACATGTCACAAAAGGCAACTTTTAGAAATTATAAGAAACTAGCTTAACATAGAAGAGCATATTGCAGTGGAATAATAAAGCTACATGATTAAGGAACTTGTGGATATCATGGGGATATGCTCACGATCTTAGGATGATCATACAATTGGCAATGGCGTTAAAGGTTTGTCGAAACACTCGTTTTCGACGAAGTTCGATGTTATCGAGCAATGGCGGTCGACCACCAGGAGGCGGTCGAGGCCAAGCTTGTCTGCGCTCGACCGCCACCACCTGGCGGTCGACCGCCAAGCCTCGGGTCTAGTGGTTGGAGGTCAAACCGGCCAATGGGCAGCGGTCTGACCGGCCATAAAGGAATTTCGAGTTTGGAGCCGGGCCAAAAATAGCGGGTGTAGGCAAGAGAGGGGATTCTTCTACACTTGAAAAATTCCAGAAAGGTTTTGGATTTCCAGGGAGGAAATTTGGCTAAGTCCTTGTGGACTGGTCGGCCGCCGGTGGCGGTCGAGCCAGATTGAGAGGAGGTCGACCGCCATGGGTGGCGGTCTGACTGGTTTTGACTTGTTCATCGGTCAACTTGGTGACGATGTTTGTTGGTTAGGTCAAGTTCATGGGTTTTAATGCATATGTGTTGCATGATGCATGTTTTGACTAACGTAGGTCAAGTTGCGAAGAACTTGTTCGCAGAATCGATTTCTTTGTCTATTGTTGTGCATGAAGCTTGGAGGTCAACGACGAGAATGATCGGGACTAGGCTTGGAGAGTTGAGGTTTAGAACGATCGAGGATGTCGGGTGAAGTTAGAAGACTCAAGCATAGAGCAAAATGGACAAGGATGATCGAATGGGAAGTTCGATGCGACGGGTTGTATCAAGCGGTGCGGGGGTCGGTGCAAGTGCCATGGTGGTTTTGGTGGGAGTCGAATGGGAGAGACTTGCCGACATGAAGAGAGTCATTGATCAATCTACACATGGCGAAGCATGGGATTGCTTCATGAAGATTGGACTCGGTCTTTGGAAAAGGATCGAGAATGGGTATTTTGGTAACTTCACCAAAATACCACCTTAGTGGCTTTTGGCTAAGCCACAGCGCAAGACGGCGCAAGGAGAAGTGGTTTAGGTCAAGAGAAGATAAAGACGATTCTTTGAAATACGTGCGTAAGTAAAACCCATTTCTGTGTGTGGGCTTAACGGGTGTCTATTAGGAATATCCTTCTAGAAGCTAGCCTCCACTATAAATAGGGGAGGGGCTAGTTTTGCACCTCCTCAACCCTCATATCTAAAACCCTAGTTTGTGTTTTAGGGTTAGGAGAGAATAGTGGAGAGGTTAGGGTTCTAAGGAGTTGGATTGATTGTGTGCTCAAGTATTGAGCTTTTGTCCTTCTAGATGGAGTGGCTGTAAATTAACATCAATCTCAAATCAAACCAAGCAAGATTCCTCAAGATAAGTCTCTTCTTGTTCTTGCTCTCTATTTTGTGATTTTGGGGCTTTCTTTGATTCGTTGGTTTTCCTTTAGTTTCTAGCCTGGATCTTGCTTGCTGTATTATGTGGGAATATATCTAGGATCATCTTGATCATCGTTTATCCATGAATAAGTTTTTAGATCATATTTTGGATTTGACTCGGTTTTGAAGCAACCTTCACTCAAACGGAAAAAGGTCAGAACTTTGGCAATGATCTTCACGATCATTGATTGAAATAGGTTCCTGACATCCTAAAGAAAGTATGTTTCAAGTTTCGTGAAGTTTGGAGTTGTGGATCAAAAGTTAGACCAATTTGTGATTTTAAGTTCGGGCTGATTTTACTGTTCATTGGGTTGGAGGTCAGACCGCCAACCATTTGCCGGTCGAACCACCCATGGAGAGGTTAGACCGCTAGGTACAAGGAGGTCTGACCGCCCAACTCATTTGGATTTGAGTTCTTGGTGATTTTGGTCTATTTGCTTCGGGGTTTTGATTGGATTCAATACAAGTCTTCCGTTATGCATGTATATTGATCTTCATAGCTTTCATAGCTATTGGAGTGAAATTAGTGTTGAATTCGATCAAGAAGAAAAATAGATCGTGCTCCTATTCACCCCCCTCTAGTCGCCTTTTCGGTCCAACAGAACTATTGAACAACTAATAAAGAAAGAAAAGGACTGATGCAACTAATTTTTGTTCAAATGATTGCAATAGGAGCATCTCCCTTGATGCCTAATTATTGGGACCCGAATATGCAAATCCGGATAATTTGTGTATACTACACTAGTCCATAATCACGCTAGTGCACACAGTGGCAACATCGATGAAATATCATTCCATGTGCAAAAGTAACTAAGAAATATGCAAATAACAATAATAATCAGAGTAGCGACCTTAAGGTCAAGGCTTACAATTAATGCCTCAGAAGGCAAATATCTCAAATAAGCTACAGCGGAAGGAAACATAATAATTTTAGTGTAGCCCATTTATATGCTCACAAGCAATCGATTAGGGTAGTGCAACCTAGTTCTTCACGATCCTTCAAGTGGACCTTGTTGACCAACGCTGAACTGATGTAGTTTCCATCAACTAAGCAATATTGTTTATAGCAAGAGTGAGCACATCCAGTTGGTTGTGGTTCTTGACGAATGTGAAGTGGGTGGTTGTGGGAGACTAGTCCAACGTCTGCTTTATCACAAAACACAATGCTGGATTATTGTCGGCTCTTAACACCATGAAGAATGGGACAAAACCTCCTCGCTAGTGGAACGACATGGAAACCCGGTGGTGCATGAGGCATCTTGCATCAAACTTCTTCACGCAGTTCCACAGTCAGGAACTTACGAAGACGTTCAAGGCATTGTGCCAGCAGAATCAGATGCAGAAGTTTGAGTCCATCTGGATAGATCTCGAACATCGGACTACGAGGCATACAAGGAAGCATCCTCTAGAGGTACAGGAGGCAGGCCATGAGCGGGCAATCCAGGAGCAGCATAATATGATAGACACCAGGTGCACGGCGACGACAACATAATAGACTTGATTGAAGTCGATGCGATCCCAGGGATACACCCTACCGCATTTGCTACATAGGCTCCAATCGAGCCAGCGGCTATGGCGGGCCACAGGTTACTACCCACCATCTCGGAGCAAACTGAGGTACTAAATGCTGTAAAACACATGTGTATGACCAAGTAAGGTTTATCATTTTTACAGTAATTCATATCTTATTCTTTTTTATCGCATGAGACAATAAACGAGGGCACCATCAATGTTCCGTTAGAGCCCCCGACAGTAAAGGAGGACACAAAGGTAACGACACAGTAAAACATTGACAGGAAAGAAGTAATTTTAATTACTTTTGATAGTCACTCGATCCATTTTTTTACTGCAAGGGCCATTAAAGGGGGCTGAAATGGTCGCCCCGGGGGGACCTCCACTAGTAAAGGACGTAGGGGAGGCTCCTACCGTCGTGAGCAAAGTCAAGGAGACACACATGGCTAGTGTTAGCGCACCAAAGGTACATACTGGGGCCACTGGTAGTATTATGCGATAATAAATACAGTAATTGGTTGGACACATGACAGTAAAACATTGTTATTTTTTTTACCGCAGGAATCAATGAAAGAGGGAGCAACGGACGCCCCTGAGGCGCCTCTCCCAGCAAAGGAGCCAGTGAAGATGCCTACCGGTTAGACCCAGTGTGCCAAAGGTACGAGGTTCATAGCAGTTATCACAATATTTTCAGTAAAACAAGAGACCATTATACGGTAAACAACAAAACGTACATAAGTAAAACATCAGACTTTTTTTACTGCAGGATGCCGCCGCAAAACCAAAGCTCAAAATAAAACTTGTCGATCCTAGGCAGACAAAGACAAAAGGCACAACGACAACCAAAAAGGCAGTGCCCGGGGAGAAGACCACTATTGGGAAGTGCATTACTTCCTCAGTCCAGAAGGCCACCGGTGACGTTAGTGCATTTGGAAAGAGGCTAACAAAGGCTCCCAGCAAATTGGTGTCGCCATTCAAGTTGGACATAAGGCGCCCGGAAGTGCCCATCACCATGGCCATGGAGGTGAAGGAGCTGATATGCAATGATGAGAGCCTCAAAGGGTATGTTAATATCGCCACATTCTTATCGATCAATACATAAACGTTGTTTTACTGCTCTATCAATATAGAGTTTACTGTAGTACACCATTTTTATTGTGCCCATTTTTTACTGGACAAACACTTATTTTTTTATTGCATCACGGTAAACCAAAGTAATATGTGCAGTAAATAGACACGTTATACATAGTAAAATGACAACAAAGGAAATAATCTGGTATAGAAACAAAAAAAAGCGAGTAAGGTGCATGCAGTAATTGCGTATTATAAAAACAGAAAACATTAAAGCAACTCACATTAATTTTTGTGCTAATGTAGTGTAATGTTCTCATGCAAGTCATGCCAAGTCAAGCATCGACAAGATCATAGACTCGATTGAAGCCGACGCGATACTGGGGATACAACCCGACACATTCGCTACACAGGTTCCAATCGAGCCGGCGGCTGCGGTGGGTCAAGGTTACTCACAACCATCACGGAGCAAAGCGAGGTACTAAATGTAGTAAAACACTTACGTATGATCAAGTAATGTTTGTTAGTTTTTACAGTAATACATATTTGATTCATTTTTCATAGCAGGAGACAGTAAATGAGTGTTCTAACAATGTTCTATCAGAGCCCCCGACAGTAAAGGAGCACATAGAGGTAACATCATAGTAAAACATGAGAGGAAAACAAGTAATTTTACTTACTTTAGACAGTAACTTGATCCTTTTTTTTTGCAGACGTCAGTAAATGATACTAAAATGATCGCTTCGGTGGGTCCTCCACGAATAAAGGAGGGAGGGGAGACTCCCACCGTCGTGAGCAAAGTCAAGGAGGCGCAAGTGGCTAGCGCTAGCGTGCCAAAGGTACATACCCTAGCAACTGACAATATTATGCAATGACACATACAATAATTTATTGGACACATGGTAGTAAAAATGTTGTTACTGTTTTTTCATGGTAGGGTCCAGTTAAGGAGGGAGCAACAGACACACCCGAGGCGCCTCTCCTAGCAAAGGAGGTAGCGAAGGCTCCTAGAGATGCGCGTAAAGACCTGTTGGGCAAACCTAGTGGGGCAAAGGTATAGGGGGGTTTCATAGAAGCAACTTATCATGATTTTTACAGTAAAATGAAACATAGTATGATAGTAAAACAAGAGTCGCGAGTCTTTTGTTTTGCAGGATGCCGCCGACAAACAAAAGCTCAAAAGAAAACTCACTGATCCTAGGAAGGCACAGGTGATGGGCACAACGGTGACAAAAAAAGGCGACGCCCGTGGACAAGACCACTATTAGGAAGAGTGTTACTCCCTCAGCCCAGAGGGGCACCGGCGATGCCGGTGCATTTGGGAAGAGGCTGAACAAAAGCTTCCAGCAAGCTGGTGTCGCCATTCAAGCCGTACAAAAGGCGGCCGGAAGTGCCTGTCATCACGGCCATGGAGGTGAGGGAGCTGTTATGCAACGATGAGAGCCTCAAAACGTTTGTTAAAATCGACACACTTTTTTTACCGATACTTAAACGTTGTTTTACTAATATGTCAATAGAGAGATTACTGGATCGGCAAACGGTTTTTTATCATGCCCATTTTTTTTACCGAGGGTTCACTTATGTTTTACTGCTAACATGAACGACATTTTTACTGTAGCCTTGCTCTGCTCCAGTCTAGCGACGGAATGATATTGGCCACTGGAAAAGACATGATGGAGTCGTTCAAGAACAAATAGATGACTGAAGATATGTTCATCTCTCAGTTCATTGAGTGCTTGCGCCAAGACGACACCGACCTGAGGCCTGAAAACAATGGGTATAGGGCGTTCCTCCCCATCGAACTAATGGTAATATGTTTTTTTTTTCAAAAGCCTTTTGTACAATAAATGTTTACTCACATAACAGTAAAGCCTTATTGTTGCGCTAGGTAAAGTTTAAAGTATTGTGTTTTGCCTGTCGTCAGAAACTGCTAAATGTAGAGGAGGACATAAAAAAACTAGTAGTACAGCAGCGAACATGCTGTGAGCATGCTGAAGGAGCATCTGGCGGGGGTGGACGTCACACGCGTAAAGCTGGTAAGTAATTCATGTCTAAGGATGTGCATACAATAAATATCATACATATTTCTAGTAAAATACTGATGAATGAAGACATGTTCATCTCTCAGTTCATTTAGTGGGGTATACCAGTAATGTCGTAGAATAAGTTATTCAGCGCGAGAAGATTCGGAACAATCATGTTTTGCGTAGGCCACCATTTTCTTTTTTTTGTCCTTTCTCCATGTATCGACCGCTGACTTTTCATTTTGTTTTGCGTAGGTTAGGAAGCTTAATTAATTATTATCTAGTGACTAGTCATCTATTTTAATGTATGCTGAAGAACAAAAGTAGTGAAATTTGCATAATGCTGAAGTAGTTTATCCCCATTCCAAGAAACACACATGGTTCGTTGATCCTGGTTCATTATCTGGCCTACATCATTCTTACTTAGCGCTTTAAAGTTTGAAGTCGAACTGATCGATCGCTTCAAGCATTCCAAGCGTATTGAATCTGTGTATAGTCGGCAGATCAGTTGAAATCTTCAACATATATCAATCTTTACTTAATTTGCATCCCTGCATGGACAAGCCTCCTGATGCATATGGAAATTAATCGCGAAATTAAGCAAGCCATACGTACAGTTGTGTATTCGAATGATTATTAATATTCGCATATTGTAACGTCAATGCTATATTGATGTGTGGAGTATGAGACGGGCAGGTCAATAGAATGCATTCATTAGTAGGAACGGTTGACACGTCAACTTCGTCACCTACGAAATTTCCATTGCTTGTTCCTGACAGCAACAGACGCTCCTCTGCAGTGCATCTCATTCACATCTGACCGAGTATGTAAACTTGCTGCCTGACTCTAATAAACGAATTAAGGCAATAAAACCATTCAATTCTTGTAGAAATTGGTAAAAAAAATCCACATTTGTTATTCATTTCTATTTGCTTTGATAGTTAGGATATATTTGAAACATAGGAATTTGACGGTACACAACTCAATTCCGGCAGGAATCTCATGTTTCAAATGTACCCTGGATTCGTTACTGCTGCATGCCTACACGGGTTGACCTGCTCGGACGGCCGTTCCCATTTCTTGACTGCATCAATCAACAAACAACAAACTGACGAAACCAAAGTCTTGGCCACCAAACAAACTGTCGAGGAACCATCGCTGACAAGTTCAGTCCGAACGATTATGTCGTAGACAGAAATCGATTCATACAGAACAATTAAAAACAGAATAGTAGATTGAACACAGAGATGTATAAGACTTCTTTCTTCTCTTTATTTCTCTTCCACAAAAACACATATAATAGATGGAAGTTCCCCTTTTACATAGCCTGACCCGGTTTCTTAACACAAACAAACCATCTTGAAAGCAACACACCAACAAGCCCTCTCCAAAGTTCAAACAAATCACTCTCCAAAGAATTACAATCTGCTTTCTTTCACACGCCAATCCGCCGTCCGGTACAAGAACTTCGCATTTGGTTGGCCCCAGAGAGACGCCCATGCATTAATTTGTTTTCCAATTACTCTCTTGCCATTCTTTTTTGAGACAACATGTCATTTTAAAATCTCATTAAACTCTTTCCACACCAAGAAAATATGCAGGATCATATCTGAGTCAGTTACTTTCTTTACCCTCCCTTTTGTTGAAGTACGATCTTATCTGATTGTAGTTGCCAAATGTGCACGGCCTTCTTGGTACTAATTAGGAGATGTTTTGTTGGTGCAAGGAATCAGGAAGGTGAATGAAGTCTATATGAGCCGTGTGACAAAGCTATACGGCAAGCTATATCTTGCACTGCAACCACCAACCACTTCTCCGACTCTCTCTCTCTCTCTCTCTCTCTCTCGCCGATGATTGATTGATTAGTTGGAGCCTGCCTCTGACGAATCCTGCACGGCATCATCCTTTTTTCTGTTCTTCTCTCTCTAGCTTTCAGGAGTCAGCCAACCAATCAGTCAGCTCAAGATGGGGGGCGCCTTTACAGCAGCGCCAGCACTAGTTCGGGTTGTGGCACCGCTCCTCTTGCTTGTCGGCCTCTTGGGGGCTTCGACTGCCAGTGTAAGCGCCACCAAGAACCGATCAAATCTCTCACTTCGTTTACTCAATTCATGAGCATCCCCTTGATTTCTGCAAGTTTGAGTCCTTGGGGTTTGATGATGATGATGAATTCAGTTAGGCGACTCGTGCTCAACGACCGCGGACTGCGGCGCCGGGCAGTGGTGCTTCGACTGCAAGCTGGAGCTCTCCGGCTCCCACTGCGTCCGCTCCACGGCCACCAATCCCTTCCAACTCATTGTAAGATTTCAACTCTAGCTGTTGATGCTATCTTGTTGCGTCAAGAAAGAGTCAAGGAGTAGTATTCATGCTGATGTGTTTGGTTTTGGATTTTTTGATTTCCTGCCATGATTTCTTGGCTGGTCGATCTATTCTGACGAGAAATAGATTGATAACTGAGCGGTTAGGAGCAATGTATTTCACTTACCACCTACTAGCAAAAATTCTGTTGTTCTTCAGTCAGGTTGTTCAAATTATTCAGAGAGCACGATAAAAAATACAGTTAGGACATAATTCTGTTTCATTATTGCTTTGTTCCCCTGTTGTTGTGACATGCTCTGGGCGTTAAAAGTAGTAAAAAAAATACACTTTTTTTGCCCTAAAAAATCTCAGGCCAGTTAATTCCGTTGTCCATAATATTGAGGTTTCTTTGAATGTTGATTAATGCTCATTTGGATTCAGTAGCCAACGACATCATGATTAGAACACCTTCAATTCTGTTCATATATACTACTAGTTGTACATCCTTAATGGATTTTGCTTCTGATTTGGTCTTTAGAACAACTCACTGCCATTCAACAAGTATGCCTATCTCACGACGCACAATTCATTCGCGATCGTCGGGGAGCCGTCTCACACTGGAATTCCACGCATCACCTTCGACAACCAGGAGGATACAATCACTGATCAGTTAAATGTAGCTTCTGCAGCTTCTGATTCTCCACCTCATTCTGCATGTCCTAGCATTTTACCACTGTAATTCTCATCACAGTAGTAATGTTCTACAGAACGGTGTTCGCGCGCTGATGCTCGACACGTACGACTTCAAAGGAGATGTATGGTTATGCCATTCAAATGGAGGAAAATGCAACGATTTAACTGCTTTTGTGAGTTACTGAATATGCCTTCCTCCCATATCTGAACTGACGGGGTTTCAGAGTACAGTGTATATATTACAATACTACCGGTGATTGTAGGAACTGGCATTGGATACATTCAAGGAAATTGAAACCTTCCTTTCAGCCAATCCATCTGAAATCGTCACTATAATCCTGGAAGATTATGTTCACGCGCCGAATGGACTGACAAACGTGTTCAAGGCCTCTGGCCTGTTGAAGTACTGGTTCCCGGTGTCGAAAATGCCGCAGAACGGTCAGGACTGGCCTCTTGTCAGCGACATGGTCGCGAGCAACCAGCGCCTCCTGGTGTTCACCTCCATCAGAACAAAGCAAGCCACTGAAGGAATTGCGTACCAGTGGAACTTCATGGTTGAGAACAATTGTGAGGCACCGATTCCTGCATGTATAACTTTGTGCAGTTTATCATACGTGGTGTGTGTTTGAAATTTACGGATTTCACTTTATCACAGACGGTGATGATGGAATGGATGCCGGGAAGTGCTCGAACCGTGCAGAATCGGCACCTCTCAACGACAAGACCAAGTCGCTAGTCCTGATGAACTACTTCCCGTCGGTCCCGGTGAAGCTAACTGCATGTTTACAGCACTCCAAGAGCCTCACTGACATGGTGAATACATGCTATCGCGCAGCTGGGAATCGATGGGCTAACTTCCTTGCAGTCGATTACTACAAGGTACTGAACATAGGAGGACACATAAAACTTTACTGCAAGCACTTCTATACTCAACCAAATGGTAATTACAGAAATCCTAAAGCTCAACCAAATGGTAATTATAGAAATCCTAAAGCACCTCTGCATCTAACTCTTTAAAATCCATGAGACCTTCAATACGGTGGTATATAGAAGTACTGCCCAACAATTTCAGTTTTGATACGTACAGTATAGAAGTACGTTTTCAGTTTTGGTGCACAGATTCAGTGACGTTAATTTGCGCGTTATTTAACTGAATTAATCCAGAGAAGTGACGGTGGAGGTGCGTTCCAAGCCACAGACTTGCTCGACGGGAGGCTCCTGTGCGGATGCCAGGACGTCAAGGCTTGCTCGGTGAGACAGACAAACTAGCTGCTTCTTTGATTTTTCACCTTTAGTTATTGAAATGGTGTGACATGAATTTTATGACATGAGTTTCACCTCTTTTTTTGTTGGCCATTTGCAGCAAGGGTCTGGTGTAGTATGCTCGGCATGAGCCCTGATCAAGAACTAGGTTTTGATGGGAAGGGAAACAATACATACAGCAACTTGGTATGATCATGATGAGAATTCTTATGCCTGAGCTTGTGGGTGCGATGCTTTCTTCTGTTTGTGGTTGCCCGATTAGGTCACAACGAATTGTTGCAGCGGTGGTTGTGCGATGATTTTAGTCTGAAGACAAGACATATGTACGATTCAGATTACCAGAAAGTGATCATACATAACACCAAAGAAAGAGTGTTCCGAATTTGTGAAATATCGTGAGGCTAACCATTTTAGGAAACAACTAGCAGGGTGACCTGCGTATTTGCACGACTAGATTTGTTTTAAAGTTTGTAACGGTAAATGATATAACTTAGATGCTTCAGAATATATTTACGTATCTTGTAGCTATTTAGATTTTTAATATATCATAAATATTAGAAAATGACAATAGAAGCTTGAAGGAAAATGCAACTTGAGTAATGTAATTAAAGTATGAGTTTTCATGGAATAAAATCATGAGTATAATAAGTTAACCACTCTCCATTATGTAAACATCATGTAGATGCATACCCTTAACTCTTTTCCAAAATGTTTGCATGCACATGTACCTCTGTTAAACTCAAGCAATACATTGATTATGTGTGCAACAAAATTATCTTATTAGTTTACATGATATTAGAGTACTTTGTCCACGTATACACCGATGCACCATGGGCGACCTACCTTGAACTTATCTTCTCTTACATCGATTGCCCCACCAAACTGTGTGTCTTCTATCTCTTCTCCCCGCCATAATTTTTCTGCTTCAACCTCCAAGAGCAAGCTCAATTCTTGATCGATATATCTCAGTTGCTACCACTTCTAATGTAATACTCTACCACATAGTTATCTTCTACTTCTCTCTAATTATCGCTTAATGATGACTGTTGTGACATCTACACGTATATGGGTGCAAATATCGTCGATCCCTGCCGGGACACCCGTCGCGCTCTCTCCAGTGGTCCCAAGCCTATTCCTTACCATTTGCGGTATCTCTACTCCGAGCTCTTTGCTCCTTTATTTCTGTACGCCCATGCTTCTTTTCGTAGGATGCATGCATATATGTACACATGCACGATGTTATACATGCTTGATATCTTCTTCTCCTGTGTCGGTCGCTCTTCTTCTTCGACATTATCCAACTCAACGATGTGGCTTCCTCACTAACTGCGACGACCTCCCATCTTCACTAATGTCAGTATGTCTGCCTTAGTCGTTGTCTAACAATAGGGAGAATCTTCTCACCATCGCCGGTGACGCCATGTCACTCACCAACGATGGTATGCTCCTAGCTACCCGATGATCACATATCGTCGATAGCTCATCTTTAATCCAAAGATTCATCTCCTCTCTGCTATGTCTTCCCTATTATCGAGTTTCTTTGGCCATTGACTTCTTTAACAACGCCGATGCACACTGTTTGTCGTCACAGCACTTGGCTCATTTGACTCCGGTCTTTCTCTTCAACGGCTCCAGCGAGCAGCACGACATTGTCCTTGTCGAACAGCTAAGGTGAGCAGCATAGAATTGCTCTCATCTTCGTCGTCGCTGCCTCGGCTATTCGCTTCCTTGTGGATCAATGTCTTCTGGTAGGACAGATCGACGTCATTGCACTCTTTCGTGGTCTCCTTCGACACCATTCACGATATCTTCATTATAACTTATTTAATTTATTCAAAATTTTAGTTATTAAGAGATTTTACTTTGGAATTCGTATGGAAATCAAACTGCAAATTTTCTTTTATTTGTTGTCTCTAATTTCAATTATTTTTTATTGGAATTCGTAAACTAATCCAATTGTTAGTTTTTACTTAATTTTTATGCCAAATTACAATTATTTATAGATTTTACTTCAGAATTCGTATCGAAATCAAAATGCTAATTTTATTTTATTTTTATTTCAAATTTTAGTTATTTTTGCATTGTACTTGAGATGGACTCTTATTTCTATATTGTTTTTGATATTGACAATAGAAACTTGAAGAAAAACACAACTTGAGGAACACAACTGATGTATGAGTTTTGATGGAAGAAAATCTCTAGCATAATAAATTAACTACTCTCTATCATGTATGCATCATGTAGCTGCACGCCCTTATTTTTTTCTCCAATGGTTACTCTTTTCCAAAATATTTGCATGCACATGTACCTCTGTTAATATCAAGCAGTACGTTGATTATATATAAAACAAATCATCTTATTAGTTTACATGGTATTAGAGTATCTTGCCCACGTATACATCGATGCACCATGGGTGACCTACCTTGAACTTATCTTCCCTCACGTCGGTTGCCCTACCGAACCGTGTGTCTTCTATCTCTTTTCCCCACCATAGTTTTTATGCTTCAATCTCCAACAGCAAACCTAATTCTTGATCGATATCTCTTAGCTGCTACCCCTTTCGATGCAATACTCTACCACATAGTTATCTTCTACTTCTCTCAAATTATTGTTTAATACTAATCGTTGTGACATCAACACACATACGTGCAAATGTCGCTGATCCTTGCCGGGACACCCTCTGCACTCTCTTTGGTGGCCCCGAGCTTATTCCTTACTATTGTGCTATCTCTATTCTGAGCTCTTTGCTCCTTTGTTTATGTACGCTCGTGTTTATATTCGTATGGATGCATGCATGTATATACACATGACGATATTATACTTGCTCGATGTCTTCTTCTACCATGTTGGTTGCTCCTGTTCGACGTTGTCAGACTCAACAATATGGCTTCCTTACTAACTGCTATGACCTCCCATCTTCACTAATTCCGGTATATCTGTTTTAGTCGTTGTCTAACGATATTGAGAATCTTTTCGCCATCACCGGCGACGCCGTGTCACCAACGATGGCAGCTCCTAGCTACATGATAACCCTATATCGTCGATAGCACGTCTTTAATGCAAAGCTTCATCTCCTCTTTGCTAGGGCTTCCCCATCATCAAGCTTCTTTGGCCACTGACTTCTTCAACAACGCTGATGCTCACCACTTATCGTTACAACACTTGGCTCCTTCGACTCCGGCCTTTCTCTTCGGTAGATCCAGCGAGTAGCAAGACATTATCCTCATGGAACGGCTGAGGTGAGCAGCATGAAATTGTTCTTATCTTCGTCATCGCTGTCGCGGCTCTTCGTTTCCTTGTGGATTAATATCTTCTTGTAGGACATATCGACATCATTGCACTCTTTTGTGGTCTCATTCGACACCATTCGTGGTATCCCCATTATAACTTATATTTTATTTATTTGAAATTTTAGTTATTCAGGGATTTTACTTTGGAATTAGTATGGAAATAGAATTTCAAATTTTCTTTTATTTTTGTCCCTAATTTAAGTTATTTTTTGTTAGAATTCATATACTAATCCAATTGTTAATTTTTATTTAGTTTTTATGCGAATTAAATTTATTTATGGATTTTAATTTGGAATTCACATCAAAATCAAATTGCCAATTTTAATTTATTTTTATTCCAAATAGCGCTTATTTTTTTGTTGAAATTGCACAACAATCCAATTGTGATTTTTGTTTAATTTATATTTATATTTATTTAGGATTTTACTTAGGAATTCATATGTAAATCAAATTGATAATGCTATTTTATTTTCTTTTTCTGAATTTTAGTTATTTAAATATTTTACTTTGGAATTCATATGGAAATCAAATTACAAATTTTCTTTTTATTTTTATCCCAAATTTTAATTATTGTTTGTTGGAATTAGTATACTAATCCAATTGCTATTTTTTATAAAAATTATTCTGAATTATAGTTATTAAGGTTTTTATTTTGGAATTTGTATTGAAATCAAATTTCTTATTTTATTTTTATTTTTGAAATTTAGGTATTTTTTGTTGGAATTAGTATACTAATCAAAAATGTATTTTGAATTATATATTTTTAGGAATTTTACTTAGGAATTTGTATCAAAGTCAATTTGATATTTTTATTTTTTATTCAATTCCAGTTATTTTTGTTGGAATTCATGTACTAATCTAATTCAAAATTAATTTGTTATTTTTATTTTTTATTCAATTCGATTATTTTTGTTGGAATTCATGTACTAATCAAATTACTATTTTTTATTTTTATTCGAATTATGTTTATCTAGTGATTTTACTTAGGAATTCATATCAAAATTAAGTTGCTAATTTTATTTTATTTTTTATTCGAATTTTAGTTATTTTTAAGTTGTACATGAGATGGACTCTTATTTCTTTATTGTACCGATATAGTCTCTTACCTTCAATCTAGATCGTTATAATCTGGACCCACCATAATTAACGGTGTGGATGTTTCTCTTTTTTCACAGATTAATGTGGGAATTTCTAGCCTTTAAGAGTGAACGTGGTGGCTTCCTTTTCTATCGCTTTAATAATATAATAGATTGTGCATAGATTGATATAAACAAAAAAATGTTTAAAATGAAAGCGTATGGGTAGGTTACGCTAGTGCAAAATAAAAAAATTCTATCGCATAAACTAGGAAGCCATGCTAGTAAGAGACATGCTTAATTATCACTAGACGCTCAGTGCAGCGAGAGAAGAGCTGCAACAGCCTGGTCCAACGTCGCACACGTCGATATAATGGAAGTAGTCGATCTTCCAACGTTCTTTACCGCTAATTGTCTCCTCCAGTAGCCCCTTGCGTTCCTCACGTGTGTCGCGGATCGTCCTCGATTAGCGCAGCAGCAACCACAATAGTGCTTCTACGGTATCCATACGTCCAGGGGTATTTAAGCCGTCCACCACCCAAGCAACATAAATACCCACACGTTTGGTGGTGTTAAGTTGTCCACCCAAAAGCCCCACACCTCCCCTTACAAAGAGCCCCTTTAGTGGAGTCCTATGCTAGGGGTCCATTGTAACGTCCCAAAAATTTAGCTTTTCAAAAATCTTTTGAGCAGTTTAGGTCTCTGAAAAATTTCACCAAAAATTTCACAATTTTATCTGAATTAATAAAGCTTAATTGGGAATTTTCTAAATTTAAAATATTTAATTTGACTAATCTAAACATCAATTAAATCAAAACCAGTGTTATTTGGCTTTCTAGTGTTCTAAGGAATTTTCTAGTATTTTTCCGAGTTTGTTTGCTATTTATTTGGTCTCCTTGATTTTTGACCTTTTCTTTAATTCCGAAATCCCAATTCTTTTTGCTCTCGCCTCTGGCAAGTAGTCACATAAAGACATCTTTGATTCTTGTTTATCATCATCTCCCAACCGAACAGAGAATCCATCTCCGGTACGCGTGCAGCCAAAACTTTCCTAATTTCCTATCTCTCTCCTCGGTGCATATAAAAGGAAACCAACTATGTCAAAACGACCATCTTAATCTCCTCTTCCAATCCCCTGATATGATTTCCTCCGAGTCGCTCTCGTTTCATCGAAATTTGCAAAATAATCGAGCTCCACCGAAGGTCTTCTCCGTCGAGTTCCGCCTCCATTCAACATCCCTTGACCGAACCGTCTACGCTGTTGAGTTCGCCTTGATGTGTTCTACGTCATGCTTCCATCCCCATCGCTCGAAGACTACCGAATCACCGCCGGCCATGTTGAGCCATGACGTTGAAACGCGTACATCGCGTTCCCCACTTCTTCGGTGAGTTTTTCCAAAATCCGATCGTGTCATGTCGTGTCCCTTGTCAAGATCTATTTTTCCCATATTTTAGTTTCAAGTTTCATTCATCGTGCACTGAGAAACAAGCTTTCTCTCTCCTTTAGGCCTATCTCCCTTCTCCGGCCAAATACTCCGCAACCGTTGAGCCCCTGCCTTCAACTCTACCACCGTTTGGTTCGTGTTGCCGTGTTCTACATCATGCTCCCCTCCCTTTTCATGCAAAGTTGACAGAAGCGCTGCGCCACCGTGAGGCCACCGCCGACCACCGTTTTTTGCCTAGCTGCCGGCGCATGTTACCGTTTCTCGTCGTTTTGACCATGTCATCACCTTCGCCTCATCGTCGCCGTTTCGTTTTTCCCATTGGCTGCCACCATCTCGCCACCGAACGCTGGACTCCATGTGCCCGAATCGGCCGACGTGCCCTGTTCCCTGTTCTGTCTGTTGCTTCTTTTGTGTTCTCTATTGGTTCCACGTTGACTTCTATGCCTCATTCACTTCCCTGATGTCTCAGCCAAGCATCATCTCTATCTGCTAATTCTCCTCTAATCCTTGCAGTACCAATTTCCCTGCCTCCATATGCCAAGAACAACCGCACCTCTCTGTCCTCTGTGCTGTTATCTTCTTTGTTCTTGTTCAGTTCCTGGTTGTGTTATCTGATGCTTGATGCTTCTCTGTTTCTCTATTTTTCTCTCACTTATATGTGGACCCCATATGTCATCCACCCAATTAAAAACCATAATTCTTTCCCTCACTTACATGTGGTCCCCGCACGTCAGTCAACTCTCAGTCAACCCTAAGTCTCTCTATGGACCTGGTTCATAGACTAGTGGCCCACATGTCAACCCTTAATTTTATTTTCTGGAATTATTTTAATTCTAGAAATTCATAAATATCAGTAGGTCCCATATGTCATACACTCAGCCAATTTCTAATATTTTCAGAATAGAATATTTTGTAGACCCCACTTGTGAGTTTCTCTCTCCCTTTTGTTTTTCAGTATTTTCCTTTCCGATCGAAATTCCGAGAGCTCATTCTTCCTCATACGTGTTGGAGATATGCCCTAGAGGCAATCATGAAGATGATAATATCACGTCTATGTTTATGTGTTATTGAATAAGTGTTATTCTGTTCCTTGAATGAATCATCAGTTATGAAGATTAACGAGTATGTGACTTGTTTATGAAACTCTATATTTATGCGATGATTATTCTTAAATGTTCCATAGTCGGAAACGTATGAGGACACATATGAATAAACTAGCATATTTATTGGTTGATGATTATGTTTCATGAGTCATAGATATTGAGATATCAAACCAATAATATGGACAGATGTTAGAGAACATGGTGTTGGATAAGACCCACCTTGAGACACTATTGAGATTGTTATGATTTCGTATGTAATCAGTTGGTCTTAAGCAATGATGATGTATAATCCTTAGACCTGAGATTAGCATGGTTTCCTACATGTGTAATAGCACTCTTAGGGGTTGCCAAATGCTACACCGTAACTGGGTAGCTATAAAGGTTGCTTTCGGGTATGCTATGAAACATGGGGAGGAATGTGACTGGTCGGATATGGGATTTGCCCCTCCTAACATAACAAGAGAGATGTCTCTGGGCCCCTCGTTGTGGTTGAATAAAGAAAGTGCATAGCCATGCCACTAGTGGTCGAAGTGTCGACCACATGAAGTTATTCGACACTTGATCGAGAAAGTATTGAACAGTCTATGGATGACATAATCTCACTTGGAGTTCAACCAGATATCGTGAGGCAATGGGATGATACACAAACAGGTCGTATGGCAGATGTATGTTCTTCACATCTGGAAGACCTCCGGGTGGTCCTAGAAGACCTCTTGGGTGGTCGTGGAAGACCTCCGGGCGGTCTTGGAAGACCTCCGGGGTGGTCCTAGAAGACCTCCGGGTGGTCTTGGAAGACCTCCGGGGTGGTCCTAGAAGACCTCCTAGGTGGTTGTGGAGAGAACATAATCACCAACTGGTCGTAAGGAGTTATGAGCTGTTCGTAAGTGATAAAGACCTGGTCATAGATCATATTGCATTAAGGTTCGTCCGATATATTCTATGTATGTTTGGGAATCGTCATGTGCTGCTAGGTACCGCTAACGACTCGTGGTTGGAAAGGGTTTCTGAATCACAACCGATCACACATAAATCTATAGGGTTACACACTTAATGGGTTGGAACAAACTAGTACGAATACGATTCATCAAACGTGTTCGGATAGAATCCGTCACAGGCACTATATAAGGAGATACTTGAGGCCAAGGAAATGAGTGCGAGAAAAACAGACAAGACACACGAAAGTCATGAGTTAAGTTGTTCCTCTAAAACCCTAGCCGCCATCTTTTTGAGAGAGCCTTCTGTGCGACTTGGTGCTAGCACACCGGCGTACGGCGTTCCTGCCTTGGTTGTGTGGATACCATAGAGGTGCAGCGCTACTGCGGTAGTTGTTGCGCTTACGGATGATCCGCGACCTTGGCGAGGAAGTAGATTGGTTTCTCGAGGAGACGATCGACTGCGGTGGAAGATCGTCTACGACCACTTCACCGACGTGCTTTTTGTTGGACCAGGCTACTCCAACTCTTCTTCTGCTGCACTGCGTGTCTGGTGGTAATGATCTGTGATCATTTACTTGCTTGGCATCCTGGTTTACGTGGTAGAATTTTTGAATTGTTGCTAGCGTAGCCTACCCGTATCCCAACAGTGGTATCAGAGCTCATCCTGCATCGTTTTTGATCTAGATCGGTCGTATATACTAGATATGTGGTAGTAGTAGATTAGATCTATTACTGGTTTGGTCTGATAACCTAGATCGGTTCATATGGATGGAACGATCTTGGCACTGGTCGATAAGATCGATCGGGTTTCGGCGGTGGTAGATGGGTTTTGCGAAGAGGTATAAGTTAAGAGCACCAGATGGTTTATTCGACTTGTTTTTGACTACCTTGCATGATACTCCTACTGGTCGGAATTTCGCCATCGGTGAGTGCCATAGTGCGTGGTCATATCAAGGCAGTGATCAGATTGGTTCGGAATAGGGTTAATATGATTGATCCGATGATTTCTAAGGCTCGGTTATGTGAATAAGATTCATGTCTCGGGAAAATTTTCTGAGAGCGCTGCCCTCGACCAGCGAGGGGCGCTGCCCCTTCGATCCCCGCCTGCTAATCGGCTAGCAGGACCGCCGTGGTCGTAGCCGCATTGTATAATAGTATGTGTTCATGTCGTCCGATAGAATTGGATTCTATGCATAACTTATTTTTTAGGGATTGATGTGAATAGTATGGCCCATTGTGTATGTGATGCATGAATGGATTTCACATGGCCTGTGTGTCATGCTGTGTGATAGCCATCGAGCTACATATTATTGTATAACGGTTTGCGTATTGACATGTGATGTTTGATATTATCGTCTGTAATTCATTACTAGCTTTTAGGAGTAATTGCTTAGTAGATGAACGCGGACGGAGATTTCAAGCATGACGGTCGAAGGATAGGAAGCATGGTGATGGAGATCATCATGATTAGGGCCATACTATTTCACAGTTTAATTTGATTATCTATGAATGTTTATTCCTATCATGCTATTTAATCATGTTTTATCATTAGATGCTTATAACATGGTAGAATTAAAAATTCCTCACATAATATTAAGTTAAATTGATGCCCTCCCAAATTTGCTACACCGTCCAAAGTCATGTATTTTTAATGGTGGGTCTTGCCAAAGCAGAGTGCCATTAATTCTCCTTGACTAGATGGGTTTGTGTCAGACGCTTACATGCTGAGCATTGGTTTAACTTGACAAGGTCATCATAACGGTTATGGACCTTAGGGCATAGGGTTGGGTACCAGAGCATAGAGATGCCGCTCAACAACAAGAGTCACATAGAGATATGATTAGCAAAGGGTTGCTTACCAATTTCACTAATCTTCTAGCAGTGATGCCAAAGCTCACTAGCAGATTAACTGATTGAGGGTCTTGAATCACTAAATGTCATAAGAGAAATATGGAATTTAGTGGGAGTATCTTTTATTGACTGTTGATGATTAAGTTAGACTAGGAAAAGACTAGTCGTATAAAGATACGAACTGGTCGTAGATTGGTCGAACGTAATACCAACATGAATGTCTAATAGAAGATCTTACATAAACATAGTGCTCAATCTTTGCATATATTTTTGTTGTAGATCTTAGCACCTACTTCTTCTGCACCTATCTTTAATTTGTGATCTGTTCTTGAGAAAGAAAACTTTATTGACTGGTTTCATATTTTGAGAATTGTTCTCAAATAAGAAAAGAAGAAATATGTTCTAGAGGGTCCCTATCTCAAGGAATCGAATGCTGATGCTACTCGTACTGAAAAGAATGCTTATGAGAAGCATTGCAATGACGCAGTCGATTTGCATTGCCTAATGCTTGCGACCCTGAGCTGTGAGCTTCAGAAGCAATATGAGACCACATACGCTTACAATATGATTGTGGGTCTGAAAGGTATGATTCAGGGTCAAGCAAGGGCAGAGAGGTTTAATACCTCTAAGGCATTGTTTTCTTGTGGGCATTGGAAGAGAAATTGCAAGAAGTGATTAGCAGAGATGAATAAGAACAAGGGAAGTAAAACTTCCAGTTCAGGTATAAATGTTATACAAAATTAATCTCGCCACTTCTCCGATCAGTTCTTGGGTATTTGATACCGGATCGGTTGCTCATATTTGCAATTTGATGCAAGGATTGATAAGGAGTAGAAGTTTGGCAAGAGGAGATGTTGATCTCCGTGTGGGCAATGGAGCAAGAGTTGCTGCATTAACTATTGACACTTTGCCATTAGCCCTACCCTCAGGATTAGTTATGGAACTAAATAATTGTTATTATGTTCCAGCCTTGAGCAAAAACATTATTTCGCTTCTGCTTAGGAGCGTAGGTTATGAGTTCAGAATAAAGAACAATTGTTGTTCAATCTATTTTGAAGATATGCTTTATGGCCATGCTTCATTGGTGAATGGATTGTATGTTTTGAATCTTGAGGATGAGCCCATCTGTAACATAAATGCTAAGAGACTTTGACCTAATGATATGAATCCCACTTTAATTTGGCATTGTCGTCTAGGTCATATAAATGAGAAGCGTATGATGAAGCTCCATAAAGATGGTCTTCTAAACTCATTTGATTTTGAATCATTTGAAACTGTAGGATCGTATGGCACAATCAGAGGGGGGGGGTGGTGAATGATTTGTGCAGATTTGACCTTCAATAAATTCAGCCAAACTCAAATTGTTAAATCCCTCAGAGAACCTCTTTGAGATTGCCTCAAGAGCCTCTTCTGGATATCTTAAAGAAACCTCCAGAAGCTATCTTCAAGATTTCCACCAACAATCTCATGCACAGCAGAAATAAAGCAAAGCTCCAGAGACAATATAGAATAAATCTAAATTGTATTACTCAAGACTTTGATCTGTGGCTACAAGGTGCCTCTCAAACACCCCTCAAAGTCTTCCACAGATGACCTTACAAAACTCTCTCAACTTCATGCTCAAAATACAACTCAAAACCGTAACTCCAAATCTGCGGCCAAAACTATCTCTCCCGTGTACACAAGTTAGCTCCTAACCTGCCTCTATTTATACCCTAGAATCCTATCCATGTCCAACACGACACTGACATGGATTCTATCTCAAAAACGTCAAGATTTGGAACTCTTTCCAAATCTGTAACTCTTTCCATAACAACCCACGCCGCAAGCCTCCAGGACTCCTCCCGTAGCTCCAGTGCGAACCACCTTTGAACTCCACGTGCTCCAGCGCAAGATCAACCATCTCGCAACATCTACGACCACCAAGACCTCAGATCTCCCCAATCCTAGTCCAAATCCTCCTCGTCACGACAATAGTTGCCTTCACGCTCATCCTGGACATACAAAGATCAAAGAAAAAAAAATCCGGCACAAGTTCTCCAAACTTGACCAACATTAGCTTAGACACACACATAAACACTATCATGCAACATGCAACAACTAAAAACCATTATCTCAATCAATCCCGTAATCGATTCTTCAATCAAAACATCGTTCAGTTCTAAAATGGTATTACCGACATGTTATGAGCGGTACTACCGCACTGCGGTCGTACCGCATTCATAACTGCTGTCGTACCGCACCACGAAGAATTCCAAAAACAAGCTCTCTGGAAAATCCATACTGTAAACAAATGGTCATACCTTGTTGCGGTACTACCGCCATTGAACCAACGGTATTACCGCCCTACGGTCGTACCATTACATAGCTACGGTACTACCGTAATTCACTTATCAAAGCTTGTCAGAAACACTCTCTCTCTGAAAAAACTATCGCGGTACTACCGTCGTTAAACCAACGGTACTACCGGAACAAACGGTACTACCGCCATTTACCCACGGTATGAATGTATGTCAAAACATTTCACGAACCTCAAAGATGCACGGACGGTCCAGATGACATGGCCGAACGGACCACGCTTCACAACCGTCGGATTTTAAGAGTATTGTAGAAAGTCCGAACGTTCCCGTTGATTTCATCCGTTAGATTTCCATCCAAAGATGCTTTAGGATCTCGGACGTTCCGAACGTTCCTCTCAATATGACCCATCAGATCAAGATCTAATGGTTCGAGCAAAACACACGTTCGGAACCTTGACTTGCGGTATTACCGCGCTTCACAAGCGATCATACCGCACTATTGTAGTTTCACATATAAAAATCCGGTACTACCGCTTCCAAAGAAAATTCAAAATCCAAACACAAGACTTCGGGAAATTGTACCGCCAACAATCACACGGTCAAATACGAGCGGTAGTATCATGACCACAATGCCAGACTACCAAGAAAACCCGACTAAAGTCGATTTCCACAGAATTCAAAGAACTCAAAAACTATTTCAAAGCGTGTTAATGACTTAGATCACAAGCATGTTCCTTTGGCAATGTATTCATCATTAACTAACATGATTAAGACCTCTGGGTCTAACAATCTCCCCCTTGATGAATACATTGACAAAACCTCAAAAACATGATTTGAAATTGTGAAAGCCTTCAACTGAAAAACTGCCCTTAACTGAAGGGTTCCTGAAAAACTCCCCCTCAACACAAGAGAAGCAAATAAGTAAATGTTTTCAAATTTTTCCCATTTTTCTCCAGTTTTCTCCCCCTTTGGCAATGTAATCATCAAGAGCATCAAGGAAGAAATAATTCTAAAACAAGGAGCACAGAGAGTAAAAATCAAGAAGCTTTGGAAATTATTCAAGTCAATGCTCACAGTTTTACAAGATTAACCAAGCCATCTTATTGAGTAGAGCTATCTAGATCATATAAAGTCATGTATCATGTAGCAAAATCAAGACATGTCTATACCACTTGAATACCTCTTGTAGGATGATACAATTTGTAAGATGATGAAGTAATTTTAAATATATGACTGGCATCTCAAACAATGACTAAACCAATTATAAGCACCACAAAAAGATTCCAAGAAAAGTGAGAGCCTAACAGTGAGACACAAATTAAATCCAGATGAGCTAGTAGTCCCATAGAGCACCATATTGCTTCACTTTCAACTTTTATTTGCATGTGGCATGCTTGCAGCATACTTCTTTTTCAAGGGTGGCATGCTTGAAGCATACTTCTTTTCATATGAGCACTATTGTGTGCATAATTTTTCTTTGAATATACATAGCTATGTATGGCATGCTTGAAGCATACTTCTTTTTATTTGAGCACTTTTGTGTGCATATTTTTGAGCTTTTGAATACACAGCTATGCATGGCATGCTTGAAGCACACATCTTTTCATATTTCTTTTCTCAACCCCTTTATCTTTTATAACATGCCAAATTGAGTGAGCAACATTGGATTGAAATAAGGGACTTACTTGCTTCAAATCCAAGATTTAAAATAAGACTCACAAACAAGCTCATCCTTTTCAATAGACATCACAGAGTGATAGTAATAATCAATCTAGTCAATGTTTTTAGCCAAGTCATGCTTTAGTTAAAATGTAGCAAATTTATTAAAATAGTCAATGATCAATGCTACACAGCACATGAGTAAATATGATAAAGAAAGCTCTCTTACTCATTTAATTTCAATGGCTTGAACTTGATGAATTTGTTTGACAAGAACAATAATCAAAACTTCTAAAAATTTTAAACACAAGCTCCCCTTTAGAACAAGCTTCTTTACCAAAGAGCAAACTGTGCAAAATCAAGCAGATTTGAGAAGGAACAACAAACAGCAAATTAAACTCAACAAGGTGAAGAGCCACATCATCCTTTCCACATGAGTTTACGGCAAAAAGCGTTTCTTGAAAGCTATCAAAGAAAGGTGGAGAACCATCAAATGTTCCAGTCAAGCAAGAAACCAAAAGACTGAAATCAAACTAAGCTCATGTTCTCCAACCGACAACAGTTCTCACATCGCAAAAGACACCGGTTTCACAGTACTGGGGTTAGTGAGATAAGTTTTGGGAATCCAATACTGAGATACACGATGTGGAGTGACAGCAACAAATCTAGAATCAGAACCATGTGTGTGAGAGCGATTAGAAAGCCGAAAAGAGGACTGTCTAGCTGTCCCTTGACTTGCTGGAAAAGTTGAATGGAATTTCTTTGTATGATAACCCAAACCAGCATGTGAACCAGATTTAAAATCATCATAAAAGTTTTCTAAAAACCTAGCCTTCGCATTAGTTCTAGGAACAGCAATAGTGGATGCACGTTTTTGTTTTAATGCATTCAATCTTTCCTTTTTCTCTTTCTTGGCTTTTCAAAAACAAAACTAAACCAGATGACCTTCTTTACCACAATGAGTACATAGATACTTGTCTTGGTGAGATATTGTAGTTTTTCCTTTTTGAATACTCACTGTAATAGATGAGTCCTTTGCAAAACCAGCAAATTTAAACATTACTTGTTTTGGTTCAGATTCCACTTCAATTTTTCCAGGTTCAAGAAGCTTAACAACTTTAGGAGGATGATTCTTGGTATGCTCAACAAAATTAAATCCTAGACCTTAGCTTTTAACACTGACTTTTGACTTGTCTAGGATCATGTTCAAATTCTTCTTGCCAAAAGAGAACCTCTCTAAAGTGTCTTTGAGATACTCAATTTCTTTAGTCAAAGTGGAACAAGTTGAGCAGTTGATAGATTCATTTACATTTTTCTTAGAAGCACTAAACTGAGCTAATCTTTCTTTTTCAGCAAATTCATTTAATTGTCTAGTCAAAGCTTCTATCTCTATTGTAAGTTTAGGGTAATTAGAGCAAGAGGCTATCTCATGATAAAGCATCTGTTGAATTGTTTCCTGAGATGAATTCAGTAGAGCTTCTAGCAATTCACACATAGAGCAGGTTTTAGTTTGAGCATTTAACATATTTGACTCTAAACTAGTAGAATTAGACTTGAGCTTTTCAATTTCATTATATGCAAGTTTCAGTTTATCATCACAAGAATCATGTTCCAGTTTTAACTTTTCAAATTTAGTATGAATAGACCTAGTAGCTTCTAATTCAGTGTGCAAAACTTGACAGGATTCACAAGATTCATCATCAGGAATAGAAGCCTTAAGCCTATTAATTTCAGAATTTAAGCTATCAATAACAAGGTCATGTTTCTTTACTTTCTTTTGATATTTCTTAAGCTCATTTATCAGTTTAAGCACAGCATGAGATAAATCAGTATAGGAAGGTTTTACCTCATTAGGGTCACTGTAGAGTTCATCATAATCAAGCTCCTCACTGCTTGCCATAAAGCACATCCCTGTGAAGTCCACCCCCTTTGTCTTCTTGCCATTTTCCTCATGGTCGCTTCTAGAGTCAACATCACTTAAATTAATCTCATCAAGTGCTGAAAGTACCTTGTTGATCACCTTACGATAGTTTTGCTTCTTGCTTGAGTCAATCTTGAATTTAGAGCGTCGAGTTGATACTTTTTCATCTTTGTCCTCCTTACTCCTCAGATTAGGACAATTTATCTTTATGTGGTTTAGCTCTCCACATTCATAGCATCTGATTGGACCACCTCTTCGCCTTGATCTAATGTTGTTAATTGCCTTGGTCACCCTGTTGGAGAAGAGTACAAGCTGCTCTTCTGGAATCTCTTCTAACTGTTCATCTGAAGAAGAAGACAAAACAGACACAAGACAAGAACTCGAAGAAATAGCCTGCATGGGGTTAGTCATAAGATCTAATGATGAAGGTTTATCAATCTTAGATGGCAAAACTTTCATCTCATAGGTTTTTAATCAAGAGAACAGATCATCCATAGTTAAAGTATCTAGATCAACAGTTTGATTGATAGTTGTGACAACCATCAACCACTCAGAACCTAAAGATCTCAAAATTTTAGATGCATTATCTTCATCACTTAGAATAAGACCAACACCACACAAATTAATCAATATCTTTTCAAAACGAGCAAAAAGATCATCAATAGTTTCACCAGGCTTCATAGCAAAATCTGAATACTCCTTTTGCATGATAATCACAAAGAGTTTTTCAAATTAGATGGGCAGAGTTAATGTGAGCTACACGATCAAATTCTTTGCGAGATATACCTTGAAATAACAAGTTACGAGCTTGAGCATTAAGATCAACATCAGCTTTATTCAAATTAGTAACAGTAGCAGGAACCTCATAAGGACAAGAAACCTTTCTCCAAACATCATTACCTTGAGCTTCAATGTAGGCTTGCATCCGACACTTCCAAAAGGCAAAATCAGTACCATTAAGCAAAGGAGGACGATTTACATACCTCTCTGATGCCATAGCAACCCGCTCTGATACCACTTGTAGGATCGTATGACACAATTAGAAGGGGGGGGGGTGAATGATTTGCGCAGATTTGACCTTCAATAAATTCAGCCGAACCCAAATTGTTAAATCCCTCAGAGAACCTCTTTGAGATTGCCTCAAGAGCCTCTTCTGGATATCTTAAAGAAACCTCCAGAAGCTATCTTCAAGATTTCCACCAACAATCTCATGCACAGTAGAAACAAAGCAAAGCTCCAGAGACAATATAGAATAAATCTAAATTGTATTACTCAAGACTTTGATCTGTGGCTATAAGGTGCCTCTCAAACACCCCTCAAAGTCTTCCACAGATGACCTTACAAAACTCTCTCAACTTCATGCTCAAAATACAACTCAAAACCGTAACTCCAAACCTGCGGCCAAAACTATCTCTCCCGTGTACACAAGTTAGCTCCTAACCTGCCTCTATTTATACCCTAGAATCCTATCCATGTCCAACACGACACTGACACGGATTCTATCTCAAAAACGTCAAGATTTGGAACTCCTTCCAAATCTGTAACTCTTTTCATAACAACCCACGCCGCAAGCCTCCAGGACTCCTCCCGTAGCTCTAGCGCGAACCACCTTTGAACTCCACGTGCTCCAGTGCAAGCTCAACCATCTCGCAACATCCACGACCACCAAGACCTCAGATCTGCAATCCTAGCCCGAGTCCTCCTCATCACGACAATAGTTGCCTTCACGCTAATCCTGCACATGCAAAGATCAAAGAAACAAAATCCGGCACAAGTTCTCCAAACTTGACCAACATTAGCTTAGACACACGCATAAACACTATCATGCAACATGCAACAACTAAAAACCATTATCCCAATCAATCCCGTAATCAATTCTTCAATCGAAACAACGTTCAGTTCTGAAACGGTATTGCCGACATGTTATGAGCGGTACTACCGCACTATGGTCGTACCGCATTCATAACTACTGTCGTACCGCACCACGAAGAATTCCAAAAACAAGCTCTCTGGAAAATCCATACCGTAAACAAACGGTCATACCTTGTTGCGTTACTACCGTAATTCACTTATCAAAGATTGTTAGAAACACTCTCTCTCTGAAAAAACTATCGCGGTACTACCATCGTTAAACCAACAGTACTACCGAACAAACGGTACTACCGCCCTTTACCCACGGTATGAATGTATGTCAAAACATTTCATGAACCTCAAAGATGCACGGACGGTCCAGATGACATGGCCGAACGGACCACACTTCACAACCGTCGGATTTTAAGAGTACTGTAGAAAGTCCAAATGTTCCCGTTGATTTCATCCGTCAGATTTCCATCCAAAGGCTCACAATGCTTTAGGATCTCGGACGGTCCGAACGTTCCTCTCAATATGAGCCGTTAGATCAAGATCTAATGGTTCGAGCAAAACACACGTTTGGAACCTTGACTTGCGGTACTACCGCGCTTCACAAGCGGTCATACCGCACTACTGTAGTTCCACATATAAAAATCCGGTACTACCACTTCCAGAGAAAATTCAAAATCCAAACACAAGACTTCGGGAAATTGTGCCGCCAACAATCACACGGTCGAACCG
This sequence comes from Phyllostachys edulis, assembly GCA_036346405.1. Lineage (NCBI taxonomy): Eukaryota > Viridiplantae > Streptophyta > Magnoliopsida > Poales > Poaceae > Phyllostachys > Phyllostachys edulis. The sequence goes on along the minus strand of CM070549.1, from coordinate 76,148,023 downwards.
CCGAGCGGTAGTACCGCGGCCACAATGCCGGTACTACCGCAAAACCTGACTAAAGCTGATTTCCATAGAATTCAAAGAACTCAAAAACTATTTCAAAGCAGGTTAACGACTTAGATCACAAGCATGTTCCTTTGGCAATGTATTCATCATTAACTAACATGATTAAGATCTCTGGGTCTAACAGAAACATGTGAATCTTGTTTACTTGGCAAGATGACAAAGGCGCCCTTCACAACCAAAGGTGAGAGGACGAGTGATCTATTGGTCATTGTATATTTGGATGTATGCGGACCAATAAGCACTTCGGCTAAAGGTGGTTTTCAGTACTTCATAACTTTTACTGATGATTTTAGTAGATATGGCTATGTCTATTTGATGAGGCATAAGTTAGAATCCTTTGAAAAGTTCAAAGCATTTCAGAATAAAGTACAGAATTAACTTGGCAAGACAATTAAATGTCTACGATCTGATCGTGGAGGTGAATTAATATTTGAGCCATGAGTTTGGTGATCATCTAAAGAAGTGTGGAATTATTCCACAGCTTACTCCGTTGGGGACGCCTCAATGGAATGGGGTGTCTGAACGGCGAAATCGAACACTATTAGACATGGTTCGATTAATGATGAGCCAATCTGATATTCCATTGCAATTCTGGGGATACATTCTAGAAACAACTACTTTCACTTTAAATAGGGTTCCATTGAAAACTATAGAGAAGACACCATATGAGATATGGATCGGGAAGAGTCCTGGATTGTCTTTTCTCAAGGTACAGGATTGTGAGGTTTATATCAAATGTTTGACATCTGATAAACTCACACCCAAGTCGGATAAGTGTTTCTTTGTGGGGTATCCTAAGGAAACTAAAGGATATTATTTTTATAATCGGGTTGATAACAAAGTATTTGTTACCCGAGATGGTGTCTTCTTGGAGAAAGAGTTTCTTTCCTGTGGATATCATGGGGATATGTTTATGATCTTAGGATGATGATACAATTGGCAATGGCTTTTGTGGTTTGTCAAATCATGCGTTTTCGGCAAAGTTTTAAAGGCTGTCAGGTCACTAGCGGTCTGACCGGCCACTTTGACGGTCAGACCGGCCTTGCCTCAGTTGTTTTTCAGGTTTGGTGGCTGACGGTCTGACCGGCCTTGGTGGCGGTCAGACCGGCCAGTGTGGCGGTTTGACCGGCTACTACTGAGCGGTCAGACCGGCCACTTTAGAATTTTTGGTTTTTGGAGCTGAGCCAAAAATAAAAGGTGTAGGTAAGTGAGAGGGTTCTTCTAAGTGGTCTTATATTTTTTGGAGCTTCCAGTGAAAAGTTCTATTCATTTGAAATTTTTAGAGAGCTCTCGGGTTTCCAGGTTGGAAAATTGGCTAAGTCCCAAGTGGGCGGTCAGACCGACCAAGGGTGGCGGTCTGACTGGTTTTGACTTGTTTCGCTCGTCAGTGTGGCGCGATGTGTGTTCTTTAGGTCAAGTTCATGGATTTCATTGCATATGTGTTGCATATTACATGTTTTGGCTAACGTCGGTCAAGTTGTGAAGAACTTGTTCCCGGATTTGATTTCTTTGTCTATTGTTGTGCAGGACGCTTGGAGGTCAATGATGGTCAACGACAAGGATGATCGGGACTAAGCTAGGAGAGCTGAGGTCCAGAACGATTGAGGATGCTGGGTGAGGTCAGGAGACTCAAGTATGGCGCAAAATGGACAAAGTTGACCGAACGGGCAGTTTGGTGCGACGGGTTGGATCAAGCAGCGCGGGGGTCGGTGCAAGTGCCATGGTGGTTTCGGCGGGAGCCGGACGGGAGCGACTTGCCGACACGATGAGAGCCGTTGATTAACCTACACGTGGTGAAGCAGGCGAGTGCTTCACCAAGATTGGACTTGGTCTTCAGAGAAAGATCAAGAAGGGGTATTTTGGTAATTTCACCAAATACCACCTTTGTGACCTTGGACTAAACCGCGGTGCAAGACGGTGCGTGGAGAAGCGGTTTAGGTCAAGAGAAGATGAAGACAACGCTTTAAGATGCGTGCGTGTGTCTCGTTTGTGTTGGGCCTTAATGGGAGCCCATTAGGCTTAACTCTTCTAGAAGCTAGGCCTCACTATAAATAGGAGGGGGTGCTGTCAAATAGCCCCCAAGCACTTTATTTTTTAAACCCTAGTTTGGTGTTAGGGCTTAGACGGGAAAGGAGAGGCTTAGGGTTCTAGAGAGATGAGTTGAGTGTGTGCTCATGGATTGAGCTCTTGTCCTCCTTGAGGGAGTGGCTGTAAATCAGCAACAACCACGAATCAATCTATGCAAGATTGCACAAAGATGAGTTCCTATTTGTTCTTGTTCTCTATTTCTTGATTTTTGGGCTTTCTTTGATCCGATGGGTTTCTATTGGTTTCTTGCCCCCATCTACCTTGCTGTGACTTGTGGGAATACATCTAGGATCATCTTGATCATCAATCTCCCACGAGCAAGCTTTGGATCAAGTTTTTCGTTTTTGCTCGGTTTTGAACCCTCCTTCGGTAAAATAGAAAAAGGTTAAAACTTTGATGTGGATCTACTCAATCGCTGCTTAGAATAGGTTCCTAATATTATTAGGAAGGTGTGTTCCAAATTTGGTCAAGTTTGGTCGTGTAGATCAAAAGTTAGACCGATTTTCGTTTTGGTTTTTTTTTCAGAGGCTTTGTTTACAGTCGGTCGGTCAGACCGCTCCTTTGCCGATCAAGACTTCCGGTTTGACCGCTCAATGAACGTCGGTCTGACCGTCCGAAGAAGCTTGAGCCCATGCTTGTTCTTTACTTTGGGGATTTTGGTTTGGATTCAACACAAGTCTTCTGCTGTTCTTGTGTGTTGATCTTCATAGCTCTCATTGCTATTGAAGTAAACCTGGTGTTGAATCTGAACAAGGTGAAAAATTAGGCAAGCTCCTATTCACCCCCCTCTAGTCGCCTTTCCTGTCCTACAAGTGGTATCAGAGCCCGGTTAGCACTTCTCATAGATCTTAACCGGTCTGAGGAGCCATGACGACTGACAAGTATTCCACCAAACCACTTGTGTTTGATGGAGTCGATTTTGCTTACTGGAAGGCACGCATGCATGCCTACATTGAGGCTCAAGGGCACGCAATTTGGCTTAAGGTAAAAAATCCCTATGTTGTGCCAGCCAATGACGATGTGATCACTCCAGATGTTGAGGCTAATAGCAGGCTCGAAACTTTCTGATTCAGGGGCTTAGTAGATCTGAGTTTGAGCGTGTTGCTCATTTGAGGTCTGCTCATGAGATCTGGAGGACTCTCTGTGACTACCACGAGGGCTCCACTGCGATCAAGGAAGTGAGACAGAACCAGGTCAAGAAAGAATACTCAAAGATCGAACAAAGGCCCGGTGAATCTTTGGATGAGCTATGGGGAAGGTCCTCAAAGATCTTTCATGATTTATGCGCTGTGGATCTTGTATTCACTGAATCTGAAAATGAACGTCAGCTCTTGGGTGCTCTTGATGTGAAGGTTTGGGGGATGAAAATCACTTCCATCAATGACAACACTGTCATGAGTGAGCTTACCATAGATAAGCTCTACTCGAGGTTGAAGACGCATGAGATTGACTTCATCTCGCGTCTCCCTAAGACAGAGTCGATGGCTGACCCATCTAAGGGTAGTTCTTCTGATTCTTTGGATTTTGGCTCATTTGGGTTTTCATTGTCCGCTTTACACTCTTTGAGCGATGAGAAGCTAGAGAAGTTACCTGAGGATGATTTAGCCCTCCTATGCACAAAATTCTCGGGAGTTTACAACAAGGTGAGGAACAGAAGGAGAGGTGGCCCTGTCACTTGCTTTGAGTGTGATGAACCAAACCACATTCGCTCCAAGTGCCCCAAGCTGAAGGGCAAGGTGGAGAAGGACTCTCGGAGGCGTCCTCAAGCTAAGGACGTGAAAGCCAAGAAGCCCAACTATTGCAAGTTCGTCAGCCGGGTCCTGGCCGCTCTTGAGAGTGCTGATATGAGCGATGTGGAGTCGGGGACAGAGGATGACGATGATGATTCTCATGGCAAGAAGAAGACCCAGGATTTGACTAGCATGTGTGTTGGGTCACGGGGTAGGCTGCGATAGCTACAAACAAAAATTTCTACCACACAAACCAGGAAACCAAGCAAGTAGATGATCATAGATCGTTACCACCAGATGCACAGAGCAGCGGAAGAAGGCTTGGAGTAGCCTGGTCCAACGTATAGCGCGTTAATGTAGTGGTCGTAGTCGATCGTCCAACGTCCAGCAAGTCGATGCAGTGGTCGTAGTCGATCGTCTAACGTCCTCGCGAGTCGATCGTCTCCTCCAGCAACCTCTGCAGTTCCTCGTGAAGATCGCGGATCGTCCTCAAGCGCAACAATCGTAGTAGCGCCTCTACGGTATCCACACGTCCAGGCAAGGAACAACCATACGCTGGTGTGCTAGCACCAAGTCGCACGACAGAACTCTCAAGAAGATGGTGGCTAGTGTTTCGATGGTGTTTCACACGTCCCGTGAATCCCCACAGTCTCATGCATCTCCTTATATAGTGCTCGTGACGGATCCTATCCGAACACGTTTGACGAATCGTATTTGTACTGGTTTGTTCCAACCTGTTAAGTGTGTGACCCTGTAGGTTCATGCGTAGTTCGGTTGTGACTCGGAAATCCTTTTCGATCACGGGTCGTAGTGGCTCCTAGCAGAACATAACGATTCCCGAATACACACAAATTATATCAGACGAACCTTAATGCAATATGATCTACGATCAGGTCCTCATCACTTACGACCAGGTCCTATCTTTATACGACCAGTTCGTATTTGGTCATGACTAGTTCGTAACTCTTTACGACTAGGTTACGACCACTCTGTGATTACGTTCGACTAGTCTACGACTAGCTCGTATTTCCATACGACTAGTCCGTAACTGTTCGAACTGAGCGACCTACTCGTGTATACTCCCTTTGCCTCACGATGTCTGGTTGAACTCCAGGTGAGATGTTGTGTCATCCATGGAGTGTTCAATACTTTCTCGATCGAGTGTCGGATAACTTCACGTGGTGAACACTTGACTACTAGTGGCATGGCCATGCACTTTCTTTATCCGATCAGAACGAGGGGCCCAGAGACATCTCTCCTGTTATGTTAGGAGGGGCAAATTGTTGGAAATATGCCCTAGAGGCAATCATAGAAATGATTATATTTCATTATGTTCATGACATTGGATAATATGTTATCTTGTTCCTAGAATAATATTGTTAATATTGATTATCAAGTATGTGACTTGATTGTGAAACTCTATATTTCTGCGATGATTATTCTTAAACATTCCCTGGTCGGAAACATATGAGGACACATATGAATAGACTGGCATATGTATTGGTTGATGACTATGTTTCACGAGTCATAGATATGGAGACATCAAACCAATAATATGGACACATGTTAGAGAACATGATGTTGGATTAGACCCACCTTGAGATACTATTGAGATTGTTATGATTCTATGTGTCGTTAGTTGGTCTCAAGCAATGATGATGTATAATCCTTAGACCGAGATCAAGATGGTTTCCTACATGTGTAATAGCACTCTTAGGGGTTGCCAAACGCTACTCCGTAACTGGGTAGTTATAAAGGTAGCTTTCGGGTATGCTATGAAACATGCAGAGGAATGTGACTGGTCGGATATGAGATTTGCCCTTCCTAACATACCAGGAGAGATGTCTCTGGGCCCCTTGTTGTGATCGGATAAAGAAAGTGCATGGCCGTGCCACTAGTGGTCGAAGTGTTCGACCACGTAAAATTATCTAACACTCGATCGAGAAAGAATTGAACAGTCCATGGATGACACAACATCTCACCTGGAGTTCAACTAGACATCGTGAGGCAAGGGAGTATACACGAGTAGGTCACTTAGTTCGAACAGTTACGGACTAGTCATATACAGATACGAGCTGGTCGTAGACTGGTCGAACGTAGTCACAGAGTGGTCGTAACCTGGTCGTAAGCAATTATGAACTGGTCGTGACCAAATACGAACTGGTCATATAAAGATAGGACCTGGTCGTAAGTGATGAGGACCTGGTTATAGATCATATTGTATTAAGGTTCGTCCGATATAATTTGTGTGTATTCGGGAATCGATATGTTCTGCTAGGAGCCGTTACGACTCGTGATCGAAAAGGGTTTCCGAGTCACAACCGAACTACACATGAACCTACAGGGTCACACACTTAACGGGTTAGAACAAACCAGTACGGATACGATTCGTAAACGTGTTCGGATAGGATCCGTCACGAGCACTATATAAGGAGATGCATGAGGCTGTGGGAAAAAGAGAGGTTACACGAGTTGACGTAAGTTGCTCCACCGAAACCCTAGCCACCATCTTTCTGAGAGATCCGCCGTGCGACTTGGTGCTAGCACACCGGCGTTTGGTTGTTCCTTCCCTGGACGCGTGGATACTATAGAGGCGCTTCTACGTTGTGGCGCTTGAGGACGATCCGCGATCTTCGCAAGGAACTGCAGAGGTATTGGAGGAGACGATCGACTACGACCACTGCATCAACGTGCTTGACGTTGGACGATCGACTACGACCAGTACATCGACGTGCTCTTCGTTGAACCAGACTGCTCCGACGCTTCTTCCGCTGCTCTGCGCATCTAGTAGTAACGATCTATGATCATCTACTTGCTTGGCTTCCTGGTTTGCGTGGTAGATTTTTTGTTTGTAGCTATCGTAGCCTACCCCGTGGCCCAACAGTGGTATCAGAGCCATCCTGCATAGTTTTTGATCTGGATCGATCGCATATACTTGATATGTGGTAGTAGTAGATTGGATCTATTACTGGTCGGGTCTGGTAACCTAGATCAGTTCATATGGATGGAACGATCTAGGCCCTGGTCGATTTGATCGATCAGTTTCTCGGTGGTAGTAAATGGGTTTACGAGGAGGTAAGAGCTTATAAGGACCAGATGATTTATTGCGCTTGTTCATGACTAGACTGCATATCACTCCTACTGGTCGGAATTCCGCCATCGGAGTTTGCCGTAGTGTGTGGTCGTATCAAAGGCAATAATCAGAGTGGTTCGGAATAGGGTTAATGTGATTAATCTGATGATTTCCAAGGCTCAGATACGTGAATAAGATTCATGTTCTGGAAAAATTTTCTGAGCGCGCTGCCCTCGACCAGCGAGGGGTGCTGCCCCTTTGAAATGGCTCCATTGTTGTCACAATAGAGATCCATTGGGCTTGAGGCACTCGGAACCACACCCAACTCAGCAATAAAATTTCTTATCCAAACACCTTCTTTCGCAGCTTCAGAAGCCGCAATGTACTTGGCCTCTGTTAGGAATCAAGAACCGTCTCTTGCTTGAACTTTTCGACTCACTTTGCTCCTCCATTCAAAATGAATACAAAACCAGATTATGAACGATAATCATCTTTGTCGGTTTGAAAGCTTGCATCGGTGTAACCATTTACAACGAGCTCTTCATCACCGCCATAAACTAGGAACACATCCTTAGTCCTTCTTAAGTACTTAAGAATGTTTTTCACATTTGTCCGATGACCTTCACCGGGATCAGCTTGGTATCTGCTCGTAACACTTAGAGCATATGATACATCTGGTCGTGTACATAGCATAGCATACATGATAGATCCATTGGCCGAAGCATATGGAATATCACTCATTTTGTCTCGTTCATCGCTGGTCGAGGACACCGATTCTGCTAAGATTAATGCCATGTGCCATGGGCAAGAATCCTCTCTTGAATTTTGCATGTTGAACCGATTCAACACTTTGTCTATGTACATATCCTGACTTAATCCAATTAGCCTCTTAGATCTATCTCTATAGATCCTTATTCCCAAGATATATGCTGCATCTCCTAAATCTTTTATTGAGAAACTATTTCTTAATGAAGTTTTAACAGATTCAAGCATTGGAATGTCATTTCCGACCAGTAGTATGTCATCTACATACAAGATCAAAATAACAAGCGTGCTCCCACTAACCTTCATGTAAACACAAGGTTCTTCTTTGTTCTTGACGAAACCAAACCTTTTGATTTCCTCATCGAAACGTATATTCCAACTCCGAGATGCTTGCTTCAACCCATAAATGGACTTTTAAAGTTTGCATACTTTACTAGCATTCTTTGGATCGACAAAACCTTTAGGTTGTGTCATGTACACATCCTCATCTAGGTTTTCATTAAGGAAAGCTGTTTTGACATCCATTTGCCATATCTCAGAGTCGAAATATGCAGCAATGGCTAGAATGATCCGAACAGATTTAAGCATCGCTACTAGTGAGAAAGTCTCATCGTAGTCAACTCCTTGAACTTGTCGAAAACCTTTTGCGATTAGTCGAGCTTTATGAATGTGAACATTTCCATCCATATCAATCTTTTTCTTATAGATCCATTTGCACTCAATGGTTTTAACACCATCAAGTGGATCTACCAAGTTCCAAACCTGATTTTCTCTCATGGAGTCTATTTCGGATTTCATGGCTCCAAGCCATTTCTCAGAGTCTGGGTCCATCATCGCTTCCTCATAAGTCTTAGGCTCATCATTATTCAATAATAATACGTCATGTCCATATCTTGTAGGCAATTGACATAGCCTTTTAGATCTACGTGGGGCTGGTGCCTCATCTACAGGTTCAACAACAATTTGTTCATCCAGTAGAGGTTCAGTAGGAGTTGAAACACTTTCAGATGTTTTTCGAATTTCTTTGAGTTGCACCTTTCTCCCACTGACTCCTTTTGAAAGAAACTCTTTCTCCAAAAAGACACCATTTCGGACAATAAAAACTTTGCCTTCTTCCTAGTTGTAGAAATAATATCCTTTGGTTTCCCTAGGATATCCTATAAAGAAGCATTTATCTGACTTGGGTGTGAGTTTGTCAGATGTCAAACGTTTAACATAGACATCACATCCCTAAATCCTTAGAAAAGATAAACTAGGACTTTTCCCAGTCCACATCTCATATGGTGTCTTATCTACTGATTTAGATGGTACCTTATTTAAAATGAAAGCGACAGTTTCTAGAGCGTAACCCCAAAAATATAATGGCAGATCTGATTGGCTCATCATTGATCGAACCATGTCCAACAAGGTCCTATTATGCCGCTCGGACACCCCATTCCATTGTGGAGTGCCGGGTGGTGTAAGCTGTGGAACAATTCCACATTGTTTCAACTGATTACCAAACTCATGGCTCAAAAACTCACCTCCACGATCGGATCGTAAAGATTTGATTGTCTTGCCAAGTTGATTCTCAGACCTCATTCGGAACTCCTTGAACTTTTCAAAGGATTCCGACTTGTGCCTCATTAAGTAGATGTATCCATATCTACTATAGTCATCGGTGAAAGTAATGAAGTACTGAAAACCACCTCTAGCTGTCGTACTCATTGGTCCACACACGTCAGTATGTATGAGTGCCAACTGGTCGGACGCCCTCTCACTACGACCAGTGAAAGGTGTCTTGGTCATCTTTCCGACCAGGCAAGATTTGCATGTTTCAAATGATTCCAAATCAAATGAGTTTAGAATTCCATCATCATGGAGCTTTTTCATGTGTTTCTCACTTATGTGACCTAAACAACTGTGAGAACCCGGGGCATTTAACTTGTAATACTTAACCATTAAGATGATTCAAGCATTACAAATCAAATATCTCGACTCTTGGCGTACATGTACTTCCCAGAATAGCAGTACACATACCCCATACAAAAATCAAGCATCAACTCCATTCAACACATAGAACCATAGCACAACTAAGCAATTCAAAAGACATACAATAAAGAGTTATTACAAAAGGGGCCGATCAGCCAAATAGCAACTAAAGAGTTAAATAAGTAGCAGAAGCGAACAGCCATAAGATGGCGATAAACAAAAGCCAATTAGTGTGCCTTCAACCCACAAGGCAACCAACCGGGCCACCAACCTAGTCGTCGAAACCACCGCACATCTTGCAAAAATGGAACCCTTAGGGTTCAACTTCCTCCTCTGCAACAATTTATTAAGCAAAGCAAATGAGTGCAAAAATGTACTTGCAAGACTGACGTGTAGAGTAACAGGCTTATATATTTAGCTACATGCAAGCTTATTTAAGTGGAGGAGGCTCTAGACTCATTTTCAGCATAAAGCAAGTTTTCATTTGCAATAATGTAATAGATTTAAAGCAATTTTACAATCTGTTTTATTTGACAAAAATAGCGAGATATAAAAGTAACAATAATAAAAGACATCCTGGAAGTGGCTAACCCAATAGCCACCACAACAATAGCATGAATTCCCCATTCATACCACCCACATCAAGTTTTAATTAAATGTTATAGTCTAGTTCTCACGGGGCGTATCCAAGCGTGTCCATAACCTAGGACGAGGCTATTCGAATAGTTTGAACCCTGCAGGGGTGTACCAATATACCCACATGTCAGACCGCTCCTTATTGCCACGCGATAAAGCACACTTCCTTTGGTATGCCGGCAGAGCTGAGTCCTACGAGACGTTTCCAATATTGTGTATTAACTATGAGTCGCCCATATGGGAGGAAGCCCCATACGTTGATGCAGAGTCATCAAAGATGCTCACCTCCTTATAAAGGACGATGCTCCTTGCAGTGGATAACCTTCACCACTACTCACCCAAACACACACAAGTTTCTTTTTCAACACAACACACACAAGCACCATGCAACCCGGAGCTAACACACACCAAAGTACTAAGTCAAGAGAGGTTCCATATGCCCCTCATGTGGTTAGTATGCAAATTGCTCGGTACGGTGGCGCAAGTAACTCGGTCCTTGATTGACTTAGGCACCATTCCATCACACCATAAGATCACACCATCAACCATTGTGCCCAAGTCTCACATATTTCATTTTTAGTTTCAGTTTTTGACTTTATAAAGTAACAAAGCACAAAGTGCTGAGCATAATGATAATAATAATTTTGTGTGATCAAGGCGATAACCGTCCAATTCTACCGGTAGCTAAGCATTTCTAAGCATGACACCGCAAAGACAATAAAAGAGTATAATTAAATTACCGAGCTCTAATTCACCAGCGATATTAATAACTTATGTTTTGTGGCAGGGGATAACAATTTAAGGGCAACCATGCAATAGGAATAGCTATCTCTAATCGGGAAAATTACTTTGACACAAAAGCATGCATACATACAATTTGTAAACAAAGTATTAGACTTGAAAGTAATGGGACATTTATGATCAAACTGCTTGCTTTGCTGGGGATGGTTATCTTTCTGCAGAGGATCACTCTCGTAAACAATAGGATCGTCGGAACCTACCGAAAGAATTCAAAAACGCAATAAGAACGAATAATACCGAAAAGATCCAAAAATTTAAATTCATCCAAAAATCATGAAAAATTCACAAAAGGTAGAACATAATTTTATATGAATTTAGCAACAAGAATCAATTTATTTGGATGTTCTATGCAAAAGTTATGATAGTTTGAAGGTCAGTTTTCTAGAAAACCCAAATAAAATGCTACCGGTTACTGTTCATCCGAATTAATTGTTTTGATGAATTTTTCCAGAGGTGTGGTGTACTTGAAATTTTTATGGTAGGCAGAACTCCACATGAGATGAACAATGGAATTTGATTCACCTCATTTGGAGCTAAGATGAATTTTCTATGATTTTTCAAAGTTATGAAAGTAGTACACAAGTTATATGTAAAATAAGATTTTCAGTAATAGTATCATGCTCACAACCTATTCTACAATAAACTATACTAACAGAGGATTCCAACAAAGTTGAGTTTACTCTTTTTGGAGTTACAGAGAAATACTTATGCATTTTTGAATTTAAAGCAATTTTTAGTGCAACAATAATACTAAACCTAAAGTAATTTTGCCAAAAGTGTTTTCTGTAACAGTAACATGATTCAACCCATTTTTATATTAAAGTAAATTTAAAAAGGAAGCTGACAAAATTTGAATAATCAATTTTGGAGCTAAAATGAATTACTTATGTAATTTTGAAGTTTAACCAATTTTTAGTTCACAAATAAAGCATTTCGGAAATTATATAAACATAACATACTTTTTATACCCAGCGTAACCTAGCCAACGGCCACAGACCAGTGGGGCCACGGTCAAAGTTTGACTTGGTCAAATTTGACTCAACCCTGAGCGAAGGTGACGCCGAAGGCATATTTTGCGAACTACGCCATCCAAGTCTAAAAACGAGTTTCAGTTTTTAACGCACAAGAAATACGTTTTGCTAACAAGAAAACGTACTTCACAACTAGCTCACTCCCTTGACTAGATACAAGGGCCCACGTGTAATAGACCCATCTAACCTTTTAAGACATCATTAATCCCTAATCATAGCCATTAACTCTAATTGCCGCACTATAGGAATTTGCCGGACGGGGCCGACAACGGGAGCTCCCGTGCGTGCTTGCCCGGTGGCGCGCCGGCGCTACGCGCCACGGCGGCACCGACCGAGGCCTAGGCTAGCTCCGCAATAGCGATGCGCATGACTGGGTGGTGGCGGCGACCTCAATGGCGGCCGGAAGCGGTGGCGCGACGGAGAGAGGCGGCGGTGGTTCTACGGCCAAAGTACACATGATGAAAGCAGCTCTGCATTGACCAAAAGAGCGGGTGCCCGAGCTTCTACAAGGTACAAGGATGCTACCTGAGTACCGGAGAGAGGTCGGGGATAGCCGGAGTAGCTCGCCGACGGTGAAGATGACGGCGGCGCTGAGCTTCACCGAGGAGGAGATGGCTCGGGCTAAAAGGGGAGAAAAGGGAGGTCAAGGGAGCTCAAGAGAGACCATTAGAGTGAGTTAAAGTGAGTAATCGACAGATGGCTCACCCAAACGTCGCCGGAGAAGAAAGGGGTCCTTGCGGCCGAAAATGGAGAAAATTCAAGATTCTCGAGCTCCTGTGAACGGATGGCCAAATTGATTGAGGGGAAATACTTAGCAAGCCAAAGCATGCATGGTGACACATTTTAGCGAGGATAGTACTCACCGGAGTTGCAGATGACCCGGTGGCGCCGCTCGAGTGCACGCTCTGGAAATGCCGAGAGCACGAAATGGAACCAAGAGCTGTGAGCAAATTGAGGGGCTCGAATTAGTAAAAATGGAACCAGCATTGAAGATAGAAATGAGAGGAACCACTGGACTTGAGTTTACCCGAGAGATGCACCCGGGCGAGCCTCCCTCTCCTCGGCGGCCAAAGGAGAAGTGAGGAGAAAGGTGGGCAGCGAGGGGGGTTTTGAGCGGGTCCGAAGACGGCAAAGGAGGCGGTGTTAGATGGGGATGCTCAGGGACTGGCTGGCGAGGGCGGTGGATTGACGCCGTCAACGGAGCGGCGCAGAGCTTCCACGCTGCGGCTTTTCGCCCTTGAGCGCTGCAGCGAAGTTGGAGAAGACGGATGACCATTGGGGCATGAGTCAGCGACTCAAAGGTGCGAACGGGTGCAGCGCAATGAGTGGCTCGTTCCACGAGTTTGTGCCGTTCGATCGAAGTGGATGGCTTAGATTTAAACATGGTAGTCCGGAGTGGCCCGAACGGTTGCAAGATCTGGAACGTTGAATCTTAATTGGACGGCTCCCGTGCGGTGCAAAAAGGTGGTCTGATCGAGTCGGGTGGCCGGGTCGGAGCCTGACTCGGGTCTGAGTCTGAGGAATAGTGTTTTCTAATTTTTGTTTTAAAAGGCTGAGAGGATGGGGGATTTTTAGAGAGAGTTCCGAAGCTCCAAAAATTCTGAAATTTTTATGGAAGATTGCTGGATCAGAGGAAAACCTTGAATAATTTTTTTAGGAATTTTCATGCACGTCATTTCTTTCTAGAAAATTCACAAGCTGCTGCCCTAGGGGTTTGACCAGAGTTCAAACTGGTTTGACTAGCTCTTTTGAAATAGCAAAAAAAATCTAAAAATTATGAGATTTTTCAGAGAGGTCACTAGGATGGTCTAGATGATAGGAAAAATATTTCCAGATAATTATCACAAGATTTGATTATGGAGTTTTTGAGGACTAAGACATCCATCGATAGAAACATTGATCTTAGGAATCATGAAACCCTAGGGAAAAATTCCCAGGAAATTTCAAATGACATCATGAGGCATCAAAAGTTTTAATTTATCCTCATTTTTATACATTTGAAACATACACCGATGTTTGGGATGTTACAACGACAATGCCAAATGAAAGTGGAATTCATTTCATTAGGCCGAAGCCTTTTCGCATTAATATTATAGACGGATGCATCAACAAGATTTAAAATAAACAACCCATTCAAAACAGGTGCATAGCCATAAAACACTTCATTCAAAAATATAGAACAACCATTGTTCTCAATAATGAATTTATAACCTTCTGCCATCAAACATGATGCAGAGATAGTGTTTCTACTAATGGCTGGAACGTAATAACAATTATTCAATTCCATAATAAATCCTGAAGGCCAAAGTAATGGCAAAGTCCCGACGGCTAATGCAGCAACTCTTGCTTTATTCCCGATGCGAAGATCCATCTCGCCCTTTGTAATTCTCCTACTCCTTGTTAGACTCTGCATCGAATTGCAGATATGAGCAACCGATCCGGTATCAAATACCCATGAGTTAACAGAAGAGTCAGCAAGAAAAACATCTATAATATTAATACCTGTAGTGGAAGTTTTAGTCCCATCATTCTTTTTTCTGATCAGCCAGGTATTTCTTGCAGTTCCTCTTCCAATGGCCTAGCTCTTTGCAGTAAAAGCATTCATTCTCTTGAGTCGGGCCAGACTTAGTCTTGAGCTTAAGCTTGTTTTTGATCTCATCTGAAACTTTAGCCTTGCCCTTTTCGACCCAAGTCTTGGCCTTCTTCTTGAAGCTTGTACTCTTTTGCACCATCATCACATATTTGTTGCTTTTCTTAATCTTGCCCTCTCATTGTCTTAAGCATCATATCTTGATTTGGTGAGATTCTTGTCTAAGCCGTTCATATGGAAGTTCAAAATGAACTGCCCATAGCTTGCAGGAAGCGAAGCAAGAATCAAATCTGTAGCCAACTCTTGGCCAAGTAGAAAACTAAGTTTTTCTAAGCTCTGTGTGTAACCAACCATTTTGATCACATGAGGGCTCACTGGACTACCCTCAGTTAGCTTACACCCAAACAAGTTCTTTGAGATCTCATATCTCTCGGTTCTTGCTTGTGTCTCAAACATGCCTTTGAGCGCCACGATCATATCGTAGGCCTCAATGTTCTCAAACTGCTTATGAAGGTCTGAGTTCATTGTAGCAAGCATGAGACAGCTAACATCAAGGGATTTATCACATGCCTTTTCATAGGCGGTTTTAAGAGTAGCAGCATTATTCTCTGTAGGCACATCTGAAATTGGTTCCTCTAGAACATGTTCCTTTTTATCTTGCCTAAGAACAATTCTGTAACATCCCAAATGTATAATTAGGGTTAATCAAGTATAATTATATGTGTAGAAATTAAAACTTTTTCTCACATCTTGAAAAACCCTAAAATCTTATGTAATTCTTGTCCAAGAGTTGTGTAATCCAAAAACACAAAGCTCTTGTTGACCAAAAGTCAAATTCCTCTTCCAATTATTTTAAATCTTGTGCCAAACAATTGGAAAGTATTTTTCCTTGGTCCCAAAAACTGATATGGGACCCCTCTGAAAAATATCATGAGTTATAACACTTGTTGATAATTTTTGGAGGCAAAACAGTCCTTTAAACAACCTTCATGAATTTCCTGAGAAAAATGCATTGCATAATAACCTCTGGAAATTTTATGCAAGGTTAATCTCATTGTCAGCAAGTTCCTGTTAAAATTTCATAAATTTTGGAGTTCATTTGCTATCTCAAATAATTCTGCTAAGTTTCAGCTGTTAAAAACTAAATTTAAAAGCCTACACTGTTCCTTGGGCTAGCCATATTCAAAGTGGTCCAGCCCAACCATGTCTGCACCTCGCACAGACCTCATCTCCACCTTGATCAGTCGCGCTGTTGGATTTACATCCAACACCACGACCTCCTCCATGACAACACCGCAAAGACCTCCCCACCTCATGAGGTCATTGCCGTTGGATCAAAGATCCACGGTCATGACCTCCCCTGTGTGTTAAACCTCATGGACCTCCTCGAGCTGTTAAACCATCGCAGCGAGGTCATCCCACCTTGTTGAGGTCGAGCCGTTGGATCAAATCCAACGACCACGACCTCCTCCTCAACATACTCAGTCAGGTCCTCCCACCTGCGTGAGGTCATAGCCCTTGGATCCAAGATCCATGGCCCTGACCTCCTCCTCTCAACCTAAACTAAACAAACCTCCCACCTCACCAAGGTCGTAGCCATTGGATCAAATCCAACAGCTCACGACCTCCCTGCGTTATCAAGCGCTCACAACCTCCCCCATCTTTTGTTGTGCACCGTTAGATTAAAATCTACGGTCACGACCTCCTTTTGTCTCATGCGCACCAGACCTCCCAACAAGACGTGAGATCGAACCCTTAGATCTAAATCTAACGGTCCCGACCTCCCTTGCTGTTGCGCATCATATCGACCTCCCCATCAGTCGGTGCCCTTGATTTAAATCCAAAGGCCATGACCTCCCTCATGTCCTTTTGATCGCGTGCAGTTAAGTCCTCACTGGAGGTCCGCACTGCTGGATGGAGATCCAACGCTTTGGACCTCTGTCCCTTTTCCTCACGTATTTTGCGATTATGAAATCGGAGGGCCACGACCTCCCCATCCTTGATCGTGTGGTGAGACCTCCTCCCGACCACTTAAAACATAACGGTTCAAAAATTGGATCCGATGGTTAGGACCTCCCTGTGTCTTATCCAACGGTCACCAAGACCTCCTGTTCTTCTCCTTCCTCTGGCGCGCATGCGTGCTCTGAGCGGTGGAGTTAATCGCGCCAAGCCTCTGTGCACCTTTAATGACTCTTTCTTGACCGCATTTAATGCGGTCGACTTTCCATCTATCAGTCAAGACACCCCCCTTGTCAACCTTTATGTCTTGTCCACCCCATGGACCAACAGTGGGCTAAGCTCACCATGGAGCTTAGCCCCACTCATAACCTCCACCTCGGGCTATAAGTGTCCACTCGAGCTCCCTGCTGGCTTCCTTTACACACTTGGAGCTGTCATACCGATGTTTGGTGAGCTCCTCCTCACTCACCTCCCATCTTGGCTGCCATTGTTGGGGACCTTGGAGCTTCTCGGAGCTCAGAGTTCCAAAGTGGCTCCTTCTTCAACCCTTGCTCACTTTGTGCTCCCCAAACCTCTGGAATAACCCTAACTTATTTTGTTTGGGCATTTTTCAGAGGTGGACAAAGCTGAGCTTGGAGCTGGTGCCGTGAGCTGCGAAGCTACATTGCCTTCCCCAACTCCGGTCATCACCTCCACGACCTCCCCAGCACCTTAGGACCTCCAGGTACCTCCTGTTAGTCCTTTAGTGCTGGCACCCGCATGAATGCATGTTGCGGAGCTTAAGTTTTGGCACCAGCTTGAATGTTGCGCGGAGCTTCATTTTTTTACTTTTCGGTTTTGGCCGTATCTGCCTTCGTTGTCCTCTCCGGCTCGCCGGCGTTCAAGGCCGTCGCCGCCGTTGAGAGGAGGTCCTTTGGGTGCGCATGGTTATTGCGGACCCAACGGTACCATTGGATCTCGCCGGCGAGGTCTACATCGCCGGCGATGACCACATCTTTGCGCTCGGGTTTTGTCGGACACAACGGCAGCGTCGTTGTCGTTTTTAGGACAGAAATCCTCCATGTTTAATGCGCTAATCATGTGTTCCAATCATTGTAATCATTGGATGTCTTAACTGCCTTTAATCCACCCTTTAATGCGTGCATTTAAGACCTCCAGCGCGCGGACCTCCTTGATGTCGGTAGCGCATTTATTCATGTCCAAGCTGCGGCTTGAAGTTAAAGCGCTGGTGCAGGGACGCCGAGACCTCCTCCGAGGAGATCTGGAGCGCCCAAGACCTCCCTTGCGCAATCGTGGCCTGCCGAGACCTCTTTGGAGGTCTGTGACGTTAGGACCTCCCTTAGGACCTCCCCTAAGCCATCTCAGCCTTTCATGACCTCCCCGGGTAGATCTTGACCGTCAAGGTCCTCCCTGACGATCTGAACCATCGAGGACCTCCTTGAACATCTGGACCGCCCAGACCTCCCTGTGAGGTCTTGACGATGTAGATCTTCCTTGGGGAGATCTTGGTAGTTTAGATCTTCCTTTGGAAGATCTCAGCCGTTGAGGACCTCCCTCGATCAGATCTGGTCCGTTCCGGACCTCCTTTCTGTGTTGTGGTCCGTTGGATTTCGCATCTACGGCCCCGACCTCCCCCTCACCTCGCGCATGTGAGTTGCTAAGAGGTCCAGGACCTCTGGACCTTCACGTGCGCGTATGTGATGTTCTCCTGGGAGGTCTGAGCCGTTGGATTTAAGATCTGTGGCTCACGTCCTCCCATACCCTTGTGAGTTTTAGAAATTCCAGTGAGGTCTTAGTTAAACTGAAATAAGGTATAGACTTTAGAATTTCATATCTCTTTCATTTTAATTCCAAATGAGGTCATTCAAATTGTGTTAGCTCTGTCTTGAACTTGACTTTAATCCAAAAATGATTGTAAGTTGAGTTCAGCTCCAGAGCACAGTTTGCCATTAGATTTTAAAACCATCTTTAAAATATATACTCAAATTGATGCTTAACTTGTAAAATACATAACTAATGCTCTATAGATTATTTTTGGGTGAGACCAACTTTGTTGGTTCCCTCTCTTAGTGAACTCACTGTGAAAATTGGTTTTGAGCATAATGCTGTTAGGAAATTGAGGACTTGTGCATTATAATTTTGTTCAAGTTCTTGTTTTGAAAAATGGTAGGAAGTGCATAATAGCTCCAAATGAGGTGAACTCAATTGTGTTATTCATCTCATGAGGTGCTGGTTTTACAGTAAAAATTTCAGCTTCACTTCTATTCTAGAAAATTTTGCGATGAACAGTAACATATTTCTAATTAATAGGCTGAGCAGAATTGATTTCATCATATCTTTTGCATTGAGAATCCAAATCAATTGGTTCTTGTTGCTAAATTCATGATAAATCATTGTCTTGCTGCTGTAAAATTTTCATGGCTTTTGGAGTTCGTTTGTTGTGCTGTCTTTGTTGTTTTTCGTCGTTCTTATCGGTTCTTTCTCGCTTTTCCGTTAGGTTTCGACATTTGTGGTGATCCCGAGAGCGACCCTCTGCCACAACTTGGCCAGCAACAAGGCAAGCAGTTTGATCATTTCCATCATTGTCCCATTACTTTAAAGCTTAATATATCGTTTTACTTCTATGTATGCATGCTACTTTGTGTTAAATGTCGCTAGCAAGCCTATAGTTGCATAATCTGTAGGAATTGTTCATCCTCTACTACCATGAGCCTAGGTTATTTGCTGTGGTGGGAGCTCGTTGGATGAGCTCTTATCACTTAGTAGTTTCGATGTAAATTGCTTAGACATGCTTAGTTTTCGGTAGAAATGGGCGATCATCGACTTAGTCGATGGTCTTGATCACTCAAAACTGATTATTACTCCTATATGTCCAGCACTTGTGCTTTGATTAATTTGTAAAATCAAAAACTGAAAATAAAAGATTGATTTAGACTTGGGCATATTGGATGGATGGCGTGGTTTTTGGATGTGGTGGTATGCCTGGGTCCCTAAGGACCGAGTACTTGGGTCACTAAGCCAAGCGATTTTGCGTACTAACCACACGAGGGGCATATGGAACCCTCTTGACTAAGTACTCTGGCGGTGTTAATTGGGGTCGCTCGGTTGGTGTGTTTTAAAGATAAAATGTGTGTGTGATGTGGGAGGAGCATTAGCTTGCGGGAAGGTTGTGTGATGTCTCCTTCTCCCGTGGGTTGTGCGACTCAGAATTAGCATTGTCCATTGGAAATGTCTCGTAGGACTTAGCCGTCTAAGCACACCTAAGGTAGTGTGCCTAAAGGAAAGGCGGTCTCGACGTGGGCATGCAGTGGTACACCTGCAGGATAAAACTATTGAATAGCCTCGCCCTAGGTTATGGACATGCTTGGTAAGGTCGTTCAAGACTAGACTACAACCTTTAATTAAAACTTGACATGGTTGGTATGAACGGGAGTTCATGCTATTGTTGTGGTGACTTGGGTTAGTCACTTCGTGATTGTTCTTGTTGTTGTTATTATGTTATTATCTCGTTGTTACTTCAACATTTAAAAATGCTTTGCCAAATTGCCTTCAATCTATTATGTTATTGCAAATAAATGTTGCTTTATGCTAAAATGAGTCCAAAGCCTCATCCACTTAAATAAAGCGTGCATGTAGCTATTTATAGTTCTGTTATCTCACACGTAAGTCTTGCGGAGTACTTTATGTACTCATCTGCCCGTGGTTGTGGCAATTTTTGTGGCTTTTGTTGCAGAGGAAGAAGGAGAGCTCCTAGAGCCTCTCTTTTGTGCTACGTGTTGCGCTTTTCTTGACGACTAGCTTGGCGGTCCCACGATGCCTAGGGTTAAGGCACACCTTGGTTGGCTTTGTGTTATAGCCATCTTTATGGCACTTTTGCTTCATTGTTATCTTTTGTAACTATTGTTATTGGGCCTAAGGGCCTCTCTTTTGTAATATCTATTCCATATTAATGTTAACTTCGGTTTGTTGCTTATGTTCTATGTGTTGTATGGAATTGATACATTCTTTTGTTGTGAGGTATGTATCTTGCATTCAGGAAGTATACATCTCTCGAGACCGGTTTATTTGGTTGATAATACTAGGGTCAATCGGATGACTAAGTATTATGAGCCTAATAAACATCGGGTCTCTAAATTCTTAGGTTGCGGGACTAATCCGCAAAATTTGTTCCATTCAGTTTTTTCTTTTCAAGTATCGAACGTAAAGCAAAACTGGATGTAGGTCTGACAAGAGGTGCCATGATCTACAACATAAATTATGCAAAACTAAGACATATGTTCAAGAAAAGTAACTTCTATTAAACAATTTAACAAAGATACTCCCACTAAATACCATATCCCTTTTATGACATTTAATGATTCAAGATCCATAATCATTTAATCTACTAGTGAGCTTTGGCATCACTGCTAGAAGACTAGTGAAAATGGTAAGCAACCTTTTGCTAATCATATCTCCATATGACTCTTATTGTTGGGCAGCATCTTTATGCTTCGGCACCCAACCCTTATGCCCTAAGGTCCACAACTGTTATGATAACCTTGTTAAGTTAAACTAATGCTCAGCGTGTAAGTGTCTGACACAAACCCATCTAGTCAAGTAGAGTTAATGGCACTCTGCTTTGGCAAGACCTACCATTAAAATACATGACTTTGGATGGTGCAGCATATTTGGGAGGGCATCAATTTAACTTAATATTATGTGAGGGAATTTTACTTCTACCATGTTAAAAGCATTTAAAGCAAAACATGTATAGAAATAAATGAACAGGAATATAAAGGCATTCACATACAATCAAATTGCATTGTGATATAGTATGACCCTTCTTCATGGTGATCTCCATCGCCATGCATCCTGTTCGCCATGTCTTCAAGTGGTCGACTCCTCCAAGCACTCCCACTAAGCCATTACTCCTAATAGCGCTAGTAAAGAATCACAAGGAGAAAAGAAGCATCACAAGTCGACACGCAGGCCGTTATACAAAAATAGACAACCTTGGGCTGCAATAAGCATGACACGCAGGTCATGAACATTACACACATACATGCATCTCATACATGAACCATTATGGGTCATACTATTCACATCAATCTCCAGGTGAGATGCTGTGTCATCCATGGACTGCTCAATACTTTCTCGATCGAGTGTCGGATAACTTCACGTGGTCGAACACTTAGACTACTAGTGGCATGGCCATGCACTTTCTTTATCCGATCACAACGAGGGGCCCAGAGACATCTCTCCTGTTATGTTAGGAGGGGCAAATCCTATATCCGACCAGTCACATTCCTCTCCATGTTTCACAGCATACCCGAAAGCTACCTTTATAACTACCCAGTTACGGTGTAGCGTTTGGCAACCCCTAAGTGTGCTATTACACATGTAGGAAACCATCCTGATCTCAGGTCTAAGGATTATACAATGTCAATGTTTGAGACCAACTAACGACACATAGAATCATAACAATCTCAATAGTGTCTCAAGGTGGGTCTTATCCAACACCATATTCTCTAACATGTGTCCATATTATTGGTTTGATATCTCCATATCTATGACTCATGAAACATAGTCATCAACCAATACATATGCTAGTCTATTCATATGTGTCCTCATATGTTTCCGACCAGGGATCGTATAAGAATAATTATCGCAGAAATATAGAGTTTCACAACCAAGTCACATACTTGATAATAAATATTAACAATATTATTCTAGGAACAAGGTAACACATTATCCAATGTCATGAACATAATAAAATATAATCATCTCTATGATTGCCTCTAGGGCATATTTCCAACAATGTGCTTTATGGCCAAGGACTTGCATGACGTCGACTCCTCCAACGATGACGACCCTTTCAACGATCCCGATGAGGTATGTCCCTCACTCAATGATATGAAACGTGCTTTGGTCGTTGCTGAACAAAAACTGAAGAAGCAAGCTAAAATGATAAAGAGACAGGACACCATGATTGATAACTTGAACCTAGAAGTTGTTAGGCTCAAATCCATTAATCCTGTTGATGTTTGTGATTCTTGCTCTAGGTTGCATAATGAATTGACCAATCTGAAATCTGCTCATTCCTCTGTTGTGAATCAACTTAAAGTTGCTCTTGATGAACTAGAATCTCTCAAGTCTAGTCCTGTGTGCATGGATGCTGTTGCTCTAGATGTGACTGCTGTAGATGCTATTCCTTTACCTTGCTCAAATTGTGCTTTGCTTGAATTAAAATTGGATAGCGCTACAAAAGAATTGCTGAAATTTGATACTAGTCACACTTGCTCTCATTGTGCGGAAAATAAGATTAAAATGAAAGAAATGACTGAAATGGTTCTTCACTCTAAATCTGCATCATGTGAAAATTGCCTTAAACCCACAATGGAGAATGAATCTCTAAACAAGATTCTAGAGGAGAAAGCTAAAATTGAACAATCCATGTCCATGACTGCATCTAAGAAAGTTGTTGATTCTGCTTCTTGTGCTTTTTGTACTGAAGTTGGGACAAATTTTGATGAGATACAAGAGGCGTTTAGAGTCAAATTCAAAGAGCAAGTGAATAGGATTGAGAATGCTTCTTGTGTGTCTTGTGAGGCTTTAAGGGTTGAGGTAGCTCTTGTTAAAGAAAAGCTTGCTAGGACAATCAAGTCAAATAGGTGTGTCACCTGTAAGGACCTAGCCAAAGAAGATGAATACCTCAAAGAGACCCTTGAGAGATTTTCTAGTGGGAAGAAGAATCTCAACATGATCCTCAACCAATCTAAGGTGAGTGTGAAGAAAAGTGGCCTAGGATTTAATTCTCTAGATCATTCCAAGAACCATTCACCTAAGGTTGTGAGAGCTGTTGAGAGTGGTATGTTTGAGGTAGAACCTTCTGAGCTATCTAAGGTAGTTTTAGATCTGTAGGTTTTGCCCAAACCCCTTCAAGCAAGATAGGTGCTTCTACTTCATTAGGTCAGACCCCTCAAAAGGTCAAGTACCATTGCACCTTCTGCAAGAAGGATGGCCACATCGTTGAGTTCTGCTTCCGTAGAGCCAATATTGAGAGGAAGAAGAGGATGAGTGCTTTGGGGTCCATTAGAGGAGTTTCTTCACCTGCTATAGTCTCTAGAGCCATGCAGCCTGTCTTTCCTGCTAGACATAGGCCTAGATTTGTAGATGACTTCTTTGACTCCTTTGGTGGCTCTAGGCAGCATTTTGATTTAGGGTATCGTGAGGAGAGACCACAGATAGCATCTAGATAGGGGGAGTACCGACCTTTTGGTAGGTCGATTCGGAGAGGTCTAGGTGTTGCTCGTGTGCGTTATTATGATTATCCCTCTAACCGTTTTATTGCTGCTTCTACTGCTTTGCCTAAACATCGTGTGACTCAATACTGGATTCCCAAGTCTCTTATCACTAACCCTAGTACTGAGGCATAGATGTTTCCTGTTCGTGCTTTGTAGGTCCATCGTGCGAGGAAGGAGGACATATGGCTTGTTGACTCTGGGTGTTCTCGACACATGACTGGAGATTCTAGATGGTTCTCCTCCCTCACACGTGCATCCGGCAATGAATTGATCACATTTGGGGATGCTTCTACCGGGACCGTGGCAGCTAAGGGTATAGTGCACGTCAACAACAAGTTCATGCTTAAGGACGTCGCTTTGGTAAGTAAGCTGAGGTATAATTTGCTATCTGTTTCTCAGCTTCTTGATGAGGGTTTGGAAGTGAGGTTCAAGAGTGGTGAGTGTAGAGTTCTAGACTCCTCGGGTGAGCATGTCTTTTTGATCTCCAGGTTTGAGAGGATCTTTTGTGCTGATTTCAGTGTCTGTTCTGCTTTCAGTCCTAGATGTCTTGTGGCTTCTGTTTCTCATGATCTAATTTTGTGGCATCGTAGGCTTGGACATATAGGCTTTGATCATTTGACCAGGATCAGTAGCAGGGACTTGATTAGAGGTTTGCCTAAACTTAAGCCTGTTAGAGACCTTGTGTGTACTCCATGCAGACATGGTAAGATGGTTTCTGCTTCTCATCCACCTCTTACTTTAGTGATGACTGATGGACCTGGTCAGCTCTTGCACTTAGACACTGCTGGTCCTTCTAGAGTCCAGTCTGCAGGTGGGAAATGGTATGTGCTTGTGATTGTGGATGATTTATCTAGGTATTCATTGGTTTATTTTCTGGTTTCTAAGGACGAAGCTTTTGGTTATTTTAGAGAATTGGTCCATAGATTAGCTGTTGATCTTCCTAGAGCTTTGAGAGTCATTAGGAGTGACAATGGGACAGAATTCAAGAACTCTTCCTTTGCCACTTTCTGCACTGATAGGGGAATTGAGCACTAGTTCTCTTCACCTAGAGTTCCCCAGCAGAATGGTGTTGTAGAGAGGAAGAACCAGACCCTTGTAGAGATGGCCAGGACCATGCTAGATGAGCATAGCACTCCTAGGAGATTTTGGGCTGAGGCGATTTCTACTGCTTGTTATGTGTCAAATAGGGTTTTCTTGAGATCTGTCATAGGAAATACTTCTTTTGAGCTTAGATTTGGTCATAGGCCTAAAGTCTCTCATTTCAAGATTTTTGGTTGCAAATGCTTCATTCT
This sequence comes from Phyllostachys edulis, assembly GCA_036346405.1. Classification (NCBI taxonomy): domain Eukaryota; kingdom Viridiplantae; phylum Streptophyta; class Magnoliopsida; order Poales; family Poaceae; genus Phyllostachys; species Phyllostachys edulis. Next base: position 76,122,744 of record CM070549.1, on the reverse strand, counting down.
TAAACATGGCAACTTGGATAAATTTGAATCTAGATGTTCTGATGGCATATTTCTTGGATATCCTACTCATTCTCGTGGCTATCGTGTATTTAATTTGGATACTAATAAAATTGTTGAGACTTGCGAAGTCACTTTTGATGAGGCTAGTCCTGGTACTAGACCCGATGATGCAGGTTCACAGGGTTCTGAGAGTATCTTCGTCAATGATGACTCTGAGGATGAGGACCCAATCCATCCTCCACCACTTTTGAGATGGTTGGAGAGCACCGCTTTACTTCTCGATTTTAGTGGCGACCTCCTCCTACCTTCACCGACGATGTGAGTGGCTCGCTCCTACCTCCACTGACTTATGAGGTAGAGGCCATAGACTGGACCTCCTCTTCACATTCAGCGACAACATCCATCTGAGCAGATGATTGGGGATCTTCATGAGCGAGTCATTCGCTCCAGGTTTATTTCTCCAGATTCTCATGCACATTCTGCTTTTGTCGTGTCTTTTGAACCCCGACATGTCACCCATGCTTTATCTGATTCCTCTTGGGTCAATGCCATGCACGAAGAGCTTGAAAATTTTGAAAGAAACAAAGTTTGGACCTTAGTTGAACCTCCACCTAATCATAATGTAATTGGAACAAAATGGGTTTTCAAAAATAAGCAAAGTGAGGATGGGTTGGTAGTTCGCAATAAGGCTAGGCTTGTAGCTCAAGGTTATTCCTATGTAGAGGGCTTAGACTTTGAGGAGACCTTTGCTCATGTAGCTAGATTAGAAGTCATTCGCATTTTGCTAGCATTCGCGGCATCTAAGGGCTTTAAGCTTTATCAAATGGATGTCAAGAGTGCTTTCCTTAATGGCTTCATAGAAGAAGAGGTCTTTGTCAAGCAACCCCCTGGTTTTGAAAATCCCAAGTTCCCAAACCATGTGTTTAAGCTCTCTAAAGCTTTGTATGGATTGAAGCAAGCCCCTAGAGCTTGGTATGTATGACACCCTGATTTTCATAGCCTTTTTAAAATTTTCAAAATAAAAAGAACCATTTTGTTTTGATGAGAATTCAAAGCTTAACTTGAAATTTTAGAATGGATTTAAGTTGACTAACCCAAACTTCAACTAAAGTTCCTTGTTGGTTTGCTGAGTTGTTGGAGTTTTGTTGGTCTTCCCTTCTCTGTCCATGTTTCGTCCATCCTTGGGCCGGACCTCTATAGGTCCGAACCTCCCCGAGTACTGGTATCTTCTCTGGTCCACACCACCTTCTGTGGTTCATTTTCAAGTTTAGACCTCTCCAAGTCTAAACCTGGCCCAAGTCCTTTGGAACTCATTCTCTGTCTTTTTTGAATACCATTGAGTCCCCTTGGACTTACCCCTGTTACTTAAACCATCGAAACCCTCTCTGGAAGTTCCTCTCGATGCCAACCCTGCAGTGCCGCCCGTACCTTGTGGTGCTACCATTTCTCAGGACCTCCCCATGTCCTCTAGGACCTCCCCTTACCTTTATTGGACCTCCCCATGTCCTCTAGGACCTCCTCTTACCTTTATTGGACCTCCCCATGTCCTTCAGAACCTCCCCAGGTCCTCCAAGACCTCCCTCCTTGTAGATTTGGACCGTTAAGACCTCCCCCTTAGAGATCTTAACCGTCCAGACCTCTCTCCTTGTAGATCTGGACCGTTAAGACCTCCCCCTTGGAGATCTTAACCATCCAGACCCCCCTCCTTGTAGATCTGGACCATTAAGACCTCCCCCTTGGAGATCTTAACCGTCCGGACCTCCCTCCTTGCAGATCTGGACCATTAAGACCTCCTCCTTGGAGATCTTAACCGTCCAGACCTCCTTCCTTGCAGATCTGGACCGTTAAGACCTCCCCCTTGGAGATTTTAACCGTCCAGACCTTCCTCCTTGCAGATCTGGCCGTTAAGACCTCCCCCTTGGAGATCTTAACCGTTCAGACCTCCCCCTTTGGCAGATCCGATCGTTGGACCTCCCCTCCGGAGATCCAACCGTCTAGACCTCCCTTGTGGGTGAGGACCTCCTCTCAACCCCTGCAGACCTCCCTTTTTGCGCTTGATCTTGACCGTTGGACCTCCCCTCCGGAGATCCAACCATCTAGACCTCCCTTGTGGGTGAGGACCTCCTCTCAACCCCTGCGGACCTCCCTTTTTGCACTAGATCTTAACCGTTGGACCTCCCCTCCGGAGATCCAACCGTCTAGACCTCCCTTGCGGGTGAGGACCTCCTTTTAACGTCTGTGGACCTCCCCATTTGCCCTTGATCTTGACCGTTGGACCTCCGTCCCGGAGATCCAACCGTCTAGACCCACCCTGTGGGTGAGGATCTCCCCTTGTTCACTGCAAGACCTCCTCAACGTCCTTACAGGACCTCTTCTACAGGTTTTGGCTGCCCCCACTGGGCAGTCACACCTAGTTTCTTTTATCCTTTGACTGTGTCCTTGTGCATGAAAGTCTTCACCGCATTTAACGCATGTTATATCGCATTAAATGCTCTCACCTTTGCAGTACTCATGTCATACTATTGTCACATTCCTTGCCTACTCCCATTGTCCTCTTTACCAACTCTTGAGGACCCATATCCTGGGTCATGTGCATTGGCTCCAGCTATATATAGCTTGGGTAGTCCTCTTTTCTCACTTTCTTCTCCATTTCTCCTCTCTGTCTCAACCGAGCATACCTTAGACCTCCCTCCAAGTTCTTGGACCTCCTCTCTTGAGTCCCAGGACCTCTCCAGTGAGCTCTTGGACCTCCTCTTGGCCTCCCAACCTCTCTGTTGGTTTTGTATTTGAGTTTATTTGGAGTTCTTTGGTTCTTGTGGGAGCTTTATTTGAATATTTGGTTTTCACCGTGTAGATTATCAAGACCGTGAGGAGCCCGAGTTCTGGGAAGGGGAAGAAGAAGCTCAAGACTTTGAGCAAGGCAAGTTACACTCTTGATCATATTGCACCCAATACTTCAAATTACCTATGTCGGTTTCAAAGTCGTATGCATGCTTATTTCACTAAGCATTTCAATGCCTATCTTTCAGTTCATAGCTATACCTGATCCCTTTGTATGGCCCCTGTTTATGTTGAACCAACCGCATTGTCACCCTAGATAAAATCGGGTTCTTGCAGTAGTGGAGACCCGAAGCTTTAGAAAAATGGAATGCTTAGTCTTGCTTAGACCAAAATCTTGATTTGGGAGTTCTGGCCAAAAATATCACTTGTTCAAATGATTTGGGCCATGACATTGGTGTGTCATGGAGATTTCGGCCATGACATTGGTGTGTTATGGAGGTTTTACAAATGGCCATGGCATTGGTGTGTGTCGAGACCCAAAATTACGGTTCGGGACCCTCTGTGTTTACTGCACTAGCCCAGGATCATGCTAGTGCACACAGTGTCAACAAAGATGGCAATCGATCCATACAAGCGAATAATAACATAAACGATTAACTTTGATTAACAAATAATGGTTTTGACCTTAAGGTCGAAGTTTACAACTATTGAGCCTCGCAGGCTAACAGAGAAATAAAGCAAAGAAGCGAAGCAGTAGTGGCACCCCATCGGTTCGCCACAGGCAACCGATTGGGATCAAGACCTCACGATCAGGCACCTTCGATGTACTCGTCCCGAATAATTTGGTGAAGACTCCTCCTCGCTTGATTCGTCAAAACAAGCGTGAGTACACACCGTACTCATAAGCCACACCACGAGATGCAAAATATACATATATGGCTTTTTACAAAGGAAGGCATTCGTGGCTCTTTTGCATAAATGCAACTTTTGCAATTGAATACAATAATAGATTAAAGACAGTAAAACAACTAGACAATAATAATTTTAACAAGTTATTTCACAAGGACACACACACATGACCCTAACAGTTATTCACATAGCTAGATGATTGAATCACATAGCTCCCTTCCCACACAGCTTTTATGAAAATCTACCCTAGTGTCAAATCCCGAGCATTGTCCATGATCATGACGCGGCTATTCGAATAGATTAAGTTACACTCTGCAGAGTTTGTACACTTTACCCACAAGATACAATTAGTGTAGCTAACACTAATCATAACAAAGCATTTCAGATACCTTATCCTACTATGCTAGGCCCGTCTCAAAACAAGCATGTGGTCGTACAGGAAGCTCAGTTCAATGGAGCACATGGTGAGGTCCTTAATCGACCAAGGCAAGACTTCCAGCTAACTAAATCACATAGACACACAGATTATTATAATTCACACAGTCCACCCTTTCACACAGTATCCACCCTTGCCTCGGTCCAAAACCTTTTACCACCTTGTTGATTTAAGTGCAACATATGCCACAAAGACACATAGTACACACAGTTTGTTCATTAGTTTCATATTCACTTAGTCAATTTATAACAAAGAAGATACATGACAAGTGAGTCGTGGCATGGCTAAGCAATCTAATACATAACTAACCAACCCACGTTGGTGCTACAATATTTACCAACTAATTATCAACTAGGGTGACAAGGAATCAAGGCATAACAATTACACAAGGGAGGCATATCAATTTGGAATTAACTCATCGCACCCAAAAGCTTTTAAATAAATACTTGAATTAAGATGCAGAATTTGAATTAAAATACTTTTATAAAACTAGGAAGCAAAATGGTCAAGGGCATAGCTTGCCTTGAAAAGGATCTAGGAATTGATCTTGGTCTTGGAAAGGTCCTTCTTCTTCAACTCTTCCAAAGGTGACGTCAAGTCTACTCATAAACGACACAAACAAACAAAACTAAATAAAAACCAGAAGCAAATAACTCCAATAAAATAATTAAAAATCTCCAATAGATAGATCTGGATTTTAGACGAATTTAGAAATTTGAATGGATGGATTTGGAGTTAGGATTCAATTATTATGAATTTTACAAATTTTAACCTAAATTTGGAAATTAAATAAATTCTAAATTCTAAAACTAAACTGAACTCCAAATTACAAAATTATATGTTATTTAATTAGACAATAATTTTCTAAGATTTTAGCAATTTAAATCATCAAATTTGATTTGGGATTCAAAAGATATGAACTTTACAAGTTTTAACCTATCTCTTGAATTTTAAATGAATTTCTAAATTTAAACAAAAGTCAAATTTAAATAATTTTGATTTGATTAGCTAGATCTTAATTTTATATGAATTTAGAAATTTGAAACACCCAATTTGGAGTTTGGATGCAAAAGTTATGAATTTTACAAATTTAAACCTAAATGTTATTTAACAATTTCCGAATTATTTTTCTAAAGGAAATTCTAATTATTGCATAAGGTGACGTCGTGAAGGATTTCCGGAATTAAAAGAATTAAAATAAAAACGACATGTGGGACCCACATGTCGGTGACACAACTCACGTGGACCAAGTCCACCGAGCCTCTGGATCGAAATTTGGTGGTGTGGGCGCCGTTGCTGCGTGGCGCCGACGCGCACTCCACGTGGCGCCACGCTGCGTGCCCGGAGGCGAGGGCGATGAGGTGGAGGTGACGTGGACGGCGGCGAGGGTGGTGGCGCACGGATTCCAAGGGTCCCGGCGAACGGCGGCTCGCCGGCGAAAATGAGTGGTACTGGCGTGAAGAGGGCGCTAATGCGATCTTAGGGGTGTGCTCACCGGTGCGAGAAAACGACGGTGGCGGCCGTGGCGAGGTGGAGCGGCGGCGGCCGGTTCGACGGTGGCAAGGCCCAAATGAGGTATTGGCGTCGGGGAGGGGTCCGGGAGGTGGAGGAGGTGATGGCGAACACGGCGATGCACTCGACGTCGACGCGGCGGCGACGGCGGCGGCGTAATCGAAGAATTTCCACCGGCGGCGAGAAGCTCTAAAAGCTCAAATTGCGGCGGCGCTGGGGCTCGGGAGGAGGTGTGGGTTGGGGGTCCTTGGAAAGGGGGCAAAGGCGGCGGTGGCTTTTATAGGGGCCGGGAGCTCCGAGGCGGCGTGGCGACGTGGAGGTCGTGGCGGCGGTTGGAGGCGTCGTGGGCGTAACCGGCCGCGGGGACGAGGAGGTCGTGGGGAGGTGGCGGTGTGGTCGTGGGCGTCGTGCGCACACGCGCGAGGACGCGGCGGTTAGGCGCTGTTGTGGCTTCGCCGTGAGCTTCCATGGCGATTCTTGTGGCAGCCGCCTGTGAGAAGAACGCGGCGAGGAAGAAGGGTCGCGCCCACTTGGCGCGCGAAGCGCAGGGTGGAGGGCGGGTCACGCGTGAGAGAGAGAGAGGCCGTGGTGGGGTCCCTATGTCGTGGTGGCATTGTGGCAGCGTCGTGGGGCTGCAATGACAAATACTGGGCAAGGGAAGGAAGTGGGTTCAGCCCAAGACTGTTTTGGAGATTTAAATAGGTTTTTCCTTTTTAGAAAATAGCGTAAATTCAAATAAGCAATGGAAAATAGCAAATGAACTTGGAAAAATTCCAGAAAATTCTATAAAATATATCCAAACTCATAGAATCCAAATAAAATAATTTTGACTATTGTTCATGTTGGAATTATTCATATTAAATTGTTTTGTCACTAAAGTCCAAGTTTAAGCTTTTGAACTAAATTCAAATAAATCCAAATGGTGAATTTTCTCTCTACCAACTATTTAAATGATTTTTAAAGCTCTAAAATTGGGATGTTACAAACCTCCCCTTAAAGGAATCTCGCCCCGAGATTCAGCCGGCTGGAGAAAAGGCTAGGAACTCGGCTTTCAACTCTTCTTCACGCTCCCACGTTGCTTCACCTTCCGAGTGGTGGCTCCATCGCACTTTGCAAAAACGAATGTCTTGCTTCTTGTCCGACGCTCGCGACATCCGTAATCTTGACCGGCCGTTCTTTGTAGGTGAGGTCTTCTTTTAGTTCAATTGACTCCAACGGTGCTTGTTCTTCCGCACACGAAGACACTTCTTCGCCAGAGACATGAAAGACATCGTGTACTCGCTAGCGATTGTGGCGGCTCTAATCGATAAGCCACTTCTCCACGGTGTTCCAAAATCTTGAACGGACCAACATATCGAGGGCAAGTTTCCCTTTGGCATGGAACCTTTTCACACCTCTGAGGGGCATAACTCGAAGATACACAAAATCTTCTGGCTCAAAACTGAGATCACGACGACGATTGTCGGCATAACTCTTCTGCCTCGACTGAGCTATCTTCAGTCTCTCTCTGATCATGGACACTTGCTCTTCTGCTTCTTGAATAATATCCGGACCAAAGACTGTACGTTCAGCTGTTTCTGACCAGTTCAACGGGGTTCTACAGGCCCGACCATACAAAGCTTCAAACGGTGATATTTGCAAACTGGCTTGATAACTGTTGTTGTACGAGAATTCTGCATATGGTAAACTCTTATCCCAACGGGTAGCATTTGCTAGCGCACAGGCTCTCAGCATATCCTCCAATATTTGATTAACCCTTTCAGTCTGTCCATCTGTTTGGGGGTGATACGCAGTACTGAAATTCAGGTGAGTCCCTAAGGCTTCATGTAAACTATGCCAAAATCGGGAGGTGAACTGAGATCCTCGATCTGACACTATCTTCTTAGGCACACCATGCAAACTAACAATCTTCGACATGTACAGCTCTGCTAGACGATCTCCTGAATAAGTGGTTTTGACTGGTAAGAAATGGGCAACTTTAGTCAAACGATCCACTATTACCCAGATCGAATCATAACCTGATTGAGTCTTGGGTAAACCGGTAATGAAGTCCATTCCAATTTCTTCCCACTTCCACTCTAGGATCTTCAAAGGTTGCAACAGACCTGCTGGCCTCTGATGCTCTGCTTTAACTTTCTGACACACGTCGCACAAGGCAACGAACTCTGCGACGTCTCGCTTCAGATTTGGCCACCAAAACTTATTCTTAACATCCTGATACATCTTAGTACTACCAGGGTGAATCGAATACTTTGAGTCATGGGCCTCCTTCAGAATTAGCTGTCTCAATCCATCAATATCCGAACGCAGATCGCCCATTGATCCACAAGATATCCTCGATCATCCACCGTGAAGTCCTTGAACTTCCCTTCTATCATCTTCTTCTTGATGTCGGAGAACTCTGAGTCTTTCGGCTGAGCTTCGCGAATTTGCTTCTACAAAGTAGACTGCACTTCCAAGTTTGCTACGAATCCTTCAGATACTACTTCTAGCTTCAGCTTCTGGAATTCCTCTTGAAGTTCTGAACAAGGCTCTTTCACTTCCAAAGCATTGCGGTGGCTCTCACGGCTCAAAGCATCAAGAATCGACATTGGCTTTACCAGATGGTAATGGATTCCAAGATTATAATCCTTTATCAACTCTAGCCATCTTCTCATCTCATATTCAGATCCGATTGAGTGAAAATATATTTCAAGCTTTTATGATCTGTGTATACCTCGCAGCGATTACCGATGAGGTAATGACGCCAAATTTTCAAAGCATGCACTACGACAGCTAATTCCAGATCATGGGTAGGGTAATTTTCTTCATGCGGCCTTGATCGCTTTGACGATAAGCGACCGCTCTCCTTCTTGCATCAGACACATCCTAATCCTTGACGTGAAGCGCCACAATAGATATCAAAATCCTTACGAATATCCGCAAAATCAAGATCGGGTGAAGTCAAACGCTTCTTCAATTCTTGAAAACTTTCTTCACAAGTCAGTCCAGTAAACTTTTCTCTTTCTTCAACAATTGCGTAAGAGGTTTAGCAATTGATGAAAATCCTTCAATGAAACGGCGATAATATCCTCGCTAATCCCAAGAGCTGCGAACTCGGTAGCGGTCTTGGGTTGTTCCCAATGTAATACTTTAACTTTATGGGGTCAATCACTACTCTCGCAATTGCCATTACATGACCAAGAAAATCCACTTCTTTTTCCGTAAATCACACTTGCTAAACTTAGCATACAACCGATGCTCTCGAGCTTTCTAGAATTAATCTCAAATGGTCAAGATGCTCTTCTTCCGACTTGGAGTAAACCAAAATATCATCGATGAATACAACTACAAACTTGTCCAGATACTCCATGAATACCTTATTCATCATGTTCATGAAATAGGCAGGGGCATTAGTCAGACCAAAGGACATGACTAGGAACTCATAATGTCCGTACTGCGTTGAGAAAGCGGTTTTAGGTATATCCTTAGGACAAATCTTCAACTGATGATTACCCGATCGCAGATCAATCTTCGAGAACACTCTGGCTCCCTTCATTTGATCAAACAGATCATCTATCCGGGGCAATGGGTACTTATTCTTGATAGTGACTTCATTGAGAGATCGGTAGTCGATGCACATTCTCATGCTTCCATCCTTCTTTTTGACGAACAAGACTGGCGCTCCCCATGGCGACGAACTAGGCCTCACAAAACCTTTCTCCAAAAGTTCTTCCATCTGTTTCTTCATCTCTACTAACTCATCGGCTGGCATCCGATACGGTCTCTTCGATATGGGTGCTGTTCCTGGCACTAGATCGATGACAAACTCGATGTCACGATCCGACGGCATTCCTGGTAATTCTTCTGGGAACACATCTGGATATTCCTTGACGACTGGCACATCTTCCAACGCGACGGTCTTTAGGCTATTGACTATCAAATGCCCATTACGCACTGAGGTAGCTAGGAACTCCACTTTGTTTCCGTTGGTATCCTCGATTGTAACGGCTCTTCGGCCACAATCCAAAGACGCTTTGTGCTTGGTTAACCAATCCATGCCAAGGATGACATCTATGGTTTGGGTGTCTAGAATAATTAGGTTAGCTAGAAACTCAACTCCGACTATGAGTAACTTAGCCCCTAAACAACCCACATTAGAACTTAGCTCGCTCCGGTATGGACTAACAGAGTTCGCTAAGAGGCATAACTTCCAACTTATTCTTAGTTGCAAAAACTCCGAAACAAACGAATGCGAAGCTCGTAATCAAAGCAGTAATCTAAGGCAGTATCGAATTTACTAGGAACTTACCCAAGACAACGTCTGGTGCTTCTGGCTCCTTCCAGAGTGACATGATTAACACGACCTCGACCCTCGACCGAGGCGTTCCTCTGGTTGGTGGTTCCCCGAGAAACTCCTTGGTTGTTCTGCTTTGGGGTCTTGGCGGTGTTGCTCCAAGGTTGAAGCGATTTGGAGTGATAGTTCCTTCGAGGACACCGATTAGCAAAATGCCTCGGCCGACGGCAATTGTAACACACTCTTGGTTCATTCTGCCGGTTGTTGTTCCCTGGGGTGGGGTTGAGTGGTGTCGGGTTACGAGAATTCTGAACAAAAGGACGAGGTGCTGAAGGTGGTGCAGGTGTCCTGAAAGAACTCGAGGTCGAAAACGATTAAACTGCTGTGGCATTATCCTTGCCCTCTCTTTGTTGTGGTGGTGGCTTCCTATTTGAGCCATTCTACGCTTGCGGTGGTCCTCCAGTTCTTTGTGTTTGTCCTCCATGACCAACGCCTTGTTAATCAACTCCTGGAAATCTGGGAAGGTGTGAGCAAGTAGATTGACTTGCAGTCCTGAGTTCAATCCCTTCAAGAAGCGACTCTGGCGAGACCTGTCGGAAGCGACATCCTCTGGAGCATAGCGAGCTAGTTGGGAGAACTTATTCAGGTAGTCAGTCACTGACATAGTCCCTTGCTTGAGAGCACGGAACTCATCCTTCTTCAGATCCATAATGCCTTCAGGTACATGATACTGGCGAAAGGCTGCAGTGAATTCTTCCCAAGTGATATTCTGCGGTGCTCCATGGGCTGCGCAGAAGTTTTCCCACCACTCAGCAGCTATGCCCTTCATCTGATGGGTGGCATACAAAACCTTCTCATGATCGCTGCATTGGGTGATCAGCAGCTTCCTCTCAATCACGCGAAGCCAATCATCGCCCTCACCGGGCGTGACATGTCCAGAGAAAGTTGGCGGACGGGTTCTCATGAATTCAGCCAACTTAGATGGTCCCTGATGACCATGAGCGACTGAGGCTCCTCCCTGATGATGGTTGTGGTTGTTGTTGTTGTTCATGGCCTGCATCTGGTTCATCATGGTGTACATCATCTGCGTCTGGCCGCCATGAAGGCTCCAAAGTTCGCAAGTCGGGGTGGTGCTTGGGGTGGCACTGCTCCTCGCAGAGGTTTGCTCATTGCCTTCGATCCTTGGGCTCCGGATCCACTTGCGGCGGCATTAAGTAGTCCGAACCATCTGGTGAGGTTCCATAGGTTAGATAAGGTAGAGAGCACGAGGTGAGTTAAGAACTAGATAGGGAATAGGTTAAACCCAACAAACACAAACTCAAGAAACTTGAATGAAATAATCTTCATTAATAGCTTAATAGCATGGCTGCAACAAATGCCTAAGGGCCTTTGCAGCTGATACTTGCACACAGGAAAATGAAGCGAACCTAAACACATAAGCTACCGCCTAAAGGGCGACTCTGAAAAGGGAAACTGGCTAAGCCTGACTAAACTGGAACTTAAACGAACTACTCGAGAAAGCCTCCAAAACCACGGCGACGCTCCCGCCTGGTGTAGACTCTGAAGTGAGCTGGCATCCTCGTGAACTGGTTCTGATGCCCCGAGACTGGTGCAGCAGGAGTAGGCGTGCTGGGTGCAGGTGTAGCTGGCTCCTCCGGCTGTGCAACCTCTGCTGGATCCTCTAGAATCTCCTCTGGATCCTCTTCGACTTCTTCTGGATCTTCCTCTTGATCATCTTCGAGCTCATGCTGACCGTAGAGAGCGTGCTCTAGGACGGCGATCGTTTCCTCGGCTTCTTCCCAGGCCTGATAGGCGCACCTCAGCTCGGTGGCGGCCATCTCCAGCGACTCCTCCTGAGCAGCTGTGAATCGTGCAAGATGCACCACTGTGGCATTGCCTTCCCCGTTTGTAGACGGAAAGTGCGCAGATAGCTCCCCTGAAGCAGCTCTGGGATGGTAGCGGAAGACGGTGTTCTGCAGTTCTTCCGCATAGATGTGGCAAACTCGGAGCATGGCCAAGCGTGATGACTCCTGGATTCCTTGCGTGAAGGTGATCCTCCTGACTGAGATGTCGAAGGGCTGGCTGCCTCTAGTGTTCCTCCTGGCGAGACCGTCGGCGCGAGACACACCACGATCTCGTCCGTTGACCATGTACTTGCCGCCACGGTACATTGGGCGATCGAAGCCTCAAGTGTCTGCAGCAGCTTCCACACTCTGCGGCAAGTCCTCCGCTGCAATCTCCGAAGGTCTCAAGGTAAGGCATCCGCCACGAAAGACAAGAGGTAAGAACCACGTTAAAACAAATGGGAGAAGAGAGAAATTACAGCAATAGATGAGTCAAGAGAGATATAAGAGGAGTTAAGCAATTCCTTTAGTCTTATAGATTAATTTTCTTTTTAGAAAATAATTTGGACACCTAAACGGCCAATCTAACTAAGGTCTAGTCCTACAGTCAACCTGGCTTTGATACCACTTTTGTCGAGACCCAAAATTACAGTTCGGGACCCTCAGTGTTTATCGCACTAGCCGAGGATCATGCTAGTGCACAGTGTCAACAAAGATGGCAATCGATCCATACAAGCTTAATAATAACATAAACGATTAACTTTGATTAACAAATAATGGTTTTGACCTTAAGGTCGAAGTTTACAACTATTGAGCCTCGCAGGCTAACAGAGAAATAAAGCGGCGGAAACAGAAACGGTAGTGGCACCCCATCGGTTCGCCACAGCAACCGATCGATCAAGACCTCACGATCAGGCACCTTCGATGTACTCGTCCTCGAATTTGGTGAAGACTCCTCCTCTGCTTGATTCGTCAAAACAAGCGTGAGTACACACCGCACTGTAAGCCACACCACGAGATGCAAAATATACATATATCTTTGGCTTTTTACAAAGGAAGGCATTCTCGTGGCTCTTTTGCATAAATGCAACTTTTGCAATTGAATACAATAATAGATTAAAAGCAGGTAAAACAACTAGACAATAATAATTTTAACAAGTTATTTCACAAGGACACACACACACCCTAACAGTTATTCACATAGCTAGATGATTGAATCACATAGCTCCCTTCCCACACGCTTTTATGAAAATCTACCCTAGTGTCAAATCCCGAGCATTGTCCATGATCATGACGCGCTATTCAATAGATTAAGTTACACTCTGCGAGTTTGTACACTTTACCCACAAGATACAATTAGTGTAGCTAACACTAATCATAACAAAGCATTTGAGATACCTTATCCTACTATGCTAGGCCTGTCTCAAAACAGCATGTGGTCGCACAGAAGCTCAGTTCAATGGAGCACATGGTGAGGTCCTTAATCGACCAAGGCAAGACTTCCACTAACTAAATCACATAGACACACAGATTATTATAATTCACACAGTCCACAGTCCACCCTTTCACACAGTATCCACCCCTTGCCTCAGTCCAAAACCTTTTACCACCCCGGTTGATTTAAGTGCAACATATGCCACAAAGACACATAGTACACACAGTTTGTTCACACAGTTTCATATTCACTTAGTCAATTTATAACAGCAGTATACATGACAAGTGAGTCGTGGCATGGCTAAGCAATCTAATACGCAACTAACCAACCCACGTTGGTGCTACAATATTTACCAACTAATTATCAACTAGGGTGACAAGGAATCAAGGCATAACAATTACACAAGGGAGGCATATCAATTTGGAATTAACTACTGCACCCAAAAGCTTTTAAATAAATACTTGAATTAAGATGCAGTAATTTGAATTAAAATACTTTTATAAAACTAGGAAGCAAAATGGTCAAGGGCATAGCTTGCCTTGAAAAGGATCTAGGAATTGATCTTGGTCTTGGAAAGGTCCTTCTTCTTCAACTCTTCCAAAGACGTCAAGTCTACTCGCAAAACGACACAAACAAACAAAACTAAATAAAAACCAGAAGCAAATAACTCCAATAAAATAATTAAAAATCTCCAATAGATAGATCTGGATTTTAGACGAATTTAGAAATTTGAATGGATGGATTTGGAGTTAGGATTCAATTATTATGAATTTTACAAATTTTAACCTAAATTTGGAAATTAAATAAATTCTAAATTCTAAAACTAAACTGAACTCCAAATTACAAAATTATATGTTATTTAATTAGACAATAATTTTCTAAGATTTTAGCAATTTAAATCATCAAATTTGGATTTGGGATTCAAAAGATATGAACTTTACAAGTTTTAACCTATCTCTTGAATTTTAAATGAATTTCTAAATTTAAACAAAAGTCAAATTTAAATAATTTTGATTTGATTAGCTAGATCTTAATTTTATATGAATTTAGAAATTTGAAACACCCAATTTGGAGTTTGGATGCAAAAGTTATGAATTTTACAAATTTAAACCTAAATCTGTTATTTAACAATTTCCCGAATTATTTTTCTAAAGGAAATTCTAATTATTGCGCAAGGTGACGTCAGCGAAGGATTTCCGGGAATTAAAAGAATTAAAATAAAAACTGACATGTGGGACCCACATGTCAGTGACACAACTCCACAGTGGACCAAGTCCACCGCGCCTCGATCGAAATTTGGTGGTGTGGCGCTCCCGTGCCTGCGTGGCGCTGACGCGGCACCCACGTGGCTGCCACGCGCGTGCCACGGAGGCGAGGGCGATGAGGTGGAGGTGACGTGGACGGCGGCGAGGGTGGTGGCGCACGGATTCCAAGGGTCCCGGCGAACGGCGGCTCGCCGGCGAAAATGAGTGGTACTGGCGTGAAGAGGGCGCTAATGCGATCCTAGGGGTGTGCTCACCGGTGCGAAAACGACAGTGGCGGCGGTGGCGAGGTTGAGCGGCGGCGAAGCCGGTTCGACGGTGGCAAGGCCCAATGAGGTAATGGCGTCGGGGAGGGGTCCGGGAGGTGGAGGAGGTGATGGCAAACACGGCGGTGCACTCGACGTCGACGCGGCGGCGACGGCGGCGGCGTAATCGAAGAATTTCCACCGGCGGCGAGAAGCTCTAAAAGCTCAAATTGCGGCGGCGTTGGGGCTCGGGAGGAGGTGTGGGTTGGGGGTCCTTGGAAAGGGGGCAAAGGCGAAGCAGGGGGTGGCTTTTATAGGGGCCGGGGAGCTCCGAGGCGTGGCGGCGTGGAGGTCGTGGCGGCGGTTGAGGCGTCGTGGGCGTAATCACCATGGGGGACGAGGAGGTCGTGGGGAGGTGGCGGTGTGGTCGTGGGCGTCGTCGCGACACGCGCGGAGGACGCGGAGCGGTTAGGCGCTGTTGTGGCTTCGCCCGTGAGCTTCCATGGCGGTTCTTGCAAGCGCCGACGCGAGAAGAACGCGGCGAGGAAGAAGGGTCGCGGCCCACTTGGCAGTGGCGCAGGGCCGGAGGTGGGGTCGCGTGAGAGAGAGAGGGCCGACGGTGGGGTCCCTATGTCGTGGCTGTGTGTGTACATGCGTCGTGGGCTGCCACATGTGGTGGGCAAGGGAAGGAAGTGGGTTCAGGCCCAAGACTGTTTTGGAGATTTAAATAGGTTTTTCCTTTTTAGAAAATAGCAGAAATTCAAATAAGCAATGGAAAATAGCAAATGAACTTGGAAAAATTCCAGAAAATTCTATAAAATATATCCAAACTCATAGAATCCAAATAAAATAATTTTGACTATTGTTCATGTTGGAATTATTCATATTAAATTGTTTTGTCACTAAAGTCCAAGTTTAAGCTTTTGAACTAAATTCAAATAAATCCAAATGGTGAATTTTCTCTCTACCAACTATTTAAATGATTTTTAAAGCTCTAAAAATTGGGATGTTACAGTGTGCCATAGAGGTTTGAAAGGCAAAGCAATGGAAAATGGATTTGGACTTGGGCGAAGTTGGTTGTTGGGTTGGTGCATGTCTATGCACGGGGGTCGTGTGATCCGATGCCCTAGTGTTGAGGTTTGTCGCCCAAGTCAGTTAAGGACCGGTCTTTGAGACACCTCTTGCTAAGCCTATAATGGGCTATGCCACAATTGTGCAACCACATGTCTCCAGTGTGGGGTGTGGGACCTGGCTAATTAATTTGCAAAGTTCCATCATGGTCGATCCGGCTGGGGTGTGGGTGGTCTTTTATGGCCTGTCTTTTTATGACTATGTAATCCCCACTGGCTCAAGAGGGGGCCCTGGTACGGGGCGAAACCTTAGAGTAGGATGGACTGTGGTGGAATGATGCATTGTAAAGGCCTTGTCATGTGCTCTAGACCTCTCACCAAAGGAAGTGTGAGGTGGTATCGACGGATGCCAAATAAACTAGAGAATTCATGTCATGTGGGTAAAGTGTACAACCTCTGCAGAGTGTAAATCTATTCGAATAGCCGTGTCCGCGGTCATGGACATGCTGGCAATTTCACTCAAAGTTAGCTCTTGGTTTTGGTTTTCAAAGGACTTATGAAACTGGTTTTGGATTCTTATCCAAATTGGGTTTGGGCGGAAAGCCTTGTGACCGGAGGGTATCCTTCACCATCTTGATGCTGAATGTTATCCTACTGAAAATGGAATTTACAAAAATGAATTTTAACTATTGTAACCTGCCTTGAAACTAGTACTGGTATTTGAAATAAAATTGGCTTTATGCAAATTAACCCTAATGTGCCTTCCCTTGATATATCCCTATGCATGTCATTCTGTTAATTGACGGGTGTAACTTGCGAACACGGTAGTTGTGCTCACTCTTGCTTGATTGATGAATTGAGCAGGTGAAGATTTCTTCGATGATGAGGATGACCAAATCAATTAGGCCGCGCCCTCCAGCCAATCACCTGTGGTGTAGTGGTTGGAGCCTGTTCATGTTGGTTTCCGCTGTGTTTTGTGCTCTCGGTTGCTGGAGCTTGTAAGCAACCCCTTGTAATCAAACCTCTTTTGTTGTTAATAAAGCTGTTGTGGATGTCTATGTTATCACTTGCGTGCTGTGAGAACCAGTCATTGATCTCTAGGGGCTGGTTTAGATCGCAGAGGACTTGAGGCTTGTCCCCAAGCCCCACGACCTCCTTGGGTTGGTTCCTCTTGGACCTCCCTCAGTTCAGGAAGTGGAGCTTGGGGAGGTCTGAGGTCCAGCGACCTCCTCGGGTCAGGACCCCAGACCTCCGAGTGGTTGTCCCGGACCTCTCGTGAGGTCTATGCGGTCCTACCGGGATGTCCCCTGGGACGTCCTGGGAGTCCTCTTACGGACCTCCCAGGAGGTCCTGAGGGACCTCTCGGGACATCCTGGGAGTCCTTTACGGACCTCCTAGGAGGTCCTAAGGGACCTCCCGGGTGTGCCCTGGGCAGGGTCGCCACAAGTGGTATCAGAGCATCTTGACTACAAGACGCAGCCTAATAGAATGGCCGTTAGGAAAAGTTCAAAATGTGCTTTAATAAACAAGATAAATAGATTGTTCTCCCCTTACCCGAGTCATCTATCTATTCTTATCCCCTTCTCTGTATCTTTTCTCACCTTATCTCCTCCTTATCTCTTTGCTTATCTCAACGTTTTATAAAGTTCAATGGAACTCCTTTCCTGGAGATATCTATAGGGCCGAATTAAATCTTTGTAGTAGCACTAAGGACCTCCCTGTTTGTGGCTTTGGTATAGTTTGATCTTTGTTTATATCTTGGTCACACAAGTGCCTTTTGATTAAATTTTGTTTTCCAAATGGCATTTACAAACTAGTAGGTGTAGGCTGAAAATTGGCTTTTATGCAAAACTTATGCCATTATAGCCTCTCCTTTGGTCAACCTTTAGCATGTATAATTTCTACTCCTTTGGATAGGCCCTATCATACACTTTATTTTAGTAGTTTGTGTAAGACTTGCGAGTACCTTCTGCACTCAATCAGATTGTCCACTTGTTTCGGGTAAGATCATCGCACGAATCGGTTTTAACTATCGTTCCGTTTTTGGGCGATAGCAGCAGATGCAACGGCTTTAACTCTAGTTGGTTGCTTGTGGGTTTTGGGCATGCCAACCTGGTATTCTCCTTTTATTTCTAAGTTTATCTTCTGCTGCGATTTATTTAATTATGATTAGATTTGGCCAGTCGACCGCCTTACGAAAAATCGGCCCATAAGGTCCTATTTAACAAAATTGTAACATTCCTTATTTTTTTTTGCTTATTTGACTATGGTTGTGATCCATGTTGTTTGATATGTGCATATTAGTCACTCATCCTTGGGAACTAACATGAGATGCATATCCGAGAATCTTGAAATCGGTTTCGTTTCATGTTTAGGGTTGTACCTTCTGCGCAATCACTTGACTTGAAACGGACAAGGTTTCGGGATCCCACAAAGGGGTTAGCCAATGTGAGACTGATTTCAATTTTGACGACTAGCTCGACGTTTTCGGTTGGTTGCCTTGTGGGTAAGGGCAGCCAGTTGGCTTTTGTTTGCTACCATCTTATGGCTTATGTCTCCGCTGCGAAGTTGAGTTTTTGTTGTACTATTTAGCTGGTCGGCCCTATGTAATTAAATCTGAACCTTGTATGTTTATTTTGCTGTATACTTTGAGGACGTCGGTATTGTAATTACTTGTGTATGGCATTGATGTTTGTTTTTGTGAAGGTGTATGTGTACCGCTCCTGAGAAGTACATAATACACTAAGAGCGGGGAAATTTAATTTGTGATGCTAGGACCAATTGGAAGGTTAAGCATTACAAGTTAAATCGCCCGGTGGCTCTCACACGTGGGCCCTGACCCCACCTATCAGGCCTCTCCTCTGCATTTTCCCCAACTTCCCCCTCTTCTTTGCATCAGGTGGACAAGACTTCGCTGTCTTCCACAATTTCGGCCACCGACTTCGCCATTATTTCCTAGCCGCTAGAGTGAGTCCTCGTCCTCATCTTCTTGTTTATTGTGACTATCTTGACTTCCTATTCCTCATGCTCGCATTTTTAGCATCGAGAGCACTGGTAGCATCGCTATAGCTTGTAGATGGAGGTCTAAGCTTCAATTTCTAGTTTTTAGCCATGTTGGGGAGTTGCCCCTAACGACAGTACTGTCATCGTCAGCCTCGCTATCATGTAGCTGCCTCGGTCCATCTCCCGCTATGTAGTCACAGGTGGTTGCTGGAGCCTTCTCCACCAGCGCCGAGCTCGCAGCCAAGCCAGCCATGGCCGCTCTATTCCGTCCTCTCTTGCAGAGAACAAGAATACTGTAGCACTAACATGTGGGCCTAGGTAATTAGTAAAAATGGTAATTAGTTTGTCAGACCCCCGGGCGTGGAATACGCGAAGATCTTATGTGTATACCATGCTAGTCCTAGGATTAAAGGCTAGCATACACATTCACAACTTTTGGCATCACATACTAATGTAAAGCAAAATGGAGTATTCTACTTAAGCTATTACAACAGTTATTACAACAACGGACGACCGACCAAATAAAAGCAGTCATCAATGAAAATTAAATAGCCACGGAAGACATAGTAATTGTAGCAAAAGTTCAGCGGCATGCCTATCTGATCCCGCAGGCAACCGACAAGGAACAAGGCCTAAGTAGACCCATCACCGAACCCCTCGGTGCCAGGTGCAAGGAACTCGTCGTCTATCATCGACACATCTGCAAATTCTAAACCAACAACAATAGCAAGATTGAGTACTTGTGTACTCAGTAAGACTTGTAGTGTATCGCAAAAATCATATCAGATGCAAGGCTGTCAAGTGAATGGCTCTACTCTACAAGTTATTTTGCTCAAAGCCAGTTTTATTTGCAATAATCATGAGTAATAATTTGCAACGGAAATATAAAAGAGCAGTATTAAGTAAGGAAGTATATATAGGATAGTAAGTAAAGTAACTGAATAAATAACAACAACGCTCGTAATCCTAATCGATTGCAAGCAAAAATATAATAAATGTTTTGCCATAGAAATGACACTGATAAATTCATGTTTAACCATAGAAATGACAATCTTGCTATAGACATAGCAAATCCAATCATAGGAATGACAGTTCCACTATAGACATAGCAACACAGCCATAGAAATGGCAGTTAACTCAACAAATGAAAAACCCCATGTCATTAACCCAATCTTTTGTGACAAAACGGTTTGAAAAACAAAGCTACCACCATACCAACCGCACTAAGCATTCTCATGACCGCGAGCATGGCTATTCGAATAGTTTATCACTCTGCAGAGGTGTACAACTTTACCCATAGTTCGCGGTATTCCAGTTGCCTGGAACATCTCTATATCACTGCTCACTGCCGAAGGTAAGCAGCCTAGAGTTTGTGACCCAGCCTTTACATTATCTAGTCCTAACCTTGCACTAGCCCTGTGAATCATTATCCTCATTCGTCGAGTTAATAGTAATAATAATGAAGATAATAATAAAAGTACACATCGAATGAGGAGCCACACTCACCCGGATTGAAACCCGTTGAGTGAGTCCCTCACTTCGCCCGGATGGAAACCCGTCGAAGTGAGGCATCTGCCGTTGTGTCGGCATGCCGGTCCTTCGGCAATGCACGCACTACTTCTGCCGACTGTCGTGCAAGGCTAAGATTTCGATAAATTAGTTAGCTACGGCTACCCCATCCTAGCACATATGGTTGTACGATTAGGTCTTAGTCCCGGATTTGCTGGCTTCAGTCCTTAATTGATTACGAGTGAGATCTCCACCCAATTTACTAATGAGTTACAATCCTCACTCTTTCAAAATACAACATAACTCGCCCGCATCTAAAAGCTAAAGTTTCATTTTGTTTTCATACAAAATAATAGAGGTACCTCCTCTGGACCATTTTCAAAATAAACCCAAATTCTCAAATTATCATAATGTCCTTTTATCAATTTTTCGGAAATTTTATTGTTCTAGTGGCATTTGTGCGATAACCGCATTAGAAAATTCCCAAATGACATTACATATTGCCTAACCCATATTCTTAAGGGTACAACAGTAAGGAATCAATATTTTAATGAGGCATTTGCAGGAAGTAGGATTTACAACTGTAACACCCTAGCCCAGCATGAGCCTGGAATGCTACTAAAATAACATTAAACAAATCTAAACTAAGACAATTTACCAAATTTCGACAAAACCTCCTTTGTATAGCTAACTATACGGAGGTTCCAATAGTTAAATATATCATAACTAAATATTCCAACATCCAGTATCGTCAATAAGCATTCAAAGCATGCTAATCAACTAAAGCATATTCAAAGATATCCAAAATATGCTACTCATCATTATTACAAAAAATCCAATGCATGAAGCATAACCATAATCAATCCTTAAGCAGTTTGCTCATTTATTAAGGTACGAACTAAAATTTAATCAACTTTAAAGATGAGTGGTAGTGTGTGAATCCAACTCAAGTCTACTCCCTCTCATGCATGCCGTTCTTGCAAATGGTACCTAAAAGCACAACAAAAGCAAGAGTTAGCCCAAAGACTCAGCAAGTACCAATAATAAAACATTAAACTCACAGTTATAGCATCAACATCCAATACCAAAGCTTTACTCTAAAACATCTCACATGTTTTATGTAATGCAAATGTGCAATGCATCTTTTACTCTTTTCGCATTTTACCGGTAATGCGAGGTATACAACTGTTGATGAATACCCTTGCCTGTGCCCTCTAGCACAGGAACCAAGAGCCTATACTCCACAAGTATAGGGACCACAGCCCATCATCTTCATGATGGGGACCTCTAATCAATGCCCACACTCCACGAGTGTGGAGACCACAAGCCCGTCATCTACATGACGGGGACCTCAATTATGCATACTTGGTCACCACATGACCAAGTCTCAAGTATGCTCTCAATGTGCACATGTACAAATACTCTATCTTTCAATAACATGTATAGCAACAGCATCATATATGAATAATACTTAAACATATCTCAAGCATTCACCATCTTTAATCATACATATCACACTATCAACCATGCATAGCTAATATGTATCAAAATACTAGCACTCACTATCAAACATTCATAGTCATTCTATCAATCAGAGTACTTGCGTCAACCCTGCGAGAATGGAGAACGTCAAGAGGGTGCTGCCCCCGGAACCAATCCCACACCTGAATTAATTTAGCAAACTCTCTAAGACAGCAATACTAGACCAATAACAAAACTATAAGTACACACAAACTCGCTAAACTCTCTAGTGCAATCCCAACTCCAACTCCTAAATATCGATCTGTCCCCTCTGTGGACAGTCATAATCAAAATTTCATATCTTTTAGTATAGAGGTCCAAATGGGGTGTTCTTGGACTTTCTGGAAAGGTTATCAAAATATCCAACTAAACCTAGTTGGTGAGCCTTCCAGATTCGGCCATCTACTACCCCATACCAAGCTAATTAACAGGACATCTAATTCGCGTTGGGTTTCTGGACAGTAATATTAAAACTATCATATCTTTTATTATATTTATTGAAATTTCATGTTATTTAGCTTTCTGGAAAGCTGAGCCAATTATACACATCTTTCGTTATAGTGAGATCCTCTAATTTTTCTTTTAACTAATCTCTTAAGTCAGATTACTAAAAACTGTCGGGATACCGACAGATTTGCAGGACAGCAGCACTACAAAATCCATAACTTTTGAACTGTTCGTCCAAATGATGTGATCTAGTACTCTACGGAAAGGTATCGATGTCGCCTATAAATATCTAGGAGACGTATAGAACGGATTCTGCCGTTAAACTACTAAAAAACGTTGGCCAACCTTCTTTGCTCTAATAGATCTAATTACCGATAAAACTTAATAATCAAATAATCGGCTAATCGAAAGGGGATCGGATCTTACCCTTGAAGACTGCTGAAGATCATGTACCAGGGCCGCGATCTCTCCCTTCCCCTCTCTTCTCCCCTTCCTCTTTTTCTTCTTCCAGGCCGGGCAATCACCCTTGTGACCTTCCTTATTCCTCCACTTGGCCGGCAGCAACAAGGATCTTCTTCACCGGCAGCGGGGGAGGAGATGTACTGTAGAAAGACATTGTAGTGGTGGTGCTACTGTAGCTACAGTATGGGCTAGGGTTTCCCCTTCCTTTTATTGGTGGTCGGCCCCTCTTGGGCCTCCTGGGCCAAGGCCCGAGGCCCAAATTGCCGAAGAACTGCAGAAACCCCCTTTTTCTTATGTCTAATTTATCTTTTGAACACTTTCTTTCTTAGAATAAATTGGAGTATTACAACAACTACCTATTTTCCCAAACATAGCAATTTCATACAAACATACATGCATGCATAATAGGATTTGTAAAAACAAAGTACAATAGTTAAAAAAATGGGATAAACATGATCAAAGGGGGTGCTTGCCTTGCTCTTGATGTTTTGGAGTTATGGTAGATTGATCGTCACAAAAATAACCCGAATAATCGATGTCTAAAAAGAGCCAGAAATGAATTAAATAACACTCAACAAATTAAACTATAACCAAAAATAAATATTTTTACATATTTAGGTTGATTATGATTTTAGACAAATTTAGAGACAAGTTTCAATCAATTTGGAGTTTTGTAGCAAAAGTTATTAGGTTTTATTTTAGTTCGGCTGAGAAAATCAAAGGAAATTGAAAAATACGCTTTCTAGTGGAGAAAGCGTAATCCCGCGCGTTTCTAAAGAGGTTTACGCCTTCCTGAAAGGAAAACGTGTTATCCTCATAACTAAAAACGTACTTTCTAAATTTCATTTGATTTTTGATTCTGTTGACATTTGGGGTCCTTCGTCATTGACTTTGTCTCTGTGACAAAGGAGCGCACCGAAGGTCTAAGTGCCTGATGTCTTGATCGACGGAGACGGTGGTGTGTGCTTAAGTGACTGTGGGGCCCACTTGTCATATACTTAATAGGAATTAACGTTTTGGTTTAAATTAACGAACCGGTCCCACACGTCAGTGATGTCTTAGAACTAACTAAACTATTAAACATTTAATTAGCACTAATGGTTGTGATTAGGCATGGTGATGACATGCTACAATGCCATCATCGTTGTGCCAAGCGATGGCGTGAGCGCCCGCGCGACTCGCCGGTGATGTGGATCTCGACGGCGCCGATGAGTGCCAAAAATGGAATCTATGCACTAATGCGCACCCGCCGGCACCGACGGCGTGGCCTGAGGTGGCTCAACACGGTGGCGCGCCGGCGATAAGCAGAGGAGCGGGTATGACAAGGAGTGACAAGGCAAACGAGCTATACTCATGATGATGTAATGCGCACAATAGCAACTACGAGTCTACCGAAATGACGCGAAGGTCCAGAGATGGTTGGAGACGTGCTGTCGACGGTGAGCCGTGGTGGCGAGGTCGGTCACGCGTGGAGAAGAGGCATGGCCGAAGGAGAAGACCCAGTGATGGTTGGAGAAGCTTCCGGGTACTCAGGCGATGTTCTGGGTGCAGCCGATTGGTCTGAATCGCAGTGAATCGTCAACAGGGCTTGAAGCGGCAGTTTCGGCCGGAGACGAGGAAGGAGGCTCAATTCGGCCATTCCTGAGGATCAAAAGTAAAATTGAATGAGGGGAAAGATTTAGGGGTCTCTGGAATACAAAGTGACGCGATAGGAATGACTTGGAACCCTTTAGTTCGCTGGCAATGGAGGTCGTGGTGCATGGCCATTTTAGGGTTTTTGCTCCCTAAGCTCTAGAGCTTGAATGAGTGAGGGAGGAGTGGAGTGATTGAGCGCACTAGCTTGGAAAAGATGAAACGCAGCTCGGGGATGTCTTTTTATAGATATGCGGTGAAGATGGATGACGTAGAGCTCGAGCAACCGCGGGCAATCTGGCGGAGCTTCACGATGTTGTACAGGCAGGGATGGGCTCGTGCGGGCAGGGATGGGTGCGGTGTGACCAGGCGATGTGATCGGAGTAGTTGGCCATGGAAAACCATGGGTGAGGCGGTCAGAAATGGTGGGCGGCGCGGCGGAAGGCTCGCGGTGCCACGCTTGAGCACCCGAGCGTGAGGTGGACAACGATGCCTGTGGGTGGGACCCACAAGTTAGTGAAACAAACAAGAGTGGCTCGAGTCAGTTTGAAAGAGTGGGTTGGGTTATGGCAAGTGGTCCGAGTTGGAACATTTCGACGGTCTGATAGGAAATGGACGGTCCTGATCGAGAGTGTCGTTCGGATGGTCCGAACGGCCCAATCGATTTCGTCGGTCCAATCGAGATCTGACGGTGCACTCGCGTGCTTGCTTGTTCGGACAGTCCGATCGAAATTAAGCGGTCCAGATTGCGTGTTCGTTCGGACGGTCCGAACAGTCCAATCAATCTGGACGGTTGATATCAAATCTAACGGTCCAAATCGCTTCGCGCTTATTTCAGACCAGGTCCGGTCGTGGAGATGGTCGGGTTCAACCATGAGGCTTGGGTTCGGGTCCAAGGAACAGTACAAGGTTGGGTTTTAGAAAACAAAAGGGTAAGTCTTTGAGGAATTTTTAGATAGAGTTGCAAAACACCAAAAATTCTGAAAGTTTTACAGGAGGATCCTGACTCTAATATTAACCTTGTATAAAATTTCTAGAGGTTTTCATGCATTGCATTTTTCTCTAAAAAAATTCTCAATGTTCTGCCCTAGGGTTTGACTAAGGATCTAATTGATTTTACTAGCCCTTTCAACATAGCAAATGCAATCTAAAAATTATGAAATTTTTCAGAGGAGTCACTAAGATGATCTAGAACCTAGGAAAAATATTTATAGAGGATGACCACAAAGTTTGTTTTAAAAGTTTTAAAGAACTATGCTTCTAGTCAATTGAAGCATTAGGTTTTTAAAGTCAACAAAGCTTTCGAAAGAAATCCTAGAAAATTCAAGTAACAACATGATGTATAAAAAGTTTTAAATTCTACTCATTTTTATACATTTGAAATACAAACCCAAGTTTGGGCTGTTACAGACCTACCCCCCTTACAAAAAATCTCGTCCCCAAGATTCAGTAGGCTCGGAAAAGAAAGAGGGAAATTCGGCTCTAAGGCGGTCTTCTTGTTCCCATGTCGCTTCATCTTCGGTGTGGTTGCTCCACTGGATTTTTAGCATCTTTATGGCACAGCTTCACGTACGGCACATGGCTTCTTCTAAGACTCGAATTGGGTGCTCCAGGTAAGACAGATCTGGTTGGATATTAAGGCTTTCTAAAGGAATAGATTCGGCGGGAGTTCGAAGACATTTCTTGAGCTAAGATATGAGAAAGACATCATGTACGTTTGAAAGTTGAGGTGGTAGCTCCAACTGATAGGCTACCTCACCTTTCCTTGTGAGAATTCGGTAAGGACCGATATATCTTGGTGTCAATTTTCCACGAACCTGGAAACAGCGAATACCTCGCAGTGGTGAGACCTTGAGATAGACAAAATCGTTTACTTCAAAGCTCAGCTCAAGGCGACGGCGATCAACGTAGCTCTTTTCTCATGACTGTGCTTCCTTTAAGCGTCTCCTTATCACATCCACCTGCTCTTGAGCTTCCTGGATGACGGTTGGTCCAAAGAATTGTTGTTCCCTGACTTCAGACCAGAACAAGGGTGTTCTGCACTTTCTTCCATATAGTGCTTCAAATGGAGACATCTGGAGGCTGGACTGGAAGCTATTGTTATAAGAAAACTCAGCAAATGATAGGCATTTCTCCCAATCCGTGCTATAGGATAGCACGTATGCTTGCAACATGTCTTCCAGAATTTGATTTGTCCTTTCTGTCTAACCTCCTGTTTGCGGATGGAACGTCGTGCTGAAAAATAGCTTGGTTCCCAATAGTTCATGTACATTGTCCTAGAATCGCGAGAAGTGGACTGAGGTCCTCGATCAGAGGTATGATCCTTGGCACGCCATGTAGACGAATGATATTATCCATATAAAGTTCTACTAGCTTGGCCCCATTGTAGGTGGTTTTAACTGGAATAAAGTGGGCCACCTTGGTTAGGCGATCAACAATAACCCATATGGAGTCATGCCCCTTCCGGGTCTTCGGTAACCCTGTTATGAAATCCATGCCCATTTCATCCCATTTCCACTTGGGGATATTCAGGAGTCGAAGCAAACCTGTGGGTCGCTGGTGTTCTGCTTTGACACGCTGGCATACGTCGCACTAGGCAACATGTTTGGTGATGTCTTTTTTCATACCGGGCCACCAGAACTATTTCCGTAGATCCTGGTACATGTTGGCGCTTTCAGGATGGATGGAGAGGGGGAGAATCATGAGCTTCTCTTAGGATTAGCTCCTTGATATCTTGATCATTGGGAACACAGAGCTACTGTCCGCGCATAATTAATCTACTCAAGCTTTCGAAAAAACTCTGATTTTCCGCCCTCTTGTAGATTTAGCTTGATTTTGGCTATCATCGGATCCTTGAGTTTAGCGACTTGGATTTGTGATTCAAGAGTAGGTTGCAGGGCCAGGGCAGCAACATATCCTTCCTCAACTATTTCTAAGTTGAGTTTATGAAATTCTTCATGTAGCATCGGTTGATTATCTTTGATCGATGCATTCATGTAGTGAAGTTTCCAGCTTAGAGCATCGGCTACTACATTGGCCTTACCGGGGTGTTAATGAATGCCTAAGTCATAATCTTTGATCAATTCAAGCCATCTTCGTTGCCTTAGGTTAAGATATGGCTGCGTAAAGAAATACTTCAAGCTCTTATGATCTGAGTATATCTCACACTGGTTGCCGATAAGATAATGCCTCCAGATTTTGAGAGCATAGACTACTACTGCTAACTCCAAATCATGGGCTGGATAATTAGCTTCATGTGGCCACAGTTGACGCGAGGCATAAGCCACTACCTTGCCTTCCTGCATTAGGGCGCAACCAAGGCCATGGCGGGGTGCATCACAATACACAGTGAATTCCTTGTGTATATCAGGCATGGTGAGCACTAGGGCTGATGTAATCCTTTTCTTTAACTCGTGGAAACTCTCATCGCATGAGGCTGACCATTCAAACTTCTTCTCCTTCTTCAGAAGTTGAGTCATTAGTCTTGCAATCTTGGAGAAGTTCTCGATGAACCGGCGGTAATACCCCGCCAAACCAAGGAAACTTCGGACTTCAGGAACGGTTTGGGGTTGTTTCCAATCTATAACCTCTTGGATCTTTCTTGGGTTTGCTATCACACCTCCTTTGGATAGAATGTGGCCTAAGAATTCGACTTCTTTAAGCCAGAATTCGCACTTGCTGAATTTGGCATAAAGCTGATGTTCCCGCAGCTTATCGAGCACTAAACGTAGATGCTGCTCGTGTTCTTCTACAGTCTTGGAGTAGATGAGAATATCGTCGATGAAGACTACTATGAACTAATCCAAGTACTCCATAAAGATCTTGTTCATGAGGTTCATGAAATTTGCAGGAGCATTGGTAAGGCCAAAAGACATTATGGTGTATTCATTCAAACCGTAACGAGTAGTGAAGGCAGTCTTTGGAATTTCTTTAGGTCTGACCATGAGTTTAAAATATCCAGTTCTCAAGTCTATCTTGGAGAAAATGCATGCGCCATTCATTTGATCAAACAAGTCATCATGAAGGACCGGAAAGGCGACTAGAGGGGGGGTGAATAGGAGCACCGAATCTTTTTCGCAAAGAATGGATTCAACTTATAAATCACTCCAATAGCTATGAGAGCTATGAAGATCAATGATTAAGCGCGAGAGGAAGTCTTATGTTGAATCCACTCCTCACCCCCAAAGCTCAAACAAACAAAAAGCGAGGAAGAGCCGAACAAATCGGGACAATCGGTACAACCGCGAACAAGCGGCGGTTGTACCATGATCGGCTACAACCCGAGCAAATGACCGGTTGTACGCAGATCGAGACTAACCGCGATGTTAAGCCGGTTCATCCGATTGTCTGGAGCAGCAAAATCCGCTTCGGGTTTCAAAACGAAAATCAACGTAACTTTTGATCTCTGGCGCCAAACTTGACCAAAATTGAACCACACCTTCCTGAAGATATTAGGAACCTATTCCAAGCAACGATTTCAGAGATCCATGTCAAGGTTCCTATCCTTTTGCATTTGAGCGAAGGTGGGTTCAAAACCGCAAAAATCAAAACTTGATCTAACGACTTGCTCGTGGGTAGATGATGATCTAGATGACCTTAGATAGGTTCCCACATGTCCCAGCAAGCAAGATCAAGAGGAAGAACCAAGCAAAAACTCCGGATTGAAGAAAGCCCCAAAAATCACAAAAGGAGAGCGAAGAGCAGAGAGCACGAATAGAAGAAAACTTGATTTCCATTCATTGAATCAAGAGCGAAATACAAAGAGATACATCCCCATACGCATGGACATTAGAACAAGAGGAATGATTACAAGTTCATCAATCCATCCTCTCCCTCTCCCTAAGCCAAGAACTCACATTGAAGAGCTACGAAGGGACAAGCAGGAGCACCAAACCGCCTCCACCAACACTCTCAACCACTAAAGCCTAAAGCAAAAACAGCCACTAAAGACTCTTTTGACTCTAGCAAACCCTAATTCCTTTTCAAGTGCTCAAGAGGGCATGCAGCCCCTCCAATCCTTTATATAGCCTTGGCTAACGGGTCTCCTCCCCGTTACGCCCGCTAAGTCCAACGGAGCCGCGCCCCGCTTGTGCGACTTTGCGAATTTCCGATTCGCTATACGCACCTTCCAGGAAGCTTCAGCGCTCCTTGTCTCAAGACGCCCAGAACCACCTCGAGTCCACGTCGTCTTCGACACATCCTGACCGTTCTGACCTCAGCGCCACCTGCGCCTAGTCCGGTCCACCGTGTCTCACCACAACTCCACTCGACGTCCTGCAGCCACACAGACAAGAAACACGAAACCGGGAACAAGTTCTTCACAACTTGACCCAACGTTAGCTCAAACATGCAATATGCAACACATATGCATGAACACACCTGGATATGACCTATCCCAAAACTCAAATCACCAAAAATGGCCGAAACTCACAAAACAATCGGTACAACCGCCATGTTACCAGCGGATCAACCGCACTCCGGTCGTACCGCTCCAATACCTGCGGTCGTTCCGATTTCCAATGAAGACCAGAACACGAAAAACAACTTCTCTGGAATTCTTCAACCGCCATTTACCAATCGGTACAACCGCCCTGCGGTCGTACCGCCCATAACACGCCGGTCGTTCCGATTTTCCTGACAGCCCAGAATGACTTCACGAAAACGCGTGAACCGCGCAACGACATGGTCCGACCACACAAACCAAACTCGTCGACCTAAAACCTTTGACAATTACCCATCACTCACAGGGACGACCTCCACATGGTCTCTCAATCTCCCCTTGATGAGTATATTGACAAACTCGAAAAAAAAGCAAAGTTGAGTTTGAGTTTGCCGAATCAACATGGTCCAAAGAAGAAGAGTGAAACTAATGACCATGTCGATGTAGGAACACTAGAGCAACAAGCGAAAGAGCAAATTGATCTCCAAAGCTCTAAAGCTGTTCCCCATGCAGACTTTTTCCTCTTTATTCTCCCCTTTTGGCAATAAGCGATCAAGATGCAAAGAGAGAATATGACATGTTAATGGATGAAAATGGTGAAGTTTGTTTATTTAAGCATTTTGAGCCATGAGAATTATCCATAATGACCAACAAGTAATACACCAAGCCATAACTCAATAAAAGCGCTATCTAGATCATGACAAGATATGTATTAGCTAGCTAGAACACATAGATGACAATCTGAAAATGAGGTACATTATGTGAGCAAGTCAAGTCATCAATGAGCAAAGTCTCGCTAGAGATATCCAAGGATGATGCAGGCCATGTCAATAAGCTAAGCGGAACTAAGAAGCTTAAATTGAGACCATATAGAGTGCTATGCTCAAGATTGAAACATTGGTTAAAGTACTTGATACTTTTTGTGGCTTTAAGCACATGAAACATATTTTCTTTTGAAATTCATGGTGGTTTCCAACCAGATTTTTGTTTTATCATGTGCTAGGTCTCAAGCCTTATGCGACTACTCCAAGCGAGAAGCTTAAGAAGATAGTCTAGGTCACCCAAAACTCCCCCTAAGTTCATGCCAAGTGCAATGGCAAGCCGTCTCATAGGAGAGAATTGGTGAGATCAGTTTTTTCGCACAAAAGAGATCTTTTTGCCTTTTAACAAGTTGTACTAACTCATGCATCATCAAGAGACTAAAATAGCTCTTTCTAAGGCTCAATATAGATTCATCACTCTACCCAAACCTATTTGACATGGCATGAATCATAAAAGGATAGCTCAAGAAAGACTAATCTCGAGTGCTAACATGACAAGTTTTAGTTTAAGTTGAGCAATTTTAATTAACTTATCATGGCAAAAGCTAGGCTACACATATGAAGTCATGATAAATCTAGCAAATAAGCACAAGTCATGGCAAGGTGTAAAGCATTGTAAACATGTCATAGCAGGATAATAATCAAGGCTCAATGTAGTTATATTACAATGCGAGAATGCTAGAAATGCGTAAGATCCGGCTCCCCTCAACATTAGATGCAACTTTTAGTTCAAGTTGAGTTAAGTCAATATTAAGCTCGAAGCTCCCAAATGAACTCCTTGAACCAAAACAATAAATCGAGAAGTGGCAAAGAAAACATAAAAGCAAAAGATCCTTAAAGCATAGATAAGATATAGAGAATACTATGGCTCAGAATGACTCTTATCTACCCATATGACTCTAGGACTATCAAGCGCCCACTTAACACACCTAGGAGCAAACACGTGCCTGTCTGCAGGGTGGCCCAACCCTCGCTAGAACCTACAAGAAGTGAGTGAGCTCAACCTAGTGAGATAAGTAACGACTAATAAGCGACATCCTAGAATCACAAGATAAGAGCAGAAATCTAAACAACTAGACAAAAGAAGCACTCTAATCTATGCTAGGAGGACTGATCCCAAATGCACCCAAAATGCAATGCAATGAGAAGGAGCAAGAGCATAAATAATATAGTAGAGCAAGAAACCCAAAGCTCCCCTCACTACAGTCCATAAGGACAAACCACCCCAAGCTCTCCCGCAGAGTGAAAACCTCGAACTATCCAATGGCTTGGTGAAAATGTCGATAGCGGTGGTCACTCTCCTGGCTGGAGCACTATATCGCCCTTCTCTACATGGTCTCTAAGGAAGTGGAAGCGGATATCGATGTGCTTGGTCCGGAATCTTTGCTTTGGGTTCTTGGCAATGTTAATCGAAGTGTTATCACAAAAGAGTGGAACAACATCGATAACTAACCCAAAGTCCCGCAGGTCGAAGTCATCGAGAGCACTTCTGAAAGAATCGGCTGCAAACAACGTACTCGGCCTCTGCGGTGGGTATGCAACACGGATTGCTTCCTCGAAGACCAGAAACAAGAGAAGTGCCAAGAAATTGGCGGTGCTGGAAGTGCTCTTCCTATCTATCCTCTGACCAGTGAAGTGCGCATCGAAAAAGGCTCTCAAGGAAAGCGGGATGAGGAAGAGTACCAGATACCATAGTCAATGGTAGCTCGAAGGTACCGAAGATGCGCTTCACGCTGGCGGAGAAACGCGAGGAGAAGCACAGCGAGCGCACAAACACACGTAAAAATGTATGTCCGGTCTCGAGGCGTTGAGGTACAAGAGGGAGCCAATCATCTTGCGAAACTCCTTTTGATCAAGCGGCTCGCCATCCTCATCTGGGTCAAGATAAATTTGTAGAAGTCATGGGAGTCGACACGGGCTTACCATCACTCATGTCAAGCGCTTGAGGAGGTCACGAGTGTACTTTCCTTGATGAAGAAATGTACCCTCCCGAGTGCGCTTGATTTGGAAGCCAAGGAAGAAGGTCAACTCACCCATCATACTCATCTCAAACTCGGTGCTCATGACATCCGAGGCGGGAAACCAGAGTATGGGAAGAGCCGCCAAAGATAATGTCATCGACATAGATCCGACGAGCAGAAGGTCGATGCCATCTTGGCGGATGAACAAGGTCTTGTCAACTTTACCCATCTCAAAACCATGACTTATCAAGTAGGACTTAAGCCTCTCATACCAAGCTCGGGAGCTGCTTAAGTCCATCTGGTATTTTGAAAGCTTGAAGACATGGTTAGGGTATTTGGGGTTCTCGAAACACGGAGGTGTCGGACGTAGACTTCCTCCTCAATAAGGCCATTGAGGAAGGCACTCTTCACGTCCATCTGGTAAAGCTTGAAACCCTTAGAAGTTGCAAAGGCAAGCGAGTTCTAATGGCTTCAAGTCGAGCTCTGAGGGCAAAGGTCTCCTCAAAGTCTAGACCCTCAACACAGGAAAACCCTGAGCTACCAATCTCGCCTTGTTTGGGATGACTACCCCATCCTCACTCTGCTTGTTCTTGAACACCCACTTGGTTCCAATGATATTGTGGCCTCGTGGGGGCTCAACAAGCGACAGACCTTGTTTCTCTCAAAGTTCTCTAATTCCTCATGCATGGCATTGACCCAGACTCATCGGATAAAGCATGAGAAACATCTTTGGGCTCAAAGGAGGCAATGAAGGCGAGAATGGAGACAGAATTGAGATAAGCAGATTTTGAGCGGGTAACACGCTCGAAAAGATCTCAATGATCTGCTCTGAAGGATGAACTTTACGGATGTGTCTAGGAGGTCTGGAGAGATGAAGAAGTGGCCTCTACCTCATGAGCCGACGAGGTAGGAGCAGAGCCACTAGCTCGGAGGAAGCGAAGGCAAGGGCTGATCACCTCGAGGTGCGGTGGAAGACGGCACCTCAAGGAGTGGGTGAGGGACAGGATCAGGTAGACAACCGTCATCTCCATCGTCCTCATCATCCACAAAGATGGTCTCGGACTGCTCTAAAGAACCTGAGATATCTGGCCTAGTCCCCGGACTGGCCTCGTCGAAGGTCACCTCGCAGGTCTCTACCATTTTGCTAGACTCGCAGTTCCAGACCCTATAAGCCCGCGAAGAAGTCGAGTAGCCTAGAAAGATACCGTCACAGGAACGTGACTCGAACTTGTCTAGGTTCCCAGACTTCAAGATAAAGCACTTGCAACCAAACACACGAAAATGAGAGACGCTGGGCTTTCGCCCGTATCTCAGCTCATAAGAAGTGCGGTGTAGGAGTGCCCGAAGAAAAACTCGATTCGAAACATGGCACGCGGTCGCAATGGCCTCAGCCCAAAACTTCCTCGGTGTAGAGTACTCATCAAGCATCGTCCTGGCCATCTCGACCAAGGTACGGTTCTTCCTCTCCTAGCGCCATTTCTTTGAGGAACGTATGGAGAAGAGAAGGCGGTGCTCTACACTGTCTCACCACAGAAACTCTCAAAGTAGGAATTCTTGAACTCCGTGCCATTGTCATGCGGATCGCTCGTAAGGCACCGGGAGCTCAGCAGAAAGCCTACTAAAAGACCTCGGAAAAGTGAAACGTCTCATCCTTCGAGGCTAAGAAAACACCCAAGAATACCTCGAGAAGTCATCGACCACGACAAGCACATACCACTTCCCTCCTGCTTCAAGACTCATTTGGTCCCATTGTATCCATGTGGAGCAATTGTCCAGTCATCGGTCATAATGCTGTGTGGGAGGATGAGAAGCGACAACCATCTTGCCGTGCGGCATGGAGTGCAAACAAGATCTTTGACCATCTTGAGTTTCGCGGACCACGAATGAGATCATGGTACGCTAACTCGGGTCAAATGGTCAAATCAATATGACCAAGTCTCCTATGCCGAAAAGAGAGTCGCGGGACTCGAAGCAACTAAACACACGAGAGGATCGCGGAAGACTCGGAAAAATCAGCACGAAAGATCCTCCCATAACGAGAAATCCATAAACCGGACTACAGAAGAGTCAAGAATTTTGCAAGCGTTTTCTTGAAGCTCACCTCGAAACCGTCATCGGTAAGTCGAGAAAGCGGAAAGCAAATTGTACCGCAGACTTACTAACCAAGGCAACATCCTTAAGAATAAAAAAGCATTAATACGCGACAGTACCTTTGGCGATGACGCGTCGAACGAAGCGTCTCCGAAGGTGATCGACTCATCACCGGAGCGGGCTGGGAGGAGAACCAACGGAGTCTCCGGTCATATAGCGAGAACAACCGAGTCTACAAGCCAAACCTTCTCCTTCCCTACCCGGCGAACTGAGTCAAACAGAGTAAAGTCTCGATCTTGGGATAAATCAACAATGATTTTGGCACCCAATCTTGAGTAACACGTCGGCGAGATGAAGTAGTCAAGCACGATCGACCTCTATCTACCCTCGCTCTCTGTAACTCAAAGCGAAGGTCTAAGTAGACCCGAAACATTCTTTGGGTTCGGCCCGCTCTGAAGGAGCGAGTCGAACACACGCAACATCTTGAACACGCCCATGAGTAGCTATCTCGATAGGGAAAACGAGATCTACCCTCGGGGACGGCGGAAGTCACGATCGAAAGCAAGATGAGGGCGAAAACCGTAAAACTTCGGAAAAACCAAGTCCTCGATCTTTGCACAAACCCATCGAAGAACCAAGCCTAGACCTCGTGTTGGTCTTAGGTGCACTCAAGGTCTGGGGCCGACCACAGAATGCGCCTAAGAGACTCAACATAGTCTCTCTAGCGATCTTGGCGCTGAAGCATCGATCATTGTGTGTCCATCCTTCGGCGAAGGTGCGGTGATACTTCACCTTACGAGAGGTAGAAGCGACATGTGAAATTACCTTCTTGTCGAAATCCCTGGACATAGCCCGCTGACTTGAAATGGACTTTCTCGGTCTGGGCTCGATCTCGATCACACACTGGTGCTATGGAGTGCGAGCACGGCGGTGGATGCTTCCTCATGTCCTCAAAGAGGTCATATCCTAGACCCTGATTAAATCTGCAAATCTTAGATTGGTCTAGAATAAGATTGAGCTTCTTCTTGCCTCCTACAAATCTCTCGAGAGTGTTCATAAGGTACTAACACTCCCGAAAGAGAGAGGTGCAAGAAGAGCAGGGGGAAGAAGAGACAGCAGAAGGTAAGGGAGCAAAAGAAGAACCAAAGCGAGAGGGAAGAATGGCTTGTGCAAGCACGGCCGACTCGAAGGACGATCCCATGCTAGCCAGTTGGTTCACGTTGCTAAGCGTCTTATCCTTACCCTGAGGCTTCTCCCCCTTCTCCACAATCATATTGCAAGCACAATGTGGCTTCTCTAGAAGGTCCTTAGTTAGCTTCACACATTTCTCATCCAAAGCAATCAAGTCAGATTTTAGTTTGTTACACTTAATGCATGGTGAGCTAACAGGTCCTTAGAAGCAAAGCGAGCCAACTTCCTTTCATGATCAATCATATCTTGAAAGCTGTTTGGAGACGACCTCAAGTTCATGATTAACTTAGGACAGTTCAAGCATGAAACAATCGGCTCAAGTAAAGAAGCTTGTAGTTCAACAATTTTATGATCCGCCTGTTTTAAGTTCATCTTCAAGTTATTGCAATTTTCACAAGACTCAGGCGAGATCAAGGAGCATGGCATAAGATCCTCTAGCGACAATGTCCTTACCCTCACATGAGGTGGGAGAAGTAGTCTCATCGGTAATAAGTAGGGTAATGACCATCCTACTCAACTCTAACTCGACAAGCGGACTAACATTCTCCACCTTAACACTATCAAGTTTGGAGGACACACTATCATGTGAGATCCTTAACTTCTCCAAATCAACTTGACAAAGCGAGCATGTATCACAATCATCACTAGAAGGAGCGGATGTAAGAGCAATAATCTCTAGTGACAGTCTATCTATTTCCTTCTCTAACTCAAAGCACACCTAGCCTTAGCTTTAGCATGAAAACCTCCTAGCTTAAGAAAAGCATGATTGAGCTGTGTCAGAGGTGGGATCTACCTCGTCCGAAGTCGGATCTGTTCATTGTCATTGAGTTCGCCCTCGAGGCCATGAAGCACATCTTGGGAGAAGTCGTCGCCGCCATCCTTGGGCTCTTGGTCACCCGTCCGTCATCGTCGCTCCATCCTTCCACCTCGCCGAGGTCGAGGTCGTCGAAGCGGTGAGGGCGGTGGAAGAGCTTCTTGGCTTTGCCAAAGTTGCGGAACTTCTTCTTCTTTGGGCGTCTGAGTGGAGGCTTCTTGTTGCAGTTCTTGTCGGTGTAGTCGTTCTTGCCCGAACCGCCGTAGTCGTTCTTGCCCTTCTCGGCTTGGGGCGGTTTGCTCGGATGTGGTTGGGGCCACCACACTCGAAGCAAATCACGGGTCCTCCTCTCTTCATCCCTCCTCCTTTGTAAGCGTGGGAGAATCT
This sequence comes from Phyllostachys edulis, assembly GCA_036346405.1. Classification (NCBI taxonomy): domain Eukaryota; kingdom Viridiplantae; phylum Streptophyta; class Magnoliopsida; order Poales; family Poaceae; genus Phyllostachys; species Phyllostachys edulis. Next base: position 76,085,695 of record CM070549.1, on the reverse strand, counting down.
TGAGCAAGGAGGGCAAAATTGCTCATCCATAAGTTGCTCTAAGCGATCATCGGTTATGTCACGAGAGCGACAAGGAGAAACCGCAAGAAGAATCAAGAAAGCCGGAAGAAGAAGCGGGATTGGTGACTAAGGCCATCGATTGTGACTTCGACCGACGAGAGACAACGTCAATCTCGTGAGTCTTGAGGCGAGTCTGCAGCATCAAGAGTCGAGGTCGAGAGGTCTGTCGTGTCTTTGATGGTGGTCACTTTCATCTCCCAAACACGCAGTCGAGTCGTGAGCATCGGCGAGCATTGTCCGAAGTCGGGTATGTGAGACCGACCGCTCGGAGGTTGCTCAAGATCTTGTGAAAACGTCTGAAGCACTCATCTAGGGACTCACCGGCAAGCATCTCAAATTTGTTGTATTCTCGTTTGAGGCCGGTCTGTCGAACCGTCTTGATCTGGGTGGTGCCCTCATGGTATCGTCGAGGTCACCCAGATATCGTGGCGGACGACAGGTGAGATATGCGGTCAAACTCACTCGACTCAAACCCCGGATGATGATGTTCCTTGCCTTTGCATTCGCCTCAACATCAACCATGTTTCCGGCATTGATGTTCTCATCGGCAGAACAATGAATCGAACCTTGACCTTTCGCGGATGGCATACCCCTGGGCTTTGGATGTATGTCTCCATTCGGCTCTTCGGAAGGGGTGTCGATGCCATCAAAAACAGCGCTTGGTCGAGTACTTGTCCATCGCCACGGCTCTTGAGACCGGTTAAGATCTATTGAAAAGAGCTAACCGGCTCGATACCAATTGAAGGACGGAGGAAGGCGACTAGAGGGGGTGAATAGGAGCACGAATCTTTTTCGCAAAGAATGGATTCAACTTATAAATCACTCCAATAGCTATGAGAGCTATGAAGATCAATGATTAAGCACAGAGGAAGTCTTATGTTGAATCCTCCTCACCCCCAAAGCTCAAACAAACAAAAAGCGAGGAAGAGCCGAACAAATCGGGACAATCGGTACAACCCGCGAACAAGCGGCGGTTGTACTGCATGATCGGCAGACAACCCATGAGCAAATGACCGGTTGTACCGCGATCCCCTACTAACCGCGATGTTAAGCCAGTTCATCCGATTGTCTGGAGCAGCAAAATCCGCTCGGGTTTCAAAAGCGAAAATCAACGTAACTTTTGATCTCTGGCCAAACTTGACCAAAATTGAACCACACCTTCCTGAAGATATTAGGAACCTATTCCAAGCAACGATTTCAGAGATCCATGTCAAGGTTCCTATCCTTTTGCATTTGAGCGAAGGTGGGTTCAAAAGCCGCAAAAATCAAAACTTGATCTAACGACTTGCTCGTGGGTAGATGATGATCTAGATGACCTTAGATAGGTTCCCACATGTCCCAGCAAGCAAGATCAAGAGGAAGAACCAAGCAAAAACTCCCGGATTGAAGAAAGCCCCAAAAATCACAAAAGGAGAGCGAAGAGCAGAGAGCACGAATAGAAGAAAACTTGATTTCCATTCATTGAATCAAGAGCGAAATACAAAGAGATACATCCCCATACGCATGGACATTAGAACAAGAGGAATGATTACAAGTTCATCAATCCATCCTCTCCCTCTCCTAAGCCAAGAACTCACATTGAAGAGCTACTGAAGGGGACAAGCGAGGAGCACCAAACCGCCTCCACCAACACTCTCAACCACTAAAGCCTAAAGCAAAAACAGCCACTAAAGACTCTTTTGACTCTAGCAAACCCTAATTCCTTTTCAAGTGCTCAAGAGGGCATGCAGCCCCTCCAATCCTTTATATAGCCTTGGCTAACGGGTCTCCTCCCGTTCGCCCGCTAAGTCCAACGGAGCCGCTCCGCTTGTGCGACTGCGAATTTCGATTCGCCTTCGCACCTTCAAGGAAGCTTCGCGCTCCTTGTCTCAAGACGCCTCGCAACCACCTCGAGTCCACGTCGTCTTGACACATCGACCGTTCGACCTCGGCGCCACTGCGCCTAGTCCGGTCCACCGTGTCTCACCACAACTCCACTCGGCGTCCTGCGGCCACCACACGGACAAGAAACACGAAACAGGAACAAGTTCTTCACAACTTGACCGCGTTAGCTCAAACATGCAATATGCAACACATATGCATGAACACACCTGGATATGACCTATCCCAAAACTCAAATCACCAAAATGGCCGAAACTCACAAAACAATCGGTACAACCGCCATGTTACCAGCGGATCAACCGCACTCCGGTCGTACCGCTCCAATACCTGCGGTCGTTCCGATTTCCAATGAAGACCAGAACACGAAAAACAACTTCTCTGGAATTCTTCAACCGCCATTTACCAATCGGTACAACCGCCCTGCGGTCGTACCGCCCATAACACGCCGGTCGTTCCGATTTTCCTGACAGCCCAGAATGACTTCACGAAAACGCATGAACCGCGCAACGACATGGTCCGACCACACAAACCAAACTCGACTGACCTAAAACCTTTGACAATTACCCATCACTCACACGGGACGACCTCCACATGGTCTCTCACATCAATCCTTGGAAGAGGATATTTGTTTTTAATAGTGACTTCGTTCAGAGAGCGATAGTCGACACACATGCGTAAATTGCCGTCTTTCTTCGTGATGAACATGGCAGGACTTCCCCATGGAGATGAGCTAGGGTGAATAAATCCTTTGTCCAGCTGTTCCTTGAGTTGTTTCTTCAATTTGGCTAACTCATCAGAATCCATACGATAAGGCCGTTTGGATATAAGTGTTGTCTCGGGTATCAAGTCGATCACAAATTCTATGTCTCGATCAGGCGGCATTCCCGGCAGTTCATCCGAAAACACATCTCGGGATATTTGCATACCATGGGCACTTGACTAAGTTCTGGGATTGATATGGAATTGAGTTTGGGCTGCTGTGATAGAGCATTGTATGTGGGGATAAATACGATGCGCTCTCCGTCAAAGTTGACTAGAGAAACTGCTTATCTTGTGCAATCGATAACTCCTTGATGTTTGGATAACCAATCCATCCCAAGTATTATATCTATCCCAGATGTATCTATCATGATGAGGTTGGCCTTGAACCCTACCCCATTAATTTCAACTAGAACACCTAGACATTCAAGTTTTGTCCTCATGACAAATCCAGGTGAGTGAACTATCATAGTGGTTTTTAGAGATGCAATTGCTAGCTCTTGCTGTATAGCAAACTTTTTAGACACAAAGGAATGGGTTGCTCCGGAATCAAATAATGCTAAGGTAGGTACTAGGTGTACGACAATCGTACCCGTCACCACATCAGGTGATACGCCAGCCTCCTCAGTAGTAGTTTGGTTTAGACGACCACGTCCGATGCCTTGCGCCGACTTGGGCACTTGCTGTCCGCCTGGGCCTCGAGCGGGGCCCTAGGGTCACTGCTGGACTCTAAATGGCTGAGGTTGAGGTGCTGGAATATTCTTCTTTGGGCACTTGCTAGCATAATGTCCGCGCTCATTGCAATTGAAGCACGTGACGTTTGCTGTCAGGTTTTGAGTACCAGACGGCTGACTTTGGCGGTTATATTGTTGAACTACTGTTTGCTGAGGACGAGGGCCTTGAGCTTGGAATCTGGGAGGTGATAGTGCAGAAGGATGTACGTTTGTTGGTTGCCAAGCGTGTGGTCGGGACACACTACTGCTCACTAATTTTTGTCTAAGCCACTTGCGCTTGCGGCTCTCAACTACTGCTCGAGTGCTATCTTCGACTCGAATAGCCTTGTTGATCAGATCCTGGAAGTTGGAGACGTCATGGGCAGCAAGTGACCACTTTATTTCATCGTTGAGTCGTTCCCGGAAAAGAGCAATCTTCCTCCCTTCAGTGGGTATCTCGAATGCTGCACAGCGGGCGAGATAGTTGAATCGGTGTAGGAACTCCATCATGGTTTGGTTTCCTTGCCGGAGTTCGTATAACTCCTGCCTCTTGATGTCCATGATGCTTAAAGGGATGTGGGCATTACGAAAAGCTTCTTTGAAGGCGGTTCAAGTAAGAGTCTGGCCCTCTGAAAGCATAGCCTGATGATTTTCCCACCAGTATTTCTTGCACCTGAAAATTGGTAAGATCGCATAACACCTTCTCCTCATGAGTGCACTGGGCAATGACCAGCTTGCTTTCCACTGTACGGAGCCAATCATCAGCGTCAAGAGGATTGGCAGCTGATGCAAAGGTGGGTGGCCGAGTTCGCATGAACTTGCCCATCCTGGATGCTGGCTGGTTGACCGCAGCTCCATTTCCCGCCAGCAGCAGTGCCAAGAGCTGCAGTGTTCTGAACTAACTGCTAAAGCAGTAAAGTGTTGGTCTACTGTCCTTGCTCAATCTTGGTGAGCACTTGGCCCATGGTGGGTGGCGGCGGTAGAACTTCGGTTTCTGTAGTAGTGGCAAATTGAGGCTGATCTGCTTGTTCTACTGTCGCGGACGAATGTTGAGGATTTGGTAGTGAAGGCATAGGAGTCTTGCCCTCTAGGTGTTGGGATGGGAGAAATTGCTTTGTTGCCATGCGATTTGAGCGCAGCGTATTCAAGCATCCTAATCAAACAAAAGGTAGAGTAAACAAATGTTCGTAGGGTACGAGGGAACAAGCAGAAGTTAAGTGGTTAGTAAGTTTCATCACCCAAAACTACTGTAACTTAATGAAAACTGATAGCATGCATATGAATTTAAGATTTAGGGGCAGCACACATGAATTTTCAACATACTAGTTAAACCTTACATGGCGCACATGCCTGTTGTTCATAATGCAAAAGAGGGCAAACAGAACAAAACAAGTAGCATATTACAGTAATTTTACAGCAAGGTACCACCTCGATCTACTTCTACAAAATATCCAAAAGGTGCACACTCCAAGACCTACAGGTGAGCTCTAGGCCGACTGCTGCAGCCTAGTCATCCTAGTCGCGTTGGGTGGCAGCTAAGGACTCATGGGCAGTGGAGGGCGGAGTACTCTGGTGCTCAGTGTCCTCACGTCCCGCAAGACGGTGGTGGTAGCGCTGCAATGGCTATGAAGGGTCCACTACACCCGCGTGGATGGCCATCACCCAGCGGCGATGTCCTGTCACTAACATACGGGGCGTCAGTGCGAAGTGCTGAGCGGACAATGGGTGAGGCAACTCTTTGGTGGTGATGAAGCGCATCCTATCCATAAAGCAACTCCCTGGAGAAGAAACCCTGAGCCACCATAGGAGCAATGCTGTCCTCCAGTGTGCAGATCCTCCGATGAGCCTCCAAAAGCTCGCGAGACACCCGATGGAGATACCCGTCAAGTGACCTCACCAGGCCTATGAGGTGCAGGTGAGGGTAAGGAAACGACCTCCCTCTACGGTAGATGGGGTCCTCCGTCCTTGGCTCGGGCGAAAGTGTAAAACGACTCCGTGGCGCCAACGGCTTGTGCATGATCAAGCAATAGCGACATAAGCCGCATTGAGCAGGGACATCCGAACAGTAGAGCCTCTTCCGTAGCAACGGAAAGCTGAGTCATCGAAGTTCCTCCCCTGGATAAGCACCTGAGTGAGGTACTCAGTGGAGGCTGCACTCGTCGGTGCACTATAGACTGTGTACTGCGGGGTGTGGCCACTCGATGTGCTGCAACATCACCCATAGAGTGTGCTGCAACGTGCCCCCCTCAAAGGCACTCATGCGGTACTGCAACTCCCACTGGCTGGCCATCTACATGTTTATAAAGAAAAGGAGAGTTAGAGATCAAGTGATAAGAGATATGGATAAGAAATGACAGATTACTTAACTAATTCCTTAAGGCTTTTAATCAGGTATTTCTACCCCTTAGTCTTTATATAAGTAAACCTTTATAATTTCACTCAAAATAACTCCAAATGAAGGTAGGAGGGTTTAAAAAGATAGTACATTACAAAAAAAAAATTCAGCAAGCATCTCATTCTGAAATTTTAAGAAAAGAGATATCTAAAGTGGCATCCTTAGTAGTTTGAAGATGACTTCTTAAAAGGACCTTGTAGGGATGTTTTAATTATTTGTGAAAACATTTTGGATCTGTTTTAAAGTCCTAAAAGTAGTTTAATATTCTCATATTCAGAGAGCATCTCATCTCTCAAAACTAGAACTATTTTGAACAAGATGAGAGGAGCTGATCAAAAAGAGTCTTTAGATGAGAAAAGAATGCTAAAAGGAAAAAGATTAGCAATCCTTTCTACAATTTCAAAACTATTCCTATGGTTAAATTAAGTTGAAAAGTTTTATTTCTAAGTCCAAATTTATTAACCATTCTACCTAGGGCATGTCCTATAGTCAGTATGGCTCTAATACTAGGCGCTGTTACACCCCTGGGCGTGTATTACTTGAAGATCTTATGTGTATACCGTGCTAGTCTCAGGATTAAAGGCTAGCACACACATTCACAACTTTTGGCATCACATCCATACAATCTCATACTAATGTAAAGCAAAATGGAGTATTCTACTTAAGCTATTACAACAGTTATTACAACAACGACCAACCGGCCAAATAAAAGCAGTCATTAGAGAAAAGTAAATAGCAGCGGAAGACATAGTAATAGTAGAAAAAGTCCAACGGCATGCCCAACTGATCCCACAGGCAACCGATAAGGAACAAGGCCTAAGTAGACCCATCATCGAACCCCTCGGTGCCAAGTGCAAGGAACTCGTCGTCTGTTGTCGGCTCATCTGCAAATTCTAAACCAACAACAATAGCAAGATTGAGTACTTGTGTACTCAGGAAGACTTGTAGTGTATCGAAAAAATCATATCAGATGCAAGGCTATCAAGTGAATGGCTTTACTCTACAAGTTATTTTGCTCAAAGCCAGTTTTATTTGCAATAATCATAAGTAATAATTTGCAACGGAAATTTGAAAGAGCAATATTAAGTAAGTAAGTACAACACAGTAAGTAAAGTAACTGAACAAATAACAACAACACCCGCAATCCTAATCAATGTTTTGCCATAGAAATGGTACTCACAAATTCATGTTTAACCATAGAAATGGCAGTCCTGCTATAAGCATAGCAAATCCAATCATAGGAATGACAGTTCCGCTATAGACATAGCAACACAGCCATAGAAATGGCAGTTCACTCAACAAATGAAAAACCCCATGTCATTACCCCAATCTTTTGTGACAAAACAGTTTGAAAAACAAAGCTACCGCCATACCAGCCGCACTAAGCATGCTCATGACCGCGAGCGCGGCTATTCGAATAGTTTATCACTCTGTAGAGGTGTACAACTTTATCCATAGTAGGCGGTATTCCAGTTGCCTGGAACATCTTTATATCACTGCTCACTGCCGAAGGTAAGCAGCCTAGAGTTTGTGACGCAGCCTTTACATTATCTAGTCCAAACATTGCCCTAGCCTTGCGAATCATTATCCTCATCCGTCGAGTTAACAGTAAAAATAATAAAGATAATAATAAAAGTACACATCGAATGAGGAGCCTCACTCACCCAGATTGAAACCCGTTGAGTGAGTCCCTCACTTCGCCTGGAAGGAAACTTGTTGAAGTGAGGCATCCGCAGTTGTGTCGGCATGCTGGTCCTTTGGCAATGCGCGCACTACTTCTGCCTACCGTCGTGTAAGGCTAAGATTTTGATAACTTAGTTAGCTATGTCTACCCCATCCTAGCACATATGGTTGTACGATTAGGTCATAGTCCCGGATTTGCTGGCTTCAATCCTTAATTGACTACGGGCGAGATCTCCACCCTATCTACTAGTGAGTTACAATTCTCACTCTTTCAGAATACAACATAACTCGCCCGCGTCTAATTAAAAACTAAATTTTTCATTTTTTTTCATACAAAATAATAGAGGTACCTCCTCTGGACCATTTTCAAAATAAACCCAAATTCTCAAATTATCATAATGTATTTTATCAATTTTTCGAAAAATCTATTGTTCTAGTGGCATTTCTGCGATAACCGCACTAGAAAATTCCCAAATGACATTACATATTTCCTAACCCTTATTCTTAAGCGTACAACAATAAGAAATCAATATTTCAAGGAGGCATTTGTAGGAAGTAGGATTTACAACTACCTATTTTCCCAAACATAGCAATTTCATACAAACATACACACATGCATAATAGGATTTGCAAAAACAAAGTACAATAATTAAAATATTGGGATCAACATGATCAAAGGGGGTGCTTGCCTTGCTCTTGATGTTCTATAGTCATGGTAGATTGATCGTCACAAAAATAACCTGAATAATCGATGTCTAAAAAGAGCTAGAAACGAATTAAATAACACTCAACAAATTAAACAGTAACCAAAAATAAATATGTTTACATATTCATGTATATTATGATTTTATAAAAATTTAGAGACAAGTTTCAATCAATTTGGAGTTTCGTAGCAAAAGTTATTAAGGTTTTATTTTAGTTCGGTTGAGAAAATCAAAGGAAATTGAGAAATACGCTTTCTAGTGGAGAAAGCGGTAATCCCGCGCATTTCTAAAGAGGTTTACACCTTCCTAAAAGGAAAACGTATTATCCTCACAACTAAAAACATACTTTCTAAATTTGATTTGATTTTGATTCTGTTGACATGTAGGGTCCATCGTCATGACTTAATCTCGTGGTGTCGCGGCGGACCGAAGGTCGTGCTGATGCGATCCATAAGATGGTGAGCCGTGTGCTTAGGTGACTGTGGGGACCGCATGTCATAGACTTAATAGGAATTAACGTTTTGGTTTAAACTAACGAACCGGTCCCACACGTCAGTGATTCATTAGAACTAACTAAATGGTTAAACATTTAATTAGCCCTAATGGTCGTGATTAGGCACGGTGATGACGTGCTACAGTGCCGTCATCGTTGTGTCGTGCGGTGGCGCGAGCGCTCGCGCGACTCGCCGGCAATGCGGAGCTTGACGGCGCCGATGAGTGCCAAAAATGGAATCTATGCACTAATGCGCACTCGCCAGCACCAACGGTGTGGCCTAAGATGGCTCAACGCGGTGGCGCGTCGGTGACAAGTGAAGGAGCGGGTACGGCAAATAGTGACAAGGCAAACGAGCTATACTCGTGACGATGTAATGCATGTATTAGCAACTAGGGTTTACTAGGAGTCTACCGAAATGATGCAGAGGTCCAGAGATGGTCGGAGACATGCTGTCGATGGTGAGTCGCGACGGCGAGGTCAGTCTTGCGTGGAGAAGAGGCGTGGCCGAAGGAGAAGACCCAGCGATGGTTGGAGAAGCTTTTGGGTGCTCAGGCGGTGCTCTGGGTGTAGCCGATTGGTCCGGAGCGCAATGAATCGCCGGCGGGGCTTGAAGTGGCAGTTCCGGCCGGAGACGAGGAAGAAGGCTCGATTTGGCCGTTCCTGAGGATCAAAGGTAAAATTGAATGAGGGGAAATCTTTAGGGGTCTCTGGAATACAAAGTGACATGATAGGAATGACTAGGAACTCTTCAGTTCACCAACAATGGAGGTGGTGGCGCATGGCTGTTTTAGGGTTTTTGCTCCCTGAGCTCTAGAGCTCGAATGAGTGAGGGAGGAGCGAAGTGAGTTAGCGTATTGGCTTGGAAAAGATGAAACGCAGCTCAGGAATGTCCTTTTATAGACGATGCGGCGGAGATGGACGAGGTGGAGCTCAGGCAACCGCAGGAAATCCGGCGGAGCTTCACGATGTTGTACGGGTAGGGATGGGTGCGGTGTGACCACACGACGCGACTGGAGTAGTTGGCCATGGAAAACCATGGGTGAGGCGGTCAAAAACAGTGTGCGGCGCGACGGAAGGCTCGCGGTGCCGCACTGGAGCGCCCGAGCGCGAGGTGGACGACGATGCTTGTGGGTGGGACCCATAGGTCAGTGAAACAAACAAGAGTGGCTCGAGTCAGTTTGAAAGAGTGGGTTGGGTTAAGCCAAGTGGTCCGATTCGGAACATTTCGACGGTCCGATCGAAAATGGATAGTCCTGATCGAGAGTGTCATTTGGATGGTCTAAATGACCCAATTGATTTGGTCGATCCGATCGAGATCTAACGGTGCGCTTGTGTGCTTGCTTGTTCGGATAGTCTGATCGAAATTGAGCGGTCCAGATTGCGCGTTCGTTCGGACGGTCTGAACGGCCCAATCAATATGGACGATTGATATCAAATCTAATGGTCCAAATGACTTTGCACTTATTTCGGACCAGGTCTGCTCATGGAGATGGTCGGGTTCAACCATGAGGCTTCGGTTTGGGTCCAAGGAACCATACGAGGTTGGGTTTTCGAAAACAAAAGGGTAAGTCTTTAAGGAATTTTTAGATAGACTTGCACAATTCCAAAAATTCTGAAATTTTTACAGGATGATCCTGACTCTAAGATTAACTTTGTACAAAATTTCCAGAGGTTTTTCATGCATTGCATTTTTCTCTAAAAAAATTCTCAACATTCTGCCCTAGGGTTTGACTAAGGATCTAATTGATTTGACTAGCCCTTTCAACATAGCAAATAAAATCTAAAAATTATGAAATTTTTCAGAGGAGTCACTAAGATGATCTAGAACGTAGAAAAAAAATATTTCCAGAGGATGATCACAAAATTTGTTTTAAAAGTTTTAAAGAACTATGCTTCTAGTCAATTGAAGTAGTAAGTTTTCAAAGTCAACAAAGCTTTCGAAAGAAATCCCAAAAAATTCAAATAAGAACATGATGCATAAAAAGTTTTAAATTCTACTCATTTTTATACATTTGAAATACAAACCCAAGTTTGGGCTGTTACATAGTTAGCGTTAATTAATAAAGTAAGGTCTACATGACATGTGGGCCCTCGGTCATTAGGAAAACTAATTAAGCAGTAGATTAAAGTTTGAGTGTACGACATGCGGGTCCCATCCTTGCTTTATTTGTTTGTAGACTTAGTCCATAGACCAAGTCGCTAATGTGAGGCCCCTTGGCCCTATGCACCGTCGGATGGACCAAGTCCATGTGGACTGCGGTTCCACTGTCGGTTTGTCGATTTTCCGAATAAAAATAAATAGAAAATAAATTAAAAACCTAGTTGGACTTGTGAGCCACAAAGCGTTTTTCTTAAAAAATAATTTGAAAATAAACTAAAAATTGATTGGACCCCACTTGTGGATCACAGATAATTTTCTTAAGAAAAATAGAATTAAAATCCAACAGGACCCATCTGTCAGAATTTCAAATTGTTTTGGAATTTCTCTTGGGTCAAACTTTGGAGAGCTCATTCTCCCTCATTTTAAATCCAAATAATTTATTTGAAAGTCGTTTTAAGCTTAAATAGATTCCAACGTCGCCGAAAACTTCTCCACTGGTTCAGGACAAGACCAAGACCCAATAATATCCATAGTTGAGGAAGGCAAGTCCTTACAATTGATCATGTTAAACATACTTTTCAGATACAAATTATGTTGTTTCAAAGTATTATTTGCATGCTTAATATTAATTATGAAATGCTATGTTAAATTTTACTACTTAGCTACGCCAAATGTTGTTATTACTATTCCCTTTCTTGATTGTTGATAACCTCTTATACCTTGTCACCCTACGTTAATTATTACATTAGTAAATTTCCCTTGATTAAACAATAATGATTATTGGTTGTGCTTAGACACTGCTGGTGGTTGAATTGAATACGACACAAACATTGCCATTACAAGAACTTGTGTTATATTGTGAATCGTAGTGTGGTAACATGGGTTACCACTAAAAATAGGAAAATGCTATATAAAATGGTGGATACATGGGCGAGTGGTTGGTATGAAATCGGTGCAGAGGCATGCACGAGAGTTGGGTTTATGGATTGTCTCACCTAAGTATATTAAGGACCGAATCATGTGCTGCATTTCTAAACTAATAAACTATGCAACCACAAGTCTAGTATGGAATAGACCTGACCAATTACTTTGCTCAGTTTATGGTATAAACCCCGCGCGTAGTGGTAGGTTTGGAATCGAGAAGCGCGAGCGGCTCCCTAACAATGGAGGGTACCTCATTAAAAAATGTGTCCTGTAATGGAGCATTCTAGGGGTGCCTCGTAACGGTCACTGTTCTAGTGTTGAGTGGTTCCCCGCTGGAGCGGGTCAAGTGTCAGGACTATGTATTAGATAAGTCTTGTTATGATCGTTTGTGTCACACGCCCAAGGAAGCGTGTCATGGCCGACATTATGAGTTGATCATATCTTGTGCATAGAGCTATACAACCTCTGCAGAGTGTATAATCTATTCGAATAGCCGCGCCCCGGTTATGGGCATTGTGTAGAAAGCCACACTTTGTTAGTTTTTATAAAATGTGGAATGAGGACATGTTAACGTAAAATTGGCTATAGCGATGATTTAGGTGGATGGAACCTTGCTATATGCTGAAACATGCTTATAATCAACACTTTGGTTTGAAGTTAAAATGGTTAGGTCATAGCTTTGGAAAATAACTATAGTATTTGACCAAAACCTACTTTGTGCTAAACTAACCATAAACCCCTCATTTGGTCCCATTGTTGCTCAAATACGTGGATTCAGATTACGAAGGTAAAGACCCAGTGTATGGATATTTCTATACGTCTGGTTATGGAAATGAAGATGATGGCGATAATTAAGTCATAGCCTCAATCGTTTGCCTGCAGCAACTCATGGAGGCATTTTTTGTTCATTTATCTTTACGCTTGTTTTTGTAATATTAAGTACTCTTTTACTTATACATACGTATGGACGTGATATTCGCTGATAATTATACTATGTGAGCTAGCTACTAATCATGATACTAGCTTGGGATATACATATCTATCTATATCTATACTAATTGGAGGCACTCCTAGAAGCCTCCATATTAATCCTAGGAGATAAAAGGTAGAAATTCCCACATTAATCGGAGAAAAAGAAAAATGTTAGAAATTCCCACATTAATCAGAGAAAAAGGAAAAATCCTAACCATCCAATTTAACATGTGGTAAATCTGCGGCTTGGATTTATTTTTTTAGCCCACGTGCAGGCATGCTGATTGACCTACGTTGTATTTACTAATTAGAGTTGGACTATGGCATTCCAATATCCAAACGTACATGGCGTTTTCGTTTTGAATGCATATAGCTTCACCAAATAACCGTGTAGGATGCAGATACTAAATAATGACATCCGAACAAGTGAGAAATTAATATAGCCGGATTTCTACATGAGATCTTAATGTTAACGTTAAATCTATAGCATTATAATCTGGACTCACCAAAAAATCGAAGGCGTAAATATATAGATTTGTCACTTAAACATAAAAACAAGATTTTAAATTGTATAAATTTAAAACTTATAGAATTTTGAGCAATAATTTCGAACTAAAAAAATATATGTCAAATTCATATTAGTTAGGAGCTAAAAGTTACAAAAATTATTAGCCCTAAAAATAATATTTAAAAAATATTATGTCCGTACATCCGCACGGGCTGATGACTACTACTCTGAATGCAAATATGGCTCGACAATATGTAAAGCAAATCAATTAAGTGCATTGGCCGTGACGAGATGGACGATCGAAAGCACAAGCAATCAGGGATCCACATATGTAAAAGTAAGCAAGCCACATGCACGTAGGTACAGAAAGGGAGAAGTCAGAAGTGACCAGCCATTAACTCGTCGCTGCTCTTTAGTCAAGATGGAATCGATGTAGCCCTGGTGGTACCTGTGTGTCTCGACAGGACGAGACACTCATTTAACAGCTGCACAGCAATTGCATGTAAATGGACGGATATAGATAGATCGCAAGCGATAAGATTCTCCAATACTATATGTTGTCCCATGGTCCTACAGCAAAAGGCACGAGCACACTACGCTACAGTGCCACTCATAACATGCGCCACTTATCCGTTTTGCCGATTGGCTAACTTAATTTTCTTGTCTTCCAACGAGGAACCTTAGCTCTTTTTTTTTTCTAAAGGCGTAGCAGGAGAACTATCAATACTATATTAAAGACGGATAGAAAACCAAGATTCAACAATACAAACTGCACAAAAAATTGAACGGAAAAACAAAAAGAAAAAAAGACACAAGGAACTCAAAAAGAAAACAAAGAAAAGCCGAAGGACCCCCTAAAACCCCTTTAGAACCTTAGCTCTTTTTTTTTTCTAAAGGCGTAGCAGGAGAACTGTCAATACTATATTAAAGACGGATAGAAAACCAAGATTCAACAATACAAACTGCACAAAAAAATTGAACGGAAAAACAAAAAGAAAAAAAGACACAAGGAACTCAAAAAGAAAACAAAGAAAAGCCGAAGGACCCCCTAAAACCCCTTTAGCCGAACTCTCCTTGTTCCATTCACCCCTCACTGAGTGAAAACCTTGGAAGATGTTCTTGCTCATGCTCGTCGGCGCTCTCCAAAGATAAGACCTTCACTTTAGATAGCATGATTAAGGAACTTTGGCCTGACGCTGCATACTAATCCAGGGGTTATGAAAGCGTTGCATCGCCCGAGAAAAGGTATACAGGTAGACTGCTTGCCCCGCTTAAAACAACGAGCATGATCATAACCTTAGCTCCTGTACTCCGGCATGCACGTACATGGACTGATGCACAACTACATGTTGTACAGGTCCAACTCTACACAAAACAACAAGCACAAACATATGCTTGTGCGTACCTACATACATAAGCGACAATACGTGCGCATATACTACATATTTTTAGCTCATGTTCTTCAATTGCATGCAGGCATGGTGGCGTATACGTACATAGTACATAATAAGCTTACATATGATTTAGCCGATCATACACATACATGGTACATAATTCATTAATTCACTCATTATCAAGATTATTCCATCGTTTAGTAAATAGTTGAGAAGATCATATCTTCCAACTCCAGTTCGAATAGATCAGAGCTAGAGTCACTCTCCCAACCATGATCACCATCTTCTTCTCCTCCTACCTGATGATCATCACTTGATGCTGCATCGAACACCGTCTCATTGTGCTCCTCCTCCCAAGCACTGCACCTCACCACCCACCTCTCCTCGTCACCGCTGCCCCTCACAACCCTAACACCCTGCAACCTCCTATCCCCCATCACCACACCCAAATCTTGGCCACAACCTCGGATGCTAGCGGCGGTTGTGGCGTCACTGCTCGACGAGGAGACCTTCGGCGGCTCGTCGACCGCCGACGTACTTGCCGCCGGCGGAGGCTTCTTACGAAAGCTCGCCTCCGGCGATGACACCAAAGAGCCGAAGAAGGCTGCTGTCTTGCTCCTAGTCTTGACTCCCAGCTGAGCGTGGTAGCTTTGATCTTCCATGTTCTTGTCATGCATCATCTTCACTTGGAATATCGTCAGGTCTTCAGGCTCCCGGACGGCGACCGGTCTGGTGGCACGGTCGGCGAGGCCGTCAAAGTAGCGCGTCGCTCCGAACACGTCGAGCTCGCCGGTGCTGCCGTACTGCCGGCGGCTCTGCATTGTGAATGCTTGAGATGGTGGAATGCGGATAGCTAGTGTGGGTGTGTTCGTGTGCGTTTGTGGGGTTACATGTGTTTATAAATAAAGTTGTGGAGGGGATGTATCATGTATGTATGTTGCTGGACATGGGGCTGATCGAGAGGGGATAAATTGAATGGCAGTATGGGGCTGGGGAGGCAGCACAGTTGCCCTAG
Source organism: Phyllostachys edulis (assembly GCA_036346405.1). NCBI lineage: Eukaryota > Viridiplantae > Streptophyta > Magnoliopsida > Poales > Poaceae > Phyllostachys > Phyllostachys edulis. Next base: position 76,070,090 of record CM070549.1, on the reverse strand, counting down.
TGCATCCAATGTCATAGTAGCAAGAAAGGAATGGGTTTTCATGAATGAAAGTGTAGCAATCTCATCCTTGGTTTCCGGCTAATCATTGCAGTGCCCCGATTGGCCATGTCTACTCCACTCCAGCTGCATGTGAATCTTGCTTTGTCATAAAGACAGAATGTTGTAACGAGTAGTAAAAGAATGTTGTAATAACAGAATAACGGAGAAAACCAATTTTTTTTCTTGGTTGTCTATGCACATATAAGTTGTCATAACTTCTGCAAAAAGTAGGTCACATTTTGTAACCATTGAATCAAAATCTTGTGCCGTCAATCCAAACCCTAACCCCCCACCCGTGCCCTGCTGTCTACTGGGCAAGCCACACCCTAACGTTGGTGGCTCACCGGCGTCGCTATACTTCTGCCTCTTGCTGTAGCTGTCAGTGCCACCCACCACCTCCTTCACTGTGCCGATAGCCACCACCTCCTCCTTTTGCGCCCCACATTCTTCCCCATCTCTGGCAGCTCAGTAGCTCACTGTCATTGGATTTGGATCCACCAGGTACCACCACCGCCACCGTCTCCTGCCACCCAAAACCCTATCTTGATTCCTTAGATCCGTCACTGTCCCGCCTTCACCACTCATCGTGGGGCTGCCCAGCGTTGAGTTTCACTAGCTGTGGGAACGGAGGCTAGAGGTGAGCAAGGTCCGGGACACCGAGAATGTCTGTGCGGTGGCGACGATGAAGCTAGGTTTTATGGTGGGAAGCAATCCACGATAGATGGCTGTAGGGCAATACCAGAGGCTGAGGACGGGGCAGCACACCCTTACGAAAACCCACAATTCTAGTTAAGATCTTCCCTCAACAGATATCCTTTTTCCGCCTAACTATTTGTCGATTTTTATCCTCATATGAGTAGCTCGAAACCGGCGATTGCTACTGCTCCCAGCAGACAGGGGCAGAAGTTGACATAGATTAATTAGCAGCACAAAGTTCTAGCACCACTGTACTCTGGGCTGGGCTCAAATTAGCACCACAAGCTCCGACGACTAGCCGTTGGTTCAGGAGATGCACACGTACATCATCTGCTGTGTTTGTGCTTTGATGCGAAATGGAGCCCACAGATGACACAAGGAAACACACATGCCTGGTTCTTTTTATGCTCTTTCGGTTTCAGCCAAACAGTTGCGATTAATTGAATTGGCGCAGTCAATGTGCCAAGATGCAAGACGCAAGCCTCGCAAGAGACTTGGGTTGAGGAAAGATATGAAGGGGACCATGATCTTGGTAAGATCAGATAAGAAAGTGACATAGATTAAATATCTTTCAATGGAGGTGATCCAGAGTTCCAGACAGTATGTGCATGCCATGAGTGTTTGGATAAGAATGTGTGCACGAGGCATTCATTTCGTTTGGTATCCTGTCGATCAGCTGTTATCTAGTCAGAGAAGACTTTTTGGCTCTCTTTTGTATTAAAAGAGCAGCACGATCTTTTACTGATATATTACCATATAGCTAACTTCCAATGGTTCAAGCTTAATTAGGCCATGTATCGAAATTGGAAACTTTCCCAAATTTTTGCAGGAACTTTCCAGAAAATATCCGTTGGGCCGTAGGCTCAGCCGCTTTGGTACGGTAGAGAAGAGTTTACTGCCGAGCAACTAGTTAAATACAATTAGTCAGAGAAGATAATTTGATATCTAAATTAGGTGGCCATAGGCTAGAGAAGAGTTTACTACCGAGCAGAGAATATTATTGGTACGGTATACATGTTATCTTTTACCTCAAAACAACAACCCATAAAATAACAGAATAATCGTACCTTACATTGTTCAAAAGGAATGGTATATTCACTACAGAATTGTTAGTTTCCCGAGTGCCCAAAACACTCGGGAAAGTCTCCAAAACACTCGGAAAAGTCATTCCCGAAGGTCGGCCATCGGGAAAAACCACTCAGGAGCATTTAGTCGGGAAAAAACTGGTTTCCCGAGTGTTCCCGAGAGTTACACTCGGGAAAAATAATTTTCCCGAGTGTTCCTAATTACACTCGGGAAACAGCAAACACTCGGGAGAATAGGTCACACAACGAGTTCACCCACCATAACAGAATACTTTCCCGAGTGTATATCGACCAAGGACACTCGGGAATCAATTTTAATTCCTGAGTGTTTTTCAACGGACACTTGGTAATCAATTTTAATTCCCGAGTGTTTTTCAACAGACACTCGGGAAACAATTTCAGTCCCGAGTGTTTTACAAGGAATAACACTCGGGAAATAGGTTGTCAGCCACACAGGAAACATGCTTCCCAACGAATGCAGCACAATTTTATACATACAATACGCATTTCATATAATGCATATTCCACCACAAGGTATCACCAATGCACAAATTATTACATATATAGATTCGACAACAACATTGACATAATATTCGAGTTCACAATACAACGTTCACATATATACACCCGACATCCAAGTAATACAACATTCACATATATAGATCCGACATTCAAGTAATACAACATAGCATCCAACACTGGACATATCCACTATAATAGAAAGGATCTTAGCTCCGGTGATTCCTCGCGAAGCTCAAGCATGTAATTTGCCCTTTTTTCTCCAATGCCCTACACATTCAGCAGTGGGTTAGTAGGAGAGGAGTAATCTAGGGGTTCACTATCTTTAAGATTCAGAGCTAACCTTTAGGCTTTTTAACTGCTCCCTGCAATCATTATAGAAACATGCGTTAGAGAAAAAGAAATAATGTCAAATCAGTGATAAGTTGAGGATCATACTCACTTATTAGCACTGTTGGGAAAAGTCAAGCACTCTTGAACTAGATCTTCAGCTTGCCCAAATTTATGCAGAGAGACCCAATCTAAATAAACCAACTGATATCTGACCAGAAATGCACAATAGGCTGCTAATTATACTAAACTTAGCTTGTTTTACCGCAGTTGTCGCAACAACTATTACATCTTCCTACACAGTTGATAGATTGTACTTGATTAGTTAGTAATATGAGAATAGCAACTTCAACACCTGCATATTACTTGTGTATGAAAGTGTAACAAGTAATTAGTTAATATGGTTAGTTATGTACCTTTGATGATTTGGTGCTTGGAGAGAACAATTTCCTGTACAACAAAAATCAATTTAAGTTGTTGTTACAGAAGAAGAAGAGAGTGAGTGACATATTTCCAGTACTTAATAGAAGGAAGGAATGACCTGGACGAGTTTTGGTATTCATAGACAAGTTCTCATTTGACTTTAAGGAACTTTTAGCACTAATGGATAAGTTGTAGCACTGTTCGTTGACCACTTGGCTTGAGCGAGAGGCCAAGCTAATAGTAGAAACTGCATCTTGGCAGGACACTTCATCCTGTAGGAAGCAGGAAGAAAGAAAACAATGCATGAAACCAAACAAGAGTGAAGAAATACTTGTACATCATCAAGATAGCATATAGATCACTATTTCCTAAAAGCATGAGAAAAGTTCGCAACAATCTAAAAAATGAAAAAAACAGGGTCAGTTTTGCATTGTTGGAGTGTGTAAATACTATAACAAATTGCATGTTTGTTCACGATGTATAGAATGTAGTCAATGTACTAAATGTCGGTGGATCAATGTGACAATGACAAATCCATCTCACAAAGAATACACTGTATTAGTTTATCAAATATCCAACCTATACAGCACCGTGTTCAACGTTTGGAAAAGACAATTTGAAAAAACTGTATAGAACAGCTCCTATGTATCGCTGATTTAGTATGAATCGTGAACTAGAGTTGCATGATCACACCTTTAAGCACTAGCATCAGCACACTATGCCATCCAATTTGTTAGCAACATTTTAACAATGATTGAATCCATAGGGCCTCGTGGAATGTAATGCTATTGGTTTCAACCCAAGCTCCTATCATCATGCATGGCACTGACCATTTCATCTTGAATCATCTACAATTAAGATGCAAACATTATGTAAGGGTTGGGCTGAGCTAGAGGGGGGCTTACCAGTTTAGCAGTTCACTCTGGACCAAGAATAGAAATTAAGTTCAAACTTATTTTTCTAAACCAATGTTTGTATCACAAAATAGGGATTAAATAATATTTCCTCAAAGTACAGCATGAAAGGAAAATAGGACCTTCCAATTGACCAAGACAGCACTTGGCACTATTATGAGATGTGGTCCATAATTCCCTTTAAACTCCATCAAGTATGCAATCAATGCCATAACATGTTTAAACAAATGGTGCAACCAAGAAAAGAGATTCCTAGATGCATGTCATCGAGGGAGAAGAGGGGAGAAATCGATAATAAAGCAAAATATCATGAGATAATAAAGCATCCACTGAAGGCCTACCTGGACAACCAGCAAACCGAATTGTAAGATTTTTTTGTGACAGACTGACAGGCCATAAGTATATTACCATTACACACAAACAATTTAGTTAAAAGTAAATGTCATACAAGCTGGTAGTCCCTTAAAGTTCCTGTGCCTTGTAACTCTCTCATTCATAGCATGCGCCAAAGTATAGTACCTAAAAGAATATAACAAGTGAAAGCTTATTAAGGCTGAAAAGTGTATTTTGAAGACCTCATTGATCTGCATAAATTTTATCCCAAATGTCAAATAGAATAATTATGGCTCCAAATTAGAGAACAAATTGTATAGGAAATTTACTCAGAGTCGAAGCATATATGAATTTAATTTACAAAGTGAGTCGGAAACAAAACATTCCAATAGAACCACATTCTCAATCGTCAATCACTTACTTGTTAATGAGACGTGTTCTCCTTGGTGCATTCATCTCAGAGAATGTGTTCCTTATCATAACCTCGACCATCACATTGTGCAACAAACCTTCACTTCTTCTTTAGAAAGACCTGTTAAACAAGCAAAGATGCTCAATTATTTATAGGACCCGGTGACAACAAGCAACATGCTCAATTATCTCATCCTCCACTGCTGTCCTTGGATGTACAAGAAGTTGGGCTGCACCTCCCCCTGCGCCTCGAGGAACTACTCAGGTGTTGGATTGAACAACGTGTGCACCTGCATTCAAAAGCTCCCTCCTTCAGCCCACAAGCAAATCCATCCACCCCGCACCAAGCCAGAACACCAACTAACCTCCAGTCTCCCCAACGAGCTGAGCTCATGGAACGGGTACAACGGCCGCATAAAAAACACATAGGCAAAACACATGCGTGAAGACAACTAAGAATACAGAATAAAGGATTCTTGTAGAATTCATTTAAATCATCATATTTTCTACTAACAGCAGGGAACTCCCCTGTTGTATTCCCTAAAAAAATATTATCTACCATCATCACAGATCCAAGGGAAGCATAAACATTAGTGCACCCCAAAAGTTGGCATCCAATAAAAAACAAAAATGATTTTGGATTTTAGTGAAAGGAACTTGATAGCCTTTTTATTTCAGAAAAAATAAAACCTAAAGGGGAGAATAAAACATCATGTTGGCATAAAGCCATGTACATCAAGGATGCAGAACTGTGTTGAAAGTTGACATGATGAAATATAGAGCTTATGGAGTGTAACAAAAAGATATAGAAGGCCCGCATAATTATTGCTAGTTTGCGGACACAAAAGCGTATTTGAAAGGTCATTGAATCTTCCACTCACACACTAAGCAAAGCTTAATGTTAAGTTTTGTAATGTCCATTTATTTTCCTCGAAGTCAAAAGGGTCATATCACCTTGTAAAAATTATGACATGCACCTCAAGAATGATAAGAATATTACATTGACAAATAATTAGACATAGATGATAATCAGCATTGCAACTATCGTTTAATACAAAATATGACATAGCAAGAACAGAGTGAAATATGCCTTTAGATATGTGCAACAGATTATGTCATTATCTATTAGCCACAGTATATCTTCGAACAAGCTGCTCATATCATGGGAGATGATTCCTAGGAACAAAAACCCTGAACCTGTAAGCAAATGAAAACAATAATCAGGCATAACAAAGGTGTAAATAGTTTAGTATTCAGTTTAGTGGAGAACATGGAACAAACAAAATAATGAAGTTCCCAAATCCATGGTAATAACAAATGTAATTTTACCCTTCAAGAAGTGGAAGTCGCCCTAGAGGGGAAAACAGTTTCGCTATTGCTTCTAGTGAGTCTCTAATGTGTGTGGTTTGCAATTTTAAGGCCTTCATAAATTCAACAAACTCTCTGTACTCTGCAATACTGAGCTTTTCTCGAGCCTAGTAAAAATATCCAAAATTGAAGGATTACTATTATCTCATACACATAGTGCAAAGATGAATATACTAACAAGATAGCACTTTTTCTGGAAAGCACTATACAAAATTAAAGCTCATGTGTGGCCAAAAACCTATATGACTCGTGATAAAAAATTAAACTATGCAATCCATTTAGAGCAAAGATAAATGTATGTGTGGAATTAATTAACTACTACTGTAAAACTACAGTATCAATTTATAAGTCCGTGAAGTCAGTGATTAACCAACAGGAAAGATGACTTGCATCCGAAGTGCAAACGTATCTCATGTTTCCATATAAATGTATGATTTAGTTATAAATTATTGAATAGAAAGGAACAAGAGGGAAGAGGGTTACAAATTTACAATATAGCAATAAATGACAATTTCAGTGTAAATGTATGATTTAGTTACAAATGTATGTATGCTGATTACTTCTTGATGCCCTTATATATGTTCGTGTCAATCACAGGGCAAATAGATAGTTCTTGTCTTAGTAGATTATAATATTGTAATTTGAAACCACGAATGGAACTGTTACAAGGTGCATATCAAACCTCCAAAGAAAAAGTTGGTAGTGCAGCCTCTGGTATAACTTCATCGATGGCGATTGGATCCTCCCATAAGGCTCCTGTGATAACCAAAACAAAGTAGGATTAAATCAAAAGAAATGCAATGATCTCAGTAATATCAACTTATTAAGCATGACCATTGAAGGTAAAAACACCACTGACCCTTGCAATAACAAGACTATTAACATTAAGGACTCTGACTATAGATGAAATATATGAATTTGAGGTCCACTGCTTTGCAGTCATTCTTTTATTACACACAATATATGAATAACATGGAAAGAAAGCAAATCATTATAAAATGCTTGAGAAAAACATCCTTGAATCATGCTTGTATATAAAAAATATATATATCAACCCATGAATACTTGTATCCTCGACTAACCATAAATTAAATATGTTGGCAATACATCATTTTGAGCCAACAAATACATGCATCAATCACCATTTCACCACAGCCATCCCTCCTGCACATCCATAAGCCCCCAGTTCTTCGCATCACAGAGCAAGGGATCAAGGAGTAGAGAGGAAAGGGGGTGGTACCTCAGTGCTAGCCACGACCAAATCATCACCATCACTTCCCTCATGCATGACCATATAGCAATCCACATTATCACCTCACCTTGCATAAACAAGAATTGTCAATTATACTTCAAAAATTAATTCAAACTAAAGCTCATGAGCAAAATCAACCAAGAAGGGGAGAGGGTCTTTGAACCACATCTAGCCACAACCAAAAGTAAAACTAGAGGCCAGGGGAGCCAAGCCGCAGAGGGAGCAGAGGCGCTAGTGGCCACGGGCCGAGCTGGCAATGGGGGCGGCGACGGCGGCGAGTCACGGGTGAGCTGGGGGACCAGAGAGGAGAAGAACTTGAGTGGGCTGAGCGCCAGAGGGAGGCGGGCCGAGTGGTGGCGGCTGCCCCAGCCATGTTGGGCCGGGAGGTTAGAGGCGGCAAGCCGGCACACAAGGATCTGCGCAGAGGAGGTCTCCACAGCACCACCATTCGGCCAGCAAGAAGCTCAGTGGGCGGAGGCGGAAGGTGGAGGTGATGGGGCTAGCGGCTTGGGGAAAGGAAGGAGGAGGGGAACGAGGCGGGGGTCGGGGCAAGAGTCGAGAAAGAACAAAGGGGGACCATCGGGGAGTGGAGAGCGACCACGGAGGCGGAAGAGGGACGGGACGTCGATGTCGGGTGTGGCGTCGGTAGACGAGGAGGCCGGCGGTGTCGGTGTTGGATGAGATGGAGGCGGAGGCGGTGGAGGAGGGGGGCGGCGGGGTCCGGATCTGAGAGGGAGGAGGAGGGGGGCGGCGGGGTCAAGATCTGAGAGGGAGGTAGAGGGGAGCAGTGGGGTCGAGATCGGAGAGGGAGGTGGAGGGGGCGGCAGAGGCGGTGGAGGAAGAGGAGGACGGGGAGGCGGCGCCTCGTGGAGGTGGGGAGAGACGAGGGGCGTCGGGTGCAAAGAATGGGCAGACGAGGAGGCAGGCCGATTTTGAAGGCGTGAGAAGGCTGCAGAGGCGGTGGAGGAGGGGGAGACGGCGGCGGCGGAGGCGGTGGAGGAAGAGGAGGACGGGTTGGCGGCGCCGGTCGCGGAGGTGGGGGAGGAGAGGGGAGCGGTAGTGGAGGAGGTGGGGGATTGGGGACTAGCTCGCACAATTTCGTGGCGGCAGCCAAAAAAACGGGCGCGCGGGGCGCGGTGGGGGAAAAATCATGCTAAAAATTCTTTCGCTCCCAAGTGTATGCAACGAACAGACACTCAGGAAATTACTGGTCCCTGTTGAGAACGTGTCGGTTCGCCGTTTTGGAGGGGCTCCCGTCAAAATCTCCCGAGTGTCCGATTGGACACTCGAGAAATATTTGTTTACCGAGTGTTTTATTTTCTTCCCGAGTGCTTTACGAAACACTCAGGACGTTACCGAGTATTTTCTTCAAAACACTCGGGAAACTTTGAGACACTCGGGAAAATAGAGGATTCTGGTATTGATTGAAACTAATTAAATACAATTAGATCCAAGAAAATAAATTGCCCCACACTATGTATAGAAAAATTTTATTGGTACTGCTGTCTTAATCGATGGCTAAAGACACCACATACGCAAATATGAAAAGAAGGCATGCAAGAGATAAAAACATATAGTCTTTTCTCAAACTCATTTGATAGGTGTTTCCTATAAACTTATTTTTTAGATCCTAAACATAAAGACTAAAAATCTAATAATCCGAATACATCAACAATATGATGTTTGTTTTATTTATAGGGAGAAGTGTAGAGGTCAATCTACATAGTTTTAAAAAATATTGGGCAAAGAAGCACATAAGCAAGTGAGAAAATATCTTATACTTATGGATCATAGAGTATTTTGTAAAATAATAATTTGTTGCATGATTGCATATATTTAGAGCAGGTAAGAGAGGAGAGGAATTCATCTTATCATTGGAAACCTCAAGTCGTCTAGGTCAGACAATAGCATGGGGTCAGACCAAAGAGTGATTTGTAGTTGGCCTTCCCAGGCACCATTATCCACTTTCAGGGCTTGACGCCCCACATGCATTATGTTGATGATCGGAACACAGGGTTTCCTATCAAACTTATACGGGACATATTGTGAGAACGCTATAAAAACAAAGACTCTTTATTGTTGTGCACACACTGAGTGTTTATATGAGAATATAATGGATGTTACAGAATGATCGTGATAAAAAATGTAAGAACTGAATTCCTTATATTACAGAGAACGTAGTCTGCCCCCTTTATAGTTATTGAAGGGGTGACAATGCCGCTAAAGTTGTCTCTAATCTTTACGCACGTTATTCAATAGTCTTGAACCATCATATCTTTTAGCCAACAATCTGAAGTTGCTAGATGCGCCAATAACTGCTTTCTCGTTAGTCACATGGGAAACTATCCAAAACCGCATAGCTGGTCGAACGATGTTCATAGGTGGTCATCTCATGGCTCCAACTGGTCTTCAACCAGATAACCGTTATAGAGGTAGCCTCTGGTATGTGGGTCTACTTTGACGAAGTCTTTGACTTTGATAAAAAGGTTGACCTGGTGAAGAATCTTCGTCACATTTAAGTCTCCTATTGACCCTCATTTATTTAACTTAGGGGTAAATTTCATAAAACCACATTACGATGGGCAAAACTATCATAGAACAACACTTTTAAGGACATATATCACGTAACCACACCTACATCGACCAAATGTTTCACAAAGTCGCATTTCCGTTGAATGCAGTGACATTGATATCCCAGCCCACTAGTCAGTCCGGCAGCCTCATAACGGTCCCATTTGCTGATATGGACATTTGACACACGGGTGACACGTCATCTTCCTTGCCTGGCTTGGTGGGGCTGAACCAAAATGCACATGAACTAAACACACGCATTGAACAGATTCCTTCTCCTAGATACCATCGATCCCCTCCGAAACACACGTACTGAACCGAGTCTCCCTCTGCCATTACAGCACACGTGGGGAGAAGATGAGACCAGCTCACGAGAAGTGAAGGAGAGGGGGGGGGGGGGGTGGTCTCGCCGGGGAATGGAATATGACGTGTCACCTGCGTGTCAAGTGCATCTATGTCAGCAAACGGACCGTTGTGAGGCTATGGAACTGGCCAGTGGCCCATGATGTTAATGCCTTTACATCAAATCATAATGTGGTTTTGCAAAATTTACTCTTATCTTTGAGTCTCTGGGGCTTTTCCTTGGGTGTCCTAAGTAAACTGTCTACTAAAAAAGTGTGCTTGACAGGAACATAAAAATTTGATTTTTTTTTTCTTGGCCAGGTGATAAGCGCAGGACATGCCTAAGGGCATGTTGTTTGGTTAGAAAAATGTGTTAATCACATTTTTAGAATTGAGTATTAACTTCAAAAAATATGCTTTGAAAGCTAAATAGTCATAGCATCTTAAAATATTTTGATCCTTTCTACAAATCACAATCATCTGTCTCTATTCATCACTATCCACCCACCAAATCTATCGAAAGTTAAAAAGAAGAAAATAACAGGTGTGATCAATCCCTAAATCCAAATATTTCGAATTAAAAAGAAAATATGACTCAGCTTGTTTGTTGTGATCGATACCCCCAAATCCATTGGTTCATGCGGACCTTGCAACAACATCGAAAGAAATCAACGATCGCACAGTAGTGGAGTTGGGTGCTAGTGATTCCGTGTGACACATACAAGTGATGCCATGGATCTACATGAACGTGTTTGAGGGGACAATGAGAGTGTCGGGTGGAGACACTAGTGTAAACGATGGTGCAACCATGCAAAGGCTCGTGTGACAGTGGGAGCAACTTGCGTGGTAGCACATGATAATGACTGAGGTGGTGTAGCAATAACAACCGTGACGCTAATGGTTATGATTAGCTTTACTTAATTATTAGCTAACAAAGTTGGACGTCTAATTTTATACACCTAAATCGGATGACTAACCGACACTAACAATGTTTAGGAGGGTTCAAACCATGCCTTCCGCCTCTGTTAGAATTAATCCTTCCTATAATTGTTTGTTCAATTCTAGTTTAAGTCTTAGAGATTTCGTTTTAGTTTCGGAGTCTGTTCAAGTAAAGATAGAGTAGAGGTCAACTCGTATCCGAGTAGTATTGTTTGAGTCAATGTCTGAGTCGGTTTAAGGCAGCCTATATAAGGTGCGGTTGTGTCTTGTAAGTTTTACGGCAACAGAAGATAAGCAATAGACAAAGAGAAAAGGGTGTGCAGTTCGGCACCGCAAAATTCCTCTGTTCGTCGTCGGTTTTGGTTTCGAGTACTCATCATCGACTACTATTCATCACGAGTATTGTTCATCGTGAGCACTGCTCATTACGAGCATTGTTCATTATTGAGTACTGTTCAGTTTCGATTGCTCGTGGTCGTGGAAGGAGTCGACTACATCCTAGTCGAAAGTACCTAGTCGTAGGTGGTACGACTACACGGAGTTTGGACTGGTCGAAGGGTTTCGACTACCTGGTCATAGGTGGTACGACCACACATGGTATCAGAGCTAGTGTTTGAAAATAAAGTCTTTTTGACTCCAAAGAAGGAAGCAGAAGATGGCTCCGAACAGATCTTCATCATCAACAAAGGATGGCCCAAATTCGCTATCGTACCCAATTCTCACTTCAGAGAACTACCCGGCTTAGGCTATGAAGATGCGAGTGAATATGCGTGCCCAGGGGGCCGGGTCTGGGACACAGTAGCCGATCCGGTCGATCAAAAGGGAAAGATCGATCCAAAAGGAAAGGTTGTGGAGGTCAACTTGAAGACTGATCAAACAGCATTGGCGCTGATCTATGCTGCGATACTTGACTCGATGCTCAATCAACTTGTCGGGAAGGATACAGCTCGGGAGGCCTGGGTTGCTCTTCGTACTATGCACGAAGGTGTGGATCGAGTGAAGAAAGTTCATCTACAAACTCTTTGAGGGGAGTATGAGGCATTGCATATCGACGAAACTCAATCAATAGATGAGTTCGCAGGAAAATTGACGGCGGTGGTCAATGAACTTCGAGCTCTTGGCGATAAATTGGAGGAAATTGAGGTGGTCGAGAAATACTTGCGAGTCCTACCTGAGAGGTACGTGCCTATGGTCACAACTCTTTTGTATTCCAGTGATCTAGAGAGCATGAAGCTCAAAGAGGTAACTGGGTCTCTTAAAGCACATGATGGGCTACTGAAATGTTGCAAGGCTCGCAACGATTAAGATTTGTTTGTGCAACCTGAGCTGAAGGGAGAGAACAAGCAGACTCAGCGAGATTCTTCATGAAATCAAGGTGGTCGTGGCTCTGCTTGGCGTGGCCGAGGAGGTCGTAGTCATGGTCGTGGTCGAGGTGGTCATGGAGATTTTGTCAGACGCGGCTATAAGCCTAGTCGTGGCAACAGTGAGTTCAAACAAGATAAGTCAAAAATTAAATACTTTGAGTGTGATAAAATTGGACATTATGCTTCTGAGTGCCGAAGTCATATTAAATGCTTTGAGTGTCAAATGTTTGGGCACTATGCTTCTCACTATCGAAACAAGAAAGAAAAGGTGGAAGCAAATTTGTCACAAGCCCAACAAGAGAAAGAACCAACTCTATTGCTAAACATTGGTGAAGAGAAATCGTCTGGACTCGTTATGCTTGAGGAAGGGATTCACCCAAAGCTACTGAGAATTGGTGAAGAGGTAATTGACACAGATGTTTGATACCATGACAATGGAGCTTCCAATCACATGACTGGACAGTTGGGAAATTTAGAGAACTCAACTAGGAGTTTCATGGGCAAGTTAAATTCGGAGATGGTTCTGTTGTATTCATAGAAGGAAAAGGCTCAAGTCTACTCCAATGCTAGAATGGAGAGCAAAAACTATTGTCAGATGTTTACTACATCCCAAGACTTTGCAACAATATCATCAGTCTGGGTCAATTGACTGAATACGGTTGTAATATAGCATTGCAAGGCTCTTTGTGGCTTCTACATAACCGAGATGGAAAGCTACTGATGAAGGTTCCTCGTACACCAAACAGGCTACATAAGATTCAACTGGATACACGCAAATCGATATATTTGAATGCAAGTCTTGAAAACCCTGCGTGGCTATGGCATGCGAGATTGGGGCATATGAACTTTTAGTCTTTGAAATAGATATCAGACAAGAAGATGGTCCTTGGTCTGCCACATATTGATCATCTTACTCAAGTTTGTGAAAGTTGTATCATTGCCAAGCAGACAAGGTTATCTTTCGCAGCACATGCAAGTTATAGAGCCTCACGACCATTAGAACTGGTATACATTGATATATGTGGACCAATTACACCAACTACTGAAGCTGAAAATAGGTACTTCCTCCTTCTAGTGGATGATTTTTCAAGAGTTATGTGGGTTTATATGCTTAAGAAGAAGAGTGAAGCTAAAGAAGTGTTCCAGAAGTTTATCAATCTTGCTGAAACTGAAACTGAACACAAATTAAAGGCTTTGAGATCAGACCGAGGAGGAGAATTCCTATCCAAAGGAATTTGAGGCGATCAGGAGATGAGGGCATCACCGATTCTTGATGCTCCTTTGACCCTCAAAGAAACGGAGTAGTGGAATGGAGAAACAGGGCAGTGATGGACATGGCTCGAAGCCTATTGAAAAGCAAGTCTATGCCATGCAAATTTTGGGCTAGGGCGGTAAGACATGCAGTGTATATTCTCAATCGAGTTCTGACAAAAGCGTTGGATGGCATCACACCGTATGAAGCATGGAGTGAAAGAAAACCAAACCTGGAGCATTTTAGAGTGTTTGGTTGCTTAGCATATGCTAAGGTAACCACATACTTGAAGAAACTAGATGATAGAAGCCAAAAGTTGATATATTTGGGCATCGAGCCGGGTAGCAAAGCTCACAGATTGCTTAACCCTATTGACAGTAAGATCATTGTCTCTAGAGATGTTGTTTTTCAAGAGGATCAACAATGGCAGTGGAAAGATAATCAAGAAGCAAATCAAGAAATGTGAAACTGGGTTTCTTTCACTGTTGATAGAGAGGACAATGATGAACTCGCTTCACCTATTGCCTCTACAACACCAACTGCGTCACAGTCGCAAACTATGGATACAACTGTTTTAGACACCGACAATGGCTATGAAACAACTAAAAGCTCGGCTGAGTCCGCACCAGAACTGTAGCACCTAAATACAGAAGCTTGAGGGAAATATATGAGCACACTGTGCCGATGGATCATATAGGAGATTTGTATATGATGGATGTGGAAGAACCTGCTGACTTCCAGGAGGCATCAAAGGGGAAGCACTGGAGAAGTTCAATGAAGGTTGAGTTGGAAGCAATTGAGAAAAATAACACCTGGAAGTTGACTTCTCTCCCACACGGTCATAAACCCATAGGATTGAAGTGGGTATATAAACTGAAAAGAGACACCGAAGGTAATATTGTGCACTATAAGGCGAGACTGGTTGCTAAAGGGTATGTTCAAAAACAAGGAGTTGATTATGAAGAGGTTTTTGCACCTGTGACAAGAATTGAAACGGTGAGAGTACTTCTTTCGGTTGCTGCATACTTTGGTTGGGGAGTTCATCACATGGATGTCAAGTCGGCATTCTTAAATGGTGATCTCATCGAGGAGGTGTATGTCAGTCAACCTGAAGGTTATACAGTAAAGGGCCAAAAAGACAAGGTTTACAAGTTGTCAAAAGCATTATATGGGCTCAAACAAGCACCTAAGGCCTGGAACCGCAAGTTGGATGCTAGTTTGAAGAAACTTGGTTTTGAGAGATGCAATCAGGGGCAAGCCCTTTATAAGAAACATGAAGGCACAAACAAAGTCATAATTGGTGTCTACGTGTATGACCTGATTGTCATAGGCACTAATGTTCAAAAGGTTCAGTCGTTCAAGCATTAGATGATGAGAGAGTTCAAAATGAGTGATTTAGGACTTTTCAGTTTCTATCTAGGTCTAGACATAGAATAATGAAGTCACAACATTTCGATCAAACAGTCAACTTATGAAAGGAAGATCCTTGATAAAGCTGGGATGGCATATTGCAATTCATGCAAGTATCCAATGGAACCAAAAATCATATTGGAAAAGGATGATAATGCAGAATCGGTCGATGCTTCTAATTATAGAAGCTTGATTGGTTGTTTGCGCTATTTGCTATACACCCGACCAGACCTCAATTATGTAGTAGGATTTGCAAGTCGATTTATGGAGAGACCGACCAAGACACATGAACAGGCGTTGAAGCATATTCTAAGGTACGTGGCTGACTCTATTGATCATGGGTTGTTTTATTCCAGGAAGGAACAGGCGCCGTTGCTAGTTGGATATAGTGACAGTGGCATGGCTGGAGATTTTGTTGACAAAAAAAGCACCACAGGAACTATCTTTTTTCTGTATGGAAACATAGTAACGTGGTGTTCTAAAAAACAGAAGAGTGTAGCGTTGTCCAGTTGCGAAGCTAAATTCATGGTAGCAACCTCGGCAACCTGTCAAGGAATCTGGCTAAATAAATTGTTGCAAGAACTGCAAGGGGAGGATTCTGGACCGTTTGAGTTGTATGTTGAGAACAAGGCAGCACTAGTGTTAATGAAGAACCTAGTATTTTACGAGAGGAGTAAACATATTGATACATGTTTTTTACTTTATAAGAGAATGTGTTCAGGAGGGATTGCTCGACGTACATCATGTACCAATAGATCAACAAAAGGCTGATATCCTAACAAAAGCTTTGCCGCGTGTGCAATTTCAGAAGATGTGTGATTTAATTGGTATTCATGTTCTCACTGATGATAGTCAGGATTAGGGGGGTTGTTGCTATTAATCCTTCCTATAATAGTTTGTTCAATTCTAGTTTATGTCTTAGAGCTTTCGTTTTAGTTTCGGAGTCTGTTCAAATAAAGATAGAGTAGAGATCAACTCGTATCCGAGTAGTATTGTTCGAGTCAATGTCTGAGTCAGTTTAAAGCAGCCTATATAAGGTGCGGTTATGTCTTGTAAGTTTTATGATAACAGAAGATAAGCAATAGACAAAGAGAAAAGGATGCGTAGTTCGGCACCGCAAAATTCCTCTGTTCGTCGTCGGTTTTTGGTTTTGAGTACTCATCATCGACTACTATTCATCACGAGCACTGTTCATTATCAAGTACTGTTCAGTTTCGACTACTCGTGGTCGTGGAAGGAGTCGACTACATCCTGGTCAAAAGTACCTGGTCGTAGGTGGTACGACTACACAGAGTTTGGACTGGCCGAAGGGTTCCTACTACCTAGTCGTAGGTGGTACGACCACAGCCTCCACAAGAATGTGGGTATCCTCATGTCTCCAACCAAATAACCATCAAATAGCAAGGTATTACAAAACTAAGCTACTCTTGTCTAGGTATGTAACCAAACTCCAATTTAAATGTGGCAATTAGCACACAAACCCAAACCTAATTACAAAATTGTAAAAATGACCATTAAGTTTTTTTTCCCATACATGCACATCCATATGTGAAAAAAACACAACCCAGAAAATATAAAAAATATCCCCTCGAGGCCTCGACCCTGCATCTCTTATCCTCTTTCTGTTCCTCTTCCCCTCGCGACTCACACCAACACCATCGAATCCTCACTCTCCGCTGAACACACGCTCCTCAAGGCCTCCTTCCACCAAGAGAGAGGCACTCCGGTGGTCCTGCCACCTCGAAGCGAAGGAATTCTTCTCTCATAGGAGGCGTCATCATCATCCTCCCCCACCCTACTGGATTGGTGTAGAGTGGAGATCCATCCCATCTGGGCTTGCTTGGATCGATTTATTCTTTCATTGTTAAGGTTGTTCTTTGTTGTGAGCAAGCAATCTAATCCAAATCTTTCTTTCTATCTAATCCCATCCATGCAGTTTGTTGCAGATTTGTTGGCAGTGCAGTGGAGTACCGGAGTACTATTGATAACAGTTTATTTTCCAAAAAAAATTGGTAGTTCAACCGAGCCCCATGCCCCACGTTAGGTCTGTCCCTGCTCTGTTGGGATAAGGAAAGCGAGATTGCTGGTTTCAAGGTCGGAGCTCTACAGTTCTCCACCACCATAGCCATGCCTAGAGTGGACGCCTTCATCGCCTCCTCCCAAAGAAGGTATTTCCCCATTTCCTGCTTCCTTTCTTTCTTTCGTCTTCTCTTTGCCCCCAATATTGGTAAGAAAGAATTTGCAGTTGTAGCGTCCGTTTTCGGACGACGCATAGTATCTTCTGTTCTGATTTTCGTTCTTTGCCGTAATTCAATTACCAAGCTAATTTTGAAAACTTCCTTTCTTTTCTCTCTGGTGTGTGTTTCTAATGTAATGAACGTAACATTTGAAATTCAAATACCGGGTTGGAGTTTCCCCTCTCCTTTGATTTCCCGGGCATCTCAAGTTGGGCCTCCTTCTTCTATTGGGCTCAGCCCATTCTCCTCTGGGCCAAGCCCATTTTGCCTTTGGCCCACCCAGCCCATTCTCTCCTTTTGGCCAAACCTTGCCCAGCCTTTTTTCTTCCCCCCCCCCTCGGCCTTTTCTTTGGCCCGAGCCGACTCCATCCCCTTGGCGTCTTCCTCGTGGCCGCTAGTCTGCAACGCCTGCCTCTCTCCTGGCGTGGGCGGCGTCAGGTAGGCACGCCATCGCTTGCCATTACCACTACTAGAAATCCCCGTTTTCCCTACAGTTTAAAACGTTCCCTAGTAGTGGAATTGTAATCCAAAGGAAAGTATCTATCCCTAGGGTGAGGTAAAAAAAACCTAGGGAACAAAATCATTCCCTACTGTTTACATAAATTACTAGGGAAAGACTATAGAGAGAGAATTGATTATGCCATATCAGCGTCATGGTGGCAACTTTCTCTGCTTGGATAAGCAAAACCATAGGGAATGTATTTTTCGTTTTTACCTCTATTTTTTTTAAACACCTCGCCAATTTTTTTTCTGCACACTACTTTTTTTTAAGGTGTCGCGCCAAGTTTTTTTGCTGCGCTATGTGCCCTTCACAATTTCCCCAAACCAACGCCAACCCAAATTCCCCTACCAGGCTGCCGCCCCTACCAGGCTCCCGCCCCTTGCCGCCACCGCCCAGGCTCCCCTCCTCCCCTGAGCAGTGCTGCCCCTACCAGGCTCCCGCCCCTTGTCGCCGCCGCCCACACTCCCCTCCTCCCCCGAGCGGTGCCGCCCCCTCCCCTCCTCCTCCACTTCGTCCTCCTTCAAGTCATGCCTTGCCGCCGCTCCCCTTCTCCTCCTCCCCGAGCCGTTGCCGCCTGCCCCGATGCGGCAATTGCTCCCCGACGCCGACGCTGCCGCCCCGAGCCGCCCTCTTCCCCGACGCCGACGCTAACGCTACCGCTAACCTCTTCCTCCTTCCCGAGCCACCCTCTTCCCCGACGCCGCCCAGATCCATCATGGTAAGGCATTTCATTCCTCCTCCCCGAAGCGGTGCCGCCCCTCCTCCTCCTCCGCTCCTCTTCGTCCTCCTTCAAGTCGCCACCGCCACCGCCGCTCCCCTTCTCCTCCTCCCCAGTTGCCGCTGCTGGCCGACGCTGCAGCTACTCCTCGATTTCGACGCCGCTGCCCCGAGCCGCCCTCTTCCCGACGCCGACGTTGCTTGCCCTCCTCCTCCTTCCCGAGCCGCCCTCTTCCCGACGCCCCCAGTCCATCATGGTGAGGCATTTCATTCTGTTCAATGCAATATCTTGGCTGAGATTGATGTAAATATGTTTACGAGATTGATGTTCATTCTGCTCATGTTGAAAAATGAGGTGTAAATATCTTGGTCGAGATCGATGTTCTTCGCCATGCTCTCTCATGGTAAGGCATTTCATTCTGTTCAATGATGCATAGTACAAATAAATGAATAATATGCTCTAGAATTACATAGAATCTTTTGTAGCGCAAAACCCATAGTTTGTCTTGTGAATACACTCAAGAGTCAAGATACCTTACTGGAGTTCACAACGTGTAGTTTAATTTATATAGAATACATAGCAGTAAGCATGGCTGATAAATGTGAATATTGCACCTTTTCAGGGGTGTTGGCTACCCATCATTGTGGCCAGCAGATAGCTGCAAAGAACCACTTGACGTCTGCTACAGCTTTTTGTTTGAAGTTATTGATGGTATTCTTTTAGGTGATACATCATAAATCTTGTCAACATAAGTGAAGTTAGCCTATACACTTGTTATTTCAAAAGATCATTTAACTTGTGGGCATGTTCTGACAGAAATCAGTGATTCATAAAACTTGTCAACGCATATAAATATATAATGGTTACATTATTTGGATTCATTTACTATTGGCGTAAAATAGTAAATATCTTACTCACAGCCTCTATGTAGTTCCTAACTTATGTTGTCTTTCAGATATTTTGTATTAAGATAGCAATATCGCATGGCTACGATATCATTAGTTGGTATGCCTATCAGTTGCTGATTTCACAGTTTCCAATTAGTTCTTAACCCTTAACAGACACCATGTCATGCTTGCAGGGAAGAAACATTTAACGACTTCGGAGACAAGTTGGACCATAGAGCCGTGGTGCATAACTGGTATTTCCTCACTGCCTATTTGATCTGTAATAATGGTTCCTTTTGTTCGAGCTATGCATGGACAGTATTTCAGTGTTAAATGTATGGAACCTAAATGTATTATACGAAATAAAGGGAATTACATTCACTTACTAGCTAGCATTGTAGGTTGAAATTTACACTCATTGTAAGATGTAGAGTCCATCTCCTGTCCTTCTTACTGCTATCAAAGTATAAATAATTAATATTTGGTAAATTTGCTCCTAAATTAACAGGCTCGGTGAGGATGTAGCACCAAAAGTGGTTGCTCCAGGGCTGAGATGCATAGTAGATTATTGTTTGTCACACTCTTTGTTCTATTGTTTATACTGCAACCTACCCATCAGTTCGAATACTTTATGTTTAGGGCAAAGAAATAAATGGTGTTGGTATCAACTCTACCTTTTCTGTTCACCAGGTATGATAATTTCACTGAAAACATATTTTCAATTATATATTTGGTGTGAAGACATGTTATGTGTACGCTCTTTTGCTGCATAGGATGTTGATGGAAGGGCAACTGATGTTGCTCTAGGATGGTCAGTTGCACTAGGATCTCCCTTCACATTTGCTACTACTTTAGAATAGGAGTACAAGAGTGATATCTTTGGGGAGCGAGGTGAGTCTGCTTCCCTATTTATGTTGCCTCGATGATTGCAATTTGTAAGTCTCAGAATTAATCGCTTAGTGTCCGTGAATTTTGCCGGGTGCCGCCCATGGCATTGTGGAGGCTCTGTTTAGGAGATACACAGAGCAAGGAACGGATGAAGACTCAAAGATACAAAAACATCAGAGAGGGCATCACGGAATTATCTCAAAACCATCTCAAAGAAGGTACTCTATTATCGAGCTTTTGGCATCCCTTATCGCCTTTACTTATTATAGTGTGATTTCCCCTGTTTTTACGAGGATGCTTCAAGTGTACTGCTCCTTGACTGAGGAAGGGAAAAAGAAGTTCGACAAGGCGTACAGTGCATCATATTATCCTTGCATGGATATACTCTACGAATGCTACGAAGATGTTGCCTCTAGAAGTGAAATCCGGAGTGTTGTGTTGGCTGGGCGGAGGTTTTATGTAAGTTGTGTATAACTATTAACACATCCAAGGTCTGCAGATCTCAGGCTCGTTTTGAGAGGTTTGCTGATTTGCTTGCTTTAGATGCCTTGAAGTCTCGTACCAAGGAACAAGGTTCTAGTGGGAGGCCGTAATGAAGATCAGATAATGTCGATGAAATGAGCCCAAGTGATCAACGACACAATCATGTTTCAACAAATTGTCTTAACACTTGTCAAATGAGTCGGAATAGCATCGTTTATCCATATCTATCTTAACACTGTCAAACTTGTTATTCTACTGGTCATTTGTACTTCAGTATGCATGTGTGTTGTGCACTTGTGGTGCAAGCGTGGGTGTTGTTTTTTGACTTTATGGTAGTGTGATGTTTACACTTAGTTATGTTGGTGCAAATGTGTCTCAAATAGTACTTGATGGCCTATTGGAAATATATGATATTGTTATGTTTATCTTCTGCATAAACTTTGTTTTGAATGATAATGTGAATTTAGTGTTTTTGAATATAAATAAATATTTGAATAATGTATGTATATTAAAAAAAACAATAAATTCAGTACCCCTAATGTTCATACCAAATAGTAGGGGATGAATTTCGAATTAGCAATAGGAAAATAATATTTATATAAAAATGTTCCCTAGGGTATACAAGAAACAACGTAGGGAATTTGTTGGATTCTTTCCCTAGGCTGGCAGAAAGGTAACGTAGGGAAATAAACTTTCCACATCAGATGACAATGCCACGTGGATGAGATTTCCCTACCGTTTAAAATCCTAGGGAACGATTCTTTCCCTAGGTTTTTCTAAAAAAAATCCGTAGGGAACGTTTTCTTTCCCCACATTCTTTTCCCTAGTAGTCGTTCCCTACGAATGCCACTAGGGAAACCAATTCCCTACAGTTTTGGGCATGTTCCCTAGTATATTACTCACTAGGGAAAATAGAGATTTCTAGTAGTGCCTGCTCCCTCTGCGACGCCACCGGCTTCCTCGTGCGCGCCTGCCGCCACCAATTCCCCTGGCCGCGATGACTCTGGAGCCTCCTCCTTGCCCCGTCTTCTCCACCGTGCGCCACCATGTGTCACGCTCCTCCTCGCTGTGCCAGTCCACCCGGTCCAAGCACCGCGCAATCGTCAGCATCCTCCAAAGTCTTGCCTCCCCTCACCTTGTCTTGTCACCCGCACACCATCGCCCTGGCCGCCTCACCAACCCGGCGCCCTGAGCTCCTCTGCCGACTCGCCCATGCCGCCACTGCACCTTTTCGAGAAGGCTTGGCAGCAGCAAGACGATGTGCCCGCGTTAGTGTGGACACCCGAGTCGCCGCTCCTCGCTGCGCCTCACTTGCTCCCTTGCCCTGTCCCCTCCGTCTGCAGGCCGCCCACGCCGACGCCGCCTCGGGACTGCACGACTCCAACAACTCCAAGGACCTCCCTTCCGGTTGCCTCCCTTGCTCCCGCGGCCTATAAAGCCCCCTCAGCACCCCCCCTTGAGCTCCTCATGTTGCCCCCGAGCCTCGGTAAGTCCACCAAGCAAAAGCCGCCTCTTTTCGTTTTCGGCCGCTGCCACCTCCATCGCTGTCTCGCCGCTCCAGCCATCTTCCGGCGCTGCTAACCTCATCACCGTGAGCCCCCGGCCACCAGGAGTCTTTCCCCTCAAACTCCTTCGGGGACTAGCCACAGTCGCCACCGTATTTGAGCTTCTTCCCCGCCTCCGGCCGCCGCCTTCATCACCATGTGCCGCCACCTGCAGACCTCCTCCACCCCCCCCCCCCCGTCGAGCCCATTGGCTTTGCCTTGTCGAGAGCTACCCGGTGCTCACCCTCCCCAGCTCAAGTCGCCACCGGACCACCTTCTCCACCATCACCGAGCTGCCGCCGCCGCTTAGCACCACCCACCGCCGGCGACGTCCACCCTTCCGGTGCCGCCACCCCGTCACCGGCACCGCCTCCTCGCCAGCTCCCCATTCCCATGCTCAAGTCGCCCCGCCGCGCCCTAAGCCGCCCGCTAGCGCAGCCTGCGCGTGGCCTGTTCGGACCAGCACTGTTCCCTCATAATTAGCCTTAATGGCGGTGTTTAAAGCCCTAATCGTTGTTTAACTGGTTAATTGTGTCCTAAAACCCCCTGCCCTCACCGACCCGTGGGTCCCTGCGCATAGTAAACTGCCCCATCCCCTTGCTCTCACTGCCAGTGGGCCCCGCTGCGCACTGTGCCGTGAGCCAGCCGCCCCTCTGTGCGCATGAACCCGGTCTACACTGTGCTGTGCACCGGATTTCCTCTCTCTCTTTTTTTTTCAATTCATTTAATCTTTGTTAATTCCGTTCTCCTCCGTTGTAACTCCAAAAATTATGAAATAAATTTCTAAAAATTTGTTAAATCAAGATCTTGATAATGGCATAGGACTTGATTAATTTGAAGTTCATTTGTGTATTCTTGTGTATTTATTTGCTCTCTTTGCTGTTGTGCCTTTTTCCGGTATTTTTGCCCGTTTAGGATTTGAAGACGCCGGAGATCCTCAAGTTGATCAAGACCAAGAGTATCAAGATCCCCTTGCCTTTAACCAAGGCGAGACAATACTTTGACCATATTGATCCTACATTTTATGCAAATTATATTCGTTTAAATTAACAAAAATTGCATGCTTTAATTCTTTAATCAAATGTGTGTTAAAGCTTAAGGTAGTTAAACACCCACTTGTTAATTAATTATTTGATATGCCATCCTTGCTAATTTGAATCTATTAATCCTTGTCACCCTAGTAAATATATGGTAATACTAGTTATTGGTTGTACTTAAGCGACATGCTAGTCTTGCTTAAGTACCGGGACATTAAATGTCCCAATCATCATTCTTCAAACATAAAATGATTTGGGTAGTCATTGGTGGTCCATTGACTAAAAAGTTTTGGAATAATTTGGTTTACTCCTCAAAAACCCCTAATTGCTAGTTCTATCTGGGCGGATGGTGAGGCGGTGGGTGCTCGAGGAGCACGAGAGTGGTTGGTTTGTGGAATGAACCGCCCAGATAATCCTAAGGACTTAATCTTGTCACGACCTCCCATGTTAAACAAGTACAACCATAAGTCTACAAAGTGCAACTTGGCTTATTAAAATTATTGAACCCTGAATGTGTCTCACACGGTGGAGAAATGGAACGCGCAAGCTTGGGTTCATCCAGCTTGAATGGGTGAGGTTGCCAGTGATTGTGGGTAGTCCAAAACTACACCCAACACTCGGGTTACAACAATCCCACGCAACGTATGGGCGCAACCCCATATGGGTGAGATGACTGAAGGGGCAATGTAGTTTGAAAGGTTACTGTGACGGTCGTCCAACTACATGACTACGGAATCATGTGGGGTAACGAGTATGACTATCTCTTGTGGGTAAAGTGTGCAACCTCTGTAGAGTCTAAACTGTTTAAACAGCCATGCCTACAGTCAAAGGCGGACATGGGAGTCATAACTTGACTTAGTTCTATTTCAAAACTTTTTGGGTGGTATGAAAATGGTGGAAGGGCTCACCTAGCCCTGTGTTGGATTTTCCCTAAGTCTTCGAGCTCAGTGGGTGTGGTAATTGGAGGCATCTCCAATTGAAAAGATGGATGTGTAGGGTTCCAACGGATGGAACCTCTACTATTATTAAATATTGCACATTACTTTCTTTATCAAACTGCAATTTGTTAAAATGCTAAGTGGTAGGATTTGTAATTATGATTAATTGAAAAGCTTGCTTTAGCAAATAAAAGAACTGAGCCATCCTTGCTTAACCTTGCATATATATATTATTGCATTGTGTGTTGGCTCGCGAGCACGGTAGTAGTGCTCATTCTCGCTCCTCTCCCCAAACCCTTCAGATAATGAAGACGAAGGAGACTACGCTTTCTACGAAGGCCCAAAAGATGATGGACAAGGAAATAACGAGGAGTATTATAGTTCTGTAGCTTAGGTCTCGCCCAGTCTAAGTAGACTCGTTGGTACTCGCGTACAACCGATATTATCCAGCTCTTGGTTAATATCCATTGTACACGGGTCACCCCAGTCGCTTGCCTGTGTGAGATGAGCCCTACCCCCCTTTTGCTTCCGCTGTAGATATCGTTACCTTCCTGTAATGTAATCAAGTTGGCCTTGTGTAGCCCCTTTTGTAAAACTCGAACCGTTGAGGTCTATGTTACTCTGTGTTGTAATATATTTGTGTTAGTTCACGACTTGTATGATTGATTCAGCAATGTGCCTGTGAGTGTTATCTACTAATCCAGGGAATAGCATAGTGTTTTCACAGAGGATTTGGATTCTCGGAATCTGGGTCCGACAGAGCTGATATCAGAGCATACGACTATAGAACCCCTAGTTAGATTGGTCAATTGTCTTAAGGACTTGGATCTTATCTCTAAAAACTAAGAAAAGTTTTGTCAAAATGTAGAGTATTTATTGCTTCTACTCATCATTCCTAGTTCCATGCTTATCCTTAATTTCTTTAAGTGTTACTAATCTTTTCTCCTATTTCAAAATTTGTAGATGGCTGCCCCGTCTTCCGAAGGACTGTGGGACCATTGCTCCCATGGAGAGTGACGGTGGTTTTGCCGACCTCCTTCGCCAGCTGATGCAGTACCTTGGCTTCCCCCGTCCTCCACTCTTTAGAGGCCGGATGAAGAAGATCATGGCTCATGAATCTTGGACGATTGAGGTGTACCTGTACCCCAGGAGAGAAGCAAGTTCTTGACCCACACCTTCCATGCCGAGGCAGCACGCCGCCGCAGTCTCGATGCCATCCAGGATGCAGCCCGTGTCACCATCACTCGCATGTGCTGGATACACGAGGACCTCCTGCCCGAGTCACCATTCTGCTTCTTCCCTTACCCCACCGACGGAGCACGCATCCCGGAGGCCTTTGAAGCCAGAGTCGACGACCCTCGCCTGACCCACCAAGTGCAATTGACCCAGGCGATGATCACCTCCACCTACTCGCACACCGAGGAGATCCGACAGCTTCGAGTGCTTCTCACCGGCAGCGACGCCCACTCCGACACCCTTCGCGTCAACCTGATGAGGAGTGATCAGACTCGCGATGCTGCCGTCCAGGAGAGAGTTGTTGCCATCCAGGAGAGAGATGTTGCTGTCGTAGAGGTGGCACGTCTCACAGCCGCCCTTGCGATCACCGCTTCAGCTCCAGTTCTAGTTCCTCCTCCAGCCTTCCCCTCAAGCGACAGGATGCTCAACCGACCTCTTCGCCCTCGAGGAGCCCGCACCAGATGATTTGTGCAAGAGCGTCTTGACGCCTGTCGCCGCCCTTCGACGACCTTCCGGTCCACCAGGGGCGTAGTCTCACTGTTCGCTCTTGTTCCTACTCCCGCTCACCGAGCTTCAGCCAGAGTCGTTCCCGCTCTCGCTTCCCGGTGGAGTAGTCAGGATAGTCTAGTTTAGCTAGCAGTGCTTGCTTTAGCAGTCTTTTGGGTTGCAAGCACTTTTGTTTCCTTCTTTTGTAGACGATGTGTTTGTATCCTGTGTCATGACTTAGCTTAGCATATAAGCTTTGTTCGAGAGTCATGTAACACCTAACCCCTTAATATAATATAGCCACTCTAGGCTTTGTATTGTATTTATTTGATCTTCCTGCCTGGTTTAAGTTCTTTTGTGTGTGCCTTAGAGGGCTAGTGAACGCTCATATACTCCTCCCTGGTTCTCTCTAGTTCTAAGCCTCAGCCTTTCTTCAGGATGCCGCCAAGAAGAGCCACCGCCCAGCCTGCGGAGCTTTTGCAACTGGCCGAGGAAGAGGCCGTGGTCGTGGTCGTGGACAAGGACAAGATCTACCTCCTCCACCGCCAGCTCACTCGACAATGGTACAAGTGATGTTTCAGCAGACTCAGATCCTTCAAGCTTTGCTTAGCAATCAGTAGACTAGACCTGCCAACCGCAACTCCAAACTCGCTGACTTCCTTAGAACGAGACCCCACACTTCTGCTGCAGCTAATGAACCTCTTGAAGCTGAAGACTAGCTCAAGGACACTGAGAAAAAGCTTCGACTTGCTCGCTGTTCAAATGAAGACAAGGTGGACTTTGCTACCCACCAACTGAAAGGTGCCGCAGCCGCATGGTAGGAGAATTACCTTGCTGCCAGAGGTAATGAAAGTCTAGTGTCAGAAGAAGAGGAAGAAGAAGAAGTAGCAGCGCTAGAAGTCGTAGCATCTGCAACTGGAGAGCCAGCAGCCCCCGCCGTTGGAGCCGCCATAGAAGAAGTAGCTGAAACAACGCAACATGAAGATGAACCAACATGGCAGTCAATCCCTTGGGCAGAATTCAAAGAAGCCTTCAGAACCAACTTTTACCAGCCGTACCATGGGGTTGAAGAAAAATGAGTTCAGAGCTCTTAAGCAAGGCCACATGACAGTCAACGAGTATGTGACCAAGTTTAACCAACTTGCCCGCTACGCCCCCAATGACGTAGTCGATGAAGAAGAGAAGATAGATCGTTTCGTGGAAGGCATGCATGAAGACATGCGTGTACAGCTCATCCTCCATGACTTTGCCAACTTCCACCAATTGGTCAACAAAGCCCTAGTGCTAGAGAATGAAAAGAAGACAGCAGAAGCTAGTCGCAAGAGAAAGATGTCTTTCCAAAGGCCACAAGGCAACTTTCCCCAGAAGTCAACATTCCAGGGCAGTTCCTCTTTCAGATCATCTGCCGCCGCCCCACAGAGAAGCTCAGCTCCAGCCCTAAGACCTCAAGGAGGTGGTTTCCGCACTCTCCGCCCCGCTGGACAATCTGCCACAGTCAACCCAGCAGCTCATCTCCACTGCTTTGCCTGCAGAGAAAAAGGACACTTTGCTAATCAGTGCCCTCATCGCCGCAACCCCGCTCCAAAGAACAACCCAGGAGTCGCTCCAATTCAAGGTCGGACCTCAGCTCCAAGCAAGAGCCATCAGACTTCTCAAGCTTCAAGGTCTACCCTGACATAAAGCCACGACCATGTGAATCATGTCACCGCAGAGGAGGCACAAGATGCTACAGGAGTGCTATTGGGTACGTTCTCTGTCAATTCAGTACCCGCACAAGTTTTATTTGATTCTGGAGCTTCGCACTCTTTTGTTTCAAGAAAGTTTGTTGAAAGGCTTAAGTTGTCGACCTACAAGTTAAAGAAACCCGTGATACTTAGTTCACCCGAGGGACGCCTATATGCTACTTCAGTTAGTCCCAAAGTAGAGATTGCTTTGGAAGATTCTGGATTCCTAGCCACCCTTCTTGTGCTAGAATCTCAAACACTGGATATCATCCTAGGGATGGATTGGTTGGCCGCTTATCATGGATTAATAGATTGCACCAATAGGAAAGTGGTACTTGCCAAGGATCCTGAAACTACAATAAGGATTAGTGTGGATCGTCGCTCTTCTTTGGTTCGAACAATCCATCACGTTGGAGAGTTGTCCCTAGAGACAACGCCTGTAGTTCAAGCTTACCCCGATGTCTTTCTAGAAGAATTGCCAGGCATGCCCCTAGACTGAGATGTCGAGTTTGTAATCAATTTGAAGCTAGGGACAGCCGCAATTGCCAAGAGACTATACAGAATGGCCGCTGACGAACTTGAAGAGTTGAAGACACAACTTAAAGACTTGCAAGAAAAAGGATTCATTAGACCTAGTTCTTCTCCCTGAGGTTCGCCAGTTCTCTTTGTGAAGAAGAAAGATGGTTCCGCTAGATTGTGTGTGGATTACAGATCACTCAATGAGGTGACCATAAAGAATAAGTATCACTTGCCTCGTATAGATGATCGACATGTTTGATCAGTTGACAGGAGCCTCAGTTTTCTCCAAGATAGACCTAAGGTCAGGGTACCACCAACTCAAGATCAGGAATGAGGATATTCCTAAAACAGCCTTTACCACTCGGTATGGCTTGTATGAGTTCACAGTCATGCCGTTTGGCTTGACCAATGCACCAGCCTACTTCATAAATCTGATGAACAAGGTATTTATGGAATACCTGGACAAGTTTGTAGTCGTGTTTATAGACGACATCTTGATCTATTCTAAGGCCAATAAAGAGCATGCTAAACATCTACAATTGGTCCTGGAAAAGCTTAAGGAGCATGAGCTCTATGCCAAGTACAGTAAATGTGAATTTTGGCTTCAAGAAATCAGTTACCTCGGACATATTGTATCCGCAGGAGGAATAGCAGTTGATCCAGCCAAGGTAGAAGTTGTGATGGATTGGAAACAGCCTATATCAGTGACAGAAGTTCGTAGTTTTCTCGGTTTGGCCGGATACTACAGGCGCTTCATAGAAGGATTCTCGAAGCTTTCCAAACTGATGACCCATCTGCTCAAGAAAGAAAAGAAGTATGAATGGACAGAGGCTTGTGAGAAAAGTTTCCAAGAATTGAAGAAGAAGTTAACTTCTACACCAGTATTGATCCTGTCGGACATTCATCAAGACTTTGAAAGTCTACTGTGATGCATCGCGCCAAGGTTTTGGTTGCGTACTTATGCAAGGAGGAAAAGTTGTAGCTTATGCATCCAGACAGCTCCGTCCTCATGAAAACAATTATCCAACTCATGACTTGGAGTTAGCAGCAGTAGTGCACGCCCTCAAAATTTGGTGGCATTATTTGATTGGAAATCATTGTAATATCTACACAGACCACAAGAGTCTCAAGTACATCTTCACCCAATCCGATCTCAACCTCCAACAAAAAAGATGATTAGAGTTAATAAAGGATTACAACTTGGATGTTCATTATCATCCTGGTAAGGCTAATGTAGTTACCGACGCATTAAGCTGCAAGTCTTACTATAGTAATGTTATGATTCAAGAGCATCAGCCTGAGCTCTATAAGGAATTCGAAGCCCTTAACCTGTGTTTGATAGAGCAAGACAGCATAGATGCTATGGAAGCACATCCAACTTTAGAAGAGTAGATCAAGACCGCTCAACAAGGACACTCTGGAGTCCAGAGATTCAAACATCTCATGGCAAAAGGAAAAGCCCCCAAGATGATCGAATATCAACAAGGAATCCTATGGTATGGGAAACGTCTCTTTGTTCCCTACCAGAAGGAACTCAAAGATTTGATTCTGAAAGAAGTTCATAGCTCAGTGTATACCCTGCAACCAGGCAGCACCAAGATGTATCAAGATATGAAGATGCTGTATTGGTGGCCACGAATGAAGAGAGATATCATCGAGTATGTAGCCTGTTGTGATGTGTGTCAGCGAATGAAAGCCGAACATCAGAAGCCAGCAGGATTGCAGCAACCCCTGCAGATCCCTCAATGGAAATGGGAAGATATTGAAATGTATTTCATTACTGGTCTACCCCGAACCAGGTCCGGATGTGACTCATTATGGGTTATAGTTGATAGACTAACCAAAGTAGCCCATTTCATCCCAGTAAAGACAACTTACAAGGGAGACAAGTTAGCCGAGTTGTATATGGCTCGTATTGTGTGTTTACACGGAGTACCCAAGAGGATAGTCTCTGATCGAGGATCTCAATTCACCTCGCATTTTTGGGCTAGTTTGCATGATGCCCTTGGAACACACCTTGATTTCAACACAGCTTATCACCCACAGACTGACGGTCAGATAGAAAGAACAAATCAGATCCTAGAAGACATGCTTCGAGCTTGTGCATTGGAATTCACTGTAGACTGGGAAAAGTGTCTACCGTATGCTGAGTTTGCATACAATAACAGTTATCAGTCAAGTCTGAAAATGTCCCCATTTGAAGCACTTTATGGAAGAAAATGCAGAACTCCTTTGCATTGGTCAGAATCAGGTGAAGGATATATCTTCGGACCAGATACTCTCAAGCAAGCTGAAGAGAAAGTTCGACTTATTCGAGATTGCCTTTAAGCAGCTCAGTCAAGACAAAAGAGTTATGCCGATAACCGTCGAAGAAAGTTAACTTTTGAAGTTGGAGATGCTGTGTACCTCAAAGTATCGCCGCTTCGTGGAACTCGAAGATTCAAAGTGGAAGGCAAGCTCGCCCCAAGATACATAGGCCCATGCCCAATCACCGCCAAGCGTGGAGAAGTTGCCTATTAGCTAGAGCTACCGGAAAATTTGTCAGAAGTTCACAACGTGTTTCACGTCTCCCAACTCAAGAAGTGTCTCCGAGTACCTAAAGAGTAGACGCCCGTTGAAGCCATCGCCCTTCAGCAGGACCTGACTTATCCCGAGCATCCGATCAAGATCCTCGACATCATTGAGAAGCGAACCATACGCCAAGTCTTCCGCCTTTGCAAAGTCTAGTGGAGTCACCACTCAGCCAAAAAAGCCACCTGAGAACGTGAAGATCAACTGAAGCAAGACTACCCATCCCTGTTCTCAGAACAGCTCGAATCTCGGGGTCGAGATTCCGTTTAAGGTGGGTAGGATTTGTAGCGTCCATTTTCGGACGGCGCATAGTATCTTCCGTTCTAGTTTTCGTTCTTCGCCGTAATTCAATTACCAAACTAATTTCAAAAACTTCCTTTCTTTTCTCTCCGGCGTGTGTTTCAAATGTAATGTCCGTAACATTTGAAATTCAAATACCGGATTGGAGTTTCCCCTCTCCTTTGATTTCCCAAGGCATCTCAAGTTGGGCCTCCTTCTTCTATTGGGCTCAGCCCATTCTCCCTCTGGGCCAAGCCCATTTTGCCTCCGGCCCACCCGGCCCATTCTCTCCCTCCGGCGCAACCTTGCCCGGCCTTTTTTCTTCCCCCCCCCTTCGGCCTTTTCTTTGGCCCGAGCCAGCTCCATCCCCTTGGCGTCTTCCTCGTGGCTGCTAGGCACTGCCTCTCTCCCTCCCATGGGCGACGCCGCCGTCTACGCGCACGCCACCACCTGCGCCAGCCTGCCTGCTCCCTCTGCGATGCCACCGGCTTCCTCGTGCGCGCCTGCCACCACCAATTCCCCTGGCCGCAACGACTCCAGAGCATCCTCCTCGCCCTGTCTTCTTCGCCGTGCGCCACCATGGTGTCACGCTCGTCCTAGCTGCGCCAGTCCGCCCAGTCCAAGCACCGCGCCCTCGTCAACAACCTCCAAAGTCTTGCCTCCTCTCGCCTTGTCTTGTCGCCCGCACGCCATCGCCTTGGCCACCTCACCAACCCGGCGCCCTGAGCTCCTCTACGTGCTGCACCTCCCCATGCTACCACCGCGCTTTCCAGGAGCAGCAAGGCTGCACAAGCCTGCCAGCAGCGCTCTGCGTCAGCGTGGACACCCGAGTTTCCGCTCCTCGCTGTGCCTCACCTGCTCCCTCGCCCTGTCCCCTCTGCGTGTAGGTCGCCCACGTCGATGCATCCTCGGGACTGTGTGTAAGGACCCCGAAATATTGGAAATGTGCCGAATTAAAAATTATACTAGTAGCATGATTCTTAATTAAGGAACAGTTCAGTTCCTTCATTAAAATCATACTAGAGGTATAATCATAATAAGTAACAAATCCAATCTTGTGTTCCGGATATGTGCCTCATGTTAGCTCCCAGAATCAGCTGCTAACATACACATATCCTCACAACATTATATCACAAGCATACACGATTAGAATATGCATACACAGCTAGAACATAAATATCAATAAAATTTTACAGCGGAAACATTTAGTAAATAAGAAACGGAAGATGCAATAATAAAATAAACTTTCCAGTGGAGCGCCACAACCCAAGGGCAACTTGACTGGGATTAAAGCCGAAGAACCAATGCAATCGTCTCAACTTGAAATATTAATTAGAACGTCTTCACCTGCAACAAGTGGACAATTTCCACTGAGTACAGAAGGTACTCAACAAGACTTACACAAACTACTAAAACGAAGTGTTTGATAGAACCTATACAAAGGATTAGAATTGATATATGCATAAGTTTAACAATGGGAAGGTTATAAGGGTTCAATTTTGCGTAAAAGCAATACAACTTATCCTACCATTGCTAAATTTTCATAAAGCGGTTTAATAAATCAATTTGGACTAAAACAGTAAGTAAATGAAGAATAAACATAAACAATAAACAATAATGAAGTGGTGTTATACCACCAAAGACAACAAAGACACAATTAACCATATAACCGAAATTCCACCACCAAATAAATTGGAATGTAAAATCTATACAAAGCGCTAATCAAATTCAAGCATTGTCCGTAGAATCGGGACACGGCTATTGAATAGTTTTAAACCTGCAGGGTGTACATCTTTACCCACACGACTTAGTTAGCAGTAGCCCCTAGGATAATAGCACACTTGCCTTTGGTATCTTGGTAAGGTAAACTAAGATTTGGTATTTTTCAACAAGTTAACACTATTGAGTTGGATGACCCATGTGAGACCGATCCCGCTTAAACAACGATCGATAGCATATATTCAACCGAGGCTCACATGTTGTATGCAGGGAATGCCGACCGATCAATTAAATGCAAACTCATGTTAGCCACACATATTACACATGATCGGGGCCTGAAGGTGCGTACATGCGATGTAACACATCTACGCCTTACCCTTCTAAGAACATCGATATCGATATAAGCTCCACATGGCATACGACACGGCCAAGACTTAAGCATCTATGCCATATGAAATCAATACACATGTCCTTACTCTCAGTATCCAACTCAATAATATTAACCCTTTACTTAACCAAAGCAGCGCCCATACACGCGTGTGGAAATGCGTTGGGGCTTGAATCATCCGGTAGATGTTGGGTCCTTAATCAATCCGACATAAGGCAACCACATTTCCCAATTCTCGCACTACGGCACCATCACTAGCATCCACTTGTCCAAATTTGAAATAAGTTTAACAACAAGATTGGGAGTCTTTTCAGATTTAAATAAATTGAACAAAGAATCAAAATAAGTAAAATTTATTTGTTGTTCCCAGGTTTGACAAGATAAGCTTGCCAAACACTACCGTTCTATGAACTGCATGGCTAAGCAAAACCCAAAACTAATTAGTATAATACCACAGACTATCTTAGGTTCAGTGTATGATCAAATTTAAGGTAAGCCACAAATTCAAGTTGTAACTAACTAGGGACAGATCATAAATAAATTTTTTTTTAGAAAATTGCATGCAACAAGATATCTTGTGTTTTGTAAATCTCAGATTCACAAATTTGGGATCAACATGGTGCGAGAGGATGCTTGCCTTGGTAGAAGTCCACTTGTTCACTCTTGTAGGCGTAAATATTTACTCGCGCAATTTATAATCTAGAGAGAAAATGCGATAGCGAATAAACACAAATAACATCGAGAAATCCAAAATGCTCAAAAATGCATGATAATTATATATTAATGAGGTTATGATTTTGGATGCATTTAGATATAGATTTTAGTTTAATTAGAGTTCAATTTCTTATGGACTTGTTGAAATTAATTCAATTTATATTGTAATCATAATAAGCGACGACACCTAGAGTTTAGGTGATATTGTTTTCCTTAACAGGACACCTAATACTCACAGACCCTCTCTCTAGATATTCTATGCATCCATCCACGATGATCATACAGTCAAAATCAATCCTCTTATATATATTTCTTATCAATTAATCTTCTAAAATCTTAGTAAGTTTTCAAAAGAATAGATTATCTCACTATCTTATTAATTACTATGATACTATTTACACAGCAATGGAAAGACAACAGCTTCATGGGTTTTAGTTTGGCTAAGTTTGTTTTGGTTAATCAAATTAGTGTTTATTCTTTGGATGATTAGCTTTTGTTAACTTAAAGTCTAAAGCTTAAATGGATTTAAAGGTTACGAGGATCAAAATTTCAGAAATGCATTATGCCTACTATCCTTAGGTCAAAGGCCATGCAACAAGATTAATGTTAGCTAAGCTCTAATTACCTTAAATGATTTACTAATCACTAAACTATTTAGCTCCTTAATTGGATTATATTTCAGATTAGAATATTACTTGTTAGGTGATGACTAAAAGACCAATTAAATTTATTAACACTTTTAGCTCTTGAATTAACATTACCAATTGCGGTTAACAAAACTAATTCTTTTCAAATTAGCTAATTTAGTGGAGTAGCCTACCAAGTTAAACACAACATAAAACTTTAAATCTCCCTTTACTATTTATGTTTTATAACAGGGATGAGTTAATTGACTCCTGTTATTGTTCTTAACAATTCAATTTCATAATGAGTTTTTTTTTATATTTAATTTCAGATTTGGTTACTTCTGTTAAATAGCTTAAGTGCTTAAAGAGACTAAATGAGTTAAGAACATTTCTAATTATTGAATTGACCATGTTATAATTCTACTGACAAAAACTGACATTTTCATATTGTTATTTATGCATATATCTCAGCAGTTTTCAGAACTAAAAGTTCTATTAGCTAATCTTATTTTAATTTCAAACTTCCAATTTATTAACTCAATTGGCATTCACAAAAATTAGTTAGTAGAAGGAAATATTATTACACAGTTGGTTTACTGACATTCCAGGTTTTTATTTTGACAGCCTCCTAGACGGATTCAAAAATATTTACTTCCAAACCTAAGTTTCAGATTTGATTATTATTAATAGCTTAATGGTTAAAAAGTTAATTAAACCTTTATATTCCTAGCTCTGCACTTATAAATTCACGAGGCTATTGACTTGATTTATTTTCAGTTTAAGTTCTTTGTTAGTAGATTACTATTCACTAATTGGATTTTAAAGGATCATGCTAACAGATTGCATTAACAAGGCAACGATTAAAGATAATACTCAAGCAATCTCTGATTCTTGTTCAAACATTAAAAATGCTAATCTAGACTTCATTCAAATCAAGATTCCGAAGACAATTCAACTATTTATTTGCTAATCGAAATTGACCACCTCTGATAAGTACCTATTGTCGGTTCATCCATTCTTCAACAAGGCAACTTTACGAATTGGACACTACCTCTTATTTCATATTAATTCAATCCTTCTACTTTTACTAGAATAATTAGGTGACCTAGCAACCTTTACCGGATTAATTGATATTAGTTGGTTTGTGAAATAGCTTTACTAAACACTTCATCTGTTCATTCATTTCAATCAAAGTCTTTGCTCTGATTCGATAATTAGCTATTTTATTAAATCAAACATTATTTGTTAATTATCTGCGCAGTTCTTGTTCAAGCACTAAAATGCCAATCTTAGGAGAGCCAACACCCTGTCAACAAAAAGTCCTTTTGCCCATCTTGTTTTTGCAATGGTGTGAAGGTACCTCTTGATTTTGACTCTATGATTCGAAACTTGTAACTTCTTAGAAGAATTTGCTACCAAGGCCTCAATATCCTTCTTTTGGTAACTATGATCTTTAACATCTGCAAAAGCACTACTTGGACTCTGAACGCCATCACTAAGAAGCATACCATTTGTCCACAAGGCTCGTGTTGAATCAAGGATCTTTGGGGTTGCGGCAAGGTTTCTTTGCATATTCATTGGTGGTGCGGTGTGTCTTTGGGACAACATAATGCTCTAAATCAAGCTCCAAACTAGCAGCAGATCCATCCTCAGTCGAATGAGCGGGTGCGACATTTATGCTGATGTCAGGAATCCCCCGGACTCTGGAAGGCTGGAAGTTCTCCTTGAACACCCTCCAGCTCACAGCAAGATCGATTAGAGAGACTATGTCGACCTTGTTGAACACCCTGAACTCAAGCACCTCATCATCTCCATTGAGCCTGAACAATGCAATCTTCACATCGCCTCGAACATGCCTCCGGTGAGAAGCGTCGACCCTTCCTCAATGACGCATGGGGTTGCGCATCCTTGGACTTGAATCAAAACTTGAAGTCGAGTGTTTCATGGTCGGCCAAGACGACGACGTTGAGCTCCCACATGGGCCTTGACTCCCTCTCCATCGCGAGGGAGACGGAGCTAAGGGCAGGCGGGCTGGAGGCACCATGGCCTTGAGGCGTGGCGGCGCGGAGGGCTCCGTGTGGCGGCGGCCTAGTGAAAAGGGGCTTGCACGGAAGGCGGCGAGACTCAGGAGCCGGATCGCGGACCGGAGGGGAGGAAGACGGCGGCGGCAGTGGCACAAGTGGAGCCACAAGGGCGGGCGGGCAGATCAAGCGCCGCGGCCATGGCGCGGTGACTGGAAGCGATGGCGGAAGCACGGCAGAGCGAAAAGCGCGGGTGCGGCGGCGCAAGGAGCTCCGTTTGGCGGCGGACCAAGCCGAGGCCGGTGGGGAGTGGATGCTGGAGTGAAGGAGGCGGCGGAGAGCGAGGGCGCGCGAGCTCCATCGGCGGCGCGGATGGGTCGGCACCTGCGGTGGTAGGGTTGGCGGATGGCTCGGCACTGCGGCGGCAGCGAGGGGGAGAACGAGGAGGCGGCGGGAAGCGGCGCACGGCCAAGGCACGGGGCCCGGAGCCATGGAGGCAAATGAGGAGCCGTGGGAAAAAAAGATAAGCGGCGGTGTGCTCTCTGCTGGGTTTCATTAGAGGAGAGAAAGGGGATTTGGGGAAGATTGGAAAAGAAGGCGCCTGTGGTGTTGACCGAATTGAGAAAAGAGAAGAAAAAGGTGAGGGCTGCTCCCACGGATAAAGATCAAGAAACTTCGGGATGGGGTGGCGTGGCATCGGTATTGCTCTGGAGAAGAAAACAACCGACGATAGAGTGGGGCCCGCCTTGATCGAGAGATGAAGGAGGTTAGTGTCGTGCGATCGGGCTAGGATGGTTTGGGTCGGTCGGTGTTTAAGATTGGTTGGGCTCGATCAAGTCAACGAGACCGTTAGATCACGATGAGACGGCCAAGATGTGAGATGAGGTAGGATGGTCGAACGGCCGCCGATCCGGGCGATCGATTTTGAATCCGACGGTTCGCACGAGTTGGCCTGGTTTGAGTTAGAGTGCAGTGCGGCTCGGTGCAACTAGTTGACTCCACCGAGTCAATTTGCGGGTCGGACTCGAGTCCAAAGCACGATACCTACTAATTTGGTTCTAGGGTTTCTTTGAGATTCTAATTTCCAATTCCTACTTTGACCGTGGGTTTAAAAATAGAAATAAAATTTATAAAATCCTAAAATAATTCAAGTGGATTCCTGGGATAGTCTAGTGTTTATAAAAATTATTAGACCATACTGTTCATATAATATTTTGTATAATATAAATTCAAACTTAGTGTAGGTTATAGATGTGTGTTTGAATTTTACGTGGTTTGAATTTAATCCTAAAAATTTGGGAAAAACTATATTAATTCATGATAATTATTCTAGTATTTAAATAAATTATTTTCCAAAGATCTTATGAACATTTATTTAAAATTTCTTTTGTGGCCTTAGTTTGAATTTGGAGATTTACATTCGATTTTAAGATTTACATTTGATTTCAAGATTTTCTAATGCATAATTTATGCACATGCTCCAGAAATAACAATTATAATATAGAAATGCATATAATTACTGTTTATTAAAGTTGGGGCTGTTACAAACCTACCCCATATGATGAATCTAGTCCCCGAGATTCACGTGGTTCGAAATGGAATGAATGTTAGGCGACCTTGCTAGGGTTGGTCATCGGGCCACACTCGGATTTTATCACAACGAACTCAATCCGAAGCATGTGAAGTTATTTCTAAGAGTTAGGTAAGAGGATGGCATAGCTCTACTCGGTCTCTTGAAGTAGGCATGGATCGATAGAAACAGAGGGTCGGTTAAATGGTAATCTAGTACCACTATTGGAATGTTGTGTAAAGACTAGAAGACAAAGCAAGGTTGATGGTAGTCTTACTTAACCCTTACTCTACTAGTTCTAATTGCCCACTTTGCTAGTGTATTCTTTTCCAAGCCGGGCATTAGTGGAGAAATGCATGAAAGGATGTATAAATGAATTCAGTTTATGACAAATTTAGTTGGATTAGTGAGAGTGCAAAGAATTACATGCATGCTTACAGGAGTCTATCAAAATGCAACCAATTAATTTTATTGGTGTTAGATGAGTATGAGATTTAATAAACAATATAAATTCACACTATCAAGATCTGGTCCTTAACAATTATAATCTTTCTATTTGCTTTAGATTTAACTTGGCTAGAATAGTCTTACAAAGTATTTGAATTAAATTCTGGACATAACAAGTTCAATTAATTCTTGAAAAACTTCAATTGTGAAACACACACTATCAGATGCTTAGGTCAATATTATTAAGATTTTTAAAATCATCTAATATCACTGGAGCATAATTTCATCATTTTAGGTCAACAATTACACAATAACAAGGAATGGGTTTCTCTTTGAAAAGCATAGAACTACATGTATAACCTAATCTGGTTTAAGCGCTTTTAGTTGATCAATCTGCAAATAGACTATCCTCGGTTGATTATGACATGTTCTGTCATCGACAATTTAAAAGACAAGCATTATTTAATTTTACAACTATCTAGCATCTCAAGTTACACATTCATGACCTTTAGATTTTTGAAATTTATGCAAGGAACCTATATGAGCATGGTAAATCATTCAATTCAAATTTAGCTAACAGCTTTAAGATAAAACAATTTAAGAAAATTTTAACTTATACTCCTATAGACTAGTCACCATGAAGAATACTAATCATGTATCTTGATTTATATGAATTCTTTTTAGTTATGATACTTGCTAACAACTTTGAGTGACCAAATATTCTTAAGTTAACTCAAAACTATATGCATGATCAAAGTGTAGGAATCATGATGCCTAATACATGATTTGGGTAGCTTCTACCCCCCTTAAACATTTTGGTGCATAAGAGATAGAATGAGGAGAGAATGAGCATAAGATGAGTAGACGGGTAACTCTAAGGCAATAATCCCTATAATGAATGCACAATCTCAAAACTTTGCGATTCAAGATCCAAATGGAAATCTTTGCAACTCAAAATCCAAATGGGTGTACTAAGGTTCAAAGACCAGTACAAGATACAACTCGAACCATAATTAGTTTTCCGACATAGTTGCTATACATGCTACCCGTAGGCGATGTGCAACTACTGGAAACAAAAGAAACCTAAATGATCACATTACAAAATCCAGCGTCTACAATATAATTAGGGTGTATATAATCTAAGAATAACCCCTAAATCAATCCTAATCTTCCTTGGAAGCAATATCTTCTCATCCTATCACCATTGCCCTCACCAGTGGACTACTTAGCGTGTCTACTGTTAGAGAAAAGAGATGAGCATCAGAGAAAATTCACTTTGCACAAATTAAATGAATTGTGGGATAAGAATTAGATGCTAGGATGGGTAAGAAAGAAAAGAATTATATTACTTATATTTTGCCAAATTTTTGCTAGTTTTGAAAATACTTTTTGCAAACTAAATTCCTAACATCGTCCATTGCTACGGCATTACCCTCTGATCAAACACACTCGATATTAACGTTGTAAGGACCCCAAAATATTGAAATGTGCGAATTAAAATTATACTAGTAGCATGATTCTTAATTAAGGAACAGTTCAGTTCCTTCATTAAAATCATACTAGAGGTATAATCATAATAAGTAACAAATCCAATCTTCAGGTTCCCGGATATGTGCCTCATGTTAGCTCCCAGAATCAGCTGCTAACATACACATATCCTCACAACATTATATCACAAGCATACACGATTAGAATATGCATACACAGCTAGAACATAAATATCAATAAAATTTTACAGCGGAAACATTTAGTAAATAAGAAACAGAAGATGCAATAATAAAATAAACTTTCCAGTGGAGCGCCACAACCCAAGGGCAACTTGACTGGGATTAAAGCCGAAGAACCAATGCAATCGTCTCAACTTGAAATATTAATTAGAACGTCTTCACCTGCAACAAGTGGACAATTTCACCTTGAGTACGAAGGTACTCAACAAGACTTACACAAACTACTAAAACGAAGTGTTTGATAGAACCTATACAAAGGATTAGAATTGATATATGCATAAGTTTAACAACAGGAAGGTTATAAGGGTTCAATTTTGCGTAAAGCAATACAACTTATCCTACCATTGCTAAATTTTCATAAAGCAGTTTAATAAATCAATTTGGACTAAAACAGTAAGTAAATGAAGAATAAACATAAACAATAAACAATAATGAAGTGGTGTTATACCACCAAAGACTGTGATACACAATTAACCATATAACCGAAATTCCACCACCAAATAAATTGGAATGTAAAATCTATACAAAGCGCTAATCAAATTCAAGCATTGTCCAGAATCGGGACACGGCTATTGAATAGTTTTAAACCTGCAGGGTGTACATCTTTACCCACACGACTTAGTTAGCCCGTAGCCCCTAGGATAATAGCACCTTGCCTTTGGTATGCCGGCCGTAAACTAAGATTTGGTATTTTTCAACAAGTTAACACTATTGAGTTGGATGACCCATGTGAGACCGATCCCGCTTAAACAACGATCGATAGCATATATTCAACCGAGGCTCACATGTTGTACAGGAATGCCGACCGATCAATTAAATGCAAACTCATGTTAGCCACACATATTACACATGATCGGGGCCTGAAGTATGCGTACATGCGATGTAACACATCTACGCCCTTACCCTTCTAAGAACATCGATATCGATATAAGCTCCACATGGCATACGACACGGCCAAGACTTAAGCATCTATGCCATATGAAATCAATACACATGTCCTTACTCTCAGTATCCAACTCAATAATATTAACCCTTTACTTAACCAAACAAGCGCCCATACACGCGTGTGGAAATGCGTTGGGGCTTGAATCATCCGGTAGATGTTGGGTCCTTAATCAATCCGACAAAGGCAACCACATTTCCCAATTCTCGTGCACTACGGCACCATCACTAGCATCCACTTGTCCAAATTTGAAATAAGTTTAACAACAAGATTGGGAGTCTTTTCAGATTTAAATAAATTGAACAAAGAATCAAAATAAGTAAAATTTATTTGTTGTTCCCAGGTTTGACAAGATAAGCTTGCCAAACACTACCGTTCTATGAACTGCATGGCTAAGCAAAACCCAAAACTAATTAGTATAATACCACAGACTACCTTAGGTTCAGTGTATGATCAAATTTAAGGTAAGCCACAAATTCAGGTTGTAACTAACTAGGGACAGATCATAAATAAATTTTTTTTTTTAGAAAATTGCATGCTTGATATCAACGTGTTTTGTAAATCTCTGATTCACAAATTTGGGATCAACATGGTGCAGAGAGGATGCTTGCCTTGGTAGAAGTCCACTTGTTCACTCTTGTAGGCGTAAATATTTACTCCGCGCAATTTATAATCTAGAGAGAAAATGCGATAGCGAATAAACACAAATAACATCGAGAAATCCAAAATGCTCAAAAATACATGATAATTATATATTAATGAGGTTATGATTTTGGATGCATTTAGATATAGATTTTAGTTTAATTAGAGTTCAATTTCTTATGGACTTGTTGAAATTAATTCAATTTATATTGTAATCATAATAACTGACGACACCTAGAGTTTAGGTGATATTGTTTTCCTTAACAGGACACCTAATACTCACAGACCCTCTCTCTAGACATTCTATGCATCCATCCACGATGATCATACAGTCAAAATCAATCCTCTTATATATATTTCTTATCAATTAATCTTCTAAAATCTTAGTAAGTTTTCAAAAGAATAGATTATCTCACTATCTTATTAATTACTATGATACTATTCACACAGCAATGGAAAGACAACAGCTTCATGGGTTTTAGTTTGGCTAAGTTTGTTTTGGTTAATCAAATTAGTGTTTATTCTTTGGATGATTAGCTTTTGTTAACTTAAAGTCTAAAGCTTAAATGGATTTAAAGGTTACGAGGATCAAAATTTTAGAAATGCATTATGCCTACTATCCTTAGGTCAAAGGCCATGCAACAAGATTAATGTTAGCTAAGCTCTAATTACCTTAAATGATTTACTAATCACTAAACTATTTAGCTCCTTAATTGGATTATATTTGATTAGAATATTACTTGTTAGGTGATGACTAAAAGACCAATTAAATTTATTAACACTTTTAGCTCTTGAATTAACATTACCAATTGCCGGTTAACAAAACTAATTCTTTTCAAATTAGCTAATTTAGTGGAGTAGCCTACCAAGTTAAACACAACATAAAACTTTAAATCTCCCTTTACTATTTATGTTTTATAACGAGGATGAGTTAATTGACTCTGTTATTGTTCTTAACAATTCAATTTCATAATGAGTTTTTTTTATATTTAATTTCAGATTTGGTTATACATTAAATAGCTTAAGTGCTTAAAGAGACTAAATGAGTTAAGAACATTTCTAATTATTGAATTGACCATGTTATAATTCTCTTGACAAAAACCGACATTTTCATATTGTTATTTATGCATATATCTCAAGATTTTGTAACTAAAAGTTCTATTAGCTAATCTTATTTTAATTTCAAACTTCCAATTTATTAACTCAATTGGCATTCACAAAAATTAGTTAGTAGAAGGAAATATTATTACAGTTGGTTTCTTGACATTCCGTGTTTTTATTTTGTGACCTCCTAGGCGGATTCAAAAATATTTACTTCAAACCTAAGTTTCAGATTTGATTATTATTAATAGCTTAATGGTTAAAAAGTTAATTAAACCTTTATATTCCTAGCTCTTGCACTTATAAATTCACGAGGCTATTGACTTGATTTATTTTCAGGTTTAAGTTCTTTGTTAGTAAATTACTATTTAGCTAATTGGATTTTAAAGGATCATGCTAACCGGTGCATTAACAAGGCAACAGTTAAAGATAATACTCAAGCAATCTCTGATTCTTGTTCAAACATTAAAAATGCTAATCTAGACTTCATTCAAATCAAGATTCCAGAAGACAATTCAACTATTTATTTGCTAATCAGGGTCAGCCACCTACAGTAAGTACCTATTGTCAGTTCATCCATTCTTCAACAAGGCAACTTTCTGAATTGGATAGCTACCACTTATTTCATATTAATTCAATCCTTCTACTTTTACTAGAATAATTAGGTGACCTAGCAACCTTTACCAGATTAATTGATATTAGTTGGTTTGACGAAATAGCTTTACTAAACACTTCATCTGTTCATTCATTTCAATCAAAGTCTTTGCTCTGATTCGATAATTAGCTATTTTATTAAATCAAACATTATTTGTTAATTATCTGCAGGTTACTGTTCAAGCACTAAAATGCCAATCTTAGGAGAGCCAACACCCCTGTCAACAAAAAGTCCCTTTTGCCCATCTTGTTTTTGCAATGGTGTGAAGGTACCTCTTGATTTTGACTCTATGATTCGAAACTTGTAACTTCTTAGAAGAATTTGCTACCAAGGCCTCAATATCCTTCTTTTGGTAACTATGATCTTTAACATCTGCAAAAGCACTACTTGGACTCTGAACGCCATCACTAAGAAGCATACCATTTGTCCACAAGGCTCGTGTTGAATCAAGGATCTTTGGGGTTGCGACAAGGTTTCTTTGCATATTCATTGAGTGGTGCGATGTGTCTTTGGGACAACATAATGCTCTAAATCAAGCTCCAAACTAGCAGCAGATCCATCCTCGA
Organism: Phyllostachys edulis; assembly: GCA_036346405.1. Classification (NCBI taxonomy): domain Eukaryota; kingdom Viridiplantae; phylum Streptophyta; class Magnoliopsida; order Poales; family Poaceae; genus Phyllostachys; species Phyllostachys edulis. The sequence continues at coordinate 76,025,674 of CM070549.1, read as the reverse complement.
TCGAATGGCGGGTGCGACATTTATCTTGATGTCGAGAATCCCGGACTCTGGAAGGTGGAAGTTCTCCTTGAACACCCTCCGACTCAAGGCAAGATCGATTAGAGAGACTATGTCGACCTTGTTGAACACCACGAACTCAAGCACCTCATCATCTCCATTGAGCCTGAACAATGCAATCTTCACATCGCCTCGAACATGCCTCCGGTGAGAAGTGCGTCGACCCTTCCTCAATGACGCATGGGGTTGCCGCATCCTTGGACTTGAATCAAAACTTGAAGTCGAGTGTTTCATGGTCGTGCACGACGACGTTGAGCTCCCACATGGACGCCACTCCTCTCCATCGCGAGGAGACGGAGCTAAGGACGGCGGCGGAGGCACCATGGCCAGGCGTGGCGGCGCGGAGGGCTCCGTGTGGCGGCGGCCTAGTGAAAAGGGGCTTGCACGGAAGGCGGCGAGACTGGGAGCCGGATCGGACCGGAGGGGAGGAAGACGGCGGCGGCAGTGGCACAAGTGGAGCCACAAGGGCAGGCCGGCAGATTCAGCGCACGGCCATGGCACGATGGCTGGAGCGATGGCGGAGCCTGGCTTGGAGACGGCGGCGCGGTGCGACGATACAAGGAGCTCCGTTGGGCGGACCAAGCCGAGGCCGGCGGGAGTGGAGGCCGGGAGTGAAGGAGGCGACGGAGAGCGAGGCGGCGCGAGCTCCATCGGGCGCGGATGGGTCGGCACGGCGGTGTAGGGTTGGCGCGGATGGCTCGGACTGGCAGGCGGCGGCAGCGGGGGAGAACGAGGAGGCGGCCGGGGAAGCGGCGCACGGCCAAGGCACAGGGGCCCGGAGCCATGGCGAGGCAGGCGCAGGGAGCCGGCGGGGAAAAAGATAGGCGGCGGTGTGCTCTCTGCTGGGTTTCATTAGAGGAGAGAAAGGGGGATTTGGGGGAAGATTGGAAAAAGAAGACTGCCTGTGGTGTTGACCGAATTGAGAAAAGAGAAGAAAAAGGTGAGGGCTGCTCCTACGGATAAAGATCAAGAAACTTCAGGATGGGGTGGCGTGGCATCGGCGCTGCTCTGGAGAAGAAAACAACCGACGATAGAGTGGGGCCCGATCGAGAGAGATGAAGGAGGTTAGTGTCGTGCGATCGGGCTAGGATGGTTTGGGTCGGTCGGTGTTTAAGATTGGTTGGGCTCGATCAAGTCAACGTGACCGTTAGATCACGATGAGACGGCCAAGATGTGAGATGAGGCGGATGGTCCGAACGGCCCACGATCCGGACGATCGATTTTGAATCCGACGGTTCGCACGAGTTGGCCTGGTTTGAGTTAGAGTGCAGTGTGCTCGGTGCAACTAGTTGACTCCACCGAGTCAATTTGCCGGTCGGACTCGAGTCCAAAGCACAAGTACCTACTAATTTGGTTCTAGGGTTTCACCGAGATTCTAATTTCCAATTCCTACTTTGACCGTGGGTTTAAAAATAGAAATAAAATTTATAAAATCCTAAAATAATTCAAGTGGATTCCTGGGATAGTCTAGTGTTTATAAAAATTATTAGACCATACTGTTCATATAATATTTTGTATAATATAAATTCAAACTTAGTGTAGGTTATAGATGTGTGTTTGAATTTTTCGTGGTTTGAATTTAATCCTAAAAATTTGGGAAAAACTATATTAATTCATGATAATTATTCTAGTATTTAAATAAATTATTTTCCAAAGATCTTATGAACATTTATTTAAAATTTCTTTTGTGGCCTTAGTTTGAATTTGGAGATTTACATTCGATTTTAAGATTTACATTTGATTTCAAGATTTTCTAATGCATAATTTATGCACATGCTCCAGAAATAACAATTATAATATAGAAATGCATATAATTACTGTTTATTAAAGTTGGGGTTGTTACACTGTGCGACTCCAACGACTCCAAGGACCTCCCTTCCGGTTGCCTCCCTTGCTCCCGTGGCCTATAAAGCCCCTCAGCACCCCCCCCCTTGAGCTCCTCACGTCTCCCCCGAGCTTCAGTAAGTCCACCAAGCAAAAGCCGCCTCTTTTCATTTTCGGCCGCCGCCACCTCCACCGCCATCTTGCCGCTCTGGCCATCTTCCGGTGCCGCCGACCCCGTCACCGTGAGCCCCTGGCCACAAGGAGTCTTTCCCCTCAAACTCCTTCCGGGATTAGCCACTGTCGTCGCCGTATTTGAGCTTCTTCCCTGCCTCCGGCCGCCGCCTTCATCACCATGCGCCGTCGCCTGCAGACCTCCTCCGGCCTCCCCGTCGAGCCCATTGGCTTCGCCTCGTCGAGAGCTACCCGGTGCTCACCATCCCCAGCTCAAGCCACCACCGGACCTCCTTCTCCACCATCACCGAGCCGTCGCGCCGCTTAGCACCACCCATCGTTGGTGACGTCCACCCTTCCGGTGCCGCCACCCCGTCACCGGCACCACCTCCTCACCAGCTCCCCATTCCCATGCTCAAGTCGCCCCGCCGCGCCCTAAGCCGCTGGCGATGACCCCGTGCCACACGCACCGCGCGTATCCTATTCGGACCGGCACTGTTCCCTCATCATTAGCCTTAATGGCGGTGTTTGAAGCCCTAATCATTGTTTAACCGGTTAATTGTGTCCTAAAACCCCCTGCTCTCACCGACCCGTGGGCCCCCATGCACAGTAAACCGCCACATCCCCTTGCTCTCACTTCTAGTGGGCCCTGCTGCACACTGTGCCGTGAGCCCGCCGCCCCTCTGTGTGCATGAACCCGGTCTACACTGTGCTGTGCACCGGATTTCCTCTCTCTCTCTCTCTTTTTCATTTCATTTAATCTTTGTTAATTCCGTTCTCCTCCGTTATAACTCCAAAAATTATGAAATAAATTTCTAAAATTTGTTAAATCAAGATCTTGCTAATGGCATAGGACTTGATGAATTTGAAGTTCATTTGTATATTCTTGTGTATTTATTTGCTCTCTTTGCCATTGTGTCTTTTTCCAGTATTTTTGCCCGTTTAGGATTTGAAGACGCCAGAGATCCTCAAGTTGATCAAGACCAAGAGTATCAAGATCCCCTTGCATTTAACCAAGACGAGTCAATACTTTGACCATATTGATCCTACATTTTACGCAAATTATATTCGTTTAAATTAACAAAAATTTCATGTTTTAGTTCTTTAATCAAATGTATGTTAAAGGTTAAGGTAGTTAAACACCCACTTGTTGATTAATTATTTGATATGCCATCCTTGTTAATTTGAATCCATTAATCCTTGTCACCCTAGTAAATATATGGTAATACTAGTTATTGGTTGTACTTAAGCGACATGCTAGTCTTGCTTAAGTACCAGGACATTAAATATCCCAATCATCATTCTTCAAACATAGAATGATTTGGGTAGTCATTGGTGGTCCATTGACTAAAAAGTTTTGGAATAATTTGGTTTACTCCTCAAAAACCCCTAATTGTTAGTTCTATTTGGGAGGATGGTGAGGCGGTGGGTGCTCAGGGAGCACGAGAGTGGTTGGTTTGTGGAATGAACCGCCCAGATAACCCTAAGGACTTAATCTTGTCACGACCTCCCGTGTTAAACAAGTACAACCACAAGTCTGCAAAGTGCAACTTGGCTTAGTAAAATTATTGAACCCTGAATGTGTCTCACACAGTGGAGAAATGGAACACGCAAGCTTGGGTGCATCCAGCTTGAATGGGTGAGGTTGCTAGTGATTGTGGGTAGTCCAAAACTACACCCAACACTCGGGTTATAATGATCCCGTGCAACGTATGGGCGCAACCCCATATGGGTGAGATGACGGAAGGGGCAAGGTAGTTTGAAAGGTTACTGTGACGGTCGCCCAACTACATGACTACGGAATCATGTGGGGTAACGGGTATGACTATCTCTTGTGGGTAAAGTGTGCAACCTCAGAGAGTCTAAAGCTGTTTAAACAATCGTGCCTCTGATCAAAAGGCGGACATGGGAATCATAACTTCAGTTAGTTCTATTTCAAAACTTTGTGGGTGGTATGAAAATGGTGGAAGGGCTCACCTAGCCCTGCGTTAGATTTTCGCTGAGTCTTCGAGCTCAGTGGGTGTAGTAATTGGAGGCAGCTCCAATTGAAAAGATGCATGTGTAGAGTTCCGATGGATGGAACCTCTACTGTTATTAAATATTGCACATTACTCTCTTGATCAAACTGCAATTTGTTAAAATGCTAAGTGGTAGGATTTGTAATTATGATTAATTGAAAAGCTTACTTTAGCAAATAAAAGAACCGAGCCATCCTTGCTTAACCTTGGATATATATATTATTGCATTGTGTGTTGGCTCGCGAGCACGGTAGTAGTGCTCATTCTCGCTCCTCTCCCCAAACCCTTCAGATAATGAAGACGAAAGAGACTACGCTTTCTACGAAGGCCCAGAAGATGATGGACAAGGAAATGACGAGGAGTAGTATAGTTCTATAGTTTAGGTCTCGTCCAGTCTAAGTAGACTCGTTGGTACTCGCGTACAACTGATATTATCCAGCTCTTGATTAATATCCGTCGCACACGGGTCACCCCAGTCGCTTGCCTATGTGAGATGAGCCCTACCTCCGCTTTTGCTTCCGTTGTAAATATCGTTACCATCATGTAATGTAATCAAGTTAGCCTTGTGCGGCCCTTTTTGTAAAACTCGACCCGTTGAGGTCTATGTTACTCGGTGTTGTAATATATTTGTGTTAGTTCACGACTTGTATGATTGATTCAGCAATATGCCTATGAGTGCTATCTACTGATCCAGGGAATAGTACAGTATTTTCACAGAGAATTTGGATTCTCGGAATCCGAGTCCAACAGCAGTCTATAGGTTTATCTATGCATAGGGAAATTTTCATTGTTTGCGAATTCTTAGTGAACAAACATTCCTAACTTTCTCATACATTGTTTTGAGCTAGCTGGCCTGCGGAACAACAAAAGGACCGTCTGCATGGAAAAAAAAATCCATGTTCCTCAGAAAAACAGAAATGGACCCTCCTTCTTTCATTTAATAAAGGAAAAAAGTCCAGTTTAAATCATGAAGTTTGATGGTTCGTCTACTTAGTCCCCTTAACCCTAAAACCAGGTGTTCTACCCACGAACTTCTAAAATCAGATAAAATAACCCCCAGCCCGGTTTTAGAGTGTGCTTTTGCCGTCGTGGTCGTGGAGGTCCGCAGGGGTAGTTTGGCCACGTAAGATGCATTGCTGTCCAAATGTAGGCAGCCCAGACAGCAAAGAAAATTAAAAAAATTATCTTCATGGCCCACATGACAACGAGACTACCCTTCTCGTCTTCCTCATCTAGTCATCTTTCTCAGCCGCTCCTCTCCCTTTGCTCTCTGTTCTTCTCCTCTCCTCTCTCCTACTCTCCTCTGTTGTTCTCTCTCCTTTCTCATAAGGTCATAGGCAGCGTTGGGAGACGGTGGCTGAAGGCATGGGTCCACGTCGGTGTTGGGACACGTCGGCTGTGATGTGCACGTGCATGGCAGACTGGGATACGGTGTCTGCGATGTGCGCAGAGGCTGCGATGGGCCATGGCGAGCAAGATGTGCGCAACAGCGGTGAGGACTCGTCTCTCTCTTCCGACAGCGGCAGCGACGGACATGGGCTGAACAGCAACCCATGCCCGGCGACCAAGATCAGGCGACAGCGGCAGCAGCGAACTTGGCTGGACTACGACGGTGTGACCTAGGCCCAGCACCAACCGCTGCCACTATTAGCTTGTGCTTCCTCCATCACCAGAGATGGTCGCTATCAAGATTATCACCACCCCCGATCTCCCCAATTGATTTCCCTCACTATCAGCTAGATCGAGACTACATCACCAAATTTGGAGGTGGAGGTATTTGCTGCTCTGATTTTGGGGAGATTATGGCTATTTGGGTGCTACTGTGATTTCGGGGTCACTGGCAACAACATTGGAGAGAGAGAGAAGGTGAAAAAAAGATGAGAGATTGTCGGGCCCAAATATGCAAATCCGAACCCTCTATGTATACCAGGGAAAATCTTATCGACCGATTTTCGCCGGTTACTGCCGGTAACCGGTGTTACCGGCGGGGGCCGGTAAGATTCAAATGAGCTCCGAAATTTTCGGTTTTGATGAATTTTGTTCAAAAAAAATCGAATTTGCTTGAATTTTGTTCGAATTTGATTTTTATTTAGTTTAAACCAATTCTTTCACACAGATATATTAGTTGATTCACACAACTGTCCCTCCCAGTTTTGTTTTATAAAGTCTACCCCTGATGTGAAATCCCAGAGCATATCCATGACTACGGACGTGACTATTCGAATAGATTGTTAACACTCTACAGAAGTTGTACACTTTACCTACAAGATGCAATCAACTTGTCGAGAGAAGATCACAACAAAACATTTTCGAAACTTTATCTCAATAATCGACCCTCCCGATGAGCTTTAACTCAGTAGCCTAGTGTCACACATACGTTATGTCAGACCCCAGGGCGTGGAATATCCGAAGACCTTATGTGTGTACCGTACTAGTCCCATGATCAGTGGCTAGTACACACATTCACAACAATTGGCATTCACATCCATACATTCTCATGTAAAGTAAAGCAAAAGGGTACTTAACTTAAGCGGTACAGTTATTACATTACAAAGGCCGATCGGCCAAACATTAACAAGTATTAAACAGAGTAGAGTAGCAGCGGAAGTAAAGACAAAAGTAGCAAAGTCCGAGTGGTTTGCCCATACAACCCTCAGGCAAACTAACAAGGTACAAGGTCCTAGACATACCTGTCACCGAACCCTCCAGTTCCGGGTGCAAAAAATGCATCGTCTGGTATCGGTTCCTCTTCATACTCTAAACAACAACATAAGCAAGTTTGAGTACCTGTATACTCAGCAAGACTTGTAGTGTATCGCAAAAGTTATATTAGATGTAAGGCTATCAAAAAGAAGGCTCTATGCAAGTTATTTTGCATTAAGCAGATTTTATTTGCAATATTTACAAGTAGTACTTTGCAACGGAATTTGAAAGAGCATTTTAGTAAATAACAAGACAGTAAGTAGTACTTGAATGATTCACCAATAATAACAACTACAGCACGCAACCCACCTTGGCTGTGAGCATCATTTCATGTTCAGCCATGTCGGGACCCCAAGCAAGCAACCCTGGGACCCTCTATGCATCCTGGACTAGTCCCACGACCAGTAGCTAGTCCGCACAGTTTCAACATCGATGTAATCACAACCATACAACAAACTAAAGAAGAAGCAGACAAATTAATATTAATAGCAGCAAAAGACCTTATGGTCAAGGTTTTTACAGAGTTGCCACATAGGGCTAACAACAAAAGAGAGCTCACAGCGGAACACTAAAACTCACACGGAGGCCATTTGACATGCCCACAGCCAATCGAGTGGAGGATGTCTCCTAGCTTGCATGGTCTTCAAAGAGCTCGGAGCTCTTTGGGTCCTCTTCAGCGGCTGATCAACCAGAGGGCATAAAGCCGTGAGTACTTTGAATGTACTCAGCAAGTCATAGGAAAATGTATGCAAATAGTATTCATGTCAGGCTTGACAAGGATAGCTTTATGGTTACTTTGCAGAAAGCTAAATTGACTGGAAATACAGTAAGTAGATTGCAAAGCACAAGTTGAAAGATTAATACATAAGTAAACAAGTTTTCTTTAAAACAACTTGTGAACACCCTGTTCACTTCCCAAACCACTCGTGACCAACCATGACCAACATTTTTTTGAAAGTCTACCCCTTGCGTGAAATCACCAGGCATTGTCTATAACCGGGGACACGGCTATTCGAATAGTTTTACACTCTGCAGAGGTTGTACATCTTTACTCACAAGACACGACTTCTCTAGTTGGTTGGGCACCCGTCGACGCCCCTGCTCACTACCTTAGGTAAGTAGTCTAGAGCACGTGACAAGGCCTTTACAAAGCTCCGTTTTGACTCTGTTCTGCTCGCTAAGGATTCGCCACACAGGCCCCTCAACCAAAATAGAACCGACTCAAAACATTACTAATTATTTGGCCAAGTCCACCCTATCCTGGACATGTGGTTGCACGGCATGGCCCGGATCAATGGCTTACAAGGTTAAGTCCTTAGAGACTACTCAGGCGAGACATCCACATCCCAATGTACTTCCTACACCCCCTTTACTGCACGATCACTCGCACGAGTAAAAATCATTTTGGGTTCAACCCGACCAAATGACCACCCTAGTCATGGCACAACAAATTTTATTAGTGGCAACACATGCCATAGTTCCATATTCACTTAATCAAATTTATCATCATTGAATCATATGATCGAGAGACATCACATAACTAAAGCAGGACTAAGCAATATACGCACCCATGTTGGTATCACAAAAATGTCCAACTAAGATTACCCAACCTATGGTGGCCAAGGGTACATGTCAACATGTCAATCACAAGTATTCAAGGAGTCATACTGTCGAGTAGGTCTTTAGCTATTTCCCAAACCATTTTTATACAATTAGCCATGCATGTTGATATAAAACAATATAATTTTGCAAACTGGGAACGACATGATCAAAGGTCTACGACTTGCCTTTGTTGAAGAGTTGTCGGGACCCAAAAATACAATTCTGGACCCTCTGTGTATAATGCACTAGTCCAGGATCATGCTAGTGCACACAGTGTTAACAAAGATGGATATCGATCCACACAAGCGAATAATAACATAAACGAATAATTTGATTAACAAATAAGGGTTTGACCTTACGGTCGAGTTTACATTTATTAAGCCACGCAGGGCTAACAGAGAAATAAAGCAACGGAAACAGAAACGACAGTGGCATCCCATCAATTCACCACAGGCAACTGACTAGGATCAAGACCCTACGATCAAGCACCTTTGATGAACTCCTCCTCAAATGCTGGCGAAGACCCCTCCTCTTCTGCTTGATTTAATTTAAAGCAAGCATGAGTACACAACCGTACTCGCAAGTCACACCACAGAAATGCAATTATACATGTAGGCTTATTCCAAAGGAATGGCAATCTGTGGTTCTTTTGTAGAAATGCAACATTTGCAATTGAATACAAATAATAGATTGAAAGCATAAGTAAAACAAATAGACAATAATAATTTACAGTTTGATTTCACAAAGACACACACAGCCTAGACAGATTATTCACATAGCCATATGATTTAGATCACATAGCTCCCTTCCCACACAGTTTATGAAGATCTACCCCTCGTGTGAAATCCCCGAGCATGTCCATGACCGCGGACGCGGCTATTCGAATAGATTGTTTAACACTCTGCACAGGTTGTACACTTACCCACAAGATACAACTAGTGTAGCTAGAACTAATCGTAACAAAGCATTTCAGAAACTTCATCTTAACATTGACGCTCCCGATGTGCTTACTGTTGGAAATATGCCCTAGAGGCAATCATAGAGATGATTATATTTCATTATGTTCATAATATTTGATAATATGTTATCTTGTTCCTTGAATGAATCATCAGTCATGAAGATTAACGAGTATGTGACTTGTTGGTGAAGCTCTTTTTAACTTATGATGATGTCGTTCTAAAAGTATCCCTGGTCGAAAGTCACTGGTCGGAACACTAGTGACTCTCGACCAAAGACATGTATTGATTGATGACCATGTTTCACGGTCATGGATATAGGGATATCGAATCAATAATGTGGACACGTGTTAGAGAACATAGTGTTGGATAAGACCCACCTTGAGACACTATTGAGATTGTTATGATTCTATGTGTCGTTAGTTGGTCTCAAGCAATGATGATGTATAATCCTTAGACCGAGATCAAGATGGTTTCCTACATGTATAATAGCACTCTTAGGGGTTGCCAAACGCTACTGAATCGGGTGGTTATAAAGGTAGCTTTCGGGTATGCTATGAAACATGCAGAGGGATGTGACCGGTCGGATATATGGATTTGCCCTCCTAACATAACATGAGAGATATCTGGGCCCTCAAGTGGTCGGATAAAGAAAGTGCATGGCCATGCCCATGGTGGTCAAGAGTTCGACCACATAAGGTTATCCGATACTCGATTCGAGAAAACATTGAAGATCCATGGATGACACAACATCTCACCGAGTTCAACCAGATATCGTGAGGCAAAGGGAGAATACATGAGTAGGTGTTAGTTCGACCGACTCACGGATTGGTCGTATGGAGATACAAGCAAGTCGAGGGCGGTCGAACGTAATCACAGAGTGGTCAAAACCAAGTCGTAAGGAGTTACGAGTTGGTCGTGATCAAATCGAATCTGGTCAGTATAGAGATAGGACACAGTCGTAAGTGATGAGGACCTGGTCGAGATCATATTGCATTAAGGTTCGTCCGATATAATTTGTGTGTATTCGGGAATCGTTATGTCCGCTAAGAACCGCGCTTCGACTCGTGGCGGAAAGGGTTTCAGTCACAACCAACTACACATGAACCTAATGGGTCACACATTTAACGGGTTGGAACAAACCAAGATCGAATATGATTAAAAAGCGTGTTTGGATAGGATCCGGCACGGGCACTATATAAGGAGATGCATGAGGCTGTTGGAAGGGAAGAGCTGACGTGAGTTGCCCTACTGAAACCCTAGCCACCATCTTCTTGAGAGCCTCCCCGTGCGATTTGGTGCTAGCACACCGGCGTACGGTTGTTCCTTCCCTGGACGTGTGGATACCATAGAGGTGCTTCTACGTTGTCGCGCTTAAGGACGATCCGCGAGCTTCGCAAGGAACTACAGAGGTGCTGAAGGAGACGATCAACTCACGAGGACGCTGGACGATCGACTACGACCACTACATCGACGCGCTCTTCGTCGGACAGCCGCCCGACGCTTCTTCCGCTGCTCAAGCGTCTAGTGGTAACGATCCGTGATCATCTACTTGCTTGGCTTCTGGTTTGCATGGTAGAAATTTTGTTTATAGCTATCGTAGCCTACCCGCGACCTTGAAGGGTATCGAGCCATCTGCGTAGTTTTTGATCCGGATCGGTCGCATATACTTGATATGTGGTAGTAGTAGATTGGATCTATTACTAGTCGTGGTTCGGTAACCTAGGCCCCTGGTCGATTAGATCGATCCGGCCATGATAGTAGATGGGTATACGAGGAGGTGCGAGTTAAGAGCACCAGATGATTCACTCGACTTGTTTTCGACTACCTTGCATGATACTCCTACCGGTCGGAATTCCGCCATCAGAGTATGTCGCATTATGTGGTCGTATCAAGGCAGTAATCAGATTGGCTCGGAATAGGGTTAATATGATTGATCCGATGATTTCCAAAGCTCAGAAACGTGAATATGATTCATGTCTCGGAAAAAAATTTCGAGCGTGCGCCCTCGACCGGTGGGCGCCCCTCGAACCCCGCGCCGCTAACGGCTAAGCGGGACGCCGTCTTGGCTATTCGTACCACGGCGCTATAGGTAGTGTGTGCTCATGTCGTCCGTTAGAATTGGATTCTGTGCATAACTTGTTTTTGCAGGGATTGATGTGAATAGTATGACCCATGATGTTCATGTATGAGATGCATGTATGCGTGTAATGTTCATGACCTGCGTGTCATGTTAATTGCAGCCCAAGGCTGTCTATATTTGTATAACGGCCTGCGTGTCGACTTGTGATGCTTCTTTACTCCTTGTGTTTCATTACTAGTGCTATTAGAAATAATGGCTTAGTGGGAGTCCTTGAAGGAGTCGGCCACTTGAAGACATGGTGAACAGGATGCATGGTGATGGAGGAGTCGGCCATGAAGAAGGGTCATGCTATATCACAATGCAATTTGATTGTTTGTGAATGCCTTTACATTCATGTTCATTTATTTCTATGCATGTTATTTTGCTTTAATTGCTTTTGACATGGTAGAAGTAAAATTCCCTCACATAATATTAAGTTAAATTGATGCCCTCCCAAATATGCCGCACCATCCAAAGTCATGTATTTTAATGGTAGGTCTTGCCAAAGCAGAGTGCCATTAACTCTCCTTGACTAGATAAGTTTGTGTCAGACACTTACACGCTGGCATTGGTTTAATTAACAAGGTTATCATAACAATTGTGGACCTTGGGGCATAAAGGTTGGGTGTCGAAGCATAAAGATGCTGCCCAACAACAAGAGTCATATAGTAGATATGATTAGCAAAGGTTGCTTACCATTTTCACTAGTCTTCTAGCAGTGAAGCCAAAGCTCACTAGTTGATTAAATGATTATGGATCTTGAATCATTAAATGTCATAAGAGGGATGTGGTGTTTAGTGGGAGTATCTATATTAAATTGTTTAATAGAAGTTACTTCAATTGAACATATGTCTTAGTTTTGCATATATTTTATGTTGTAGATCATGGCACCAACTGCTGTACCTACATCTAGTTTTGCTTTACGTTCGATACTTGAAAGGGAAAAACTTAATGGAACAAATTTTGTGGATTGGTCCCGCAACCTGAGAATTGTTCTCAGGCAAGATAAAAAGAAACATATTCTAGAAGAACCAATTCCAGAAGTGCCTACAGAAAATGTTGTTGCTGCTATTAAAACCACCTATAAAAAGGCATGTGATGAGTCCCTTGATGTTAGCTGTCTCCTGCTTGCTGCTATGAACTCAGACCTTCAGAAACAGTTTGAGAACATAGAGGCCTACGATATGATCAGAAGCGCCAAAGGCATGTTTGAGACACAAGCAAGAAGCGAGAGATTTGAGATCTCAAAGAACTTGTTTGGATGTAAGCTAGTGAGGGTGGTCCGGTGAGCCCTCATGTAATCAAAATGGTTGGTTACACACGAGCTTGAAAAACTTAGTTTTCCACTTAGCCAAGAGTTGGCTACTGATTTGATTTTTGCTTCGCTTCGAAAGCTATGGCCGTTCATTTTGAACTTCCATATGAACAGCTTAGACAAGAATCTCACCGAATCGCATATGATGCTTAAGGCAATGAGAGGTAGCATTAAGAAATGCAACAATCATGTGATGATGGTGCAAAAGAGTACAAGCTTCAAGAAGAAGGCTAAGACTTGGGTCAAGAAAAGGGCAAGGCTAAAGTTTGGATGAGATCCAAACCAATAAACCTAAACCCAAGACTAAGTCCGCCCGACTCAAGAGAATGAATGCTTTTCTTGCAAAGAGCTAGGCCATTGGAAGAGGAACCGCAAGAAATACCGGCCGATCACAAAAGGAATGGTGGGACTAAAACTTCCACTATAGGTATTAATGTTATAGATGTTTTTCTTGTCGACTCTTACGTTAACTCATGGGTATTTGATCTGGGATCGGTTGCTCATATTTGCAATTCGATGCAGAGTCTAACAAGAAGTAGGATGATTGCAAGGGCGAGATGGATCTTCGCGTCGGGAATAAAGCAAGGGTTCTGCATTAGCCGCGGGACTTTGCCATTACTCTTGCCTTCGTGATTTATTATGGAATTAAATAATTGTTATTACGTTCGACCATTAGTAGAAACATTATCTCGCCTCATGTTTGATGGCGAGGGTTATAAATTCATTATAGAGAACAATGGTTGTTCTATATTTTTGAATGAAGTGTTTTATGGCTATGCACCTATTTTGAATGGGTTGTTTATTTTAAATCTTGATGATGCATCAGTCTATAATATTAATGCTAAAAGGCTTCGGCCTAATGAAATAAATTCCACTTTTATTTGGCATTGTCGTTTGGGTCACATAAGTGAGAAACGCATGAAAAAGCTCCATAATGATGGAACTCTAAACTCATTTGATTTAGAATCATTTGAAACATGTGAGTCTTGCCTGGTCGGAAAGTTGACCAAGACACCTTTCTTGGTCATAGTGAAAGGCGTCCCCACCGATTAGCACTCATACATACCGACGTGTGTGGACCAATAAGTACGACAGCTAGAGGTGGTTTTCAGTACTTCATTACTTTCACCGATGACTATAGTAGATATGGATATATCTACTTAATGAGGCACAAGTCGGAATCCTTTGAAAAGTTCAAGGAGTTCCAGAATGAAGTACAGAATCAACTTGGCAAGACAATCAAATCTTTACGATCTGATCGTGGAGGTGAGTTTTTGAGCCATGAGTTTGGCAGTCATTTGAAACAATGTGGAATTGTTCCACAACTTACACCACCCGGCACTCCACAATGGAATGGGGTGTCCGAGCGGCGTAACAGGACCTTGTTGGACATGGTTCGATCAATGATGAGCCAATCAGATCTGCCATTGTATTTTTGGGGTTATGCTCTAGAAACTGCCGCTTTCATTTTAAATAAGGTACCATCAAAATCAGTAGATAAGACACCATATGAGATGTGGACTGGAAAAAGTCCTAGTTTGTCTTTTCTAAGGATTTGGGGATGTGATGTCTATGTTAAAAATTTGACGTCTGATAAGCTCACACCCAAATCAGATAAATGCTTCTTTATAGGATATCCTAGGGAAACCAAAGGATATTATTTCTACAACCGGGAAGAAGACAAAGTTTTTGTTGCCCGAAATGGTGTCTTTTTGGAGAAAGAGTTTCTTTCAAAAGGAGTCAGTGGGAGAAAGGTGCAACTCGAAGAAATTCGGGAAACATCTGAAAGTGTTTCAACTCCTATTGAACCTCTACTGGATGAACAAATTGTTGTTGAACCTGTAGATAAGGCACCAGCCCCACGTAGATCTAAAAGGCCGCGTCAATTGCATACAAGGTATGGGCATTGTTGGGTCACGGGGTAGGCTACGATAGCTACAAACAAAAATTTCTACCACGCGAACCAGGATGCCAAGCAAGTAGATGATCACGATCGTTACCACCGACGCCGCGAGAATGCGGAAGAAGGGTTGGAGCAACTGGTCCAACGAAGAGCGTCGATGTAGTGGTCGAGTCGATCGTCCAATGTCCAAGAAGCGTCGATGCAGCTTGTCGTAGTCGATCGTCTCCTCCAAAGAACGTCTGCGGTTCCTTGTGAAGATCGCGGATCGTCCTCAAGCGCAACAATCGTAGTAGCGCCTCTACGGTATCCACACGTCCAGGGAAGGAACAACCGAACGCCGGTGTGCCAGCACCAAGTCGCACGGTGGAGCTCTCAAGAAGATGGCGGCTAGGGTTTCGGTGGTGTTTCACGCATCCTCCCAACAGCCTCATGCACCTCCTTATATAGTGCTCGTGACGGATCCTATCCGAACACGTTTACGAATCATATTCGTACTGGTTTGTTCCAACCCGTTAAGTGTGTGACCCTATAGGTTCATGTGTAGTTCGGTTGTGACTCGGAAACCGTTTCCGATCACGCGTCGTAGTGGCTCCTAGCAGAACATATCGATTCCTGAATACACACAAATTATATCAGACGAACCTTAATGCAATATGATCTACGACAGGTCTTCATCACTTACGACCTGGTCCTATCTCATATCTGACCGGTTCAGTATGTGGTCACGACGATTCGTAACTCCTTACGACTGTGTTACGATCACTCTGTGATTACGTTCGACCGATCTCACGACTAGCTCAGATTTGCATACGACGACCAGAATCGTCGACTGAGCGACCTACTCGTGTATACTCCCTTTGCCTCACGATGTCGGTTGAACTCGGTGAGATGTTGTGTCATCCATGGATCTGTTCAATACTTTCTCGTCGAGTATCGATAACTTTACGTGGTCGAACACTTCGACTACTAGTGGCATGGCCATGCACTTTCTTTATCCGATCACAACGAGGGGCCGAGACATCTCTCTGTTATGTTAGGAGGGCAAATCCTATATCCGACCGGTCACATTCCTCTCCATGTTTGAGCATACCCTAAGCTACCTTTATAACTACCCGATTCTGGTGTAGCGTTTGGCAACCCCTAAGAGTGCTCTTACACATGTAGGAAACCATGCCGATCTCGTGTCTAAGGATTATACATCATCATTGCTTGAGACCAACTAATGACACATAGATTCATAACAATCTCAATAGTGCCTCAAGGTGGGTCTTATCCAACATCATGTTCTCTAACATGTGTCCATATTATTGGTTTGATATCTCCATATCTATGACTCGTGAAAAATAGTCATCAACCAATACATATGCTAGTCTATTCATATGTGTCCTCATATGTTTACGACCAGGGATCGTATAAGAATAATTATCGCAGGAATATAGAGTTTCACAACCAAGTCACATACTTGATAATAAATATTAACAATATTATTCTAGGAACAAGATAACACATTATCCAATGTCATGAACATAATGAAATATAATCATCTCTATGATTGCCTCTAGGGCATATTTCCAACAGGCATGACATATTATTATTGAATAATGGTGAGCCTAAGACTTGTGAGGAAGCAATGATGGACCCAGACTCTGAGAAATGGCTTGGAGCCATGAAATCCGAGATAGATTCCATGAGAGAAAATCAGGTTTGGAACCTGGTCGATCCACTTGATGGTGTTAAAACCATTGAGTGCAAATGGATCTATAAGAAAAAGATTGATATGGATGGAAATGTTCACATTCATAAGGCTCGACTAGTCGCAAAAGGTTTTCGACAAGTTCAAGGAGTTGACTACGTGAGACTTTCTCACCGGTAGCGATGCTTAAATCTGTTCGGATCATTCTAGCTATTGCTGCATATTTTGACTATGAGATATGGCAAATGGATGTCAAAACAACTTTCCTTAATGGAAACCTAGATGAGGATGTGTACATGACACAACCTGAAGGTTTTGTCGATCCAAAGAATGCTAGTAAGGTATGCAAACTTCAAAAGTCTATTTATGGATTGAAGCAAGCATCTCGGAGTTGGAATATACGTTTTGATGAGGAAATCAAAAGGTTTGGTTTCGTCAAGAACAAAGAAGAACCTTGTGTTTACATGAAGGTTAGTGGAGCGCACTTGTTATTACGATCTTGTATGTAGATGACATACTCTTGGTGGAAATGACATTCCGATGCTAGAATCTGTTGAGGCATCATTGAAAAATAGTTTTTCTATGAAGGACCTAGGAGAGGCAGCATATATCTTGGGAATAAAGATCTATAGAGATAGATCGAGAAGGCTAATTGGATTAAGCCAAAGTACTTATATTGACAAGGTGTTGATTCGGTTCAACATGCAAAATGACAATAAAGGGTTCTTGCCTATGTCACATGGCATAAGTCTTAGCAAGAGTCAGTGTCCTTCGACTACCGATGAGCGAGACCGCATGAATGGTATTCCATATGCTTGACTATTGGATCTATCATGTACGCCATGATATGTACTCGACGGATGTATCATATGCTCTAAGTGTTACAGTAGATACCAAGCTGATCCCGGTGAAGGTCACTGGACAGTTGTGAAAAACATTCTTAAATACTTGAGAAGGACTAAGGATGCGTTCCTAGTTTATAGCGGCAATGAAGAGCTGGTTGTAAATGGTTACACCGATGCAAGCTTCCAAACCGACAAAGATGATTATCATTCGCAATCTGGTTTTGTATTCATTTTGAATGGAGGTGCGGTGAGCTGGAAAAGTTCCAAGCAAGAGACGGTTGCTGATTCCACAACAGAGGCCGAGTACATTGCGGCTTCGGAAGCTGCAAAGGAAGGTGTTTGGATAAGGAATTTTATTCTTGAGTTGGGTGTGGTTCGAGTGCCTCAAGCCCAATGGATCTCTATTGTGACAACAATGGAGCCATTCTTGTGAGCTAAGGAGCCTAGATCCCATCAAGTCCAAGCACATACTCAAAGCGTTATCATCTCATTCGCGAATTGGTGGATAGAGGAGATGTTAAGATATGCAAAATTCATACGGATTTAAATGTTGCTTGATCCGTTGACAAAGCCTCTCACCTGACCAAAGCATGAGGCACACACAAGAGCTATCGGTCAGACGATACTTAAATAATTGACTCTAGTGCAAGTGCGAGATCATGGAAATATGCCCTAGAGGCAATCATAGAGATGATTATATTTCATTATGTTCATAATATTTGATAATATGTTATCTTGTTCCTTGAATGAATCATCGGTCATGAAGATTAACGAGTATGTGACTTGTTGGTGAAGCTCTTTTAACTTATGATGATGTCGTTCTAAAAGTATCCCCGGTCGAAAGTCATTTGGTCGAACACTAGTGACTCTCGACTAGCACATGTATTGATTGATGACCATGTTTCACGGTCATGGATATAGGGATATCGAATCAATAATGTGGACACGTGTTAGAGAACATAGTGTTGGATAAGACCCACCTTGAGACACTATTGAGATTGTTATGATTCTATGTGTCGTTAGTTGGTCTCAAGCAATGATGATGTATAATCCTTAGACCCGAGATCGGCATGGTTTCCTACATGTATAATAGCACTCTTAGGGGTTGCCAAACGCTACTAGAATCGGGTGGTTATAAAGGTAGCTTTGGGTATGCTATGAAACATGCGAGAGGATGTGACTGGTCGGATATGGATTTGCCCTCCTAACATAACATGAGAGATATCTCTGGGCCCTCAAGTGGTCGGATAAAGAAAGTGCATGGCCATGCCCTTTGGTGGTCAAGAGTTCGACCACATAAGGTTATCCGATACTCGATCGAGAAAGCATTGAGCATCCATGGATGACACAACATCTCACGGAGTTCAACCAGATATCGTGAGGCAAAGGGAGAATACATGAGTAGGTAAGAGTTCGACGACCACTCTGACCGTCGTATGGAGATACAAGCAAGTCGAGGCGGTCGAACGTAATCACAGAGTGGTGAAACCAAGTCGTAAGGAGTTACGAGTTGGTCGTGATCAAATCTGAATCGTCAGATAGAGATAGGACACGGTCGTAAGTGATGAGGACTGGTCGTAGATCATATTGCATTAAGGTTCGTCCGATATAATTTGTGTGTATTCGGGAATCGTTATGTCTCGCTAGGAACCGCTACGACTCGTGGCCAGAAAGGGTTTCCGAGTCACAACCGAACTACACATGAACCTAACGGGTCACACACTTAACGGGTTGGAACAAACCAGTACGAATATGATTCGTAAAGCGTGTTTGGATAGGATCCGGCACGGGCACTATATAAGGAGATGCATGAGGCTGTTGGAAGGGAAGAGCTGACGTGAGTTGCCCTACTGAAACCCTAGCCGCCATCTTCTTGAGAGCCTCCCTGTGCGATTTGGTGCTAGCACACCGGCGTACGGTTGTTCCTTCCCTGGACGTGTGGATACCATAGAGGCGCTTCTACATTGTCGCGCTTAAGGACGATCCGCTATCTTCGCAAGGAACTGCAGAGGTGCTGAAGGAGACGATCAACTCACGAGGACGCTGGACGATCGACTACGACCACTACATCGACGCGCTCTTCGTTAGACCAGGCTGCTCCGATGCTTCTTCCGCTACTCTGCACGTCTAGTGGTAACGATCTGTGATCATCTACTTGCTTGGCTTCCTGGTTTGCATGGTAGAAATTTTGTTTATAGCTATCGTAGCCTACCCCGCGACCCAACACTTACGTCATACCAAACTATACACAGTGGATGGTACGACACACACCGTTGGACAGGGAAGCGGCGAACCGTCCCGCGGTGCGACTACATGGTAGCACACACCTCCACCCTTTTCACATAGCCTAACCTACTGCCTGAGCAATCAAAGTCAAGAATTCGTATCTTACTAAGCTAGACCTATCACATACCAGGCATGTGGTCGTACAGAAGGGCTCAGTTCAATGGCGCACAAAGTTCAGTCCTTAATTGACCAAGGCAAGACTTCCAAATTCTAACTAAGGCACACAGATTATTTTGACACACAGATTCATATTCCCATATCATATAGCCACCATGTCACACAGTTTCCATCACTTGCCTCAGTCCAAACCTTTTACCACCCAGTTGATTAGGTGCAACACATGCCATAATGACACATAGTACACACAGATTATCACAAAGTTCCATAGTCACTTAGTCAAGTAGATAATTGCAACTTTACATGAACAAATGATTCGTGGCATGGCTAAGCAATCTAATCGCATCTAACCAACCCATGTTGGGGCTACAATATTACCAACTAGATATCAACTAGGGTGACAAAGGATCAAGGCATATCAATTATACAAGGAAGGCATAACAATTTGGATTTAATAGCTACACCCAAAAGTATTTAAATAATTACTTGAATTAGAATGCAATACTTTGAAATAAAATAACATTTAGAAAACTGGGATTCAATCATGGTCAAAGCATGACTTGCCTTGGAAAAGGTCTAGAAATTGATCTTGGTCTTGGAATGCTCCTTCTTCTTCAAACCTTCCAGAAGTATCGACGTCTACTCGTAAACGAAGCAAAAAAACAAGAATAAATAAATAACAAAGGCAAAACAACTCCAAAAATTAAATAAAAATCTCCAATAAATAGATCTTGAATTTAGATGAATTTAGAAATTTGAATGGACTGATTTGGAGTTCGGATACAAAAGTTATGGGCTTTGGAAGTTTGAATCTAAAGAAAAACCCTAAAATTGGATTTACTGAATTTCCCGAATTATTTCTCAATAGAAAAATCGGAATATTGCGCAACGCTGACGTCAGCGAGGAGGTTTGACTGCATAGTGGTCCACCTAACAGGTGGGTCCCACCTGCAAGCGGCTCGGTGCACCATGGACTGGGTTCACCCGAGGGTGTGGGTTTGGCTCGGGCTGGCGTGGCGCACTTGCGCACGCGTGGCGCTGACGCGGTGCCACATAGGACGACACGCACGCGCGGAGGGTGAGGTGGCGGCTGACACAGACACCACGTCGGACACGGCGGCGCTCGTCGGTGACCTTCTGGACGGTGGCGACAACGGCGATTGGCGACGCGGGACTCGCAACGGACGCGCGCATAAGATAGAGGGGGTTATTGCGCATCCGGGGATACCTTCTTTGGCACCGGAGAGGGACAGAGGCAGCCGGAACTGGCGTCGGAGCGGAGGACGAAGGTGGCTGTTGTCGGGGATGACAACCGAAGGTGTTCCGGAGCAGCGAAGGGGTGCACGAGGTAGAGGCAGCGACGGTGGACTCAGTTGTGCGCTCGACGACGACATGGCGGCGATGACAGCGGCGCAATTCAACGGAGACGAAGCACGACCGAAAACCCTAGATGGGGAATTGCGGCGGCGCAAGGGCTCGGGAGGGGAAATTGGGTGAGGGGTTTTGGAAAGGGTGGCCAGACGATGCTTGGGGGCTATTTATAGGCGTCGGGGATGCCTGGCGGCGAATTGGCGGAGACCAAACTTGACCAAAAGAGCTCGCGGAGGAATAGGGGATAGAGGCGAATTCGAAATTCGAATTCGTTTGAAATAGATGCGGGAAGGATAGAGCTTCTAGATGGAATCATCCGCGCACGAAATCAAGGTCGTTTGCGGTTTTGTCGGACGAGCTTAGAGAATCCGAAAATGACGGGCGCGGGCGCACGAGGAAGAGGTCGGGTCGAGGACAACGACATCAGAAGCGGCCCGCTTAGCAGTGAGACGCAAGACAGGTCCACTGGCAATGAAGCGAAGGAGCGCCCACGCCACAGAGAGAGGCGAGGCGCGCGCGCGCTGGGTGGGTTGGGCCACGTCTTGTGTTGGTAGGATGAACAGAATGGGCGAAGGAATTGCCCGAAGTTAAATGGAGATTTTAAATAGCTTTTCCATTTTAGAAAATACTGAGAATTCAAATAAGCAATAGAAATTAGCAAATGAACTTGGAAAAATTCTAGAAAAATCTAGAAAATATATGCAAGCACATAGAATCCAAATAAAATAGTTTTGACCAATGTTCATGTTGACTTTAGTCATATTAAATTGTTTTGTTACTTAAAGTCCATATTTAAGCTTTTGAATTAAATTCAAATAAATTCAAATGGTGAATTTTCTCAATACTAACTATTCAAAGGATTTTTAAAGCTCAGAAAATTGGGATGTTACAAGAGTTGAGATGCTTTGGTCGAGGTTGCCAGGTCCAAGAACTCTTCAGAGAAGCTGGAATCTACATGTGTGAAAAGGGCCAAATAAATACAACAAATCCAAATACAAAACCAAAAAACTACCAAACTAGAACCAAAAGAAGGATTCTGAATTAAGATGAATTAGGAACCGGATCTCGGGAGGAGGTCCAACTGAGGTCGAGGGAGGTCTTGAGGAGGAGGTCCTGAGGAGATTGCGACGGCGCAGGCTCCAGCGGACGGTGGCGAAACTTCAAGCACGGTGAAACTGGGCGAGAGCAAGAGAGTTGAGTGAGGCTAAAGGAGATGAAAGAGGGTTGCTCAGGCTTAGAGACTCAGAGGCTCACACGTTAAAGGGTAGGTGAAGGAGGATATGGGGGCAGGTAGGGGAGGAGACAAGAGGGGAATGGGTACTGCAGAAGCAACAGCATTTAATGCGACACAACAGCATTTAATGCACGCAGACTTTTGCATCAGCAGTGACGTGAAGAGAGGAAGAAGAAGGTGAGTAGGAATGACAGGTTGGGTTAGTCAAAACTCAGGAGGGTGGTCCAACCAAAGGGGAGGTCGTGACCAAAGAGGAGGTCGTGACCTCAAGGGGTGGTCGTGACCCAAGGGGTGGTCATGCTTGGGTGGTCGTGATCAAAGGGGATGTCGTGACCCAAGGGGAGGTTATGATCGGTCTCCAAGACCACCCGGAGGTCTTCCAAGATAACCCAGGAGGTCTCCTAGGACCACTAGGAGGTCTTGGACTGAGAGGGAGGTCCAAACGAGAGTGAGGTCCAAATGAGAGGGGGGTCCGGACAGAGAGGGAAGTCCAAACGAGAGGGAGGTTTGGACAGAGAGGGAAGGCCTAAATGAGAGGGAGGTCCAAATGAGACGAAGGTCGGAACGAACAGAGAAAGAGAATTTCAACACCAGAGAGCTCCAACAGACCCAAAACCAACGAAATTTTTGGATTAGTTGAAGTTTGATTTAGCCATTTAAATCACTTTTAATTCCAAAATCTCAAGTTAAGCTTTAGAACATCAACAAAACCAAATGGTTATTTTATTTTGAAAATTTTCAAAAAGGCTCAAAAATCGGGACGTTACAAGCCATAACTCGGCAGTTAACTCAAACAATCAAAAACCATTTCCCAAGTTTTCCCAACAAGATAGTTTTTGTGAAAATCAACACTAAACCCATACCGTTCCCACTAAGAACGCTCATGATCGCGAGCACGGCTATTATAATAGATTTACACTCTGCAGAGGTATACAACTTTACCCACATAACACGAATTCTCTAGTTTGTTCAGCACCCATCGGTGCCACCGCTCACTTCCTTAGGTAAGCAGTCTAGAGTACGTGTTGAAGCCTTTACATCATCTTGCCCAATCCTTGCACTAGCCCAGCGAATGGATCGTATCCTTCACTTACCCGGATTACTCCCATTGAGTGAGGATCCTTCACTAACCCGCATTGCTCCCATTGAGTGAGGCATTTGCAGTTATGTCGGAAGACTTTGTTCCCACTCCTCGGAGGTGGGAGCCCCATCGAACATGCCAGTCCTTTGGTCATGTCCGCACTCTTCAGCCTACCTACGTCCAAGGCTAGTTTTTCGATAACTTAATCAGCTAAGGTCACCCTCATAATAGCATATGTGGTTGTACGTAAGTCTTAGTTCTAGATTTGTCATGCCTAGTCCTTAACCCACTGTATGCAGAATCTCCCTATCTACGAGTGAGAGTCCTTTCCCACTCTTTTCAGAATATAATATAACTCACCCACATCCAAAACTAGGTTTTGTATTTTGTTTTATTCAAAATAATAGAGGCACACCCCTCTAGACATGTTCATAAATCTCCCAAATTCATATTTATCATATTGTCCTTTTACATCTCTTTCCGGAAAAACTATCGCTCTAGTGAGCATTTGCGCGATAGCTCGCACTTCAAAATTTCCATAAGACATTATATAATGTTTAACCCATATCCTAATGTTAACAAAGTAGGGATATCAACATGTCAAAAGAATTTATGCAATAAATAGGATTTACAACTACTAATCTCCCAAACATAGCAATTTAATATTGAACATGCGTGCATACAATAATAGAATTTGCAAAACAAAGTACAATAAGTAAAATACTGGGATCGATATGATCAAAGGGGGTGCGTGCCTTGCTTATATTGTTCAGGGAGTGAGGTTGCTTGATCGTTGATAATCCTGCTCACGTATTCTGGCGTCTATTCGAAAGAACTAGAAACAAAGCACAAAGGGGAAATAAATCCAGCAGCAAGAGAATACAAATATTTTTGCATATTATTATAGAGAACGATTTTTATGTGAATTTAGCAAAAATATTCATGTCATTTCAAGTTCGTATGTAAAAGTTATTAAAGTTTTGATTTGCTCCGACTTGTTGTTGAAGTGTTACTGTTCTATTGAGAGTACCTTACCAGGAATTGTATGGGAGGTCTAGCTCATGTTAATGATTCTTTTTGTTATTATTTATTATTTATCGAGGAAATTCCGTGTTTTAAGTGTGTCCTTATCATAGTCATTATATGACGAAGCTTATGCTAAGGTGCAACTATTACTAGGTTAACTTCCAACTAAATATATATACTAATGATTTTTAATCTCTAATTGCCTTATCGTCTTTTATTAACTAACTCATAACCTATTGTTACTATGAACATCATCATATTCATGGCATAGGGTTTACTGTTGTCTATCATCCATGTTATAGTTGATTTCTACTAGTTTGTGCTTTTTAGTTTAAATGCTATTGGTAAACCCATATAACCTTTATTCACTTTAGTTAAAAGCCTCCAGCATAATCTAGGATGCATTTGCTAATTACAGTGCCCACTAACCTAATCAATCAATCTTAAACACAATGGACCAACTACTGGTAGCTATCTGCTAAGCAACTCATTAAGCCTTTGCATACTTATAGTACCCTCTAGATAATTTAGTCCATTTACCAAACTTTTGTCACTGTAATCATTATGGAATTCATAATTTTGCTTCCTCCCATTCATCTGGCTGTTAAAGGCTGTTAGGCACTATCAAACATTTTTAATTACTAGTCTTACCTAGTATCATGTGGTTTGCAAAACTGAAGCTTCCGTTAGGGGTTTACTTACTGTTCTCCTCAGATTTTTCTTATCATATTAATCCCTAGCCAAAACAAAGCACTCTTTGATTAGTTAGTTCACTTTAGCCATTGGTTGCTCACTGTTTGTTTTTGCATAATCAACAATAGTTGTTTTTCATATTGGAGTGCTGCTGCTAGGTAAAAGTTTAATAGTTATTTGAATTAATGAGATTTTCAACTACTTGTATTAACCAAGGTCATAAGCCTACTGTTATCTTTAGCTATTTTCATATCCTATCCCCTGTTCATATATCCATTTAACCTTCTCTGTTTATGTATTCCATCAAAAAGAATTTTGTTGTTTTAAGGTGTTGTTAGCTATTCTTCTCATTAGCCCAAAATTTCGATTTGCTAATTACGGAGCTTCCTTAACTAATTAGCTTACTAACTACTCTTGTCAACTATTCCATTTGTCAGATGGAAGTTTAATGTATTATTTGAATAACCATTTTCAACTCTTGTTTTCCAGATTAGTTTACCTCGATAGATTAAGGTCCAACGGCTAATCGTGTCATTAACCTTTCTAAGTAATGTCATTAGTTCTTCTGAATCGTGATCACTATGGCATTCATAGTTTTGCTTCTCTGTTCAAATATCAAACAATGCACAACCTAATTCGTTTCTGAACTAAAGTGCTACTAACTACTTCCTTTAAAAACTCAAACTTCAAAATTGGTTGATTCATTTGAGTGGTTCCAAGATCAGTCACATGATCAGCTAGTGCCAGATGGTTGGTCTTACTAGTGAGTTTTTCTGAAATTTTTAATTTATCTTCTTAGAACCTTCTTTGTTCAATCATTCAAGTGTTTGACAACTATATTTCTTACTAGATCTACTACTCAATTGTTAAGCAACTCCTTGAGAGCTCAGTTAGTCATTCAACAGGTTTATGATCCTATTGTCATCCCAGATTTTCACCTAAGTACTTAACTATGCACCTCCCTGTTCAAACAATAGATAACATAGAGCATTTCTGAAATGAAGTGATAATCTTCATAGAAATATTAGCCTTCAAATTTGCTAAATCATTTAGGTAACCTAATGACATTTACAAGGTTTGATAGCGAGAAGGGTTTGATTCATATAAGTGGGTCCCATGTTCAAGGATGTGAGGAAGGCTTATGCACAATGGGCTCAAATGGCGTAATCAGATGACTTGGCCGAATTGGGGCAGCTTCCATTGCCGACGGTTGGAGATGATGGCGGCGGACAAAGCAGCCAAAATGGGTTCATAACGGCCCAAGGGAGCTATGGGAGGTCTCGGCATGGTCGGAGTGGCACTGTGGTGGGCGCGCGATAGTGGGTGGCGGCCGGCCGTGGGGGTGGACGGTGGTTGCGGCGCTCGGGTGAGGTTGTAGTCAAATTAGTGCGAGCATGAGCATAAGGTAGGTGACGTGAACTCACCGAAGTGCTTTGTGGTGGTGGGGAGTGGCCGAGGCGATCCGGCGACATAAACCGACGGGGACGCGGGGAGGTCCTCCGTGTCGGCGACCCTGGAGAGGAAAAGGGAGCAAGTGAGAGGTAGGGGATGGTACAGGAAGTCTAGGAGATGGTTACACAGGGAGGAATTGGAGGGAGGTGCAATGATTGGTGGTCCGTGAAGACAGCGGTGGTCTTAGGCCAGAACCGGATAAGACGGAGGTGGCGCCTGACTCTGTGATGGAATGCCCAAATTGATTGGGGGATTCTGCTCAAGGCTTCGTGGGACACAGCATGACGCATTTGGCCTCGGACGGGGTTTGCCGGCGTGGCTAGAGCGGTGAGGTGCCCACGGCAGCCACAACAATGGCATTTGGTTCTTGCTCCATTGGAGCTTGGGGAGGAGAGGAAATGGGAATGCAGCGACAGGAGAGTGTTTAGATGTGGTGAGGTGAACTCGAGGCGAAGCATTTGTAGATGGAGAAGGGATGGGTGACGAAGATTGCGAGACGACGGTGCGCTCCGGTGGTATCAATGTGGCAGGGATGGGCGAGCATGCGTGATGCGACCGAGAAGCAGGGAAATTGGGAGCGCAGAGGTCAAGATCGGGGGCGATCGGCAAAGACAGTGGGCACGCCGTTCGGTCCAATGTGTGGCGTGGCGAGCTGCATGGCGTGGTGGGTAGGGAGAGCGGCCGCGTGGGCAGTGCTGGTGCTAAGGGCAGTGGTGCCGTGGAGAAGAAACTCTACCCGAGGGGCCCACTGATCAGTGAGGAGAGAAAGAAGATCGTGTCTCCAAAAATTTTAAATTGTGCTGAGATATTTTGGCAATTTTTAGGCCTAGCAGTTTAGATCCAAAAATTATGAAACTTTAAGGGAAGGGTCAAGACTTTGAGTATATTATTATGTAAATGTTTCAGAATTTTAGGTGCTCCGGATAATTTTCCAAAATTCTGTTAAGTTCTTGTTTAAATGTATTTTCATTATTTGATGTGAGGAATTTTGTAAAACATGATTTACTTAATTCCCCATTTTATTAACAGTACAATTAGGCTAGGTTTGGATTTTTAATTAGCATATTTTGTTTTACCTCATTTTGGTTCTTAATTAGTTTTGTATTTCTAGAGTTTCATTTCTTAATTTCTTTATTACACAAAAAGTCTTGCAAATAAAATCCAGAAAAGCAATTGTAAATAAAATTCTTCAAAAGTTTTAAAAAGATCATATTTTTATATTTTTAAAAATAATCTCAAATTTTGAGATGTTACAAACCTATCCCCCTTACAAAGAATCTCGTCCGCGAGATTCAAATGGAATGGATGGTAGGGAGATGGGACGGGGAGAAATGGTGACGTAGCGCGAGAGGTTGACGCACTTTTCGTGGCTTCATTGGCTCTTGTCTTTGCGAGATCCTGAACGGCTTGAAAGCTTGGTTGTCATAGTTGGGGCCTTAATTTCCTAGTGCATCTTACGGTCGACTGAATGGAGCCGTGACTTGATGTGTCAGAAGTGTCTTTAAATCAAGAAAGGAAAGGTTAAACAAAACCATGGAAATGAAAGGTTAAGCAAAGCAATGGACAGGAAAGTGTGTCAATAACGCCATGCTACTTGTCATGATTTCTCAGCTCTATCCTTGAAGGAAATCAAGACAATAGATGGTGTATTTTGTTTAGAGTTGTAAAGCACATTGCCCCTTCCTCATCGGAGTGACAACAGTCTTCTCTTGAAGCGGATGAAAGGAAGAAAACTTGCATGGAAGTAGGTCAAAAGATACAGAAGGGATTGACAAGGTAGAGAAATACAGAAATTTGGCTCTACGATGGTCTTCTTGTTCCCTCGTAGCTTCGTCTTTAATGTGGTTGCTCCATTGAACACTTAGCATCTTGATGACGCGATTGCGAGTATGCTGGGTGGCTTCATCTAAGATTCGGATCGGGTGTTCCTGATAAGAAAGATCCGGTTGGAGATCAATGTTCTCCAACTAAGTGGGTTCGGTGGAAGTTTGGAAACAATCCTTGAGATGTGATACGTGAAAGACGTCATGCACATCCAAAAGTTGAGGTGGTAGCTCCAACTGATATGCTACCTCGCCTTTCCTCTCGAGGATTCGGCATGGACCGAGGTACCAAATGACAGCTTCTCATGGGTTTGGACATGGGGAATACCTCGCAATGGTGAGACTTTGAGATAAATGAAATTGTTTACTTCAAAGCTTAGCCCTTGGCGGTGCGGAGCCGATCATCGGCGTCGAGAGGGTTGACTGCTGATCCAAGGGTCAGCGGCCGAGTTCGCATGAACACGCCCATCCTGGACGATGGTTGGTTGGTAGCAGCTTCGTTTCCTCTAGCAATAGTGCTGAGGGCAACGGTATCCTGCACCAACTGTTGGAGCACAAGACTGCTGGTTTGCCGCCCTTGCTCGATCATGGCAAGCACTTGTGCCATGATGGGAGGCGGCGGTAACACTTCCAGTTCTTCGGCAGACGCTGGCTGAGGTTGCTCAGCTGGCATTGTCAGAGTGGAAGGAAGTTGTGCTTTAGGTTGCGAAGGGACTTTGCTTTCTGGTTGCCATGATCCGAAGGCAGCTACTGTTGCCATGAGCTGACGAACAGAGTGTGTTACTGGTATCCCGATCATACAGAGTGCAGGATAAGAAAACATGCACAAGGGAAGAGGGAATGAGCATAAGTTAAGTGGGTCGACAAGAATCATCATCCCAACTAGTTTAACTAATCTAAGTTGAAAATATGTATGTTTTAAATTTTAGGGGCAGCACACATGAATTTTAACCTAAAGGTCAAATTTTACATGGCACACATACCCGATACCTTTACATTACAAAAGAGGCAATTAAATTAACATAAGTAGCAACTTACATCCAGGTTATAGCAATAGTATACCTAGGTTCTTTCTACAATTTGAGAAATAGGAAATTCTAGTGAAGTCTAGTGAACATGTAATGAGAGACATGGATAAGAAGTGACACTAGACAAGAAAAGAATTTCAGCACAAGTTTTACCCATTCGCTAGTTTATTTAGCTAATCCCTAAGGCTCAACTTCAGGGTGTTCTACCCCTTGGTCTTCACATACCATTATACCTTTATAATAGCAATCAGTTTAACTCCAAATGAAGGTAGGAGGGGTTTAAAGAATAGTACATCACATTGTTTTCAAAAGTATTGGGTTCTGAAATTTTGAGGAAAGACCCATCCGAAGCAGCATCTTCAGTATCTTGATGTAGAACCTTCAAAAGAATTTTGGGCAGGATGTTTTAGGGAGTTTTTCAAAACATTTTTAGCTCAGTTTTAAGGTTCGAAAAGTTGATTATGCACTGTTATTTTCAGAGAGCATCACATCTCTCAAAACTAAAACTATTTTGAACCAGATGAGAGGAGAGGATCAAAAAGAGTCTTTAGATGAGAAAAGAATGCTAAGAGGGAAAAGATTAGCAATTACTTCTAAAATTTTAGAGCCATTCCTATGGTTAAGTTAGGTTGCAATTTTATTTCTAAGCCTAAATCTATTAACCATTCTACCTAGGGCTTGTCCTACAGTCATTATAGCTCTGATACCAAGCGCTGTTAGACCACTGGGCGTGGAATACCCGAAGACCTTATGTGTGTACCATACTAGTCCCATGATCAATAGCTAGTATGCATATTCACAACAATTGGCATTCACATCCATACATTCTCATGTAAAGTAAAGCAAAATTGTACTTAACTTAAGCGGTACAGTTATTACATTACAAAGGCCAACCGGCCAAATATTAACAACTATTCAACAGAGTAGAGTAGCAGCGGAAGTAAAGACAAAAGCAGCAAGGTCCAAGTAGTTTGCCCATACAACCCTCAAGCAAACTGACAAGGTACAAGGTCCTAGACAGACCCGTCAGCGAACCCTCTAGTTCCGGGTGCGAAAAACGCGTCGTCTGGTATCGGCTCCTCTTCATACTCTAAACAACAACATAAGCAAGTTTGAGTACTTGTGTACTCAGCAAGACTTGTAGTGTATCGCAAAAGTTATATTAGATGCAAGGCTATCAAAGAGAAGACTCTATGCTACAAGTTATTTTGCATTAAGCAGATTTTATTTGCAATATTTACAAGTAGTACTTTGCAACGGAATTTGAAAGAGCATTTTAGTAAATAACAGGACAGTAAGTAGTACTTGAATGATTCACCAATAATAACAACTACAACACGCAACCCTCCTTGACTGCGAGCACCATTTCATGTTCAGCCATAACTCGGCAGTTAACTCAACAAATCACAAACCATTTTCCAAGTTTTCCTAACAAGATAGTTTTTTGTGAAAATCAACACTAAACCCATACCGTCCGCACTAAGAACGCTCATGATCGCCAGCACGGCTATTATAATAGATTTACACTTTGTAGAGGTGTACAACTTTACCCACATAACACGAATTCTCTAGTTTGTTCGGCACCCGTCGGTGCCACCGCTCACTTCCTTAGGTAAGCAGTCTAGAGTACGTGTTGAAGCCTTTACATCATCTTGCCCTATCCTTGCACTAGCCCAGCGAATGGATCGTATCCTTCACTTACCCGGATTACTCCCATTGAGTGAGGATCCTTCACTAACCCGGATTGCTCCCATTGAGTGAGGCATTTGCAGTTATGTCGGAAGACTTTGTTCCCACTCCTCGGAGATGGGAGCCCCTTCGAACATGTTGATCCTTTGGTCATGTCCGCACTCTTCAGTCTACCTACGTCCAAGGCTAGTTTTTTGATGACTTATCAGCTAAGCTCACCCTCATAATAGCATATGTGGTTGTACGTAAGTCTTAGTTCTGGATTTGCTGGCGTCTGGTCCTTAACTGACCCGGGTGAGAATCTCCCCCTATCTACGAGTGAGAGTCCTTCCCCACTCTTTTCAGAATATAATATAACTCGCTCGCATCCAAAACTAGGTTTTGCATTTTGTTTTTATTCAAAATAACAGAGGTACACCCCTCTGGACATTTTCATAAATCTCCCAAATTCATATTTATCATATTGTACTTTTACATATCTTTCCGGAAAAACTATCATTCTAGTGAGCATTTGTGCGATAGCTCGCACTTCAAAATTTCCATAAGACATTATATATTGTCTAACCCATATCCTAATGTTAACAAAGTAGGGATATCAACATGTCAAAAGAATTCATGCAACAAATAGGATTTACAGCTACTAATCTCCCAAACATAGCAATTTAATATTGAACATACGCGCATGCAATAATAGAATTTGCAAAACAAAGTACAATAAGTAAAATACTGTGATCTATATGATCAAAGGGGGTGCTTGCCTTGCTTATATTGTTCAGGGAGTGAGGTCGTTTAATCGTCGATAATCCTGCTCGCATATTCCGGCGTCTATTCGAAAGAACCAAAAACAAAGCACAAAGGGGAATAAATCTAGCATCAAGAGAATCCAAATATTTTTGCATATTATTACAGAGAGCGATTTTTATATGAATTTAGCAAAAAGATTCATGTGATTTCAAGTTCGTTTGTAAAAGTTATTAACGCTTTGATTTGTTTCGACTCGTTGTTGAAGTGTTACTGTTCTATTGAGAGGACTTGTATAGGAGGTCTAGCTCATGTTAATGATTCTTTTTGTTATTATTTCTTATTTATCATGGAAATTCTATGTTTTGAGTGTGTCCTTATCATAGTCATTATATGACTATGCTTATGCTAAGGTGCAACTATTACTAGGTTAACTTCCAACTAAAATATATACTAATGATTTTTAATCTCTAATTGTCTTATCGTCTTTTATTAACTAACTCATAACCTATTGTTACTATGGACATCATCATATTCATGGCATAAGGTTTACTGTTGTCTATCATCCATGTTATAGCTGATTTCTACTAGTTTGTGCTTTTTAGTTTAAATGCTATTGGTACACCCATATAACCTTTATTCACTTGAGTTAAAAGCCTCCAGCATAATCTAGCATGCATTTGCTAATTACAGTGCCCACTAACGTAATCAATCAATCTTAAACACAATGGACCAACTACTGGTGGCTATCTGCTAAGCAACTCATTAAGCCTTTGCATACTTATAGTACCCTCTAGATAATTTAGTCCATTTACCAAACTTTTGTCACTGTAATCATTATGGAATTCATAATTTTGCTTCCTCCCATTCATCCGGCTGTTAAAGGCTGTTAGGCACTATCAAACATTTTTAATTACTAGTCTTACCTAGTATCATGTGGTTTGCGAAACTGAAGCTTCCGTTAGGGGTCTACTTACTGTTCTCCTCAGATTTTTCTTATCATGTTAATCCCTAGCCAAAACAAAGCACTCTTTGATTAGTTAGTTCACTTCAGCCATTGGTTGCTCACTGTTTGTTTTTGCATAATCAACAATAGTTGTTTTTCAGATTGGAGTGCTGCTGCTAGGTAAAAGTTTAATAGCTATTTGAATTAATGAGATTGTCAACTACTTGTATTAACCCAGGTCATAAGCCTACTGTTATCTTTAGCTATTTTTCAGATCCTATCCCCTGTTCATATATCCATTTAACCTTCTCTGTTTATGTATTCCATCAAAAAGAATTTTGATGTTTTAAGGTGTTGTTAGCTATTCTTCTCATTAGCCCAAAATTTCGATTTGCTAATTACAGAGCTTCCTTAACTAATTAGCTTACTCACTACTCTTGTCAACCATTCCATTTGTCAGATGGAAGTTTAATGTATTATTTGAATAACCATTTTCAACTCTTGTTTTCCAGATTAGTTTACCTCTGATAGATTAAGGTCCAACTGGCTAACTGTGTCATTAACCTTTCTAAGTAATGTCATTAGTTCTCTGCTACTGTGATCACTATGGCATTCATAGTTTTGCTTCTCTGTTCAAATATCAAACAACAGACAACCTAATTCATTTCTGAACTAAAGTGCTACTGACTACTTCCTTTAAAAACTCAAACTTCAAAATTGGTTGATTCATTTGAGTGGTTCCAAGATCAGTCACATGATCAGCTAGTGCCAGATGGTTGGTCTTACCAGTTAGTTTTACTGAAATTTTTAATTTATCTTCTTAGAACCTTCTCTGTTCAATCATTCAAGTGTCTGACAACTATATTTCTTACTAGATCTACTACTCAATTGTTAAGCAACTCCTTGAGAGCTCAGTTAGTCATTCAACAGGTTTATGATCCTATTGTCATCCCAGAATTTCAACTAAGTACTTAACTATGCACCTCCCTGTTCAAACAACAGATAACATAGAGCATTTCTGAAATGAAGTGATAATCTTCATAGAAATATTAGCCTTCAAATTTGCTAAATCATTTAGGTAACCTAATGACATTTACAAGGTTTGATAGCAGTAAAGGGTTTGATTCATATGAGTGGGTCCCATGTTCAGTGACAGGGAAGGCTTATGCGCAATGGGCTCAAATGGCAGAATCAGATGACTCGGCCGAATTGGGGCAACTTCCATCGCCGGTGATTGGAGATGATGGCGGCGGCTCGAAGCGGCCAAAATGGGTTCATAACGGCCCAAGGGAGCTAGGGGAGGTCTTGGCATGGCCGGAGTGGCACTATGGCGGGCGCGCGACGGTGGGTGGCGGCCGGCCATGGGGGTGGAAGGTGGTTGCGGCGCTCGGGTGAGGTTGCATTCAAATTAGTGCGAGCATGAGCATAAGGTATGTGACGTGAACTCGCCGGAGTGCTTCGTGATGGTGGGGAGTGGCCGAGGCGATCCGGCGACATGAACCGACGGCGACGCGGGGAGGTCCTCCGTGGCGGCGACCCTGGAGAGGAAAAGGGAGCGGGTGAGTGGTAGGGGATGGTAGAGAAAGTCTAGGAGATGGTTACACAGGGAGGAATTGGAGGGAGGTCCAATGATTGGTGGTCGGTGAAGACGGCGGCGGTCTTAGGCCGGAACCGAAGAAGACGGAGGTGGCGCCCGACTCTGTCAGGGAATGCCCAAATTGATTGGGGGATTCTGCTCAAGGCTTCGTGGGACACAGCATGACGCATTTGGCCTCAGACGGGGTTCGCCGGCGTGGCTGGAGCGGTGAGGTGCCCACAGCGGCCACAGCAATGGCATTTGGTTCTTGCTCCATTGGAGCTTGGGGAGGAGAGGAAATGGGAAAGCAGCAGCAGGAGAGTGTTTAGAGGTGGTGAGGTGAGCTCGAGGCGAAGCTTTTGTAGATGGAGAAGGGATGGGCGACGAAGATTGCGAGACGACGGTGCGCTCGGGTGGTATCAATGTGGCAGGGATGGGCGAGCATGCGTGATGCGACCGAGAAGCAGGAAAATTGGGAGCGCAGAGGTCAAGACCGGGGCGGTCGGCGAATACAGTGGGCGCGCCGTTCGCTCCAGCGCGCGGCGTGGCGAGCTGCATGGCGTGGTGGGCAGGGAGAAGCGGCCGTGTGGCCCTGCGTGGGCAGTGCTGGTGCTGCGGGCAGCGACGCCATGGAGAATAAACTCTACCCGAGGGACCCACTGATTAGTGAGGAGAGAGAAAATACTGTCTCCAAAATTTTCAGAATGTGCTGAGATATTTTGGCAATTTTTAGGCCTAGCAGTTTAGATACAAAAATTATGAAACTTTAAGGGAAGGGTCAAGACTTTGTGCATATTATTATGTAATTGTTTCAGAATTTTAAGTTCTCTGGATAATTTTCCAAAATTCTGTTATGTTCCTATTTAAATGTATTTTTATTATTTGATGTGAGGAATTTTGTAAAACATGATTTACTTAATTCCCCATTTTATTAACAGTACAATTAGGCTAGGTTTGGATTTTTAATTAGCATATTTGTTTTACCTCATTTTGGTTCTCAATTAGTTTTGTATTTCTAGAGTTTGATTTCTTAATTTATTTATTGGACAAAAAGTCTTGCAAATAAAATCCAAAAAAGCAATTGTAAATGAAATTCTTCAAAAATTTTAAAAAGATCATATTTTTATATTTTTGAAAATAATCCCAAATTTCGGGATGTTACTCGTTAGCCTAGAGCACACCGTTGGATATGTAAACGGCGAACCATGCATAAATGTGGCTCAACACATGACTTGACATCTCCACCCATTCACTGAGCTAACCTACTGCCTGAGGCAGCCAATGTTGAGATTCCATGTTGTTTATGCCATGTTGATGTGCGGGTATTGGTTAGACAGTAGTCCCACTTGGCGCAAGAGGAGGCTTCTAGCGGGTGGTTAGCCCAATAGAAGTGAAACCTTAGCGGACATTTTAACTTTGGGGTAGAACACCGTAAAATCCTCATGATAACCGCTTAGTCGCACGCCTTCGGAAGCGTGTCATGTCTAACATTATAAGATGATTAAAGCTGTACACACTCTGTAGAGTAGAAACTATTCAAATAGCCATGTCCATGGTTATGGACATGCTGAGCAAAGCCACTCCAAGTTAGAGTTTGGTTTTAATTTTAAAATGGTTTTAGCAAATAATTTTAGAATGGTTAATCCTTGTCGTAAAATTGGCCGGTCAGCCTTGTGATAGGAGGGTATCCTTCACCATTCATTTATGGAGATTTGTAACACCCCAACTCAACATGAGCCTGGACTGCTACTAATCAAACATTTTAACCAAATAAAACTAAGACTCTTCTCTAAAATTCAGCAGAACATCCTTTGTATAGGTGACTATACCGGAGGTTCTAACAGTCTAATATATCATCAATCAATATTCCAATCATCCAATTTAAACTAATCATCACAGATCATCTAAAGTATGCTAAACAACTAAAGCATAATCCAAAGGGGTATCCATAATCTTCTAATCAATTCTATTACAAATTATTCCAAGCATAGGGAGTAATCATAAATAATTCTTTAAGCAGATTACTCAAATACTAAATCAATAATCCAATCTATTCAAATGTGAATGGTTCGTGCCAATGTGCAACCACTCTTATGACTATTCCCTCCTATGCATGTCCTTCCTGTAAGGGGTACCTAAAACCACAAACAACAGCAAGAGTGAGTCCACAGACTCAACAAAGTACAAATAATAAGACATTATAACACACAATTATAACATTAGCATCCATTCTCAAATCTTTCCAATATAACATATCACATGCTTATGCAATGCACAATGCATCCTTTCTCTTTGACTCTCTTTGCATTTTTCCGGTAATGCAGGGTATGCAACCGTCGATGCATACCCATGCCTGTGCTCTCAAGCACAGGGACCAAAAGCCCATACTCCGCAAGTATGGGGACCACAAGCCCACACTCTACAAGTGTGGGGACCACAAGCCCATCATATACATGACGGGCACCTCAAAGAAATGCTTTGTCACCACGTGACCAAGCCTCAAATATGATAGCATCATGCACCTGAACAATTACACTATCCATCATTAACATGTATTAGCAGCATCATCATACATGAATAAACTTACTCATACTTCTAGCATTCACAATCAGTAACATACATATCATTCTAGCATCCATGCATAATGAATATGTACATATAACTTGCAAACATGATCAAACACTCATAGATTATCTATCAATAAATGTACTTACCTCAACCGTGCGAAAATGGAGGACGCGA
The DNA here is from genome assembly GCA_036346405.1 of Phyllostachys edulis. Classification (NCBI taxonomy): domain Eukaryota; kingdom Viridiplantae; phylum Streptophyta; class Magnoliopsida; order Poales; family Poaceae; genus Phyllostachys; species Phyllostachys edulis. Next base: position 75,988,660 of record CM070549.1, on the reverse strand, counting down.
AGAGGGCGCTGCCCCCGGGACCAATCCCCCACCTGAATTAAGTTAACAAGCACTCTAAGATAACAATACTGGACAAAACAAAGCTAGAAGCAATTACAAAATCACTACACTCTCTAGCGCAACCCCAACTCCAAAATCTTAAACAGCAGTCTGTTCCCTTAGCAGACAGTCCCAATCAAAAATTCATAACTTTTCGACCAGAGATCCAAATGTGGCGTTCTCAGAATTTCTAGAAATATTAACAAATTCCCCACCTAAACCTAGTTGGGGAGCTTTCCAAATTCTGCCATCTTCTACCCTTACCAAACTGATTAATAGAACAGCTAATTCCTGTTAGGGGTTCTGGACAGCGACATTAAAATTATCGTATCTTTCAGTATAGTTATCCAAATTCCGTGTTCTTTAGCTTTTTGGAAAGCTAATAAAACTACCTACATCTTTTGTTATGGTGGGATCTTCTAAAATCTCCTTTAAATATCTGATTCTGACTGATTACTAATAACTGACAGAATTATAATAGAACTACCGAACAGCAGCGCTGCGAAATTCATAACTCCTAATCCGCTCGTCCAAACGACGTGATCTAAGAACATAAGGAAAGCTAATGACATAACCTACAACTTTTCAGGAGGCGTCCAGACCAGAATCCACGCTTAACTTTCTCAAAAACGTTGGCCAATGCTGATTGCCCTAACAGATCTAATACCGACATTACCTAAATTACTCAATTAAACTACAAAAATCGGGATTACCCTTGACGAACCGCCGAAGAACACAAGCAACAGCCTGCGATCCCTCTTCTCCTCCCTTCCTCCCCCTTCTTTCTTCTTTTTCCTCCCTCCTCCTTCCTTCCTCTTGGCCAGCCACTCCAATGGCGTTTTCCTTCTCCCTCCCAAATGGCCGGCAGCAAGGAGCATCACCAGGGAGCAATGGCACAACTGGAGGTCCTGGAGGCACAGGGGAGGAGGCACAGGAGGTGGTGGCCAAGGAGGATCGGGGTGGGAGAATGGGGGTGGCGGCCAAAGGGGGATGAGGGTGGCGGCTAGGGTTTCCACCCCCTTAAGGCCGGCTGCCCCCTCCACCTATGGGCTGAATACAAATGGGCCTAAAGCCCCGACCCAGGTTGACTTAGCTTTGCAGAACCCCCCCCTCTAATCCTTTGTTAAACTCTTTTCTATTTGGTCCTTCTCCCCAATTTAAATATTCTCTCTCGAATACTCTTTCGAATCCATCTGGGGTATTACATTGATACCATCTGTAACACACTGGCCCAAAATCCGCTCAATGCCTAGCCCACCATGGGGCGGACCTGTGCACACATAGCACCCCACTTACACTTTTGTCCTCGCTTTGTGTAAAAGGGCTAACCCAGAGGGGCTAAGTTTGGACCCAACATGCATTATATACTACTACAACTCACTTTAGACAAGCAATATGGGACTAATCCCACCACATGACACCTCATGACCACATGGGCCGCACTATGAGTAGGCCGGGGTATTACAAGATTATCCACTATAAAACTGTCAATTTAAAATTTGATTTTAGTTATAGATTAAAATTTTCCTTAAAACTTAGTATGAGTATTTAAAACTGAAAATGTTGCTTTTATGCAAAATGAACCCTATTAGCCTGACTTGATTACACTTGCATGCATTATATTATGTTGTTAGGTGTAACTTGCGAGCACGGAAGTTGTGCCCACTCTTACTAAATAAAATTTATTCAGGTGAAGATTATTATCAAGATAGTGAGGATCAGGACAACTAGACTACTCCCCCAAATGATTGCCTGTGGCGAATCGTGTGGCCTACCTATTTATTTTGCTTCCGTTGTTTCTTTGTGTTTGGCCTTGTGCCTAATTTTTTTAATAAACTCTGAATATCAAGTAATAAATGCATGATATGATTTGGATATCACTTTTGTTTGACTGTGTACACTCGCTAGTCCTGGACTAGTGTATGAAACACAGAGAAGCCGGGATCCATCGTTCCCAGGTTCGACCAGCCATCTCTTGCGCCAACTGAGAATACTGTCTAACAGACACCCACACATCAAAATGGCACAACTAACATTGGAACGTTGCAAATTATTTAGCCTTACTTGTTCCATTCCAGACTTGTGGTAGTACGGTGGAGCTTTCGAAGATCGGTCCTTAATTAACTTGGGTGACTTCCAAAATAACCCCTGGGCCTCAACTATTCCTGAATTGAGCTCGTACATAAACCTATACCCACCAACTATCCATTTCGCCCACGTCCAAACCAATTTATTTTATTTTAATTTTCAAAAATCATTTATAAATTTCCATGACACACCAATGTCATGGATACAATTTAAACAACATTTGATTTTTAGCTGTAAATTCCCAAATCAAATATTTCAGGTCTAAGCATGGCTAAGCATAATTTTTTCTAAAATGTTCTAGTTCATACTATTGTATAACTATATTTTCATCTAAGGTGACAAGGTATGAACATTTCAATGTCAACATTTGGCCACACAAATGTATTGGGATTAACTACAATTTTAAAAACAGGAATTAAAATTACATTGAATAGAAATAAGCATGCAGTAATAATTTAACACAAAATTTAAATAATTTGAAATAATTGGATCAAATATGTAACTTGCCTTGCTCAATTTGTTGTTGTTCCCAAACGGCGTTGAAATCTGACTTTTAGAATTCATCAAAATCTATACGTGAAAACGAGCCAAATTCAGACAAAATTAAAATAAAATTGAAATGAACTCCAAATTAAGAAATTAGAAATTTGAACCATCGAAATCAGAGCTCGAACGAAGGAGAATGGGCTCTTGGAATATTGAAAATCACATGAAATGATAGAATTAGAATTTTTAGAATTTTGGAATTATTTTTCTAAAGGGAAATCAGATTACTACATCATGCTGACATCAGCGAGCATTTTTGGTTTTCCAGCCGAATTATTTTTGTAAAGAAAAAGAAATACAAGCTACTAACATGTGGGCCCGGATCTTGTGGACCGGGTCCACGAAATGCACCTTGGTCCATGGTGGACTAGGGGCATGGGCTTGTGTGGCTTTCCCACATCGGTTGCCATGTAAGCATTACATGGGCAGCCACATGAGCGTAGAGTGATGAGGTGGTGGCCACGTGGCGGTGCAACGTCAACATGGTGGCGGCGTTGCTCTAGCGAGGGGCTCAATGGGGAGAGGGGAGTGCGGGGAGTCTAGGGTTTACCTCGGCGGTGGCAAACGGGCTCACGGCGGCGTGGGAGTTCTGGCCTCGCTCCGACGAAGGCGACGCAAGCACCATGTAGACCACGGCCGAATGAAGCTGGCGGTGGTGACGAGGGCAGCGGGGATCCACTGAAGGTAGCGTTAGAGGCAGCAGAGAGGAGCTCGGCCGGTGATGAAGAAATGCCGATTCGGGCGAGGTGGGAGCGAGGGAGGAGGGGTGAGTTGGAGGGATTACATCAGGAGGAGAGACACCTTGTGCTACCTTTTATAGGGCCGAAGGAGGCCGGAGGGAGGAGATCGGGCGGCGCGGATCACGGCGGCCATTACAAAATTCTGGCGAAGACGCACATTAAAAGTGGAAGTTTTTTGCTATAATGGCGGCGGTAGAGATCGGCGGTTTAAATGCATTTGATTGCGCAAGAATAGGGGAGGGAATTGCAGCAGCTGTGGAGCTCAAATGGCGCGACAATGGCAGCAGTTTTAGGCATTGAAGGAGGAAGGAGGTGGGGAGGAAGAAAGTGGGTGGGGCGCTAACGGGTGGGGCCCGTGTGGCAGAGAGAGACTGGGGCGGTGGGCTGAGAAAACAGGAATGGGCCGAGAGAGAAAGGGAAAGGAAATAGGCCGCAAAAAGAGATTCGGCCAGAAATGAATTTTTGGATTTTTAATACTTTTTATTTACAGAAATTGCAATAAATCCAAAAGGCTTTTAGAAAATTCGAAATGGAGTTCAAAAATTATGGAAAAATTCACATAAATTTCCTTAATTATTTTGAACTTAATAAAATTATTTCCAACTTAAAGTTGGATTTTATTTTTGCACATAATTTATTTTTAATTTCTAGAAAATAGGAAAAAGCTTTTTAAATACCATAAAATTCCGAAATTAATTAAATTTATATTTTTCACTTTAAATCCAAGAAAATCCCAAAAACTCAATAAATTTTAATTTTGACTTTTGAAATTTGGGAAATTCAAGAAAAGCAAGAAAACTCTTTTAAAATTTCAGAGAATCCAATAAAATAATAACTTTATAAATTTTATTTGTAGTAACATTACTTGGGATGTTACAAATTACCCCCTTAAAAGGAATCTCGTCCCCGAGATTCGGAGAGGCTAGAAAGATAGTTAAAAGTACAGGGTCTTCAACTGGAACTATTGGAGTACTGTCATTCCTAGGGACATTGTTGTCTTGGTTGTTTCCACTGCTAGAGCGACAAGTGTTCAACATCTGCCGGTTACTCCAGAGGTTTAGGGAAGGTGACAAAGGACTAGGGGAGAGACAAAGAAGAAGAAACTAAGGGGATAGAGCAAAACAACACTCCCAAACAAAACAACTAACTCAAAAGCTTTCTAGAAAAACTTTAATAGTTTTATACGACATTCTATCGAACGAGACTCTTCGTCTAGTGAAGCGACTCAATACACGGAATGAGTCTTGACAAACTTAGGCTGTATGGTTGGGCAGGCATCATGATCTTCAATTTGCAGTCTTCGATGATGACGATGCTCTCTTGACAGCTTCATGTCTTGTGGTCTTGAATGTAATGGTAAGAACGTGTTGACTATAGAAATTCTCAAGGGAAAGAGGATCCAGTTAAGATTATAAAATGGTGAGGGGAAATTAGGTAAGAAAAGATAGACAACCAAAGATGAGGAGAGAACAAGTTATTTTTCTTGTTATATAAAATAAGTTTTGAAGTTTTCAACTAACGGCCATTCTAACTAGGTCACGACCTACACTTGATATGGCTTTGATACCATTTTTGTTGGAAACGGAAGTAACACCCCCAAATCCTCTGTGTATTTCTAAACTAGTTCCATGATCAGTAGCTAGTTCACATAGTAAACAAATATGGTAACATCCATAAATCGCACAACTTTATTAATAAATATCAGAGTTTATTACAAGAAAGACTTACAAGCCAACAATAAAGAATAGCGGAAGACGACGAAGAAGTAGTAGAGTCCAGCTGATCTGCCACATGCAATCGACTAGGGAAGCAGCATAATTGTCGAGATCCACACCGGTAGCGAAGTCCTTCTCTGAAATTTATTTGCATTAAGTAAGGGTGAGCACAAACAACCGTGCTCCGCAAGTTACACCCATAACAGAGTTAATGTATGCATGGATATTATCAAGGGAAGGCTTATAGGGTTATTTGTGTAAAAGCAATATTTGACATTTTGAATACAATAACTAAGTTCAAAAGTTCAAATTTTACAATATCTAAAATTGAGTTTTAACTGAATTAATAAAGATAGTGTAGGCACCAACCTAACACCAACCCTGGGCTTCAACCCACAATTTTTCTCATGGACACCCACCCATGTCATAAACTGTTTTATAAAATATTTTGAAAATAAAATCAAAGTCTAACTTTGAGTGGCTTTGCGCAGCATGTCCATGACCGTGGATATGGCTATTTGAACAGTTTTACACTTTGCAGAAGTTGTACAACTTTACCCACAAGAGATAATCCACTTTTAATGTCCGTCTGATAGACTTCCGAAGGTGTGCGACTAAGTGAATATCACAAGACCTTTACAATGCGCCATTTCAAAGTAGTCATGCCCGCTAAGGTTTTACTTCCTTTGGACTAACCATCCGCTAGAAGCCCCCTCTTGCGCCAGCTGGGAATACTGTCTAACTGACACCCACACATCAAAATGGTACAACTAACATTAGAATATTGCAAATTATTTAGCCTAGCTTGTCCCATTCTAGACTTGTGATAGTACGGTGGAGCTTTGCAAGATGCAGCTCAAAGACTGGTCCTTCATTAACTTGGGCGACTTCCAGAATAACCCCTGGGCCTCAACCATTCCTGAATTGAGCCCATGTATAAACCTGCACCCACCAACTATCCATTTCGCCCAAGTCCAAACTAGTTTATTTTATTTTAATTTTCAAAAATCATTTATAAACTTCCATGACACACCAATGTCATGGATACAATTTAAACAATATTTGATTTTTAGCTGTAAATTCCCAAATCAAATATTTTAGGTCTAAGCATGGCTAAGCATATTTTTTTCCAAAATGTTCTAGTTCATACTATTGCATAAACTAGATCTTCATCTAAGGTAACAAGGTATGAATATTTCAATGCCAACATTTGGCCATACAAATGTAATGGGATTAACTACAATTTAAAAACAGGAATTTAAATTATATTGAATAGAAATCGGCATCCAGTAATAATTTAACATAGAGTTTAAATAATTTAAAATAATGGGATCAAATATGATCAAAGATGTAACTTTCCTTGCTCAATTTGTTGTTATTCTCAAATAGTGTTGAAATCTGACTCTTCGAAATCGTCAAAATCTATACGCGAAAAGGAGCCAAATTCAAAAAAATCAAAAATAAAATAAAATAAAATAAACTCCAAATTAATAAATTTTGGTTTAGTTAGCTAGATCTTGAATTTGTATGAATTTATAAATTTGAATCATCGAAATCGGAGCGCGAACGAAGGAGAACAGGCTCTCGAAAGATTGAAAATCACATGAAATTATAGAATTGGAATTTTCAGAATTTTGGAATTATTTTTCTAAAGGGAAATCAGATTACTGCATCTTACTGACGTCAGCGAACATTTTTGGTTTTCTAATTGAATTATTTTTGTGAAGGAAAAGAAATGCAAGCCACTAACATGTGGGCCCGGATCTTGTGGACGGGGTCCACGAAATGCACCTTGGTCCATGGTGGACCAGGGGCATGGGCTTGCATGGCTTTGCCACGTCGGTTGCCATGTAAGCATGACATGGGCAGCCACATGAGCATAGAGCGATGAGGTGGTGGCCACGTGGTGCACCCACATCAACATGGCCGCGGCGGCACTCGGCGTTGAGATCGCCGGTGCTGCGCGCCACGACGAGCTCCAGCGATGGGCTCAACAGGGAGAGGGAAGTGCGGGGAGTCTAGGGCTTACCTCAGCGGTGGTTAGGCATGAAGAGATCGCCGGCGGCGAGGGGTTTGGTAGCGGCACCAACCGGCTCATGGCAGCGTGTGAGTTCCGGCCATGCTCCGGTGAAGGCGGCGCAAGCACCATGTAGACCGCGGCCGTGCAAAGTCGGCGGTGGTGACGAGGGCGGCGGAGATCCACTGAAGGCAGCGCTAGAGGTGGTAGAGAGGAGATCGACCAGTGATGAAGAAATGTCGATTCTGGTAAGGTGGGAGCGAGGGAGGAGGGGTGAGTTGAGGGGATTAGATAAGGAGGAGGAGAGGCACCTTGTGCTCCCTTTTATAGGGCTGGAGGTGGCCGAAGGGAGGAGATCGGGTGGCGAGGATCACGGCGGCCATTACAAAATTTCGGTGAAGATGCTCATTAAAAATGGAAGTTTTTGGTCGTAATGGGGGTGGTGGAGATCAAGGGTTTAAATGCATTTGAATGCGCGAGAATAGGGGGAGGGAATTGCAACAGTTGCGGAGCTCAAATGGCGCGGCAATGGCGGTAGTTTCGGGCGTTGAAGGAGGAAGGAGGTGGGAAGGAAGAAAGGGGATGGGGTGCTAACAGGTGGCGGGAACCATGCTGTAGAGAGTGTGGGGCGGTGGGCTGGCACAAGTGGGTCAAGAAAACGGGAGTGGACCTGGGGATAAAGGGAAGGAAATGGGCCGCAAAAAGACATTCGGCCCAAAATGAATTTCCAGATTTTTAATACTTTTTATTTACAGAAATTGCAATAAATCCAAAAGGCTTTTAGAAAATACCAAATAGAGTTCAAAAATTATGGAAACATTCACAAAAATTCCCTTAATTATTTTGAACTTAATAAAATTATTTCCAACTTAAAGTTGGCTTTTATTTTTGCACATAATTTATTTTTAATTTCGGAAAATAGGAAAAAACTTTTCAAATACTAGAAAATTCCATAAATTAATTAAATACTAGAAAATTCCATAAATTAATTAAATTTTTATTTTTCACTTTAAATACAAGAAAATTCCAAAACAAACTCAATAAATTTTAATTTTGACTTTTAAAATTTAGGAAATTCAAGAAAAACAAGAAAACTCTTTTAAAATTTTAGAGAATCCAATAAAATAATAAACTTATAAATTTTATTTTTAGTAACATAACTTGGGATTTACGGCGGCCGTTTGAACCACAGACCTGATGTGGTGACAGGTACAATTCTCGTGCATTCCTTACCTACATTAGTGTTATTTGATTCTGCAGCAACTCATTCCTTTATCTCTAAGAAGTTTGCCATGCGTCAATAACTGGAAACTACATTGCTAGATAGCGTCCTGCTAATTCATTCACCTGGGTCCGTCCTACGGACGCAACTCGGATGTTTTGAAGTTCATATAGAAATTTATGGGATAAAATTTAGAGCCAACCTCATCCTGATAGACACCCTTGGGATAGATGTAATCCTCGGGATGTATTGGTAATCCAAACACCAAGGAGTTATCGATTGCGCAAGATGAGCAGTTTCTCTAGTCAACTTTAACGGAGAGTGCATCGTTTTTACCTCCGCATACGTTGCTCCATCACAGCAGCTCAAGCTCAATTCCATATCGGTTCCATATCTTAATCAAGTGCCTGTGGTATGTGAATATACTGACATGTTTTGGTGAGCTATCTTATACCTTCATGCATTTACTTTCGTGATTATTCAATCTTGGCATGTTGTGCTTATCTTTGTGCTCACTTGTACCTTTTTGGCATGTATTACTTCTTTGATATCCTTTATCATGCTTTTATCTTGCTTGTACTTCCATGTATTATATTGTTGATCATTGCTTCCATGAGTATATACGCTTGGTCTTGTCTTCATGAGCCTGTGTTATTTGTACATCATTTATCTAGCTTGTGTTGATGTTTGCTGTATGTATCCACTTGTTTACTTGATATCCATGTTAGCATACATTATTCATGTTTTGTTCTAAAATGCTTTATGCTTACATGGTTATTGTGCCTTACTGTTAATTGTGGATGCATGAGTCTTGCCATAGCTTTCACTAGCATGCTTTACTTTCGACTGTATATATGATGGGTGATATGCTATGTGTTTGTTTGCTTGCTCCTATGCCTTATTGTGGATTAAGGATAGTTTGAGCTTTATCATATCCTGGATAGCATGCGTTGTGTTTGATTTGTCTATCTCCATGCTCATGTCTTAAATTATTGATTATATGCTTTTATGAGTTTTGGATCATTTGCTGCTATCCTTGCTAGTCATGTGTCTTGGTACTGTTTCCCTAGATATTGTTTCACTAACCCAGTACCAAGGCATAGACTTTTTGTCTCTTTGGTGTAGTCTTTCAGCTGAGAAGAAGAACATGTGATCCAACAAGTGTTATCACCTCAAGCTGTTGTTTCTTCTTCATTTATGCCTTCAATGATGACTATCACTTCTCAGAGACAAAGGAATTTGAGATGAGGATGATGGGTGAGCGCAACTACTTTCTGAAGCTTCAAGGATTGGATCTTCATCCATCATGACTACATCTCACTGCCAAGCAATGGGACTCAGGTTTGAGCTTCTATACCCTACATTTGTGTATGGTATCCCTAGTCTACCTTGCATTGTATCTGGTTCGTGTCAGGTGTTGGGTTTGTTGGGTTCAGGGTAGATAGGAGGCTCTATTCTAGTACGTATCCTTTCTAGGCACTCTTCTTATCCCATGGTTTGCTAGGATGCATGTCTCTCACAGCCTAGGTTGAGCTTGTCTCCCAATCACTAGTCTTAGCAGGTTTTGAGCTGCCTGTAAGCTTTTTAGCGTTGGTGTTTCGCTCCCTAGCTTTTCGAGTTGCTTTCTCTAGAGATCGTGTGATGTTTGAGGTCTTTGTGCTAGTTTTTGTGGAGTCCAAGGCCTTTTGGCAGATCTCCTCTCAAAGCCTTTTTAGACCCAACAAGGTTTGCCACCTTGAGAAGCAAGTTAGGGATAATTTATCCCTATGGGTTGGTTTGAGGGGGAGTTGGTTCTTTTCTGAACCTTCTCTTGTTCATCTGAACTTTCCTTGTTCATGTGAACTTTTGTGTGGATCTTTTCTGATACCTTCTTCAAGTAGTATCTTCTTTGGATCTTTTTGATACTTGTGATCTTTTTAGGCTTTTAAGTCTTTTGTGCATCTCATTGTATCATATTGCATATATATGGAAAATCCAAAAAGATGCATTGTAATATAAGCTTTACCGCTTCTGTCTTTTAATTAATGAAGCTTTGCTTATTACCCTCTTGAGCTTTGGTATTTCAAATTTTTGCTCAAGATCGTGTCTAGTTCTTTGACTTGCTAGAATTATCATGCTTTTACATGTGTAGCAACGTCTTTGCTAAATGAGCTAGAACTTTAATATAACTTGAACTGGAAATAGCAATTTGTGGATCTTTTAGCTAGTTGCACAATTAGTGATCCTTTTGTGACATTGGCCCTGTCAAAATTGCTTTGTTAGCTTTGGAATCTAGAATTGAACATCTTTAAGCTTTCAGTTCATTAAAGAATCTAAAACAGCCCTTGTGCAAAATAAAAAATGATCTCTTTTGTGCGAAAAAACTGATCTCACCAATTCTTTCTTATGAGACGGCTTGCCATTGTACTAGGCATGAACTCAGGGGGAGTTTTGGATGACCTAGACCACTCTTTTAAGCTTTTGTTGCTTGGGATGGTCGCGGCAAGGCTTGAGATCTAGCACATGGCTGAAAATGCAATTTGTCAAATGTGGTTGAAGCTTAGGAAGAGATTGTGGATGGCTCCTAGTCCAGGACCTTCTTTACTAAGATAGGCCTTTAATCAACTTGAATATTCATTGCAAATGAGAAACAATTGAGAATTGGGCTTTTTGACAAAAACTTGAGCAAAATGATTCATTTCATGAATTTTGTCTCCTAGATGGTCTTTGCTAGCTTTTTGATCTCACATTGACATTCTAACAAGGCCTTTATCACTTTAGGATAACTGTTGTTGAACTTGCTAATTTTGATGCATTGCTTAATTTAATCCAACAACATGTGATATATTGAGCCCATTAGCCTAGCTTTGCTATATATGTCTTAACATGATCTTGCTAGCTTTGTCAGGCTTGTTGTATCTTGAGTAATGGTAGAAATGCTAGCCTGTTCAATTGAGTAATCTCCAAAGCTTCTTTTACCTAAAAAGTGAAAAATCAAAACAAAAATAAAGCCACTCCATTGCACTTCTTGCATGCTCTTTCTTTTGCTTCTTTCTTTTTTGTGCATTTGTCATCTCTGGATGAGAGGAAGGGATGATTCTTTGATGAATCCATAGTCAAAGGGGGAGAAGATATAGCAAAAATGTAATGTTAATAAAGAGATAAAGAGCTTTTTGGTTATGGGGGAGAAGTTTTGTAAGGGGGAGAAATGGAGAAATTGAAATTTCATATTCTCTCTTTTAAAATGTTGATCATAGTGAAGGGGAGCATTCATATTGCATTCTTTTGGTCTTATTGCCTTTTCTGAACTTGAATTGCAATTCTTGAAGCCTCACAATGATCTAAGGTCAAATAGAACAATTGTTCTTCCTTATGGACCTTAAGTGAGATTTTTGTCGATTCTCTGGAATTTGAAGCTTTTTTGCTTCTTTTTGCCTTATCTCACTTGTTTATGCTATTCTGAAACCAGCTTGATCATTTCCATTGCTTTCTCTTGCTAATAGACCAAGTTGTGCCTTTGCGCGAAAACTGTGAGTATTTTACTTTTCAAACCACAAACTTACATTTTCTGAGAGATTGCCAATGTGTTCATCAAGGGGGAGATTGTGGATATCATGGGGATATGCTTATGATCTTAGGATGATGAAACAATTGGCAATGGTGCTTTTGGTTTGAAGTTTCAAGTGTTTTCGACAAAGTTTCGCTGTCGTCGTCGCCAGATGGTCCGACGGCTTTTGTGCTGATTGTTATTGTTAGTTATGAATTGATTATGGGATAGGTCATATCCATATTTGTTAATGCATATGTGTTGCATATTGCATGTTTTGGCTAACGTGGGTCAAGTTGTGAAGAACTTGTTCCCGGATTCGTGTTTACTTGTCTATTGTTGTGCAGGTGGCTTGTAGGTCAACGACCGTCAACGGTGAGGAGGATCGGGACTAAGCTTAGAGAGCTGAGATCCAGAACGATCAAGGATGCCGGGTGAGGTCAATGAATTCAAGCATGGCGCAGAATGGATAAGGATGACCGAACGGGCAGTTCGGTGCGACTGGTTGGATCAAGCGGCGTGGGAGTCGTTGCAAGTGCTCAGTGGTGCCGGTGGGATACGGACAGGAGAGACTTGACGACATGGAGTCGTTGATCAACCTACACGTGGCGAAGCAGGCGAGTGCTTCGCGCAGATGGACTCGATCTTTTGGAGAAGGATCGAGAAGGGGTAATTTGGTAATTTTATCAAATACCATCTTGGTGACCTTTTGGCTAAACCACGGCGCAGGACAGCGCAAAGGAAGTGGTTTAAATCAAGAGAATTGAAGACGACACTTTAATATGCGTGCGTGTGTGTTCCGTTGTTGTTGGGCCTTAACGGAAGCCCATTAGGGTTAATCTTCTAGAAGCTCCAAATTCTAAAAGGGTTTTAGGGTTTGGTGGCTGTCATATAAAAGGAGTAGGAGATGGGATATTCGGGCTGCGCTTTTTGAGCCATTGTGGCTGCGCCCTTTGCCCAGAAAAACAAAGCCCTTGGAGCGCCAGTTGAAACCGGATTCTGATCAGCGGGTGCTTTTTCAAGGCCTTGCAGTTTCTATCTTGTTTGCTGTTTTTCAGATCTTATGGATTCCTGTGCTTTGGTTTTAGTATTTTATTGTCTTTAGCTGTAGTTTCTCTTACATGCTTTTGATTGGCTGTATTCTTTGATGCGAATGGTTACGCGGAGTGATTTACTTTGTCTTTCTCTCGAAATCGGCGCTTGGCGCCATGTTTGGTCCGGAAGAAAAAAGCAGTGGGCGGCGGCCGTTTCCGCGCTTGTTGATGCGCTTGTAGAAAACTGGACGCCCTGGCGGTGCCTGTAGCTGCCTTGGAAAAATCTGGAGAAATCGGTGCTGGTAGAATCCTGTGCTGCGCGCTTGAAGTCTCAGGCGGCGGCCTCTCCTCTGGAAAAAATCTGGGCGCCCCAGTGTGAGCCTGCAAAATCCGGAGCTGCAGCGGTTGCAGTTGATTGCAGTACTTTTGTTCATGCGTATGAGTAAATGCCTTTTTATTCCATTGAGTTGATTGAATCTAGCGATTTACTGCTTTGGGATTTTTTATTGCTTTGGCTGTGTACCTCCCGTGCTTGCTGTCGACTTAGTTCCTTGCGTGTTGATGCTGTGCCCCTTGGGAAAATCTAGATGCTGGTGGCGGCGCCCGTGAAATCATAGCTAGGTGGCCTGTTGTTGCCAAAGAAAAAGAGAGGATGGCGGCGCCTAGCTGTTTGGGGGACAAAATCAGTGTGTGGCGGTGGTAGGTTCTTAGCTGAAAAATTAGGAGCTCTTGCGGCGGCTGTAGGGAGCGCCCAGGGAAGTCCCGCATAAACCGGATCCAGGAAAAGGCTTCAGTTTTTGTTTAAGGCAAGGTGCCTCTACAGTTTGCTGGAGATTGACTTGTTCGAGGCTTTGATCCACTTGGTGATTATGCCTGGAGTGTTGGCTTGAATTCTTCTGGACGTGATTTGGTTCTAGCGGCGTCTCCAGAATGTCAGCAAGATGTGTTTGTACTGGGTCTTGCAGTTGGTGCCGTGCGGCCTTGTCATGGTGCTTGTGGCAGAAATACACATGCTAATTTTCTTGCTGTGAATCATTACTGAGTTATGCTTTTTTAGTCGTTTCTTGTTTTTGTTTAGATACAAGCAGTGCCTTTTCTGTTATCAGTTTAATTCGGTTTGTCTCTGCTCTAATTGGTAATACGAATTAAATGTTGAGCTCTGCTGCAGTTCTTGCCGAGGGAAAGGAGTTTGATCTATTTACTGAGTACTAGTGCACACCCTTTTATATACTGTAACATCCCAATTTTTTTCAGAGCTTTAAAAATCATTTGAATAGTTGGTAGGGAGAGAGAGTCCACCATTTGGATTTATTTGAATTTAAATTAAAAGCTTAATATTGGACCTTTAGTAACAAAACAATTTAATATGAATAATTCCAACATGAACATTAGTCAAAACTATTTTATTTGGATTCTATGAGCTTGGATATATTTTCTAGAATTTTCTGGAATTTTTCCAAGGTCTTTTGCTATTTTCCTTGCTTATTTGAATTTCGGTATTTTATTAAAAAGGAAAAGCTATTTAAATCTCCAATGGAATTCGGGCAATTCCTTCGCCCATCCTCGCTCATCTCATTAAACCCTCCTCCACCGTTGATCAACGCCGAGCGGTTAGATCTCCACCACGCTGCTGAGCCTCGCTCTCTCTCTCTCTCGACGTGTGGACCCCACCACCTTCGTCCTCGCGCGTTCTTCTCCGCAGGCGGACGCTGCCACAAGAATCGCTTATTAGCGGTCAACGCCGAAGCTTCACGCTGGCGCCCAACCTCCCGTTCCTCATGAGCGCGACGACCTCCACGACCACGCCGCCACCTCAAGAACCCTCATCCTCGCGGCGGTGGCGCCGCGTTCGAATCGCCGCCACGACCTCCACGCAGCCGCCGCCGAGCTCCCGCCCCTATAAAGGCACCCCGGATCGCACCGCCTCCTTTTCCCAAACCCCAACCCACACCTCCTCCCGAGCCCCCGCCGCAAGAATTTGAGTTTTAGAGCTCCCTCACGGTGGAATTTTTTCGATTGCGCCATGCCAGAGCCGCCGCGTCGTCGGGAGCACGCCACCGAGTTCGCCATCGCCTCCTCTACCTCCGGACCTCGCCGCCGCTTAGGCCTCACCGAGCGCCGTCTGACAAAACCAAAAGCCGCCGCGCTCGACCTCGCCGCCGCCACCACCGCCCACCTCAACCACCCGGAGGTACTCTTCGTGTTCGCAATAGCGTTAGCTACACGCCGGTACCACCCATTCTCGCGGCGAGCCGCCGTTCACGGGACCCTTGGTTCCGTCTTGCGCCGCCGCCGCCGCCGCCCACGTCGGCGTCGGCTCGGCCCGTGCTTGCGTGTCCGCCAGTGGCGCGCGTCGGCGCCAGCGTGCGCCACGTGAGTGCCCACGTGGTCGCCCAGCCGCCAGATTCGATGGCTCGGTGGACTTGGTCCACTGTGAGCGGGTCACCGACATGTGGGTCCCACATGTCGCTTAATTCTTTAATTCTTCTAAATTTCCGAAATCCTTCACGACGCCACCTTGCGCAATAATTAGAATTTCCTTTAGAAAAACAATTCGGGAAAATTGTTAAATAATGATTTAGGTTTAAATTTGTAAAATTCATAACTTTTGCATCCAAACTCCAAATTGGGTGTTTCAAATTTCTAAATTCATATAAAATTAAGATCTAGCTCATCAAACCAAAATTTTTTTAAATTTGATTTTGTTTAAATTTAGAAATTCATTTAAATTTCGAGTTAAGTTAAAACTTGTAAAATTCATATCTTTTGAATCCTAACTCCAAATCCATCCATTCAAATTCCTAAATTTGTCTAAAATCCAGATCTATCTATTGGAGCTTTTTATTTATTTTATTGGAGTTATTTGCTTCTGGTTTTTATTTAGTTTGTTTGTTTGTGTCGTTTATGAGTAGACTTCGATTTCGCCGAAGAGTTGAAGAAGAAGGACCTTTCCAAGACCAAGATCAATTCCTAGATCCTTTTCAAGGCAAGCTATGCCCTTGACCATCTTGCTTCCCAGTTTTATAAAAGTATCTTGATTCAAATTACTGCATCTTAATTCAAGTATTTATTTAAATGTTTTGGGTGTAGTAGTTAATTCCAAATTGTTATGTCTTCCTTGTGTAATTGTTATGCCATGATCCTTTGTCACCCTAGTTGATATTTAGTTGGTAATTATTGTAGCACCAACGTGGGTTGGTTAGTACGAGTAGATTGCTTAGCCATGCCACGAATCTTTTGTCATGTAGATTGCTATATAAATTTGACTAAGTGAATATGCAACTATGTGATAAAAACTGTGTGTACTATGTGTCTTTGTGACATGTGTTGCACTTAAAACCAATGGGGTGGTAAAAAGGATTGGAACTGAGGCAAGTGGTGGAAGCGTGTGAAAGGGTGGACTGTGTGCTGTGTGGACTATGTGAATATTAATCAGGTGTCTGCGTGTGATGGCATGTGGAAGTCTTGCCTTGGTCAATTAAGGACCTCACCATGTGCTCTAAAGAATCGAGCTTCTGCACGACCACATGTCTGTTTTGAGACGGGCCTAGCATAGTAAGATAAGGTATCTGAAATGCTTTGTTATGATTAGTGTTAGCTACACTAATTGTATCTTGTGGGTAAAGTGTACAAACCTCTGCAGAGTGTAACTTAATCTATTGAATAGCTGGCGTCATGATCATGGACAATGCTCGGGATTTGACACTAGGGGTAGATTTTCATAAAAGCGTGTGGGAAGGGAGCTATGTGAATAAATCATTTAGCTATGTGAATAACCCGTTAGACTGTGTGTGTCTTTGTGAAATAACTTGTTAAAATGATTATTGTCTATTTGTTTTAATTGTCTTTAATCTATTAAATTGTATTCAATTGCAAAAGTTGCATTTATGCAAAAGAGCCACGTAAAGCCTTTCTCTTGTAATAAGCCCGCATGTAAATATTGCATCTCGTGGTGTGGCTTATAGTACGTGTGTACTCACGCTTGTTTTGACGAATCAAGCAGAGGAGGAGTCTTCACCAAAGATACGAGGACGAAGTTCATCGAAGGTGCTCGATCGTGAGGTCTTGATCGATCGGTTGCTCGTGGCGAATCGATGGGGTGCCACTACCGCTTATGTTCATTCATTGCTTATTTCCTATGTTAGCCTGCGTGGCTCAATATTTGTAAACTCGACCTTAAGGTCAAAACCATTATTTGATTATCAAAGTTAACCGCTTATGTTATTATTCGCTTGTATGGAGCGATTGCCATCTTTGTTGACACCGTGTGCACTAGCATGATCTCGGCTAGTCGTTAAACACTGAGGGTCCCGAACCGTAGTTTTGGGTCCCGACAAAAGTGGTATCGAGCCATCTTGTTGTAGGTCTAGACCTTAGTTAGATTGGCCGCTCGAGTGTCCAAATTATTTTTAAGAGAAAATTAACTTACAAGACTAAATGAATTGCTTAACTCCTCTTATATCTCTCTTGACTCATCTATTGCTACAATTTCTTTCCTCTCCTCACTGTTTTAACGTGGTTCTTACCTCTTGTCCTGTCTTGACAGATGCCTTACCTTCGCACCTTTGGAGATTGCAACGGAGGACTTGCCGCAGAGTGTGGAAGTTGTTGCAGACACTTGAGGCTTCGATCGCCCGATGTACCGAGGCAAGTGAGTACATGGTCAATGGACGGATCGTGGTATAGTCTCGCCGCCGACGGTCACGCCAGAGGAACACTAGAGGTAGCCACCTTTGGACATCTCGGTCCAGAGGATCACCTTCACACAAGGAATCCAGAGTCATCACGCTTGGCCATACTCCGAAGTTCGCCACATCTACGCGGAAGAATCGCAGAACACCGTCTTCCGCTACCATCCCGAGCCGCTCAGGAGCTATCCGCGCACTTTCCGTCTACAAACGGGAGGGCAATGCCACAAGAGTACATCTCGCACGATTCACAACCGCCAGAGGAGTCGCTGGAGATGGCCGCCACCGATTTGAGGTGCGCCTATCGTGCTGGGAAGAAGCCAAGAAAGGATCGCCGACTAGAGCACGCTCTCTATGGTCAAGATGAGCTAGAGGACGATCAAGAGGAAGATCGGAAGAACCGAAGAAGTCAAGAAGACCCAGAGGAGATTCTAGAGGATCCAAATGAGCTCAAGACAGCCAGAGGAGCTACCAGACTGCACTCCAAGACACTGCCTCCCTTGCACGAGCCTGGGCATCGAACCGGCCATGAGGATGCCACCACTTGAGTCTACACTAGTGAGAGCTTGGCCGTGGTCGGGGCTTCTCGAGGAGTAGCTAGTTTAAGTTCCCGCCTAGTCGCTTAGCCGCTTCCTTTTCATAGTCGCCCTTTAGGCGGTAGCTTGTGTGCTTAGGTTCGCTTTATTTTCCTGTGTGCAAGTGTGAGTGCAAAAGCCCTTAGGCATTTGTTGCGACCATGCTATTAAGCTATTAATGAAGATTATTTTATTCAAGTTTCTTGAGATGTGTTTGTTGGGATTAATCTACTTTCCCGCCTAGTTCTTAACTCATCTTGTGCTCTCTACCTTATCGACCCATGGAACCTCACCAGATGGTTCAGACTCGCCATATCTGCCGCAAGTGGATCCGGAGCTCAAGGATCAAGCAGTAACGAGCAAACCTCACGGAGCAAGTACCACCCCAAGCACCTCCTATTGACTTGCGTAACTTCGAGCTTTCATGGCAAAGACAAACTCGATGATGTATACGATGATGAACCAGATGCGCACTATGAACAACAACAACAACAACAACAATCGTCAGGAGGAGCCCCACCACTCATCGTCATCGTGGACCATCCAAGTTGGTGAATTCATGAGGACCCGTCCGCCAACTTTCTCTCGACATGTCACGCCAAGAGAGGTCGATGATTGGCTTCAGCGTGATTGAGAGGAAGCCGCTGATCACCCAATGCGGCGATCATGAGAAGGTTTTGTATGCCACCCATCGATGGAGGGCGAGGCTGGCGAGTGGTGGGAGAACTTCTGCGCGGCACATGGAGCACCGCAGAATATCACTTGGGAAGAATTCTCCGCAGCTTTTCGCCAGTATCACGTACCTGAAGGCATCATGGATTTGAAGAAGGATGAGTTCCGCGCTCTCAAGCAAGGGGGTATGTCAGTGACTGACTACCTGAATAAGTTTTCCCAACTAGCTCGCTATGCTCCAGAGGATGTCGCTAAGCTGTGTCTCGCCAGAGTCGCTTCTTGAAGGGACTGAACTCAGGGCTGCAAGTCAGTCTGCTTGCCCACACCTTCCCAGACTTCCAGGAGTTGGTTAACAAGGCATTGGTTATGGAAGACAAACGCAAGGAACTGGAGGACCACCGCAAGCGTAGGATGATTCAAAGAAGGAAGCCATCACCACAACAACAGAGGGCAAGAGTGGTGCCACAGCTAGCTTAATCGCTTCACCACAGAGTACTTTCAGACACACACCGCCTTGAAAGACTCGTCCTTTTGTTGAATTCTCAGAACCCTACACCACCAACCCCACCCGAGGAACAACAACCGCAGAGTGAACCAAGAGTGTGTTACAATTGCCGTCACCAGGCATTTTGCTAATCGGTGTCCTCGAAGGAACTATCACCCCGTCGCTTCAACCTTGGAGCAACACCGCCAAGACCCCAACGCAGAACAACCAAGGAGTTTCTCAGTGGAACCAACAATCAGAGGAGCGCCTCGGTCCGTTGTCGAGGTCGTGTTAATCACGCCACTTTGAAGGAGCCTCAGAAGCACCGGGCGACGTCTTGGGTAAGTTCCTAGTGAATTCAAGACTGCCTGCTCGCTTTGATTCGAGCTTCAGATTCGCTTGTTTCGAGTTTTTGCAACCAAGAATAAATTGGAAGTTATGCATCTTAAGCGCACTCTGTTAGTCCAATCGCCGAGCAGAGCTAAGTTCTAATGTGGGTTGTTTAGGGCTAAGTTACTCATAGTCGAGTTGAGTTTCTAGCTAACCTAATTATTCTAGACACCCAAACCATAGATGTCATCCTTGGCATGGATTGGTTAACCAAGCACAAAGCCGCTAGATTGTGGTCAAGAGTCGCTATAATCGAGGATACCAAAGGAAACAAAGTGGAGTTCCTAGCTACCTCGGGCGTAATGGGCATTTGTTAGTCAATAGCTCAAGACCGCCCCGCTGGAAGATGTGCTACCGTCAAGGAGTATCCAGATGTATTCCCTAAGAGTTACTGTGGATGCCACCGGATCGTGACATCGAGTTTGTCATCGATCTAGTGCCAGAACAGCTCCCATCTCAAAGAGACCCTATCGGATGCCACCGATGAGTTAGTAGAGATGAAGAAACAGATAGAAGAACTTTTGGAGAAAGGTTTTGTGAGGCCTAGTTCGTCGCCTTTGGGGAGCACCATCTTGTTTGTCAAGAAGAAGGATGGAAGCATGAGGATGTGCATCGACTAAGGGCTCTCAATGAAGTCACTATCAAGAATAAGTACCCATTGCCCGGATAGATGATCTGCTTGATCAAATGAAGGAGCCGAGTGTTCTCAAGATCGACTTTGCGATCAAAGTTACCATCGATTGAAGATCTGTCCCAAGGATATACCTAAGACCGCTTTCAACGCGGTATGGACATTATGAGTTCCTAGTCATGTCCTTTGGTCCGACCAACGCCCGCCTATTTCATGAACATGATGAATAAGGTATTCATGGAGTATCTGGACAAGTTTGTAGTCGATTCATTGATGACATTTTGGTTTACTCCAAATCGAAGAAGAACATGTTGAACACCGAGATTAATCCTAGAGAAGCTCAGTGGAGCATCGATTGTATGCTAAGTTTAGCAAGTGTGATTTCGGAAGAAGGAAGTGGACTTCCTTGGTCATGTAATGACAAATTGCAGAGTAGTGATTGACCTGAAGAAGGTAAAAGTCAGATTACATTGGGAATGACCCAAGACCGCCACTCAGATTCGCGATTTCTTGGGATTAGCGAGGATATTATCGTCGTTTCATTGAAGGATTCTCATCAATTGCTAAACCTCTTACGCAATTGTTGAAGAAAGAGAAAAGTTTACTCGACCCTGACTTGTGAGGAAAGTTTTCAAGAATTGAAGAAGCGTTTGACTTCAAATTTCAAAGGTTGATTTTTGGGATATCCGTAAGGATTTTGATATCTATTGTGATGCTTCGCGTCAAGGATTAGGATGTGTCCCGATGCAAGAAGGAAGAGCTGTGCCACGCTGGCGTCAAGGCGCTTAAGACCGCATGAAGAAAATTACCCTACCCATGATCTAGAATTAGCCGTGGTACATGCTTTGAAGATTTGGCGTCATTACCTCATCGGTAATCGCTGTGAGGTATACACAGATCATAAGAGCTTGAAATATATTTTCACTCAGTCAGACCTGAATATGAGACAGAGGAGATGGCTAGAG
This sequence comes from Phyllostachys edulis, assembly GCA_036346405.1. Taxonomy (NCBI): domain Eukaryota; kingdom Viridiplantae; phylum Streptophyta; class Magnoliopsida; order Poales; family Poaceae; genus Phyllostachys; species Phyllostachys edulis. The sequence continues at coordinate 75,967,328 of CM070549.1, read as the reverse complement.
TTGATAAAGGATTATAATCTTGGAATCCATTACCACCCTGGTAAAGCCAATGTCGTTGCAGATGCTTTGAGCCGTAAGAGTCACTGCAATGCTCTGGAAGTGAAAGAGCCTTGTTCAGAACTACAAGAAGAATTCCAGAAGCTGAAGCTAGAAGTAGTGTCTGAAGGATTCGTAGCAAACTTGGAAGTGCAGTCTACTTTGGAGAAGCAGATTCACGAAGCTCAGCCGAAAGACTCAGAGTTCTCCGACATTAAGAAGAAGATGACAGAAGGGAAGTTCAAGGACTTCACAGTGGATGACCAGGACATACTGTGGATCAATGGACGTATCTGCGTTCCAGATATTGATGGATTGAGACAGCTGATTTTGAAGGAGGCCCATGACTCAAAGTATTCGATTCACCCTGGTAGTACTAAGATGTATCAGGATGTTAAGAATAGGTTTTGGTGGCCGAATCTGAAACGAGACGTCGCAGAGTTCGTCCGCCTTTGTGCGACGTGTGTCAAAAGTTAAAGCAGAGCATCGAGGCCAGCAGGTCTGTTGTAACCCTTGAAGATTCCAGAATGGAAGTGGGAAGAAATCGAATGGATTTCATTACGGTTTACCCAAGACTCACTCGTTACGATTCGATTTGGGTAATAGTAGATCGTTTGACTAAAGTTGCCCATTTCTTACCAGTCAAAACCACGTACTCAGGAGATCGTCTAGCAGAGCTGTACATGTCAAAGATTTTCAGTTTGCATGGTGTACCTAAGAAGATAGTGTCAGATCGAGGATCTCAGTTCACCTCCCGATTTTGGCAGAGTTTGCACGAAGCTTTAGGGACTCACCTAAATTTCAAGATCGCGATCATCCCCAGACGGATGGATGACCGAAGGGTTAACCAGATATTGAAGATATGTTGAGAGCCCGTGTTCTAGCAAATGCTACCCGCTGGGATAAGAGTTTACCATATGCGAAATTCTCTCAGACAACAACAGTTATCGCCGTTTACAAATGTCACCGCTTGAAGCTTTGTATGGTCGTGCTTGCAGAACCCCGTTGAACTGGTCAGAAACCGCTGAACGTACAGTCTTTGGTCCGGATATTATTCAAGAAGCAGAAGAGCAAGTGTCCATGATCAGAGAGAGGCTAAAGATAGCTCAATCGAGACAAAAGAGTTATGCCGATAATCGCCGCCGTGATCTCGCCGAGCCGAAGATTTTGTGTATCTCCGAGTTCGCCTCGAGAGGTGTGAAAAGGTTCCACGCCAAAGGGAAGCTTGCCCCTCAGTATGTTGGTCCGCTCAAGATTTTGGATCGCCGTGGAGAAGTAGCTTATCGCTTGAGCCGCCGATAGCCGCTAGAAGGAGTCCATGATGTCTTTCATGTCTCTCGCTTGAAGAAGTGTCTTCGTGTGGGAAGAACAAGCACCGTAGAGTCAATTGAACTAAAGAAGACCTCACCTACAAAGAACAACCGTCAAGATTTTGGATGTCGCAGAACGTCGGACGAAGCAAGACGATTGCTTTTTGCAAGGTGCGAAGGAGCCACCACTCGGAAGGTGAAGCAACGTGGGAGCGTGAAGAAGAGTTGAAAGCCGAGTTCCCAACCTTTTCTCCGGTTTAGCTTTGAATCTCGGTCGAGATTCCTTTAAGGGGAGGTTTGTAACATCCCAATTTTTTGAGCTTTAAAAATCATTTGAATAGTTGGTAGGAGAGAGAGTCCACCATTTGGATTTATTTGAATTTAAATTAAAAGCTTAATATTGGACCTTTAGTAACAAAACAATTTAATATGAATAATTCCAACATGAACATTAGTCAAAACTATTTTATTTGGATTCTATGAGCTTGATATATTTTCTAGAATTTTTGGAATTTTTCCAAGGTCTTTTGCTATTTTCCATTGCTTATTTGAATTTCGGTATTTTATTAAAAGGAAAAGCTATTTAAATCTCCAATGGAATTGGGCCAATTCCTTCGCCCATCCTGCTCATCTCATTCAACCCTCCTCCACTGTTGGATCAACGCCGAGCGGTTAGATCTCCACCATATGAGAGCCTCTCTCTCTCTCGACGTGTGGACCCCACCACCTTCGCCCTCCGCGTTCTTCTCGGCGGACGCTGCCACAAGAATCGCTATTAGCGGTCAACGCCGAAGCTTCACGCTGGCGCCTCAACCTCCCTTCTCTCGCGAGCGCAAGACGACCTCCACGACCACGCCGCCACCCCGAACCCTCATCCTCATGCGGTTGCGCCACGTTCATGCGCCGCCGCCACGACCTCCACGCAGCTGCCGCCGAGCTCCCGCCCCTATAAAGGCACCCCGGATCGCACCGCCTCCTTTTCCCAAACCCCAACCCACACCTCCTCCCGAGCCCCAGCCGCCAAGAATTTGAGTTTTAGAGCTCCTCGCCGGTGGAATTTTTCGATTGCGCCGCCAGAGAGCCGCTGGCTCGTCGGGAGCACGCCACCGAAGTTCGCCATCGCCTCTACCTCCGGACCCTCGCCGCCGCTTAGGCCTCACCGAGCGCCGTCTGACAAAACCCGAGCCGCCGCGCCTCGACCTCGCCGCCGCCACCACCGTCCACTCAACCACCCGGAGGTACCTCTTCGTGTTCGCAATAGCGTTAGCTACACGCGGTACCACCCATTTCGCCGGCGAAGCCGCTGTCACGGGACCCTTGGTTCCGTCTTGCGCCGCCTCCGCCGCCCACGTCTCGGCTCGGCCCGTGCTTGCGTGTCCGCTGTGTGGCGCGCGTCGGCGCCGCGCAGGCGCCACGTGAGTGCCCACGTGGTCGCCCGGTGCCGCCAGATTCGGGGGGCTCGGTGGACTTGGTCCACTGTGAGCGGGTCACCGACATGTGGGTCCCACATGTCGCTTAATTCTTTAATTCTTTTAAATTTCCGAAATCCTTCACGACGCCACCTTGCGCAATAATTAGAATTTCCTTTAGAAAAACAATTGGGAAAATTGTTAAATAACAGATTTAGGTTTAAATTTGTAAAATTCATAACTTTTGCATCCAAACTCCAAATTGGGTGTTTCAAATTTCTAAATTCATATAAAATTAAGATCTAGCTCATCAAACCAAAATTTTTTTAAATTTGATTTTGTTTAAATTTAGAAATTCATTTAAATTTCCGAGTTAAGTTAAAACTTGTAAAATTCATATCTTTTGAATCCTAACTCCAAATCCATCCATTCAAATTCCTAAATTTGTCTAAAATCCAGATCTATCTATTGGAGCTTTTTATTTATTTTATTGGAGTTATTTGCTTCTGGTTTTTATTTAGTTTGTTTGTTTGTGTCGTTTATGAGTAGACTTCGACGATCGCCGAAGAGTTGAAGAAGAAGGACCTTTCCAAGACCAAGATCAATTCCTAGATCCTTTTCAAGGCAAGCTATGCCCTTGACCATCTTGCTTCCCAGTTTTATAAAAGTATCTTGATTCAAATTATCGCATCTTAATTCAAGTATTTATTTAAATGTTTTGGGTGTAGTAGTTAATTCCAAATTGTTATGTCTTCCTTGTGTAATTGTTATGCCATGATCCTTTGTCACCCTAGTTGATATTTAGTTGGTAATTATTGTAGCACCAACGTGGGTTGGTTAGTACGAGTAGATTGCTTAGCCATGCCACTAATCTTTTGTCATGTAGATTGCTATATAAATTTGACTAAGTGAATATGCAACTATGTGATAAAAACTGTGTGTACTATGTGTCTTTGTGACATGTGTTGCACTTAAAACCAATGGGGTGGTAAAAGGATTGAACCGAGGCAAGTGGTGGAAACTGTGTGAAAGGGTGGACTGTGAACTGTGTGGACTATGTGAATATTAATCTGTGTGTCTGTGTGATGGCATGTGGAAGTCTTGCCTTGGTCAATTAAGGACCTCACCATGTGCTCTAAAGAATGAGCTTCTGCACGACCACATGTCTGCTTTTGAGACAGGCCTAGCATAGTAAGATAAGGTATCTCAAATGCTTTGTTATGATTAGTGTTAGCTACACTAATTGTATCTTGTGGGTAAAGTGTACAAACCTCTGCAGAGTGTAACTTAATCTATTGAATAGCGCGTCATGATCATGGACAATGCTCGGGATTTGACACTAGGGTAGATTTTCATAAAACTGTGTGGGAAGGGAGCTATGTGAATAAATCATTTAGCTATGTGAATAACCCGTTAGACTGTGTGTGTCTTTGTGAAATAACTTGTTAAAATGATTATTGTCTATTTGTTTTACCTGTCTTTAATCTATTAAATTGTATTCAATTGCAAAAGTTGCATTTATGCAAAAGAGCCACAGAAAGCCTTTCTCTTGTAATAAGCCTGCATGTAAATATTGCATCTCTGTGGTGTGGCTTGCGAGTACGGTGTGTACTCACGCTTGTTTTGACGAATCAAGCAGAGGAGGAGTCTTCACCAAAGATACGAGGACGAAGTTCATCGAAGGTGCCCGATCGTGAGGTCTTGATCCGATCGGTTGCTCGTGGCGAATCGATGGGGTGCCACTACCGCTTATGTTCATTCATTGCTTATTTCCTATGTTAGCCTGCGTGGCTCAATATTTGTAAACTCGACCTTAAGGTCAAAACCATTATTTGATTATCAAAGTTAACCGTTTATGTTATTATTCGCTTGTATGGAGCGATTGCCATCTTTGTTGACACTGTGTGCACTAGCATGATCCTGGGCTAGTGCGTTAAACACAGAGGGTCCCGAACCGTAGTTTTGGGTCCCGACATATACGCTGTTTCTTGTTGGTTATTGTGCAATTCAAAGAGTTACTATTTACTTAGGGGTTTGATCAGATTCAACACAGGTCTTCCGCTGTGCCTGTATACAGATCTTCTTAGCTTTTATAGCTATTGGAGTGAAAGTAGTGTTGAGTTCTATCGAGGTGAAAAATAGAGAAAGCGTCTATTCACCCCCCCCCCTCTAGTCGCCTTTCCGGTCCTATAAAGAGGAAGGTTTTATTGTGTTAAGTCCCAGGTGGTCTGAGGACACTTGTGTTTGATCATTTGTCCGTAGGAGCCAATGTAATTTTCTATAATGTGCATGGGAGCACCATTTTTCGTTTATTTCCATTGCATCGGTATATCCAATACAACTTGTGAGCCACTTAGCAAGTGCTATTTGTTGCTTGTACTAAGTAAGGGAACATCTTGCAAGGGGGACTTATCGCAATAGGATTTTCTTGCTGAAAATGACTGTATCTTGATTCTCCCCGGCCGGCATACCTAAGGAAGTGTGTCATTGTTCGGAGGCATCCGGAGGCTTACGAGCTAATCGAGTCGTGTGGGTAAAGTAGTACACCTATGCAGAGATAAATCTATTTGAATAGCCGTGTCCACGATTATGGACGATCGCTTGAATTCGGGTGTCACTACTGTTAGACTGTGAATTAAAATTGGTGGGTACAACTTGGTATTCGGCCTAAACGGGTGTTCATGCATGTTAGTGTATCAAAGTGGGCTGCCACTTTGGTTTCTGTTTGATTCATTTGTTTATCAATGTATTACTTTATCACATGCTTTACTTCTATTTCAAATCTAATTTTTAAATGGCAAATTGAAAAACTAGTATGTGTAGGTTGAAAATTGTTGCGTCTTTCGCAAAACTAAAGCCACTAATGCTATCCTTTGAATGTCCATTGTGCATAACTAATTTTACATTTGTGTAAGGCTTGCAAGTACATTTGTACTTAACCTAGCTACTACGATTCATGTGAAGAAGACTTCGAGCTCGATGAGCTCGTTAGTGTCGATTTAGGCGACACTAATGAGTAGTGCTATTATTTAACTCCCAGTCGGTTGCCATGGGTTATGGGGCATACCATTGCTAGACTTTTGGTTTCTTTATATTTTTTCTGCTGCCACTCTAAGTGTTTAATTAAATTTGGCCGGTCGACCCTTTTGTAATCGATGTAGAATTGAACTATTATGATATATGTCTTTCTATGAATGTTGTATGGATGTGATCAACGTTGAATGAGAGTATGAACGTGTTGGTCGCTGATCTTGGGAGCCAACATGATCTCATACTCACTTTTGATGAATTCCCTTTTAACTCATTAAGTGTAGTCTTGAACTGTTTAGAGAACCGATTATCATGTAGTGCTTGCAGAGGAGTAGTACGTATGATCATTGGAGCTCTAGTTCGGGCAAGACCTTTCACTTAGATGGAGTTAAATTGGAATCCATTTACTGGAGGCCTAGAGTTATTTCTATAAGACCGGGAAGGCCTCGGTCTTACAGAAATAACCCGGGGGTCCCCACAGCGTTTGGTATCAGATCCATACTAACTGTAGGTTAAAAATAGCACGGACGTTAAGTTTAGCAAATCCCTTGGTCAAATTATTTTCAAATTATCAAATTAATTTCAGAAAGATAAGTTATGACTATCTTTTATTCCTCATCCATGTTAGTATCATTCTCTTACCCTACTCTCATTTGAGTTGCAAACTAACTCATCTTGCCTTTCTTGCCTTAGATGAGTCGTCAGTACCTTGTCAAGGAGACCCAAGCAGATGATGTGGATGGATATCCGGCACTACTTAGAGACATGATGTGGAGGGCTAACTTCACATGTCAACCAACGTACTCCATCTACCATCGAGACCGAGAACCAGGAATGGAAGAGTACCTGGCAGTGGTTAATATCATCGCCAGGTGTGTGACAGGAAGCATCCCATATGGTTTTCAGGCACGTGGCACTTCTGAGGCCACGACATTGTAGGCAGTGGCTCATGTGGCCATGAGTCATCTTCGTCATGACTTGACGGAGTTGTCTCAGCCACCATACGACCATTTCTCGCAGCAAGCTCATGGCGCGGAGGTGAACACCTTCGCTGAGATCCAGTATGGGGAAGATCCCCAAGTGAGACAGTTGGCAAGACAAGTGCATATCATGGATCGGATCCACCGTTGTACCACGTATGAACTATGGGAGACGTGGCGTCGTCTCATGGCGGCCCAAGGGAATCTTCAGCACCTGTATAGGATGGGGCTCGTTGACCGTAGCATGCTTTTTGGTGCAAACGAGGTCTCCCCTTATGCTTCTGCACCACCTGAATACCGTCTTCCTGAGGTGGAAGGGCGAGTACCCAATCTTGGATCGAGACGCCAAGCCCGCATGTCAGTGGGTCTCTCTCGTGCCCAAAGGCTAGAACCCATAGAAGGTCATATCATCGACATAGGATCCCCTCTGCGGCTTACCAATCCGATTAACCCCGAGGATTCAGGATCACCTGGTTACTATTGGTTGAACGAGTTTCCGGTGGGCTTTAACCAGAACCCTTAGGATTATAGCATGGTGAGCTCGCTGTCCTGATATGTGTTCAGCGAGCATGTATATTTAATTTTTACGTAATAGGGTAGTAGTTGTCGAACTCTTATTGTGTTGTTGCTAAAACTTTTGTTTCGGACGATTGCCATTCGCCTACGGGCTTATGTGAATGTAATCGTACTGGAAAACTATGATTTTCTTTAGTGGATCTTATAATGGCCTTTGTGCCTTTGTGTTTTCATTTGGTGTTAAGTTTTTGTGCATTTTATGCCATGTTGCATGCTAGGTTAAGTAGTATCCCTTGTTGTCCAGGAATTCGTTTGCACTCATTCGAGCGTACCTTATCTTCTATTGCTTACTGTCTGAGTGGCAACAAATGGTAGAAGCTTCAATCTGCTTAGGAGCTCAACCAGGGGAGAGGTCACCATTCCCTAGGATTCAACACTATCGCATATTTTGGATGTAGCAAGGAGGACCACTCTGTATCCCGATGCCCCGAGAAGTGGCGAAACTGATGTATTTGTTTTAGCTGTGGTGACGTGGGGCACTTCACAAACAAATGCAAACTAAGTGTGTCAAACAGGGCCATGATGAAGGTCAAGGTCTATTGACGCTGTGATAAGGAAGGACAGTATATCAACTAGTGCACTACAAATTGTCCCAACTGCGATGGAGACCACCCCCCAGGAAGCTGTCCGACTACCAAAGTCACTTGTTTTCTCTACAAGGGACACGATCACGGTCCCAAGGGGTGTCGTCTACACTGGATGATCACCAAGTCATTTGAATTACAACAACGGATTTTCCACGCAGCCGTCATCAAAATGACCCCTGGCCAAAAAGGTACGCAAGGGTAGCCCGAAGAGAAGCCAATAAGCCATCGCTAATGAAACAAGAAAGTTACCAAAGTTACTTGCTTCATTTGCGGCAATCCGGGGCATTTTGTGATTTTTTGTCTAGAGAAGCACCAAGCTTTTACCATTCATGATCAAGATCTTCAAGGACCCATTGATCAGGGGTCCGATGTCACTTCTCAACACACCGGGCAACCCCAACGCCCCAGTTTCAAGCACCAGCGCCACCGAGACCACCCACCATTGTACCAAGACCTCCTACCCCAAATGTGCAGCCAAGAAGTGGGGGAAATCAGCTCCCAAATGGTGGCTACATCAAGCCAAGTGTTACTTGTTTCCATTGTGGTCGCCCGGGGCACTACGCTCATCAATGATTAACGAAAGCGCATGGGATGACCCAGGTCTTCAATGCTCCTACCCCAGCTCCAGCGAGGCCTTCACCACCCCCGTGGGCAGCATCTACACCTCCCCAAGTCCCGGCAAGTGGCCGAGTGAACCACGTCACTACCGAGGAGGCAAGTGACGCTCCCTACATCGGTTTGGGTACACTTCTCGTAAATTCTTGCCCAGCTTCAGTTTTATTTGATTTAGGAGCATCTCATTCTTTCACAAAAAAGGAATATGCTGCACATCATCAATTTGAAATGCATACACTTCAACCACCTTATCAGATCCAGTCGCCGGGATCGGTTTTCCAAACCGATCAAGTCTGCCGGGACGTAAAAGTGGAGATTCAAGGGGTTAAATTTTTGGCAAACCTAATAGTAATAACTTCAGTGGGTATTGATATGATATTAAGGATGGATTGGCTGTCCAAAAACTAGAGGCAAATCAATTGTGCTCAACGGTCTATTTCTATCACAAGTGAAGACGGCAATCAAGTCGTTTTTGTACCTTTAGTGGGCAATTCTCATCTCTATGCCTTGGAAGCTAGTACCTCTCTTGAATTGGAGAAGGTACTAGTGGTATGTGAGTATCCAGATGTATTTCTCGAAGAACTCTTAGGCATGCTTCTTGATCTTGAAGTTGAGTTTGTCATCGAGCTTGCACCTGGTACTACGCCAATTTCAAAACGGCCGTACCGAATACCTCCAAACGAACTGGTAGAATTGAAGAAACAACTCAAGGAGCTTCAAGATAAAGGTTTTATTCAACCAAGCTCCTCACCTTAGGGATACTCAGCTATATTCGTCAGGAAAAACGACAAGAGTTTGCGGATGTGTGTTGACTACCGTCCGTTGAATGAAGTCACTGTCAAAAACAAGTATCCGCTTCTACAGATTGATGATTTGTTCGACCAACTGAGTGGAGCCTAAGTATTCTCCAAGGTTGACTTGCGATTGGGCTACCATCAAATTAAGGTCAGAACCGAAGACATACCGAAGACAGCATTCTCCACTTGCTACGGTCTGTACGAGTTCACTGTCATATCCTTTGGCCTGACCAATGCACCAGCGTACTTCATGAACCTCATGAATTTGGTTTTCATGGAGTACTTGGATCAGTTCGTCATTGTGTTCATCGATGACATCCTCATCTATTCCAAGTATGATGAAGAACACGAGCGGCACTTATGGCTTGTGTTGGAGAAGCTTCGTCAACATCAACTCTATGCCAAATTTAGCAAATGCGAGTTCTGGCTTCATGAAGATAGCTTCTCAGGTCATGTGCTATCCCAGGGAGGTGTCGCTGTTGATCCTAACAAAGTGCAAGATGTACTTGACTGGAAACAACCCAAGAGCGTCACCGGCAATCGCAGTTTTCTCGGGCTTGCGGGATATTACCGCAGATTCATCCAGAATTTATCAAAAATTGCAAGGCCAATGACACAAATTCTAAGGAAAGAAAAGAAGATCAAATGGTCAGTGGAGTGCGAACAAGTTTTCAGGTCTTAAAATAATGTCTAACCAAAGCTCTAGTGCTCATCCTGCCGGATATTAACAAGAGTTTCGACATTTACTATGATGCTTCTCGCCACAGGCTCGGTTGTGTGCTCATGCAAGAGGGCCGAGTTGTGGCATATGCATCGAGGCAATTGAGGCCTCATGAATCTAATTATCACTCACATGACTTGGAGCTTGCAGTTGTAGTCCATGCTTTAAAGATTTGGCGATATTACCTCATCAGTAATCGTTGTGATGAGGATATAACAATCCTCATTTTATTATATATCTATAATTCATATTATGGATAATAATGACATCATATAACTCTTGAGTATACCCCTTAATAGCCATAAGGGAGAAGCTGGAGGTCGTAAGTTCTTCTACGACCACCTAGTAGTCGTAAGTCCTCTTACAACTACCCTATATATAGTCGTAAGTCCTTCTACAACTATCCCATGATCGTAAGTTCTTCTATGATCAGTCTGTGGTCGTAAGATCTTCTACGACCACCACCTGGCTATAAGCTCTTCTACGACCAGTCCCTAATCGACAGGGCTTACAGACATGTGGGCCTAGTCGATCAGGGAATCTTCCGCACCATATTCAAAACATGGGCAGTAAATTACGTGGTTATTCTCTAAGATAATGGCATGATTTTAACTCCTTTGTTATGGTGATAACTGCCTGGCAGTGTGGGAACGTTACTACTCCCATAATAACCTCCAGTAACGGCTCAATAATCTGATATTAAGGTAGACTTTACACTAGAGTTATGACGGTACCCTTGAGGACTGTATAAAAGGCAGAATCATTAGGACAATCGGGGCGATCCGAAGATCATTAGAAGCACAATACTTTTGTCTTTGGTTCCATCTTGTAATTCAGCATACTCAATACATACACACAGGAGTAGGGTTGTTATTCTCCCAGGAGAAGGCACGAACCTGTATAAAAATCCCCGTGTCTCCATCTGTGTGTGATTTTGAGCCTAGAGGAACCCCCGAATCAAACAATCTTTACGTAAGTTCAGTCCTAAAACACCGACAGTTGGCGCCGACCATGGGGATCTTCGAGTCATCAGCTTTCCTTCGTCTTTCCAATTCTCATGCTCTCATGGCAGGAGAGTGGAACAAGAAGAACTGGTTCGACTTGGCCGATTACGCAGATATCGACATAGATATCGGTTTGGACTACAAGCTGAGTGATGCATCATCCGATGGTGATGTCGCCCCCGGAGATCTTTCTCTAGGAGACTTTACCACCGACGGAGTTGAGGAGGGACCCTTATCCCCCACAACGATACGTCCAGATGGGGAACCAGCTTCCTTAGAGGGCAAGGGTCAATCTGACCACAACAAGGGCTGTTGTAAGACCCGGGATTAACACTCCCAAATCCTCTGTGTATTTCTGAACTAGTCCCATGATCAGTAGCTAGTCCACACAGTAAACAAATATGGTAACAAAATCATATCACAACTTTATTAATAAATAACAACAAAGTTGATTACAAAGGAGGCTTACAGGCCAACAATAAAATAAACACAGCGGAAGACGAAGATGTAGTAGAGTCCAGTTAATCTGCCACAGGCAATCGACTGGGAAAGCGGCCTAGTCATCGAGATCCACACCGGTAGCAAAGTCCTTCTCCTCTGAAATTTGTTTGCATAAAGCAAGTATGAGCACAACTACCGTGCTCGCAAGTTACACCCGTCAAATAACAGGATGACATGCATACATGGATGTAACAAAGGATGGCTTAATATGGTTGATTTTCTTAAAGCAGCATTTTCTTTAAATACTTGTACTAAGTTCCAAAGCAGTTATTCTATAACTAAAATTCATTTTCTAAATCAATTTTATAGTCAGATAACATTCACACATGAATGGTGAAGGATACCCTCCTATCACATGGCTTCCCGCCCAATTCCCATTTACATAAACCATTTGACAAAGTCTTTTCAAATCAAAACCAAAGTCTAACTTTGAGAGGCTTTGCTAGCATGTCCTTGACCGTGGACACGGCTATTCGAATAGTTTTACACTCTGCAGAGGTTGTACACTTTACCCACATGACATGATTCCTCTAGTTTGTTCGGCATCCGTCAATGCCACCTCTCACCGCTTAGAAGGTAAGAAGTCTAGAGTTCATGACAAGGCCTTTACAATGCATCCTTCCACCGATCCACCCTCATTAAGGTTTATAAATCCCCCTTTGGAATAGAAATCCATGGGTTAATGGGTGCCCCCTCTTATGCCAGGTGGGAATAAAATAGTCATGAAAGACAGGCCATGAAAGACCACCCACGTACAGACAGGATAAACCGCGATGGAACTCCACAAATTAATCAGCCAGATCCCACGCCCCATTCTGGAGACATGTGGTTGTACGGTGAGGCATAGCCCATTATAGGCATAGCAAAGGATCGCTCAGAGGCCGGTCCTCAACTGACTTGGGCGACTTTCCGCAAAACCCATGGGCCTCAACCCTAACCGAGATTGAGCCCGTGCATTGACATGCACCATTCAGACAACCATTTCGCCCAAGTACAAACCATCATTTTATTTTATTTTATTTTCAAAATCATTTCCAAGAGTCCATGGTAAAACAATACCATAGCTTAATTTTAAACAAGATTTGAATCATTGGCTAAATTCCCCAAATGAAACATTTTGGTCTAAGCATGTCTTGGCATAACATTTTCAAATGATTCTAGTTCATACTAATGTATCAACCAGGTTTTGTCTAGGGTGACAATGTAGTTGATTCAATCATCAACTTTGGCCATACAAAGGAATTTAGGTGTATCTATGAATTTAAAACAGAATTTAAATTCTTGAATATAAATAAGCATGCAATTATAATTTAAAACAGAATTAAATAATTTAAAATAATAGGTGCAAATATGATCAAGAATGTAACTTGCCTTGCTTGATGGATTATTCTCATATGGCGTCGAAATCTGACTTTTCAAGTCGTTTAAATCTATCTGTGAAAATAAGCCGAATTCAAACAAAATTCAAATAAACTCCAAATTAAATAATTTTAGTTTAGATAGCTAGATCTTGAATTTATATAAATTTAGGAATTTGAATCGATTTAAATCGGAGTTTGTATGAAGGACGACTTAACCCCGGAAGTTTGGAAATCACAGAAATGATATAATTCGAAAATTGTACTATTCATGTGGAAATTATGGTTTCGGATTGATTGGGAACAAGCAAAGATCTTATGGCCATGGCGAAGTATGACGCTGAACGCGTCGAGGCAAACTCAATGGTGTCGACGGCTCGGCGATAGGATCTTTGATGGCGGCGTAGTCCGACGGAGAAGACCTTCTACGGTGAACATCGGTGTTCCGCAAACAGAGTGGATTTAGCGAGTGAGGCTGGCAGCGATTTGAAGAGGGAACCGCGGGAACTTAATGCTCTCCTTGGTTGTGGTGGAGCGCGACGATCGGCCGGAGGCGGCGATAACGCATAAAATGGACCGAATAATTAATGTAAATTAAATAAAATTTAAAAATTATGAAATAAATACTAAAAATAGTATATGAATTTAGGTGAATTTAGGTGAAGGAATCAAACAGATTTGGAGCTTTCATGTGCGAGAACGAATTTTGGAAGATTAAACATGTGCATGTACAAACTTGAAGTAGACTAGATAATTCATATGTCTTGTTCATCTTCTAGCTTGGCTAACAAAGACGTATGGAAGAAAAGAAAAATGGCAGCACCGAGGAGGAAGGGAAGGGTGGCGCGATCAAGCAAAATGGATTTCTCACCTTGAGACAAGGCCGTAGGAGGTGGCGGCGCAGTGAGGGGCGGTCGGCGGTGGCGGCGGCGACCTCAAATGCCCACGGTGGTGCACGGGGCGGCGGTGCTCCGGCGAGGTTCCGGTGAAGAGGGAGGGTGAACCGTGTAGAGAACGTCGTCGCGATGCCGGTGGAGATGATGGTGGTGGCGGAGCTCCACTGACGGGGGCGCTAGAAGTGGAAGACGGCGATCGGCCGGCAGAACGAAAATCTTGGACTGAGGAGAGGAAACAAAGAAGAGATGTGTTGGAAGTGCACTGTTCATCTTCTTTCAATTCAAAAAGGAGCAAGAGCTCATGCATGCAGCCGAATGAAACACATAGCATTGGCATTACATGGTGGACTGGCCGGCAGTATGGATAGCGAGCTCGGCTAGTTGGTGACCGGCCAAGTAATATAGCAGTGGTGGCAATGAAGAAAGATAGAGGTGACACTGGTGGTTCTACAATTTGGAGAGAGTGCAATGGAGTTTCTGAGGAGATGGCATGCCCTTTATATAGCTGCACTGGGAGTTGAACCATCGGGAAGACAAAAAGCTTTGCATGTTGTAGGAGTGCATGCATTAGTGGTGAAGTTAATTAGTCCAGGTTTGCATGCAGGAAGTGTTCATGGCGTGCACCTAGTTAGTGCTTTGGTTTGCACAGCAAGAGAAAGAAGGGAGAGGAAAGGGATAAAAGAAATTAAGAGGGCTACTAGTAATTAAGAAACAATTGGTTGGTTGGCGACCATGCACTAGTGTTGGTGGGAGTTAAGCGTGCATGTATGTGTTAGATGTGCACGCATGGTGATGGGATAGAGTTAATTAGCATTAGGAGTTAGTTGCATGTGAGATGCAACGTGCATGCACTCAGGGAATTAAGTTTGTGTAAATAGATTTAGCATGCACTTGCATGTGGCTGCATGTGTGCGTGTGATCATGGTGCTTGCATGTAGGCATGCATGAGTTTGTGTTAATAGATTTAGCATGCACTTGCATGTGGTCGCATGTGTGCGTGTGATCATGGTGCTTGCATGCGAGCATGCATGGGTGTGTTAGTGGTGCATCTTGTGGGCGAGAATAGGTAGTCTTTGGTGGTCATTAGTGCGGCTAATGGCCATGAGTTTAGGAGTGCGATTAGTGGATCATGGATGTATAAATGTTGCGGTCGTCATGAATGAAAAAGAGTAGGAGAGCAAAGATGTAGTCCTCGAGCACAAACGGATGGGTGACGATGGGAAGTCCGGTGCCGCGCTGAAAAAGAATATTATTATTATTATTATTATTATTATTATTATTTCTCGGGTACTGTTCATAGCGTCATATGGTCCGAAAGTTCAGCATGAGATTTTATTATTATTATTATTATTTTCGAAATAAAGATTAAGCAATAAATCAAATATTTTTAGAACATAGCAAATATAGTCCAAAAATTCTAGAAAAATTCATAAAATTCCTAGAATTATTTTGAACTTAATAAAAATAATTCCAACTTAAATGATAATAGTTTTTTACACATAATTTTGTTTTGGCTTTAAAATAGTTAAGAAAAGCTTTTAAAATCTCAGAAAATTTCAGAAATTAATTTAATTTTTATTTTTCAATTTTAACTCAAATAAAACTTCAAAAACTTTAAGAAATTTTACTTTTGATTTTTAAAACTCAGAAAATTCAAATAGAGCAATAAAACTCTTTCAAATTTCAGAAAATCCAACAAAAATAATAACTTTATTAATTTTAATTTTGGTAACAGAACTTTGGGCTGTTACAAACTACCCCCCTTAAAAGGAATCTCGTCCTCGAGATTCGAAGTGGCTAGAAAGAAAGCTAGGGATACGAGGTTTTCAAGTGGAGTTGTAAATCGTCGCATTACGCTCTTCATCGGACAAAATGAGATGTGATGTTGTTCAGATGTCTTCTTCCAGAATTCTACTGTTTCTTGTTTGCTTGCATAGTATTGCCCTTTTTAATTTCAGAGTTGCTGCCTGGTGCTTCTTTGGACATTTATTGGCATAATGTCCCATATCCTGATAATTGAAGCATTGTATTCCTGCCCTTGATGTTTTGTTCTGCTGAGAGTGGCCACCATTGATGTTGCGGAACGTCTGCATCGGTGGACATGGTGCTGATACTAGAGTCTTGAGTGCGGTCGTTGTTGGTGCTTGGTTGGGTTGGGGTTGAATCACACGAGCCTTGGAGTTTCTTGCAACATGCTTCTCTTGATCTTCTAACTTCCTTTTGTGAAGTTTGTCCGTCTTGTGTTTGACTTGGCTGGAATTTTGTTTATCTGATTCTTGAGCTTCTTTTGTATTGACTTGGTTCACTTGGCTTCTTATGATGGGTTGAGATATCCTTGCTGCTTGATGCGTCATTTGGGATTCTTCTGGGCTGTCTTCCAGTGCTAAGGTTGCTTGAGGTGCCAAGAGTGTTTGCAAGGGGCATTGTTTGATAAAGTGTCTTTTCTCGCCGCAACAGTTGCAGACTTGATACTGGATGGCCTTCCTCTTGGAACACTTGGTGAAATAGTGTCCGGTTCTATTGCAGTTATCACAATGAATATCCTGTTTTGGCTTTCCCTTTTGAGGGCATCTATAGGCGAAGTGTCCTGGTTTACCACATCTATAACAGATAACATATTTCCATGGATGGTGACTTTCGAGAATAAACCGCTCACGCCATCATTATGTGATACTTCGGTGGCTTGATCCTTTGTAACTCATCGCAGAGCATTGTTCATGAGTCAGAGGAGCGATGGGTCGTGGGAATATTGTTGTTGTTTATTTGTTGCATCACCGTTGCATTAGTTGGGCCCGGGTGACGAGAAACCGGTTCAAATTCGAAGGGTTTCGTCATCGCCGTTGATTAGCTTCTTGATCTTGGCATTTCTAGGGACCTTGTTGTCTTGATTGTTTCCACTTTCCAAGCGACGAATGTTCACCATCTTTCGGTTATTCCAAAGGTTAGGAAGTAGAACAAAGGATAGGAAGAGTCAAATAAGAAGACCTAAGGGGATAGAGTGCAATAACATTCCCAAACAAAAGAACCAACTCAAAAGTTTTCCAGAACAACTTTAATAGCTTTATGCATCGTTCTATCGATTGTAAATCGTAAATTGGTGAAACGACTCAATACACAGAACGAGTCTTGGCAATTTATACTATATGGCTTGGCTGACATCGCATCTTCTGCTCGAGGTCTTCGATGATTCTTGTATGATGATGCCTTCCTGACAGCTTCATGTCTTGTGGTCTTGAACGTAAGGGTTAATAACGTGTTGACCATCTATAGAAATTTACACGGAAAAGAGGATCCATTTAACATTATAAAATGGTGAAAGAAGAATAAGGTAAGAATGAATTGCTATCAAGAAGCTAAAGATAGATAGATGACCAAGATGAGGAGAGAACGAATTATTTTTCTTGTTATACAAAATATGTTTTGAAGTGTTTCAACTAATGGCCATTCTAACTAGGTCACGTCCTACAGTCGATATGGCTCTGATACCACTCTGTAAGACCCGGGATTAACACTCCCAAATCCTCTGTGTATTTCTGAACTAGTCCCATGATCAGTAGCTAGTCCACACAGTAAACAAATATGGTAACAAAATCATATCACAACTTTATTAATAAATAACAACAAAGTTGATTACAAAGGAGGCTTACAGCCAACAATAAAATAAACACAATGAAGACGAAGATGTAGTAGAGTCCAGCTTAATCGCCACAGCAATCGATCGAAAGCGGCCTAGTCATCGAGATCCACACCGTAGCAAAGTCCTTCTCCTCTGAAATTTGTTTGCATAAAGCAAGTATGAGCACAACTACCGTGCTCGCAAGTTACACCCGTCAAATAACAGGATGACATGCATACATGGATGTAACAAAGGATGGCTTAATATGGTTGATTTTCTTAAAGCAGCATTTTCTTTAAATACTTGTACTAAGTTCCAAAGCGCTTATTCTATAACTAAAATTCATTTTCTAAATCAATTTTATAGTCAGATAACATTCACACATGAATGGTGAAGGATACCCTCCTATCACATGGCTTCCCGCCCAATTCCCATTTACATAAACCATTTGACAAAGTCTTTTCAAATCAAAACCAAAGTCTAACTTTGAGAGGCTTTGCTAGCATGTCCTTGACCGTGGACACGGCTATTCGAATAGTTTTACACTCTGCAGAGATTGTACACTTTACCCACATGACATGATTCCTCTAGTTTGTTCGGCATCCGTCAATGCCACCTCTCACTGCCAAGGTAAGAAGTCTAGAGTTCATGACAAGGCCTTTACAATGCATCCTTCCACCGCAGGTCCACCCTCATTAAGGTTTCGCAAATCCCCCCTTTGGAATAGAAATCATGGGTTAATGGGTGCCCCTCTTATGCCGTGGGAATAAAATAGTCATGAAAGACAAAGCCATGAAAGACCACCCACGCATGCATGTGATAAACCGCGATGGAACTCCACAAATTAATCACCAGATCCCACGCCCATTCTCGAGACATGTGGTTGTACGGTGAGGCATAGCCCATTATAGGCATAGCAAAGGATCGCCAGAGGCCGGTCCTCAATCGACTTGGGCGACTTTCCAATAAAACCCATGGGCCTCAACCCTAACCGAGATTGAGCCGTGCATTGACATGCACCATTCAGACAACCATTTCGCCCAAGTACAAACCATCATTTTATTTTATTTTATTTTCAAAATCATTTCCAAGAGTCCATGGTAAAACAATACCATAGCTTAATTTTAAACAAGATTTGAATCATTGGCTAAATTCCCCAAATGAAACATTTTGGTCTAAGCATGTCTTGGCATAACATTTTCAAATGATTCTAGTTCATACTAATGTATCAACCAGGTTTTGTCTAGGGTGACAATGTAGTTGATTCAATCATCAACTTTGGCCATACAAAGGAATTTAGGTGTATCTATGAATTTAAAACAGGAATTTAAATTACTGAATATAAATAAGCATGCAATTATAATTTAAAACAGAATTAAATAATTTAAAATAATAGGTGCAAATATGATCAAGAATGTAACTTGCCTTGCTTGATGGATTATTCTCATATGGCGTCGAAATCTGACTTTTCGAAGTCGTCAAATCTATACTGTGAAAATAAGTTTAATTCAAACAAAATTCAAATAAACTCCAAATTAAATAATTTTAGTTTAGATAGCTAGATCTTGAATTTATATAAATTTAGGAATTTGAATCGATTTAAATCGGAGTTTGTATGAAGGACTCACGAACCGGGAAGTTTGGAAATCACAGAAATGATATAATTCGAAAATTGTACTATTCATGTGGAAATTATGGTTTCGGATTGATTGGGAACAAGCAAAGATCTTATGGCCATGGCGAAGTATGACGCTGAACGCGCCGAGGCAAACTCAATGGTGTCGACGGCTCGGCGATAGGATCTTTGATGGCGGCGTAGTCCGACGGAGAAGACCTTCTACGGTGAACATCGTGTTCCGCAAACAGAGTGGATTTAGCGAGTGAGGCTGGCAGCGATTTGAAGAGGAACCATGGGGAACTTAATGCTCTCCTTGGTTGTGGTGGAACGCGACGATCGATCCGGAGGCGCGATAACGCAAAATGGACCGAATAATTAACAGAAATTAAATAAAATTTAAAAATTATGAAATAAATACTAAAAATAGTATATGAATTTAGGTGAATTTAGGTGAAGGAATCAAACAGATTTGGAGCTTTCATGTGCGAGAACGAATTTTTGGAAGATTAAACATGTGCATGTACAAACTTGAAGTAGACTAGATAATTCATATGTACTGCTCATCTTCTAGCTTGGCTAACAAAGACGTATGGAAGAAAAGGAAAATGGCAGCACCGCCGGAGGAAGGGAAGGTGGCCGCGATCAAGCAAAATGGATTTTCACCTTGAGACAAGGCCGAGGAGGTGGCGGGCTTGATGAGGGCGGTCGGCGGTGGCGGCGGCGACCTCAAATGCCCACGGTGGTGCACGGGGCGGCGGTGCTCCGGCGAGGTTCCGGTGAAGAGGGAGGGTGAACCGTGTAGAGAACGTCGTCGCGATGCCGGTGGAGATGATGGTGGTGGCGGAGCTCCACTGACGGGGGCGCTAGAAGTGGAAGACGGCGATCGGCCGGCAGAACGAAAATCTTGGACTGAGGAGAGGAAACAAAGAAGAGATGTGTTGGAAGTGCACTGTTCATCTTCTTTCAATTCAAAAAGGAGCAAGAGCTCATGCATGCAGCCGAATGAAACACATAGCATTGGCATTACATGGTGGACTGGCCGGCAGTATGGATAGCGAGCTCGGCTAGTTGGTGACCGGCCAAGTAATATAGCAGTGGTGGCAATGAAGAAAGATAGAGGTGACACTGGTGGTTCTACAATTTGGAGAGAGTGCAATGGAGTTTTCGAGGAGATGGCATGCCCTTTATATAGCTGCACGGGAGTTGAACCATCGGAAGACAAAAAGCTTTGCATGTTGTAGGAGTGCATGCATTAGTGGTGAAGTTAATTAGTCCAGTTTGCATGCAGAAGTGTTCATGGCGTGCACCTAGTTAGTGCTTTGGTTTGCACAAAGAAGAGAAAGAAGGGAGAGGAAAGGGATAAAAGAAATTAAGAGGGATACTAGTAATTAAGAAACAATTGGTTGGTTGGCGACCATGCACTAGTGTTGGTGGGAGTTAAGCGTGCATGTATGTGTTAGATGTGCACGCATGGTGATGGGATAGAGTTAATTAGCATTAGGAGTTAGTTGCATGTGAGATGCAACGTGCATGCACTCAGGGAATTAAGTTTGTGTAAATAGATTTAGCATGCACTTGCATGTGGTCGCATGTGTGCGTGTGATCATGGTGCTTGCATGTAGGCATGCATGAGTTTGTGTTAATAGATTTAGCATGCACTTGCATGTGGCTGCATGTGTGCGTGTGATCATGGTGCTTGCATGCAGGCATGCATGGGTGTGTTAGTGGTGCATGCTGTGGGCGAGAATAGGTAGTCTTTGGTGGTGTTAGTGCGGCTAATGGCCATGAGTTTAGGAGTGCGATTAGTGGATCATGGATGTATAAATGTTGCAAGGCCATGAATGAAAAAGAGTGGCCGGAGAGCAAAGATGTAGTCCTCGAGCACAAACGGATGGGTGACGATGGGAAGTCCGGTGTCTGCGGAAAAAGAATATTACTATTATTATTATTATTATTATTATTATTTCTCGGGTACTGTTCATAGCGCCATATGGTCCGAAAGTTCAGCATGAGATTTTATTATTATTATTATTATTTTCGAAATAAAGATTAAGCAATAAATCAAATATTTTTAGAACATAGCAAATATAGTCCAAAAATTCTAGAAAAATTCATAAAATTCCTAGAATTATTTTGAACTTAATAAAAATAATTCCAACTTAAATGATAATAGTTTTTTACACATAATTTTGTTTTGGCTTTAAAATAGTTAAGAAAAGCTTTTAAAATCTCGTAAAATTTCAGAAATTAATTTAATTTTTATTTTTCAATTTTAACTCAAATAAAACTTCAAAAACTTTAAGAAATTTTACTTTTGATTTTTAAAACTCAGAAAATTCAAATAGAGCAATAAAACTCTTTCAAATTTCAGAAAATCCAACAAAAATAATAACTTTATTAATTTTAATTTTGGTAATGTAACTTTGGGTGTTATTAAAGTGTCCCAAGGCGACTCGAGGGCATAGCGAGGTTCCTCTCCAAATGTTCAAGTCACCCGAGACAGTCCGACCTAGCGCGACAACTCCTGGAAGTCATAATTCCAGATCGTCATCAACACTTGGTGATTCTCTCCCTTTGGTTAGCCCAGCCAAGGATGCGTTCGAACATGCTCTTCCTGCGAGTTCGAGCATCCCAATGCAGGCTCACTTATGACGGAGACGGCTATAACCCGAATTCCCTTCATCGAGGGGTTTGCTCCAAGTCGCCAGATGGTGTCATTCGACGACTCCTCAAGCGAGGAGGCCTCTAGCGCAAATGGAGATCATCAACGTGAGGTCTTCGTTCTGCCCTCAGGTAGCAATAACTCTCCTAGAGACAGGGCTGAGGACGCTCCCTAAGGATCACACCCTACGACCGCTCGTACCAATGACAAGGACACCACCGGCAATGAACAGAGTCAATACTCTAAAGAGCGTGCGGGAAATTCTCGAGATCATCGCACTTCACTAAGGCAAGCTCAAGGATCAGGTATGGATGATTCTGAAACAATCCAACGGAAATGAGTTGCGGTTCAGAGAAAATTGCCTTGGCGCACTCAATACCAGTTGGAAGAAGCTCAGGAACTTCAGCATATGAACAATCTGCTCGAGAACCCATCTCGAGAACTTGCCCGAGCACCTGGCTATGACCTCTTCACTGAAGAGATTGCACGAAGGCTGCGGAGCACGATGAGCAAGCTCGAACGACCCCACTGACATCATGCTGGAAGTCGTGGTAGTACGACTCTATCAGCTTCCAGTCGTTCGAATAACTCACCGCATGGGGATCGCTGCAAGTTGCATCGTTCCCCAAACCGGAAAAGACTTCCTCGAACGCTTGACGATCATAAAGCTCCTAGGAGAGGTGATCATTAACCACTCCGACCGAGAGGTCTGCAACAGCGGACAGAGTACGAGGAGCATTACCCTCGTAGGATCGAGACTTACCATAAGTTAGATTCACCTGTTGCTGGGTATCATCGAGTACGATCACTTGGCGACGTCAACCCCTCTTTTCTACAAAGGAGGCGTTACGGCGTAATTACCGGATGTCGGGCATTCTCGCCTGACCTCCGAGCAGTTCACTGGCCACCGCGGTTTAGACCAAGGAACATGGAGAAATTTGATGGGTCTCAAAATCCCATCGAATTCCTTCATATCTATACGACTGTTGTCCGAGCAGTAGGAGGAGGAGAGCTACTAGGCTACAAGTCAGTTTGATTGCCCATACATTTCCAGATTTCCAAGACCTAGTCAATAAAGCTTTGATCCTTGAGGATAAGCGCAAAAATTTGGAGGACATCCATAAGCGCAAAATGGCTCAACAAGGGAGTCATCAAACTCAGCAGAAAGTGAGAACAGCTCCCTAACAGTTGACTCGTTTTCTATTGTAGAACTCTTTCAGAATTCCTGCACCAACTTCAGCACCTCGTCCAGCTGCCTAGAACTTTCGCTATCCTGTGCCCGCCAACCCCAATCTAGGAAGCAATAAGCAGAATGGAGCTAGAGTATGCTATACCTGCTGTTAGCCTGGACACTTCGCCAACCATTGTCCTCAAAAAGGAATAGTGACTCCAGTACGCTTCAACCTTGGAGCTACACCAGCCAAGACGCCAGCACCAAGCATCAACCAAGGAGCGTCTCAAGTTGCCGGTCAATCCAGAGGGGCACCGCAGTCTGTGGTCATAGGCCGTGTCGACCACATCACTCTGGAAAGAGCCCAGGAAGTACCGACATTGTATTGGGTAAGTATTGGTTAACTCATAACTTGCATTAGTTTCATTTGATTCTAGAGTTTCGCATTCGTTTGTTTTTGGAATTTTTGCAACCAAAAACAATTTGGAAGTTATGCATCTTAAGCATACTCTGTTAGTACAGTCGCCTGGAGCAGTGTTAAGTTCTAAAGTGGGGTGTTTAGAAGCTAAATTACTCATAGCTGGAGTTGAATTCCTGGCCAAGCTTATCGTGTTAGCCACACAGACCTTAGATGTCAATGTTGGCATAGATTGGCTATCTAAGCTCAAAGCTGTGCTAGATTATGGCCAAAGAGCCGTAACAGTTGAGGATACCAATGCGAAGAATATGGAGTTTCTAGCCACCTCAGTGTGTGATGGACATTTGTTAATCAATAGCCTGAAGACCATTGCTTTGGAAGATATACCTATTGTCAGAGAATATCCAGATGTGTTTCCAGAAGAATTGTCAGGGATGTCACCGCACCGTGACATTGAGTTTGTCATCGATCTAGTGCCGGCGACAACACTAATCTCTAAGAGACCCTATTGGATGCCAGTCGATGAGTTAGTAGAAATAAACAAGCAGATAGAAGAACTTTTTGAGAAAGGTTATGTGAGACCTAGTATGTCGCCGTGGGGAGCACTAGTTTTGTTTGTCAAGAAGAAAGACGAAAGCATGAGAATGTGCATTGATTATCATGCTCTTAATGAAGTTACCATCAAGAACAAGTGCCCACTGTCTAGAATCGATGATTTGTTTGATCAGATGAAAGGAGCAGGAGTGTTCTCAAAGATCGATCTGCGATCAGGTTACCATCAGTTGAAGATTTGCCCAAAGGATATATCGAAGACCGCTTTCTCTGCGCCGTACAAACATTATGAGTTCTTGTCCTTTGGTCTGAGTAAAGCCTCTGCATACTTCATGAACATGATGAATAAAGTATTCATGGAATATTTAGACAAGTTTTTTGTTGTGTTCATTGATGATATTTTGATTTACTCCAAGACAGAAGAAGAACATGCTGAGCACCTGAGGTTAATCCTAGAGAAATTTAGAGAGCATCAACTGTACGCTAAGCTTAGCAAGTGTGATTTCTAGAAAAAGAAAGTCGATTTTCTTGGTCATGTGATGACAGCTAAGGGAGTAGCAGTTGACCTCAGTAAATTTAAATCAATATTACATTGGGAATAGCCCAAGGCCGTTACTCAGATTCATAGTTTCTTGGGAATGACGGGTTATTATCGCTGTTTCATTGAAGGATTCTTGACGATTGCTAAGCCTCTTACGCAATTGTTGAAGAAGGAGAAAAAGTTCACTTAGACCCCAGCTTGTGATGAAAATTTTCAAGAATTGAAGAAGCGTTTGACTTCAGCCCCAGTGTAACTTTGCTAGATATCCGGAAAGATTTTGATATCTAGTGTGATGCTTCGCGTCAAAGATTAGGATGTGTCCTGATGCAAGAAGGGAGGGCTATCGCTTATGCCTCAAGGCAATTGAGACCTCATGAGTAAAATTATCCTACCCATTATCTGGAACTAGATGCCGTAGTGCATGCTTTAAAGATTTGGTGTTATTACCTCATTGGTAATCGTTGTGAGGTGTATACATATCATAGAGCCTGAAGTATATTTTCACTCAGTCATATTTGAGCATGAGGCAGAGAAAATGGTTGGAATTAATAAAAGATTGTAATCTTGGATTCCACTACCATCCCAGTAAGGCCAATGTCACTGTAGATGCTTTAAGTCGTATGAGCTACTGCAATGCTTTGGAAGTAAAAGAGAATTGCACAGAACTTCATGAGGAATTTCAGAAGTTAAGGTTGGAAGTTGTATCGAGGGGTTTGTGGCCAGCCTAGAAGTACAGTCCATCATGGAGAAGCATATTCGTGAAGCCCAGTCAAATGATCCAGAGATTAAGGACATCAAGCTCAAAATGGAAGAAGGTAAATTCAAGGAATTCACCAAAGATGATAAAGATGTACATTGGATCAATGGACGTATCTGTGTGCTAGATGTTGATGGATTAAGACAGCTAATCTTAAAGGAAGCTCACGACTCGAAGTATTCTATTCACCCTGGAAGCACTAAGATGTACTAGGATGTTAAGAACAAATTTTGGTGGCCAAATCTGAAACAAGAAGTCAAAGAGTTTGTTGCCTTGTGCGACGTATGTCAAAAAGTAAAAGCAGAACATCAGAGACCAGCAGGTTTATTGCAGCCCCTGAAGATTCCAGAATGGAAATAGGAAGAAATCGGAATGGATTTCATTACCAGTTTGCCCAGGACTCAATCATGTTACGATTCAATTTGGGTAATAGTTGATCGTTTGACTAAAGTTACCCATTTCTTGCCAGTCAAAACCACCTACTCAAGAGACCGCCTTGCAGAGTTATATATGTCAAGAATTATCGGTTTGCATGGTGTGCCTAAGAAGATAGTGTTAGATCGAGGATCTCAGTTCACCTCTCGTTTTTGGTAGAGTCTGCATGATGCCTTAGGAACTCATCTGAATTTCAGTACTACATATCACCCTCAAACAGATGGGCAGACTGAAAGAGCCCAGTGTAAGGTATTCAGATCAGATATTATTTTGGATGTTGCAGAGCGTCGGACCAGGAGCAAGATAGTTCACTTTTACAAGGTGCAGTGGAGCAACCACTCAGAAGGAGAAGCAACGTGGGAGTGTGAAGAAGAGTTGAAAGCCGAGTTCCCTAGCCTTTTATCTAGCTAACCTGAATCTCGAGGTTGAGATTCCTTTAAGGGGGGAGGTTTGTAACATCCCAATTTTCTAAGCATTAAAAATCTTTTGAATAATTCGTAGTTGAAAAATTCACCAAAGAAGTTTATTTGTTTTAAATTAAAAGCATAACTTGAACTTTTAGTATCAAAACCATTTAATACGATTAAAGTCAACATCAACAATTGTCAAAACTATTTTATTTGGTTTCAATGTGCTTGGATATATTTTTTAGATTTTTTTCGAGTGCAATTACTATTTTTCCTCTTGCTATTTGCATTTTCTGCTATTTTCTAAATTGGAAAACTATTAAAATCTCAAAAAACCTCAATGGGCCGAAACCCAATCCGTTTGGCCCATTTCTCTACTCATGCCCAACAAGACTATGCCTTTCTCTTCAGATCACACAGGTCTTGCTACAGGAGCTCCTCACTGACGTGTGGGGCCCACATGTCAGTTCCATCCCCGACCTTCGCCTTCATCCTTGCAAAGCTTCGCTCGTGTCCACCATTGATCCTTCTAGAAGCTCTGTCTGACAATTTTGTTTTCAATGGAAAGAATCACGTAGCGATACGGTTTCCGAATCCTTATCTCTCTCTGCACCCAAAACTAACAAAATCAAATCCCTTATCTCTCTCTACACCCAAAACTAACAAAATCAAATCTCGTATCGGTTTCTATCTCCGAGTTCGTCGCGTGTTCATCTCAGACTCGTTTATGTCTCCACTACCAATACGCCACCCTAGCCTCACCCCAACCCTATAAATAGCACCCCTAGGATCGCAATCGTTCCCTCACCTCGAACCCCTAATCAATTCCGCCCTTAGAGCTTTAGCGCCGCTGCGATTCAAGGTTTTAGGGTTTAGGCCTTAGATTGATTTCTTCGAATTGCACTGCCACCGTCGCCACCTCATCAACATTGACCCCGTCGCTATTTCGTTGTCACTAGAGCCCCCTCCAGCACTAGTCCACGTCGCCTATACATCGCTGGAGCTTAAATCCGACAACGCCGAACCTTCTTCTCTGCTCAAAGCTCGCTGCCGGCCACCACCATGGTCTTCAAGAACCAGTAAGGGCACCTCTGGGTTCGCATTAGCATGCTCTTCATGCCGGTACCACTCACCATCGGTGAATCGCCGTTGTGCGCTGTTGTCGCTGAAGTCCGAAAGTTCGTCAGGGCGATGACGTCATCCGTTGACGTGGACGTCCACGTGTGCAGCCACCTCATCATCTATGTCAACGTGTTGCTTGCGTGTTGGCTGAGTCAATGTCGTGTCAGCATATGTGTGTCATCCAAACCCTAGCCCAAATCCAATCTGGTATACAACCGATCCACCGTGGACCGTGTCTATGACACGTAGGGCCCACATGTCAGCCTCAGCCCTTTTCTCCCCATTTTATTTTAATTCCAAAAATACCAAGGCTGACGTCATCTTGCATCATATTCTGAGTTTTCGATAGAAATATAATTAGGATATTCCAAAATTTTCCTTTTGAGTATTTTCTTTAGATTAGATCTTCCAAAAGCCATATCTTCTTCATCCGAATTCCGATTTAGCCCATTCAAAATTTTAAATTCATCTAAATTAGAGCTCTATTTTATTGAGATTTTTATTTAATTTTTGGAGTTTTTTTATATGTGTTATTAATTTATTTTGTTTATTTGCTTCGTTTGCGAGTAGACGTTGATTCTTCGGGGAATTTTGAAGAAGAAGGAGTTCACCAAGATCAAGACCAGTACCAAGATCTATTCCAAGATAAGTTGTACCTTTGATCATGTTGAACCCAATTTTCTAAAATTACTTTGATTCAATTATTGCAATTACTTTAAGTATTTATTTAGATGCTTTTGGGATTAGTTATTATCCTATTTTTTTAAATCCACCTTGTCCATTGTTATGTCATAATACTTTGTCACCCTAGATTTATTATTATTTAGTTGGTATTATCGTAACACGAACATGGGTTGGTTAGATACGAGAAGATTGCTTAGTCATGCAACGAGTCATCATTTCATGTAAGTTGCAAATATGAATCTGACTAAGTGATTATGGAACTTTGTGACAAAACTGTGTGCACTATGCGCTGTTACTCGTTGATGGCATGAGTTGCACTTAACCAATAGGGTGGGAAAGGATTTAGACTGAGGCAAGTGGTGAAAACTCTGTGATATGGTGAAGCTCCGTGCTTGGGATATTTGAATTATGGTTACTTAGTTAGAAATTGAAAGTCTTGCCTTGGTCAGTTAATGACTTAACTTTGTGCGCCATTGAACTGAGCCACAACTATACGACCACATGCCTAGTATGGGACGGGCCTAACTTAGTAAGTTATGGAGTCTCGATATTGACTGCTCAGGTAGTATGTTAGGTTGTGTGCCATGGTGGAGGTGTGTTTTTGTCTCCGTAGTGACTCACATCGTGGGACGGTTTGCTACTTCCCTGTCCAACGGTGTGTGATGGACTAATTTCCAGTGTGGGCATTAGTATCGTCAGTAAAACACATCGGGAGTGTCAATATTTGAGATGAAGTTTCCGAAAGGTTTTGTTATGATTAGTGCTAGCTACAATGGTTATATTGTGTAGGTAAAGTGTACAACCTCTGTAGAGTGTTAACCAATCTATTCGAATAGATGTGTCCACGGTCATAGACATGCTCGGAGATTTCACATGAAGGTTAGATTTTCATAAAACATTTGGGAAGGGAGTTGTGCGATCTAAGTCATATGGTTATGTGAATAATTTATTTAGGCTTTGTGTTCTTTGTGAAAACAAATGATAAATTAATATTGTCTATTGGTTTTGAATCATGTTTTAATCTATTATCCATATTCAATTGCAAATATTGCATTCCTGCAAAAGAACCACAATAGCCATTCCATTAGAATAAGCCATCACATATACATTGCATTCCGTGGTATAACTTTTGAGTACGGTTGTGTACTCATACTTGCCATAATCAATCAACAGAAGTGGAGGAGTGTTCGCCCGCTTTTGAGGAGGAGTTCTACGAAGGTGCTGATCACTAGATCTTGATCCCAGTCAATTGCCTGTGGTGATTCGATAGGTTCCCGTTTAAGTTTATTTTGTTCCGCTACTTATTAAATTATTGCCAGCCCTATGAGGCTTAATAAATGTAAACTCGACCATAAGGTCAAAACAGTTATCTGTCATCCAAATTACTCGTTTATTACATTATTTCATCTTGTATGGATCGATATTCATCTATGTTGACACTGTGTGCACTAGCGTGATCCTGGACTAGTGTGTTATACACAGAGGGTCCAGAATTGCATTTTTGGGTCTCGACAGAGGTGGTATCAGAGCCATACTGACTGTAGGTCTTGACCTTAGTTAGATCGGTCATCTTAGAGTGTCCAAATTATTTTATAAAGCAAAATTAACTTGCAAGATTAATTGAAATGCTTAACTTCTCTTATGTCTCTTTTGACTCAACTATTGCTGAAAAATTTCCTCTCCTCGCTGTTTTAAATTGGTTCTTACCCGATTGTCTGTCTTAGCAGATGCCGTGTTTCCAGAACTATGGTGAGCACAACGAAGGACGTGCTGCAGAACTATGGAAGCTTTTGCAAGAGCTCGGAGGGTTCGACCGACCGATGTACAAGGGCATCGACTAGGTGGTGAACGGTCGAAACTGTGGAGTGCTTTGTCATTTAACCATCTACACTCGGAAGGACACTAAAGCTAGTCGGCCTCTGAATATCTCTATTCAGTGGATGGTCTTTTCAGGAGGAATTTAGGAGTCCTCACGCCCTGCTATCTTGAGGATCTGCAACATCTACGCTCGCGAGCTTCAGGATACAATCTCCCGCTATCATCCCCGTGCCTCCGCAGTGGACCTTCCTACACGATACCCATCTATAGATGGAGAGCGCAACGCCACCGTGGTGCATCTTGCTCAGTTTGTTGCTGCTCAGGAGGAATCCTTAGAGTTGGCTGCCACAGAGTTGGAGTGCGTCTATGAGACTCTACAGATGGCAGAGGAGAGGATCGCCATATTAG
Organism: Phyllostachys edulis; assembly: GCA_036346405.1. Taxonomy (NCBI): domain Eukaryota; kingdom Viridiplantae; phylum Streptophyta; class Magnoliopsida; order Poales; family Poaceae; genus Phyllostachys; species Phyllostachys edulis. The sequence goes on along the minus strand of CM070549.1, from coordinate 75,937,299 downwards.
AAGAAACTCTCTACAGCCAACATGAGCACGAGGAAGACCATGAAGAGGAAGACCATGAAGAAGAAGATCCAGAGGAAGACCTAGAAGAGTACTAGGACCAGAGAGTCCAAACACCGAGGAGCTGGGCTCGCTGCACCGAGGACACTGTTCTCGCTGCACAGATTCCGGCACCAAGACCAGTTTGCAAGGATGCCCGCCCAGTTCTAGGTCTATAGTAGGTGTGAGCACTGTCGTGGTTGTGTTGGTTATCTCATCGAATAGATCGCTCAAGTTTAGGTTAAGTCAGTTGATGCTCAGTGTGTTTGAGCCGCGTCAGTTTAAGAATAGGAGTGTCGCCCTTTAGGCGGAAGTTTGTGTGCTAGGTTCGTTTGTTTTCTTGTGTGCGAGTATGACCTGCAAAGGCCCCTAGGCATTTCTTGCAACCATGCTAAGACCCCTATTATTATAAGTATTTCAGTTGATTTCTTGAAGCTGTGTTTGTTGGGTTTAATCTACTCTCTCGATTAGTTCTTAACTTATCTTGTGCTTACTACCTTATCTAACCCATGGAGCATTTGCCAGATGGCTCAGACTCATCACGTTGCTACCAGTGGATCCAGAACCCCTTGGTCAGCAGAGAATGAGCAGACACCAGTAGGAGCAGTCCCACCGCAAGCGCCTCCAACTGATTTACATAATTTTGGAGCGTTCATGGCAGCTCAAACATAGATGATGTAAATGATGATGAACCAGATGCAAAATATGAATAATAATCGGAACAACAACAACACAGCACCAGTTAACCATAGTCATCATGGACCATCCAAGCTTGCAGAGTTCATGAGAACTCGCCCGCCAACCTTTTCCAATCATGTGTCTCTAGTAGAAGCCGATCGTTGGCTTCATGTCATTGAAAGGAAGCTGCTGATCACCCAATGCAGCGATCATGAGAAGGTTCTATACATCACCCATCAGATGGAAGGCCTTGCTGCTGAATGGTGTGAAAACTTCTGTGCTGCACACGAGACGCCACAGGACATTACCTGGGAAGAGTTTTCAAAAGCTTTTTGCCAGTATCATGTGCCAGAAGGAATTATTGATCTAATGAAGGATGAATTTTGTGCCCTCAAGTAAGGAGGCATGTCTGTGACCGACTACCTCAACAAATTCTCTCAACTTGCCTGCAATGCCACGAAAGATGTCTCCACTGACAAGGCTCATCAAAGTCACTTTCTGAAAGGACTGAATACCAGACTACAAGTCAGTCTGATTGCCCATACATTTCAAGATTTCCAAGAGCTAGTCAATAAAGCTTTGATCCTTGAGGATAAGCGCAAATATTTGGAGGACAACCATAAGCGCATAATGGCTCGGCAAGGGAGTCATCAAGCTCAGCAGAAAGCAAGAACAGCTCCCCAACAGTTCACTCGTTCGCCATCACAGAACTCTTTCATAATTCCTACACCAACTTCAGCACCTCGTACAGCTGCCTAGAACTTTCGTTACCCTGCACCCGCCTACCCCAATCCTAGAAGTAATCAACAGAATGGAGCTAGAGTTTGGTATACCTTCCATCAGCCAGGACACTTCGCCAACCATTGTCCTCAAAAGGGAATAGTGACTCCAGTACACTTCAACCTTGGAGCTACACCAGCTAAGACGCCAACACCAAGCATCAACCAAGGAGCCTCTAAAGCTACTGGTCAATCTGGAGGGGCACCGCAGTCTGTGGTCAGAGGCCGTGTCAATCACGTCACTCTGGAAGGAGCCCAAGAAGCACCCTACATCGTACTGGGTAAGTTTCTGGTTAACTTAGTACCTGCATCAGTTTTGTTTGATTCTAGAGCTTCGCATTCGTTTGTTTTTGGAGTTTTTGCAACCAAGAACAATTTGGAAGTTATGCATCTTTAGCATACTCTGTTAGTCTAGTTGCCTGGAGCAGAGTTAACTTCTAAAGTAGGGCGTTTAGGAGCTAAATTACTCATAGCTGGAGTTGAATTCCTGGCCAACCTTGTTGTGTTAGACATACAGACCTTAGATGTCATTCTTGGCTTGGATTGGCTATCTATGCACAAAGTTGTGCTAGATTGTGGCCGAAGAGCCGTAACAGTTGAGGATACCAATGGGAAGAAGGTGGAGTTTCTAGCCACCTCTGTTAATCAATAGCCTGAAGACCATTGCTTTGGAAGATGTACATATTGTCAGAGAATATCCAGATACATTTCCAGAAGAATTGCTAGGGATGCCACCGGACCGTGACTTTGAGTTTGTCATCGATCTAGTATCGGGGACAGCACCAATCTCTAAGAGACCCTATCCGATGCCAACCGATGACTTAGTAGAAATGAAGAAGCAGATAGAAGAACTTCTTGAGAAAGGTTATGTGAGACCTAGTTCGTCGCCATGGGGAGCACCAGTTTTTTTTGTTAAGAAGAAGGACGGAAGCATGAGAGAGAGAAGAGTCATGGGCTTCTTTGAGGATTAGCTCCTTGATATCTTGATCCTTAGTAACTGGTCGTAAAGGCAGTTTTCGGAATATCTACAGGTCTGACCTTGAGTTGAAAATATCCAGTTCTCAAGTCAATATTGGAGAAGATATATGCACCATTCATTTGATCGAACAAGTCATCAATACTTGGAAGAGGGTATTTGTTCTTGATGGTGATTTCATTCAGAAAACGATAGTCGACGCACATCCGTAGACTATCATCCTTCTTTGTGACGAACAAAGCAGGACTTCTGTGGGGACCCTCAGGTTATTTCTGTAAGACCGAGGCCTTCCTAGTCTTACGGAAATAACTTTGGGCCTCCGGTAAATGGATTCCAATTTAACTTCATCTAAGTGAGAGGTCTTGTCCGAACTAGAGCTCCGATGATCATACGTACTGCTCTTTTGCAAGCACTACATGATAATCGGTTCTCTAAATAGTTCAAGACTACACTTAATGAGTTAAAAGGGAATTCATCAAAAGTGAGTATCAGATCATGTTGGCTCTCAAGATCAGCAACCAACACACTCATACTCTCATTCAATGTTGATCACATCCATACAACATTCATACAAAGACATAAAGAAACACATACATCATAATAGTTCAGGTCTACATCGATTACAAAAGGGTCGACCGGCCAAATTCAATTAAACACTTAGAGTGGTAGCGGAAACAATATAAAGAAACCAAAATTCCAGCAATGGTATGCCCCATAACCCATGGCAACCGACTGCGAGTTAAATAATAGCACTACTCGTCAATGTCGCCTAAATCGATACTAATGAGCTCATCGGACTCGAAGTCTTCTTCACCTAAATCGCAGCAGCCAGGTTAAGTACAAATGTACTCGCAAGTCTTACACAAAGGTAAAATTAGTTATGCATAATGGACATTCAAAGGATAGCATTAGTGGCTTTAGTTTTGTGAAAGACACAACAACTTTCAACCTACACATACTAGTTTTTCAATGTGCCATTTTAAAATTAGATTTGAAGTAGAAGTAAAGCATGTGATAAAGTAATACATTGATAAACAAATGAATCAAATAGAAACCAAAGTGGCAGTCCACTTTGATACACTAACATGCATGAACACCCATTCGGGCCGAATACCAAGTTGTACCCACCAATTTTAATTCACAGTCTAACAGTAGTGACTCCCGAATTCAAGTGATCGTCCGTAACCGTGGACACGGCTATTCGAATAGATTTATCTCTGCATAGGTGTACTACTTTACCCACACGACTTGACTAGCCCGTAAGCCTCTAGATGCCTCCGAACAATGACACACTTCCTTAGGTATGCCGGTCGGGGAGAATCAAGATACCGTCGTTTTTAGCAAGAAAATCCTATTGAGATAAGTCCCCCTTGCAAGATATTCCCTTACTTAGTACAAGCGATGGATAGCTCTTGCTAAGCGGCTCACAAGTTGTATTGGATATACCGATGCAATGTAAATAAACAAAAAATGGTGCTCCCATGCACACTATAGAAAATTACATCGGCTCCTACGGACAAAAGATCAAACACAAGTGTCCTCACACCACCTGCGACTTAACACAATAAAACCTTCCCCTTACTTAACCGTACGGTACCCATATCCCGCGTGTGATAGCACGAGTTTTACTTGAATCAACGACGTCACCAAAGTTCGGTCCTTGTTGGTCCGAACAAGTCAACCACATACTCGATCTCGTGCACGAAGGCACCATCACTAGCAACCACTTATCCAGACCTAAAACTCCTTTAAAATAACGAAGTTTATCTCAAGAAATAGATACGAAGATCTGGAATAAAAAGAAGATAAGAAAGTTTGTGTCTCCCATAATTGTCGGGTTATTCCCAACAATCAATCTACCGTATCTAGACTTGCATGGCTAAGCGATCCCGTACAATATATTTCACACAACCTAACTTAAGCATGTAGGTACTGGAATATTTTAAGGATAACCTCATGAATAGGATATAACTAACTACACATCACAAAAATAGCGACATAACAAAATTAGCATGCAAACAATTATCATTGCACTTAACTAATCAAAATCTAGGATCAATATGATGCAAAAAATTTCAAATGATGCTTGCCTTGCTGATAGATTAATTTCTCACTTTTGGAAGCGTATGAGTCGACGTTAATAGCTTCGGAATCTTTAGAATAAAGATATCAATAAACACTGAGAAATACCACAAAATTCAATGCTCAAAAATGCATGAATTTTCTACAGTGGCTAGTTTATGATTTTAGATGAATTTATGTGAAATAATTATTCTATTTGGATTTAGTATGTGAGAGTTATAGCAGTTTGAATCTCATTTTTCAAAAAAATCCAATTTAATTGCAATCTGTTACTGTTCATTCAATTTAATTATTTGGTCAAAATTTGCAGAGTAGTGGGGAGGCAAAGGATTTCATAGGTAATTAGAGAATAAAATTATAAGTTCAAAATATCTTGGTTCATCACATTTGGAGTTTTTAAGAATTATTTATGAATTTTCAAAGTTATCAGCTTTTTCTATTGTAAAAATAATAGAGTTAGGGATCATTTTCCAAAACTATATTTTCTATGGCAGAGACATGCTTGAAACCTATTTTTAAATAAAGTTCATTAATAATGAAAATTATCAACACTGTTTTCGCTCATTTTGGAGTTAGGATGAATTAGTTATGCATTTTTTAAGTTATTCAAATTTTCAGTGTGTAAATAATTCATTTTTGGATTTTATAAATGCAGTAATACTTTTCTTATCGAGCACTTACCTAGCCGCAGTCACTGACTGGTGGGGTCCGGTGAATTGTTCGTTTTTCAATTTAATTTCAAATTTATTTGCGCCCTAACATGTGGGGCCCGCTTGTCAGTGACTCGGTCCAATGGACTCAGTCCACCGATGCACATGCACGCGCACGGTGCTTAAGGGACTTGGCCCACATGTTAGTCTCTGTGGCATCTCTTTTATCCCTTCTGATTTCTGTGCACGAGGCCCACGTGTAAGTGAATCATTACTTCCGTTAAAACATCACTTAATTGCTAATCATTGTCGTTATGCCTAATTGTCTCGCTACAGTGGTTGTCAACGTACGACAATGGGATTTCCCGGCCCGCGCGATTGCTCGGCAGCTCGCAGGTGCTATGCGCCACGGCGGAGCCGGCCAAGGCTTGGGATAGCTTCACAATAGCCATGCGCATTTGATGGAAGTTGTTACAGCAGCTGAGGTCACTACTACAAAACATGTCATACTAGACGCCTCATCATAGATGGTTCCTTTCTGCGATAATTCACAGACAGTTGAAAGACCTGACTAGGGACTACGAGGAGGGTAGCTTTCTTTCTGTTATTTTCGAAATTGGCTTATTGAAGGTTCTCTTATCCCTACAGACCTCTCACAAGAGGAGATCGATGCTCGAGTCAAACTCATCTGTGAGAAGCCCCCAGCCCATGTGGTGGCACCTCCAACCTTGGCTGACTTGTCCCCAGAGGACAAGGTGGAGCGCCTAAAGGTAATAAAGAGTTGATTTCATCTTTAGGACTTTGTAGTCATAGAAGAACTTATGACTGGGTACTGATCGTAGGAAGGCTTACGATCAGGGGGTTGTCGTAGAAAAGCTTACGACATGATGATGGTCGTAGAAGAACTTACGACTACTTTATAATATCTTTCTTTCTGATCTCTGCAGAAAGTAGGCATGGAGAACCGTCACGACGACGAAGAGGTCGAACTGATGGTCGTCGGTGCAGCTGCAGTAGAGCAGCTTGTTTCTCCCCCCGCTAAGAGGCGTCGGCTCGTTAAAGTCGCCAACAAAGGAGGCTCAAGCTCGAGCCTTACTGTTGAGCAAGCAGATGCTCCTTAGACCAGGAGGAGGAAGCTCGCGCAGGCTGTTGATAAGGACGGCGCAAGCTCGAGCTCGCTTACTTAAATCTGCACCTTTGGTTAATCTTATGCATCAAATAATTGCGATGGAAATAATTGCGGCAGGAATAACTGAAGTATTCAAACCCAAAGCCCCTAAGACCAAGGTACCCTTCTATTATGACAATAAAACCTTCGCAGTTTCTGCTTCTCACGGCTTTATCAAGCGACTAGAAAAGGAGGACCGAAGGGTTTCATGTCTTTGTGAAGAAGCTCACTGCGCCAAAGAAGACTGTGGTCGAGGGTAACGATGTCCTTGAGACGGTCGAGATAGGTTTCGACCATCCGGAGAGCCAAGAGTCTCAAGAAGCGATGGTGCTCGGTCAAGACCCACGACCAGACGTGGTCGTGGCTGTTCCTCAACTTGAGTCTCGACCAAACGTGGTTGAGAAAAAGTCGAAGAAACCTTCCTTAGAGAGGGTCTTTTCTAAACTCAAGATCAAGTCTGGCACTAGGAGGTATGTAAAAGAGACAAAAGTGTAAGAACAACATTTACCTTTTGCTTTTTACTACCTAATTGTGATTTCCTTTTTACGATCTTAGCTCGGCACCTATCACCCTCAAGGACGTTTCTGTCAAGGAACCCATTGCTATTTCCCCGGCAGGCGAAGAAACAGCAGTGGCGGTGGTCGAAGGGTCGTCCACTGTCCGAATGGTGGAGGGTACTATTAGTGCTGAAGTGGCTATGACAACCGGGGCGGTCGTAGGGCCAGAAGTGGCTACGACCACAGGAGTAGTCGTAGAGGCAAAGACAATGCCTGATACCACGGAGGCATTAGGCCATCGCCCCGGGAAGGAAGTCGTCGCAGACGTTCCCCCAGATCCTCAAGGAAGAGCTGGCATTACCGAATCAGAGGAGGAGAAATATGCTAACTTTGCCTCTGGGTTCTTCAGGCTGTCTTCCAATGTGGGATCTTCTGCTCTCAGACCTCATGCTCGTGTCCCTCACCCCAAAAATATTCCTGATGTAGGGGATGTTTTCGATGGCGCGCATCTTGAAGAGGTGTGGTGGGACCGAGTGCGAGAGATTGATGAACTGAGGAATCCCACGAGGGTAGTATCTTCGTTTGCATGAAGGGCAATGAATGTAAGTACCTGTTGTTCGGTATTTGCACTCATATCTTTTCTCGCTTCCAACTGTCTTTCTCTATGCAGAGAGCGTTGGAGCAAATTGTTATTGTTGTTGAATACAACAGGCAACTTGTCCAATTGCGATAGGAAAAAGCGGAACTCTGCGAGTAGGCAGAGAAGTGGTAAGTAACTGCTTTTCATAGTATTTTATGTTTCGACCACTTACACAGCACTTGCGGGGTTTGTCATAGAAGATCTTACGACTAGATACTGGTCATAGAAGAGCTTATGACCAGGGTTTTGTTGTAGAATGACTTACGACTAGATCTTGGTCGTAGAAGAACTTACGACCGCTTGTTTGGTGCTGACGTCCACTCTTTCCCTTTGCAGGTTTAAGAGTGACGAGAAAACCTTAGCTGATTCTCTCGACTATGAGAAAGCCGAGACGAAAAAGCTAAAGGAAGAGATTGAAGACCTCTAGAAGAAGCTTCAGGAGGCAAACTCTGCAAACCAAAAGTTGCAGGGACAACTAAGTGGTAAGTGCTGAACTTAAGACCGCCTTCAACCTTCTTTTCTATTTCTGAATCTTATTTCTGTTGGGTCACGGGGTAGGCTACGATAGCTACAAACAAAAATTCTACCACGCGAACCAGGATGCCAAGCAAGTAGATGATCATAGATCGTTACCACGAGCCAGCGAGCAGCGGAAGAAGGGTTGGAGCACCGTCCAACGAAGAAGCAGCGTCGATGAAGCGGTCGAGTCGATCGTCAACGCCCAAATGAAGTCGATCACGATGGTCGAGTCGATCGTCAATGTCCTCACGAGCCGATCGTCTCCTCCAAAGAACGCGTCTGCGGTTCCTTGTGAAGATCGCGGATCGTCCTCAAAGCGCAACAATCGTAGTAGCGCCTCACGGTATCCACACGCCCAGGAAGGAACAATCGTATGCGGTGTGCTAGCACCAAATCGCACGGTGGAGCTCTCAGGAAGATGGCGGCTAGGGTTTCGTGGTGTTTCACGCGCCTTTCCCAATGACCTCATGCACCTCCTTATATAGTGCTCGTGGACGGATCCTATCCAAACACGCTATTTAATCGATTCGCACTTGGTTTGTTCCAACCTGTTAAGTGTGTGACCCCAGAGGTTCATATGTAGTTCGGTTGTGATTCGAAACCGTTTCCGATCACGAGTCGAAGCGGCTCCTAGCGAACATATCGATTCGAAAACACACAAATTATATCGGACGAACCTTAATGCAATATGATATACGACCAGGTCCTCATCACTTACGACCAGGTCCTATCTCTATCTGACCAGTTCAGTATTTGATCACGACCAACTCGTAACTCCTTACGACTTGGTTTCGACCACTCTGTGATTACGTTCGACCGATCACGACTTGCTTGTATCTCCATACGACCGATCAGTGGTCGGTCGAACTAAGTGACCTACTCATGTATTCTCCCTTTGCCTCACGATATCTGGTTGAACTCGGTGAGATGTTGTGTCATCCATGGACTATTCAATACTTTCTCGATCGAGTATCGATAACCTTATGTGGTGAACACTTCGACTACTAGTGGCATGGCCATGCACTTTCTTTATCCGATCACAACGAGGGCCCAGAGACATCTCTCTGTTATGTTAGGAGGGCAAATCCCATATCAGGCCAGTCACATTCCTCTCCATGTTTGAGCATACCCAAAGCTACCTTTATAACTACCCGATTCACGGTGTAGCGTTTGGCAACCCCTAAGAGTGCTCTTACACATGTAGGAAACCATGCTAATCTCAGGTCTAAGGATTATACATCATCATTGCTTGAGACCAACTAATGACACATAGATTCATAACAATCTCAATAGTGTCTCAAGGTGGGTCTTATCCAACATCATGTTCTCTAACATGTGTCCATATTATTGGTTTGATATCTCCATATCTATGACTCGTGAAACATAGTCATCAACCAATACATATGCTAGTCTATTCATATGTGTCCTCATATGCTTACGACCAGGGATCGTATGAGAATAATTATTGTAGAAATATAGAGTTTCACAACCAAGTCACATACTTGATAATCAATATTAATAATATTATTCTAGGAACAAGATAACACATTATCTAATGTCATGAACATAATGAAATATAATCTTCTCTATGATTGCCTCTAGGGCATATTTCCAACAATTTCTTTTCAGAGAAAGACCAAGAGGTCCAGACGTGGGAGCAGCGCTACCTCAAGGACACTGCCGCTCACGCCAATGAAGTCAAGAAGTTAGATTCTCAACTAGTTGGTAAGCAAATCTTTACCTGTGATTAGTTATGTTTTCCTCTCGAGGTCATTTTATCTGACTGGTCTCATTCTTTTCAGAACAAGTAGTACAAATAAAACGACTCCACGAGGCTTCCACTCACAATCAGGAGGAAATGAAGGCTTTGAAGATCAATCTTCAAGACAACGTTTCACTTCTGAACAATGTACTCGGTGGGCTTCATACTGAGGGGATTACTCCTTGATATGACACACTGTCTGCCCACTCAAGTGCCATTGGCGAACAAGTAGTAACTTTGCAAGAGTTGTGACTACCCTGATGGCTAAACAATTCGATTCGATAAAGGATGCGATCGAAGAGGGAATAAGATTTGTCTTGGCAAAAATTAAAGCCCGTGATCCCAACCTTAATCGCAACTTTGTCATAAACGACATACATCGCGCCTCAAGCGGCGGAGCGATTAATGATAACAATGCGATCGATCGAGGTAGTCACGAGGGTATGCAAATAAGATCTCTTTCACTGTGAGCGATGCATGCGAGTCCCGAGTCTGTAAAGACAAATTTTTGTTGATGTTGATATATATATATATATATATATATATATATATATATATATATATATATATATATATATATATATATATATATCCTTCTTTTTCCCGAAAATCATCTTGTCGAGTAGTTAGTAACTCATAAGATAATGAATGGAAAAAAGAGCAAGACTAATAATTGAAGTCAAGTTAATAACTTTATCCTAGCCCCCGACTATTGGCTTGGTTTATTTAGATAAACCAAGTAAATAGTGTTTAAATGGGTTTTCTAAAAAGAGAGGTTTAGCTAACTTGTAGTTTTTCGATCACGATTATCATGCACTAGTCGAAAGAGTAGGGAACGAGTCGACACTAGGAAGTTCCTTCTAGTGGGCAGGACCACGTGTAGAGAGGAAAGGCTTCGACTAGGTGATGTTACCATCTCCGACCAGAATAATCAACTCAAGAACGGTCAACTTGAGTTAGATAAACATCTAGAGTTCCTTTAAAAATTTGTTCTACTTATTTCATCAAGACTCAAGAGGTTCACTCGTAGCAAGAGTTAGAAATAGATTTGACGCTAGGAAGTTCCTTCTAGTGGGCGTGAACTTCCTCGCCGATTAAAACAAAACCGAAGTTCTCGAAAGTAGTCGAGCAAATTTAAAAGTATACTCCGCTTAATTTATTTTTCAAAAAGATGAATGAAGAAATAAACTAAGGTACTAAGAGTTGGCTTGACATTATTTTGACCATGTTTTGAACCCAAGCTCTTTATGTTGGTAGCAAAAAGGTAGGAACGAGTCGAATCTAGGAAGTTCTTTCTAGTGGGCGAGACCACGTGCAGAGAGGAAAGGCTTCGACTAGGTGATGTTACCATCCTTTCGACCAGTGTAAGGATGAACTGGGTGTTGGAAATATGCCCTAGAGGCAATCATAGAGATGATTATATTTCATTATGTTCATGACATTGGATAATGTGTTATCTTGTTCCTAGAATAATATTGTTAATATTTATTATCAAGTATGTGACTTGGTTGTGAAACTCTATATTCTGCGATAATTATTCTTACACGATCCTCGGTCGTAAACATATGAGGACACATATGAATAGACTAGCATATGTATTGGTTGATGACTATGTTTCACGAGTCATAGATATGGGGATATCAAACCGATAATATGGACACATGTTAGAGAACATGATGTTGGATAAGACCCACCTTGAGACACTATTGAGATTGTTATGAATCTATGTGTCATTAGTTGGTCTCAAGCAATGATGATGTATAATCCTTAGACACGAGATCAAGATGGTTTCCTACATGTGTAAGAGCACTCTTAGGGGTTGCCAAACGCTACACCGTGAATCGGGTAGTTATAAAGGTAGCTTTGGGTATGCTCAAACATGGAGAGGAATGTGACCGGTCGGATATGGATTTGCCCTCCTAACATAACAGAGAGATGTCTCGGGCCCCTCGTTGAGATCGGATAAAGAAAGTGCATGGCCATGCCACTAGTAGTCAAGTGTTCGACCACATAAGGTTATCTCGATACTCGATCGAGAAAGTATTGAATACCCATGGATGACACAACTTCTCACCGGAGTTCAACCAGATATCGTGAGGCAAAGGGAGAATACATGAGAAACATTTAGTTCGACCACCACCGATCGGTCGTATGGAGATACAAGCAAGTCGAGATCGGTCGAACGTAATCACAGAGTGGTCGAAACCAAGTCGTAAGGAGTTACGAGTTGGTCGTGATCAAATACGAATCGTCAGATAGAGATAGGACCTGGTCGTAAGTGATGAGGACCTGGTCGTATATCATATTGCATTAAGGTTCGTCCGATATAATTTGTGTGTTTTTGAATCGATATGTTCGCTAGGAGCCGCATTTACTCGTGATCGAAACGGTTTCCAATCACAACCGAACTACACATGAACCTGCTGTGGTCACACACTTAACGGGTTGAACAAACCAAGTACGAATACGATTCAGAACGTGTTTGGATAGGATCCGCCACGAGCACTATATAAGGAGGTGCATGAGGTCATGGGATGGATGCGTGAAACACCACCGAAACCCTAGCCGCCATCTCCTTGAGAGCTCCACCGTGCGATTTGGTGCCGCACACCGACGCTCGTTGTTCCTTCCCGGACGTGTGGATACCGAGGGCGCTACTATGATTGTTGCGCTTGAGGACGATCCGCGATCTTCACAAGGAACCGCAGACGTTGTCGGAGGAGACGACGCTCGTGAGGACGCGGACGATCGACTACGACCGCTTCATCGACGCGCTCTTCGCTGGACTCCGGCCGCTCCAACCCTTCTTCCATTGCTGGCGGCTCGTGGTAACGATCTATGATCATTTACTTGCTTGGCATCCTGGTTCGTGGTAGAAATTTTTGTTTGTAGCTATCGTAGCCTACCCCGTGACCCAACACTGGGTACTAGTCGTAGGATGTCTTACGACCAGTATATTGTCGTGGAAAAGCTCACAACTAGGAACTGGTCGAGGACGGACCTTCGACCAGGGTTTGGTGGAAAGAATTGTCAAAGCACTACTCAAAGTAAGACAATAAAGATAGAAAGAGCCTGATGTTTTATTGAATGGTTAGTCATTTACACGTAGAATTTGCGTAACTGGTCGATATTCCAAGAATTAGAGAGAACCCGGCCGTCTTCCATTGCGGTCGATGCGAATCGACGATAACTTCGACCACTGTGTAAGGACCTTCCCACTTGGGGGAAAGTTTGTTTCGATTAGACTGGGATTGAATTTTCCTCAATACCAAGTCACCTACAGTAAGGCTGCGAGGTTGAACCTTACGATCGTAGTATTTCTTGCAGGCTTCTTGGTAGATCATTTGAACGGATTAAGGCTTGATTTCTCTTTTCTTCGAGTAGGTTAATGTCATCCGCTCGAAGTTGTTCTTGGGCTGAGTCATTGAAACTCTCGACCCTTGTTGACCTGATATTTAGTTCTGGCAGAAGTATGGCTTCGACACCAAAAACTAGAAAAAAAGGAGTTTTGCCTGTTGCCCGACTAGCGGTCATGCGAACTGCCCATAATACTAAGGGTAATTCTTGTACCTAAACCCCCGAGCGCTTAACAAGCTGGTCGAAGACTCGGGTTTTGATTCCCTACATTATTTGGCCATTCGCTCGTTCGACTGCCCCATTGCTTTGGGGATGGGCAATAGAGGCGTAACAGAGCTTGGTACCCAACTCATCGAAAAATTTCTGAAATTTTGCGCTAGAAAATTGTTTACCATTATCTGTGATTATTCGACTTGGGACTCCAAATTGAGTAATCACGCTTCTCATCATGAACTGTTTTGTGGCTTCTGTTGTTATCCCAGTCATAGTTTGGCTTCGATCCATTTTGTGAATGTATCAATAGCCACAAAAAGGAACTCAAAGCCCCCTGGAGCCCTTGGGAACGGTCCTGTGATATCGAGACCCCAGGTTGCAAAAGGCCAAGATAGAGGAATTGTTTGTAATGCCTGAGCCAGTTGGCGTATTTGCCTGCTATGAAACTTGCATTGTACACATTTCTTAACCAACTCTTTGGCATCAGAAACATTGGCGATAAAATCCTTATCGAAAGGCTTTTCCGACCAACGTTCTGTAGGAAGCATGAGTTCCATAGATGCCCCCGTGAATGTCGTGAAGGAGGTTTAATCATTCTCTCTGCGGTATGCATCGCATGAGTACCCCTTGAGTGCCTCGTTTATAGAGGACTCCTTCAACCAAAGTATACATTTTAGCCTTTCGGGATAAACGATTTGCTTCGAGATCGTCATCGAGTACAGAACCCGTCTGAAGATATTTGTAGATGGGATCCATCCAAGTATACTCGTATTCTAGAGAGGTTGTCTCAATAGGAGATATCTCTGGTGTGTCCACTAGAGATGGCTTCTGGAGTTGCTCCAAGAAGACTCCCTTTGGTATTTGTGATCGGGAAGAAGATATTCGAGCAAGCTAGTCCGCGATAAAATTATCCTTTCGAGGGATGAATTGTACCTCGAAACCGAAAAAATGCTTTTCAAGCTTTCGAACCTCCGATAAGTACCGAGACATGGTCGGGTTAGAGTACTGATACTCTTTTTCGATCTAATTCACGACTAGTTGAAAATCTCCTCTCACGAGTTGTCGTCGAATCGTGAGCGCTTTCGCAGCTCGTATGTCGGCTAGTAAACCTTCGTATTCTGCCACGTTGTTAGTGGCCTAAAAGTTTAAATGTATGGCATACTTTAAGGTCTCTCTGTTAGGAGATTCCAGGACCACCTCAGCCCCCGAGCCACTTAAAGTAAGTGACCTGTCAAAGTACATCGTCCACTGGTCGTGGGTATCGTACTAGGGATCCTAAACAGGTTCAGGATTTATCTGTTCGGCGACAAAGTCTGCCAAGATCTCGGATTTAATGGTCGTTCGGGACACGAAATGGAGGTCAAACTCCCCAAGTTCTACTGACCATTTAGACATGCGTCCCGCTGCTTCCCTATTCTAGAGGATCACTCCCGAGGGAAACTCAGATGGCACAATTATCTTGTGCGCCTGAAAATAATGCCGTAGTTTCCTCGAAGATATGAGGAGGGCATAGAGAAGCTTTTGGATCTGAGGGTAACGCTCCTTAGGTCTGTGCAAAAATTCACTTACGTAGTACACTGGTCGTTGAACGTTTTCACGTTCTACGACTAGTACTGCGCTCACTACCTGTGGCGTGGCAGCTAGATAAATTAAGAGCGTCTCTTCTGATTTTGGGAAAACCAGAACAGGAGCACTCGTAAGATATCTCTTGACATCCTCGAAGGTAGTGTTTGCCTCTTCCGACCACTCAAAACCCTCGTGCTTCCTTAGAAGTTTGAAGAAAGGTAGCCCTTTTTCTCCCAGACGTGCTATGAAATGACTGAAAGCTGCCATACACCCTGTGAGCTTTTGGACTTCTTTCTTCATGGTTGGAGGGCACATTTGAAAAATGGCTTTTATATTTTCAGGATTTCCTTCGATCCCTCGTACAGAGACTAGGAATCCAAGCAATTTTCCCAAAGAGACTCCAAACACACACTCTCATGATTGAGTTTCAAGCGGTGTTTTCTGAGGTTGTCGAATGTCTCCTGTAAGTTTGAAACATGATCAAGCCGTTTGATGCTTTTTACAACTAGATCGTCAACATAGGCTTCCAAATTTCGGCCTAGCTGAGGTGAAAAGGTCGATTGCATCAAACGTTGAAAAGAAGCGCCAGCATTTTTTAGACCAAATGGCGTTTTGACATAGCAAAATATACCAAATGGAGTAATAAATGCGGTCTTCTCTTCATCTTCTAGACACATATTAATCTAATGGTAACTAGAATATGCATCTAGAAAACTTAATGTTTCGCAACCAGCAGTAGAGTCAACTAACTAATCGATACGAGGTAAAGGGAAATCATCTTTTGGATAAGCTTTATTAAGATCAGTGAAGTCTACGCACATTCTCCACTTGCTGTTAGACTTCCTAACCATTACAGGATTGGCCAACCACTCTGGGTGGTCGACTTCTCTTATAAAGCCTACTTTAAGTAGCTTGTCCAATCCTGACCTTATAGCATCTCGTCGATCAGGGGCAAATCTCTGTTATTTTTGTTTTACGGGTACTTTGTTAGGCCGTAGAGCTAGCCTGTGCTCGATCACTTCCCTGGGGACTCCGGGCATGTCGGATGCTTGCCACGCGAAGACATCTGCGTTTGCTCGGAGGAAAGTGATGAGGGCGACTTCCTACTTGGGGTCGGAAGTATCCCCGATGCGAACAGTCTTCAAGGGCTCCTCCTGATCTAGGGGAATCTCTTTGACTTGGTCGTTTAACTTGGGCGTAGCTTTAGGCTTCGAGTGCTTGGGCGAAGGCTGCCCTTTTTCTTCCCGAGCTGGTATCTGACCCACCATCTCGAGGGATCAACGGTCACATGTATGCACCATCTTCTTATCACAATGAATTGTGATTACTCCTTTGGGACCTAGCATCTTAAGACATTGATACCCATAATGAGTTGTCATTAAGAATTTTGCCAAAACTGGTCGTCCGAGTATGGCGTTATATGCCGTATCGAAATCGACCACATCAAAGGAGATCTTCTCCGTCCTGAAATTACTTGGTGAACCAAATGTTAAAGGAAGAGAAACTTGACCAATGGGTTTGGCCGAAGACCCCGATATAATACCATGAAATGAATATCTTACCGGTCTTACCTTGGTCCTGGGGACTTGCATTTTGTCCAGGGTGTTCGTAAACAAAATGTTCAACGAACTACCACCATCAATCAACACTCGATTTACTCAACAGTTGTTGATGGTGGGTTCGACCACGATCGGAAATTGACCTGGTCGAGTCGAAGGGATCGGGCAGTCAACTTTCTCGAAGGAGATGGTGACTTCAGACCACTTCGGTAACTTATTGACAAGAGGAGGGTCAATGGAGTTTACCTTGCGTTCGACTGCCTTAAGCTGTCGTTTTGACTCGTATACCGATGATCCTCCAAAGATGTGCTCGATGGTGTGCTCGGGATCTTGAAACGGCATGTCCTCGTTGTCGTCCGACTGTGTACGACCACTAGCTTGTACTACCTCCTCAAGAGTAGGAAGTGGTCCTTTGCCGTTGTAGTAGTCCTCGAGCTTTCGTTGGAAAACTCGGCAATTGCAAAGGTCATGTCCTTCCTTTTTATAGAAAGGACACCACCTAGGCTTATCAGTCTTCCGTTCGGGCACTTACCTTTGCCTCGATCGGGCTGTTGTTTGGCAGTTCGTGGCTCTTTATCGCTTACGGCCAGGACCTCTTTAGAAGCATTGGCTTGAAACTTTTGGCCCTTTGTCTTGTTCTTGGATTTCTTGGCCTTCTTATCCTTCTTCTTGCCACCTTCTCTAGTCTTCTGAGGGTGCTAGTCATCTTGATCGATGATTTTGGTCCACTCAACTGCTTCATCAGTAGTAGCGTACCGATCAGCCATCTCGAAGAGCTCAACGACAGTAGTAGGAGGGTTCAAAGCGATGTCCTCCGTGATCCTTCTGCTGCGGACTTCCTGCTTGAAGGCTCTGATAACAGATGAGTCAGATACCTCAGGAATCGAATTGTGAACCTGACTGAAACGCCTGATGAATTGGCGTAGTGTTTCGTGGTCATTTTGTCGCATCCTGTGTAGATCGTCGTCCTTTCCAGGGCGATGGTAGGTGCCCTAGAAATTGGCCAGCAATAGATCGCAGAGATGTTGCCACGAGTAGATCAGCTCGACTGGTTGGTTTAACAATCACGATCGAGCAGACCCTTCAGAAAGCGACTATGCGAGCCTTGTCAAGGGCAACATCTTCCGCGGCATAGCGGGCAAGCTATGAGAATTTGTTAAGGTAGTTGGTCACTGACATGCCTCCTTGCTTGAGGACACAAAATTCATCCTTCTTTAGATCAATAATTCCTTCTGGCACATGATACTAGCGAAAAGCTATTGAAAACTCTTCCCATGTAATGTCCTGTGGCGTCTCGTGTGCAGCACATAAGTTTTTCTACCATTTAACAGCAATGCCTTCCATATGATGGGTGATGTATAAAACCTTCTCATGATTATTGCATTGGGTGATCAGCAGCTTCCTTTCGATGACGCGAAGCCAGTGATCGACTTCTACTGGTGAGACATGACCAAAAAAGGTTGGCAGGCGAGTTCTCATGAACTCTACAAGCTTGGATGGTCTATGATGACTATGGTTGACTAGTGCGACATTGTTGTTGTTGTTCCGATTATTATTCATATTTTGCATCTGGTTCATCATCGTGTACATTATCTGCGTTTGAGCTGTCATGAACGCTCCAAAATTCTGCAAATCAATTAGAGACACTTGCGGTGGGACTGCTCCTGCTGGTGTCTGCTCATTCTCTTCTGACCCCGAGGGTTCCGGATACACTGGTAGTAGCGCGATGAGTCTGAACCATATGGTGAATGCTCCATATGTTAGATAAGGTAGCAAGCACAAGATAAGTTAAGAACTAATCGAGAGGGTAGATTAAACCCAACAAACACAGCTTCAAGAAATCAACTAAAATACTTATATTAATAGGTATCTTAGCATGGCTGCAACAAAATGCCTAGGGGCCTTTGCAGCTCATACTCCCACACAAGAAAACAAACGAACCTAAGACACAAACTAACGACTAAAGGGCGACATGCCTAATCTTAAAATGACGCGGCTCAAACACACTGAGCCTCAACTGGCTTAACCTAAACTTGAGTGATCTACTCGGTAAGATAACCCCCACAGCCGCGACGGTGCTCATGCTTGCTGTAGACCTAGAACTACGTGGACATCCTTACAAACTAGTCTTGGTGCCTTGGAACTAGTGTAGTAGGAACAGACATCCCTGGTGCAAGCAAAACTAGCTCCTCTGTTGCTTCGGGCTCTGTTGGCTCTTCGGCCTCTTCTAGGTCTTCCTCTGGATCTTCTTCTTCATGTTCTTCCTCGTCATGGTCTTTCTCGTGTTTATGCTGGCCGTAGAGAGTTTCTTCTAATGGTGCGATCCTCTCCTCTGCCATCTGCAGAGTCTCGTAGACGCACTCCAACTCCTTGGTGGCTAACTCCAAGGATTTCTCCTGAGCAACAGCAAACTGAGCAAGATGCACCACGGTGACGTTGCACTCTCCATCTGTAGATGGGTATCATGTAGGAAGGTCTACTGCAGAGGCACGGAGATGATGATTTTTTTAAAATAATATTTTTTAAAAAGATAATTACAAAAATATATAGTTGCCCCAAAAAATTACAAAAATGAGCCCTGTCGCCAGTTCAACTGGCGATAGGGACGCTGATCCCACCTGTCGCCGGTCCAACTACCTATCGTCAGTTCAACTGGCGATAAGAAACTAAATAGTCTTCCTATCGTCAGTTGAATTGGCGCCAGGTACCTATCGCCAGTTAAACTGGCGATAGCTTCCTGTTGCCAGTTCAACTGGCAACAATATTCCATCAATAAAAACCCAAAAAACCCCTCCAATCCTCATTTTAATTCTAGAAAAAAAAACAGAAGAAAAGAGGAGAGGAAGAGAAAAAAAAGGTAGTGAAGCTCTGCTGGTTCGTCGTGGAGGAGAGAGATAGACAGAGCAGCAGATCCAGTAGGCCAGCCATCTTGCAGGTACATTTTTTTGTAACATTGTACATTATGTCAAATTATGTAGAATAGCGACATAGAATTAAGTAGAATAGCCAGTAGAATTAAGTAGAATAGCGACGTAGAATCAGGTAGAATAGCGACTAGAATTAAGTAGAATAGCGACATAGAATTAAGTAGCATAGTCAGTAGAATTAAGTACATAGAATTAAGTAGAATATCGACATAGAATTAAGTAGAATAGCGACTAGAATCGAATAGAATAGCGGCATAGAATTAAGTAAAATAGATAATTGTAGTGAAATTATGTATTACATTTTTTTTTTGCAACCTTGTACATTATGTCAAATTATGTAGAATAGGAACATAGAATTAAGTAGAATAGCCAATAGAATCAAGTAGAATAGCGACATAGAATCAAGTAGAATAGCGACATAGAATCAAGTAAAATTAATTTTAAAGTACGAAACTAGTTAGAGAAATAGGAAGAACTTTGTAGAACATGTTTCATATTCTTTACAATGTATGCACTTATTTTGTAGATATGGCGGACGGAGGCCAGTATGAGTTGCTTGACCCGGTGATTGATGCACGTCACCGTAGCCGTCTCAGTACCGTGCTCCCCCAGGAGGGCGAGGCGCCGATTGAGCTTGGCGCGTTTCGGTTGCGCACACCTATCAGGGCATGGAGGCTGCACGCAGCCTGGATTCTGACGTACGTATAATTATGACCTTAATACACTCAATCACGGTATGACTACTATGCATGCATTCACGTTTGTTCTTAATCGTTTCGACACAGGTTGAGAGTGGCAGGCCTCCTTGCACTAGCGAGGATGGTGGAGGCAACTTTTAAGGACGACCATGACCGTGGTCTTTGGTGCATTACATCTGGCGTTTTCCATACGACCGAAGGGCGGCGACGCTTTGGTTGACCGCTGGAGGCTAGAGACGCACACGTTCCACCTTCCGTGTGGGTAGATGGCGCCGACGCTGCACGACGTGACCTTCCTGCTCGGGTTGCCATGCACAGGCTGCCCCCTAGCGGCGTACGACATCTCAGCCACGTGGCGCACTGACCTCCTAGAGAGGTTCCACGATGTCTTCGCGTCGGCAAAGAACTACACCGAAGTTTGAACAAGACGCGCCATGGCGTTGAGTGGATCTGCCAGTTCTACGTAAGTATTTGTAACTATTGTCATCTCGCTTAAATTCATATGTAAACCTCGCTGACGTGTACATGTCTTCTTACAGCCCGAGCATATGGCACCTGACGCAGGGGGCATCGCTGTTAGGAGGCACTTCGAGGCCTACCTAATATGGTTGTTCAGGTGGGTCATGTTCCTGGGTCCCACGGCGACAGCGTCGACAAGCACTACGTTCGGTACGCATATGGGGTAGCCAACTTGCCGATTGGAGAGATCCCCTCCTATGCCCGGGTGCAGTCAGATCAGACGCTGACGTCTTTGCGCCTTTGTCGACAGCGTGCCACCGTGCCCAAGACAACTCCATCCTCTTCGGATGCCCACTATTCTGCAGCCTATGGTCCTTGGCGCTTCGGATCGAGCGACCACAATTTGGACTTGGGAGCGACACGCCCGGCTTATGTGCTGCGAGGCATAAGGTTGGTCGCCCACCATGGGCATAGTTTGGTGCCGCCGACGGGTTAGTTTTATGATCATTTATTATTTTTCGTATTGTAATCACAATTTCGTTTGCTAAGTTTACGGTGTTCTATTGCACAGGTCACCTTCACGTCGATCACTTCGCAGGGGTCCTATCCGGAGTACGTCGTGATGTTCGACCAGCTAACCGATGACCGCGTCATCTGGACACCGTACACTCTGAAGAGGCTTCGGAATGGGCGCTGGCGGACTATCACTCCTGTGCACGCGAGACTCGTGTCTTGGTACCTTGAAGCCTGGTACATGATGTCTTCGAGGAGTACCAGTGCGCGGGTCCTCGCCGATTCGGTCTCTGACAGAGGTCCCACCTCTTAGGGGGGCAGGTGCGGCGCTCCATCCAGCGTAAGTTCAGATCTTTACTTCTTTCACACAATGCAATTATGTGCTGACCAAATAATTGTGTTGTTGTCCATAGGTACACTAGGAAGGGAGTACGTGGCACGATGTCCTGGGTGGATAGGATGAAGCCTTGGGTTGAGGCTTGGAGTGATGCGCACCAGGATCTCATCCAATGTGGGGATGATCCCTACGACTTCGAGACATACGCGGATTACATGGATTGGTACGCTAGTCGAACGAGGCTTTGCTGCGTTCGGGTCGTGGTCGACCCACCACGACACGAGGCTGCGACGTCCAACACGTACCCTACCCAGCTGGACTTCGCTTTCCACCGCTCCGTATATATTGAACAGTCCTTAATTCATATTTAACTTGCCAGATTTATATTTCCAGCTTGTTCATTACTTGTGCAGATGGATCTACACGGGGAGATTCTCGAGTTAGCAACCACCGTGCACCACAGGACGCAGGGGGACACGAGAGGGCTTGTGCAGCGGATCATGGACACGGCGAGACGAAGCATCCAGATCGCGACTTGTCGCACGCCGAGGGACTCGGTGGACCGACCAGTGCGAGGATGAGGGGTCACCTCAGGACGAGGGGTCAGCCGAGATGGTAGAAGGTGCCTCTCACTACCCACATAGAGTGTTCTACAGGGGGTACCTCGGACGTGGCTGGCCGTCGTTGTAGTGGCACACACATATGTAGCAGCATGTGGGATCATAGGAACTTCCTATGTTCACGACCTCCTCGTTGCCCCTCTCGTGCTGCATCTGTTGGCGGAGGTCATCATTTTGCTCGTTGAGATTGTCAATCTGCGCGTCCAGCTCAAAGATTCGGTTCCACAATCTACCCATGTACATCACAACATGTCGTTCATGGGGAGGATTGATCCAGCGGACAAAGTTGCATTTCACCATCTACTGCAAGGGACGGTTAGTATGGAGGATGTATTAGCAGTAACATGAACAAAACTATTTACCGCAGAGTGTGGGCATCGGAAGAAACATTGTCCGCCATCGAAAGGGCCATCCAAGACCTCACAACAGCGTCCTCCCTGTGTCCATATTTCGGCCATACCGGTTGAGCACGCTTGTTCGGCATCAACCGGTAGTTAGGGCCGAAGTCCTCCCTCCTTTCGAGGGGAAGGTCTTGCTTCGGCGATCCCGGTTGGACTGGTCCCTCGGCGTCTACCATGATATGTTACTGTGCGACGGAGAAGGTTCTTCTTCCTACAGTTTCAAGGGTCGAGTGGTCCTACTTTCGGAGCATGGGGCGTGCATTTTGTAGCCCGTGGGGGGAGGCTAACAAAGTGGGTAATGTATTAGCTTGAAGATGACAAGACTAGACGGGGCTGGCTGCTTTGCACAGAGACAAGACCAGACGAGGCAGCTTTGCGCATTGACAAGACTACACGGGACAGCTCTGCCTAGTGATAAGACCAAAGGAGACAGCTTTGCGCAGTGACAAGACCACACGAGGCAGCTTTACGTAGTGATAAGACCAAAGGAGACAGCCTTGCATAGTGACAAGACAAGACGAGACAGCTTTACGCAGTGAAAAGACAACACGGCCCAGCTTTGCGTAGTGATAAGACCAAAGGAGACAGCTTTGCGCAGTTTAGGGTTTAGGTTTAGGATTAGGCTTTTCAGATCAACTTGACAACCCTGACCGCCTCGCCAGCTTTTCAGACCGAAAAGACAAGACTCTACAAAAAAAGACGTAATAACACTCTGCCTCGTCAGCTTTTCAGACCGATAAGACAGCACTATGCAAAGCAAGACATGACTTCACTCTGCAAAGTAAGACGTGACAACACTATGCCTCGCCAGCTTTTCAGATCGATATGACAACACTCTACCTCCTCAGCTTTTCAGAACTAAAAGACAGGACTCTGCATGAAATTAACCACACCACACCATGCCTACCCTGGGGCTTATAAAAGAGGGTTGAACCAAACCCAACACTACACAACACTGCACAACACTACACAACCAAACCCAGCACTACACAACCAAACCCAATACTACACCTGTGGATATCATGGGGATATGCTCATGATCTTAATGTGATGGTACAATTGGCAATAGCTTCTTTGGTTTGTCGAAACGATCGTTTTCGGTTTTGTTGAAATTTTTTTGACAAGTGTCGGGATAATCGGTAGTCTGGGTGTGTAATCTGCGGTACTACTGCGATCTTGATAATACCGACTTGTGTTTGGCGGTAGTACATTGGGAGGTATTACCGCAAGCAAAGCGGTATGGTTTTTCGAGCGAATGTAATTTGTGTTTTGGATTTCTCGAGGAAGCGGTAGTCTTAGAGCTATAGTTCTTAGTACCGCATGATTTGAACGACAGCGTGTGGCGGTATGGTTTTCCGAACAAGTGTTTTTGGGAAGTTTTGGATTTCCTTTAGTATGATAATCTGCCGTTGTTGGAATGATGCGATCAAGATGATAATCTGAAGCCTTAACACGGCGGTAATACCGATTTATCTTGAATTTCTTTTCAATTGGAGAATTTCTTTTGGGTTAGGTCAAGTTCATGGGTGTCATGGCATATGTGTTGCATGATGCATGTTTTGACTAACGTGGGTCAAGTTGTGAAGAACTTGTTCGGATTCGATTTCTTTGTCTATTGATGTGCGAGGTTGCTTGGAGGTCAATGCGGTCAGCAGCGAGATGATCGGGACTAAGCTTGGAAGTGAGGTCGAAACGATCGAGGATGCGGGTGAGGTCAACGGAGTCAAGCATTGCGCAAGAGGACAAAGGTGACCGAACAGGCGATTCGGTGCGACGGAGTTCGATCAAGCGGCGTGGGTCGGTGCAAGTGCCATGGTGGTTTCGGTGGGAGCGGATGGGAGAGACTTCCGAGCATGAAGAGAGCCGTGGATCAACCTACACGTGGCGAAGCATGGGAGGTGCTTCACGAAGATGGGACTCGGTCTTGAAAAAGATCGAGAAGGGTATTTTGGTAATTTTACCAAATCGCCTTGATGACCTAATGCCAACCATGGCGCAAGTCGGTGCGTCAAGAAGTGGATTAGGTCAAGAGAATTGAAGACGGCGCTTTAAAATGCGTGCGTGTGTGACCCGTTTGTTTTGGGCCTTAACGGGAGCCCATTAGGGTTACTCTTCTAGAAGGTCTAAGCCTCCACTATAAATAGGGGGTGTGCTGGACAGCAACCTCAACCCTTTCATTTTGCTTGTAAACCCTATTTTTGCTTTTGTGCTTAGGGAGTTGATAGTTGGAGGTTAGGGTTCTAGAGAGTTGGATTTGATTTCGTGCTCATGTATTGAGTATTTGTCCTCCATTGATGGAGTGGCTGTAAACCAATACCATATCAAATCAATCCAAAGAAAGTTCTATCAAAGATGAGTTCATTTGCTTTCTTTCTCTCTATTTGATGATTTTGAGTCTTTCTTTGATCCGCGAGTTTTTGGTTGGTTTCTTGCCGTGATCTAACTTGCTTTGACTTGTGGGAACCCATCTAGGGTCATCTTGATCATCAATCACCCACGAGCAAGTCTCTAGATCATATTTCGATTTTTGCTCGGTTTTGAAGCACACTTCGTTCAAACTGAAAAAGATAGGAACTTTGGCTT
This sequence comes from Phyllostachys edulis, assembly GCA_036346405.1. Lineage (NCBI taxonomy): Eukaryota > Viridiplantae > Streptophyta > Magnoliopsida > Poales > Poaceae > Phyllostachys > Phyllostachys edulis. The sequence goes on along the minus strand of CM070549.1, from coordinate 75,912,279 downwards.
GGATCTCTGCGATCCTTGATTGGAATAGGTTCCTAATATCCTTAGGAAGGTGTGTTCCAAATTTGGTGGAGTTTGGCCTTATGGTTTAAAAGTTCTGACGATTTTCGATTTCGTTTTCAGTCATTACATTCATCGTCGGGATAAAAGGTAGTCTTAGTGATTTTGCTGCTTGTGTAGTACCGCGATGAGGTAATCTGCACTTACAATGGTGGTAGTACCGATTCACGAGATTCTGCACAACTTTGTGTTCTTTGCTCTGTACTTTGGGGGTTTGATTAGGATTCAATACAAGGCTTCCGCTATACTTGTATATTGATCTTCATAGCTCTCATAGCTCTTTGGAGTGAAATTATTATTGGATCTAATCGAATTGAAAAAGTTTTGAGCTCCTATTCACCCCCTCTAGTCGCCGTTTCGGTCCAACAAGTGGTATCGAGCCGGTTAGTTCAATCTTGATCTTAGGTCAACGAACTGGCGATGGATAAGTACTCGACCAAGCCGCATGTCTTCGATGGGCTCGACTATGCCTATTGGAAGAATCGCATGCGAGTCTTCCTTGAGAGCGAAGGACAAGCTATATGGGAGGTTGTTCGTGCCCACTTCGTTTTGCTGAAGTTACTCTGGCAAGCTTTGCGACCCTCTTGGCTAACAACAACAAGGCAAAGAACCTTCTATATCTTTGGGCTTGGTAGGCAAGAGTGCGATAGGATTTGCAATCTTGCGACCGCAAATGAGATTTGGCACACCCTCGAAACTTACCATGAGGATCGTCCCGGATCAAGCAAATGCGTCGAGAATGTCTACAAGCGAGTACAACAAATTTGAGATCGTCTGGTGAGAGCATCGATGGCGTCTTACTCATTTTAACAAGGTGATCAATCGGATGAAATTGTTGACATTGAGTACTCTCAATCTGAAAATGCCACCCACCTCTTGGGTGCAATCAACACCAAGGAGTGGGAGATGAAGGCAAGCGCCATAGAGGAAACGTCGATCTCTCTAATCTCACTTTGGAGCTGCTTTATAGCAAGCTAAAAACTCATGAGATCAAGAGGCGGTAATCCTAAGAAGGATAACATGGCTTTGGTGGTGATCCTCTCAAAGGACTCTGATGGTTCTTGAGTCTTCTTACGGTTTTTCTCTTGCGTGTTTATCTACTATTCAAGAAGAAGAGTTTGAGAATCTTCCGAGGCTGATTTAGCTCTTTTAGCCAAGAAAGTCTGCGGGCATATAACAATGTCATAAGCGAGAAAGAGAGGTGGCCTGTGACATGCTATGAGTGTGGAGAGCTATATCACATCAAGACCAAGCCCCCCAAGTGAAAGGTAAGGGCAACCACAAGATTGAGAAGCTTTGCTGGAAGAAGCCTCAAGGGGCAAGCCCAAGTATGATCTTGCCAAGCTCATGAAGGTCTCACCGAGTCCTTGCCGCTTTGGAGATCAATCCATGAGCGATGTGGACTTCGGGGCGAGGAGGACAAGGAGGAGGAGATCCTCAAGACAAGAAAGGGAAGGCCAAGGACTTCACGGCATGTGCTTCATGGCCGACTCAGTCACGCCGATGACAACGATGAGGTACTTCCATCCTATGATGCCCTTTTTACTAGATGCGATAACATGTATGAGCAATTGCTTAGTCAAGATAAGGCTTTAGAGTTCACCATGGCTAGGAACAAGGATCTAGTGTCACAAGTCGAGAATTTGACATTAGAGATTGTGAATGCTAAGAGTCTAGATGTTGATGAATGTTCATCTGCCATGCTTTGCACTCGGTATCTAAGCTACAATCGACTCATGATATTGCTTTGCATCAACTTGAAAATGCTAGAAATGAGCTAATTGATGTTAAATCTGCTCCATGTGAAAAATGCTTAGAGTCTAGCAAGTTGGATGCTTACGGCAATGTGAAATCTAGCTTTTGCTCTTTACGCTTAGAAACGTGAACATGAAGTTAAGTCTATTCTAGAAGCGATTAGAGCTAAATTTGCAAGCTTAAGGACACAATTGATTCTACATCTTGTGCCTCTTGTGCGCCTATAAGCTTGAAGTTGCTCATCTTAAGGAGAAACATGCTAGAGCCATTAAGGGCAAGACTTGTGAATCATGTGCTAATATTGGAAAAGAGAATGCATATCTCAAGGATACTTTAGAAAGATTCTCTAATGGTGAAAAACAGTTGAACATGATTCTAGATAAATCTAAAACTCCTTTTAAGAAGCAAGGTTTAGGATACAACTCTGTTCAGGACATGTCCAAGTCTAATGTCATTCAGGTCTTGGAAAATGGCTTAGTTGAATTCAAAACCCAACTCGCAAAAAGCGTCTTTAAATCTGCGGGGTTTGTCCAACCTTCTTTTGAGGCAAAAGGTGCTTCTCCCGGTGGTACAAAATACCATTGCACCTATTGCAAGAAGAGTGGACATTTGGTTGAGTTTCTGTTGGCGTGAGGTTGAAGAACGCTAAGAAAAATATTGCTAGAATGTCATTTAATCAACCTAGAGCTTTTATGAGACATGGTCACGTATAAAAGAAGAACTCCGGTCTAGGATTTGTTGCACATGCTCATCACCATGTTTCTAGGCAGGATGCACCTCATGTTCTTGTCACCATTGCTCATAATAGAAGCGCTAATAAAGTCAAGGATAGCACATACGCTTTGCATACTACTTTCATGAGCGTGTGTCTCGATCTTGGGTTCCCAAGTCGCTTTTAACTAACTTGATGTTGAGACACATCGCTCTTTGTTCCTTGATTTTCGAGGATTGGCGGAAGGGGAAGAACACATGGTTAAATCGACTCGGGTGTTCACGCCACATGACCGGAGACTCAAGATGGTTCACCTCCTTCACGCGATCAGCGGTGATGACTTCATCACCTTTGGAGATGATACACAAAGGCGCATTGAAGGGCTGGAATGATTAGGGTGAGCGACAAGTTCATTCTCAAGGACGTCGCGCTTGTGTCTAAGCTAAGGTACAATCTCCTTTACATTTCCTGACTTCTCGATGATGGCTATGAGACTCGTTTTAAGAAGAATGCTGTCGTGTGCTTGATTCTTTTGGTGAGCTCGTTTTGGGATTTCTAGAGTTGGTAGAATTTTTGGAGCTGATTTTTACGAGTCTCTTCTTTGGATCCCTTAAGTGCTTAATTGCTTCCTCTTCGATATCGGCTTTGGCACCGACGGTTGGGGCACATTGGTTTTGATCATCGACACGAGTTAGCGGCCTTGATCTCATGAGAGGTTTGCCTAAACTCAAAGTATCAAGGATCTTTGTTTGTGCGCCTGTAGGCATGGCAAGCAAGTTGCCGCCTCACCCGTCATTGACTATGGTCATGACCGACGGACCGACGGTTGCTTCATATGGATCTTGTTGGTCTGCTAGGGTTCGATCGGTCGGTGGCAATTGGTACATTCTTGTCATAGTCGATGATTTTTGAGATATTCTTGGGTGTTCTTTCTTTCTTGAAGGATGAGGCTTTTGATCATTTTCATGATCTTGTTCTTCGTTTGGCCGAACTTCACGGTGCCTTGAGAGCGATCCGAAGTGATAATGTACGGAGTTCAAGAACGCTTTTTGCTTCTTTTGTCTTTGGCGCAGTATTGAGCATCAATTTTCTTCTCCACCGTCCCTCAACAAAATGGCGTTGTGGAAAGGAAGAACAGGACTCTAGTTGAGATGGCTAGAACGATCTTTGGATGAGTATAGCACACCGAGGAGATTTTGGGCGAAGCTATTACTCTGACTTGCCATATTTCAAACCGTGTCTTTTGAGACCATCTTTGGGCAAGACTTCATATGAGCTTCGTTTTGGTAGAAAACCCTCTGTCTCTCACTTTCGAGTCTTTGGATCGAAGTGTTTTATTCTCAAGACAGGGAACCTAGATAAATTTGAATCAAGGACTTGTGATGGTTTATTTCTAGGTTATCCTGCTCATTCGAGGGTTTTCGGGTTTTAATGTTGAAACTAACATTGTTAGGAGACATGCAATGTCACTTTTGATGAGACTAGCCCTAGAGCTAGATCCGATGTTTCAGGTGACTTACAGGTGATAGAGAGCATTTTTGTTGAAGAAGATGAGGATGAACTTGATTTTGCTCCTTCTTTTATTCTTGATGTTCTGTGCAAAATTGCCCAAGCTCCGAACACCTCTGTTGCTTCACCTCCAATTGAGGCTCTGCTGCGACTTCTTCTTGGAAGATACTGCGGAGGTCGAGGAGCGCTATCTCCCCAGCGCTCCTTTGCACATTCTGAAGCAACACCCTCCGGATCAGATGATTGGTAATCTCCATGAGCGAGTCACTCGCTCTAGGTATCATGATCCGAGTCTTTTCTCTCACTCTGCATTTGTAGCTTCTTTTGAACCCAAAGATATATCACATGCTTTATCTGATGCTAGTTGGGTCAATGCTATGCATGAGGAGTTAGAGAATTTTGAAAGAAATAAAGTTTGAAACCTTGTAGAACCTCCTAGTGGTCATAATGTTATAGGAACCCGTTGGGTGTTCAAAAATAAACAAAATGAGGATGGTTCTGTGGTTAGAAACAAGGCTAGATTGGTAGCTCGGGGTTTTAGCGAGGTTGAGGGTTAGATTTTGATGAGACTTTCGCTCTGTTGCTAGACTAGAAGCCATTAGCATCTTGCTTGCATTTCTTTGCATCTAAAGGTTTTAGGTTGCATCAAATGGATGTTAAGAGTGCCTTCTGAATGGTTTTATAGAGGAGGAAGTGTATGTTAGGCAACCCCGGCTTTGAGGATCCCAAGCACCACGATCATGTTTTAAGTTATCCAAAGCCTTGTATGGTCTTAAGCAAGCCCCTAGAGCACGGTATGAAAGACTTAAGACCTTCTTGCTTAAGAATGATTTTGAAATGGGAAAAGTTGATAAGACTCTTTTCATTCTTAGGCATGGCAATGACTTCCTACTTGTTCAGATATATGTTGATGATATTATCTTTGGTGGTTCCTCTAATGCTCTTGTTTCAGTTTTTACGAGACTATGTCGAGAATTTGAGATGAGCATGATGGGAGAACTCAATTACTTTACGGGGCTACAAATCAAGCAATGCAAGGAAGGATCTTCATCCATCAAGCGAAGTACACCAAGGATTTGCTCAAGCGTTTTGATATGGGTGATGCAAGCGTCGCCACTCCCATGGCGACTTATTTATTTTGGATCGAGATGAGGAAGGAGAAGCCGTGGATCAGCGAGTACTGCATGACATGATTGGCTCTCTTCGTACTGGCGGCCTCAAGACCGGACATCCACTTGATGGCCTCTGCTGCGAGGTTTGAGCGTCACCGAGGACTTCACATCGCCAAGCCGTTAAGCGCATTTTCGGTATTTACACTCTACCCTTGATTATGGCATTTGGTATTCTTATTCTTCTTATTTGTCCATTCGGGGGTTTTCAGATTCTGATTTTGCGGGCTGTAGGCTAGATAGAAAGAGCACTTCTGGCACATGTCATTTCTTAGGCACTTCTCTTGTCTCTTGGTCATCTAGGAAGCGGTCTTACATTGCACAATCCTTCTTGAAAGTGAATATGTGGGCTTTGCTAGTTCTTTGAGTCGATTTTGTGGATGGTCTCCACTCTTAAGGATTTTGGGTTAACTTTTGCTAGTGTTCCTCTCTTACGTGACAACACTTCGCTATTAACATTGCTAAAAACCCGATTGCAACATTCTAGGACCAAACACATAGACATTCGCTATCACTTTCTTAGAGACCACGTTGAGAAGGGCGATATTGTCTTTGCATTTTGTGGAGTCAGAGGCTCGGTTAGTGATATCCTCACCAAGCCTTTAGACCCAACAAGGTTTGCCACCTTGAGGAGTGAGTTAGGGGTAATTTATCCCTATGGGTTGGTTTGAGGGGAGTTGGATCTTTTCGATCTTTCTGTTCATTTGATCTTTTCTTGATTTTCTTTTTGAGCTTGTTGATCTTTTTGATTTTTTAGGCTTTTTGAGCTTTTCTTGCATCTCATTGTATCATATTGCATTCATATGAAAAATCCAAAAGATGCATTGTAATATAAGCTTTTACGCTTATCTTTTAAATTGATGAAGCTTTGCTTATTACCCTTTGGAGCTTTAGTGTTTCAAATTCTTGCTCAATGCCATGTCTAGTTCTTTGACTTGCTAGAATTATCATGCCTTCACATGTGTAGCTAAGTCTTTCTTTGTATGAGCTAGAACTTGAAAAACAACTTGAACTAAGAAATTAGCAATTTGTGAATTGTTGACCCGATTCTTAATTAGTGCTCCTTTTATGACATTGGCCTGTCAAAATTGCTTTGTTAGCTCTTGAATCTAGCTTTGATCATTACTTGAGCTTTTTGTGTTCTTGAGAATCTAAAGCGCTCTTGTGCAAAATAAAAATGATCTCTTTTTGTCTTGAAAGAACTGATCTCACCAATTCTTTCTCATGAGGCTGCTTGCTATGGTACTAGGCATGAACTCGGGGAGTTTTGGATGACCTAGACCACTCTCTTAAGCTTTTGTTGCTTGGGATGGTCGTAGTGAGGCTTGAGATCTAGCACAATGCTAAAAATGCAAATTGTCAAATTGGTTGAAGCTTAGGAAGAGATTGTGGATGGCTCCTAGTCCGGGATCTTCTTTACTAAGATAGACCTTTTATCAACTTGAATATTCATTGCAATTGAAAAAGCAGTTGAAAATGGGCATTTGAGAAAATTGAGCAAAATGATTCAATTCAGGACCTTTTGTCTCTTAATGTGGTCATGGTTAGCTTTTGGATCTCACGTTGACATTTTGACATGGCCAGTATCATTTTAGGATCACTATTGATGAACTTGCTAGATTTGAAGCTTTGCTTAAAATGCTAAAATTCATTGCTTTATATTGAGCCTTCTTGCTTAGCTTTGTTATATATGTTTTATCATGATCTTGCTAGTATTTGTTAGGCTTGATATGTTGTTTGTGCAACTTTAGAAATGCTAACTTGTTCTTTTGGGTAATCTCCAAAGCTTCTTGTACTCAACAATTGAAAAATACAAAAAATTGAAGCCACTCCATTGCATTTCATGCATGCTCCTTCTTATGCTTTTTCCTCATTCTGCATTTGTCATCTCTGGACGAGAGGAAGGCGTGATTCCTTGATGACTCCATTGTCAAAGGGGGAGAAGATGGTTGAAAAAGGGGAGTTATGAAAAAGGGGGAGTTACTTGGAGAAAAATGGAAATTTTGAAATTTTCTGATTTTTGAGGATCATAGTGAGGGGGAGTTCCTTATTTGCATTCTTATGGGTTTATTGCTACTTCTGAACTTGAATTGCAATTCTTGATCCTCACCATGATCAAAGGTCATTTCGAACAATTGTTCTTTCATATGGACCTTAAGTGAGATTTTGACCCGTTTTGGAAAATGAAGCTTTCTTGCCTTCTTTTGCAGTATCTCACTTCTTGATACTATTCGGAGCCAGCTTGGTCATTTCCTTTGCCTTCTCTTGCATTTGGACCAAGTTGTGCCTTTGAGCAACGTCGAGTTTTTACTTTTCAAACCTCAAAATTTGCATTTGTGGGAAATTGCCAATGTGTTCATCAAGGGGAGATTGTGGATATCATGGGGATATGCTCATGATCTTAATGTGATGGTACAATTGGCAATAGCTTCTTTGGTTTGTCGAAGCGATCGTTTTCGGTTTTGTTGAAATCTGTTTTTGACAAGTGTCGGGATAATCGGTAATACCGGTGTGTAATCTGTGATACTACGCGATCTTGATAATCCGCTTGTGTTTGGCGGTAGTACATTTGGGAGGTATTACCACAAGCAAAGCGGTATGGTTTTCGAGCTAATGTAATTTGTGTTTTGGATTTCTCGAGGAAGCGGTAATCTTAGAGCTATAGTTCTTGGTAGTACCGCATGACGAACGGCTGCGTGTGGCGGTATGGTTTTTCGAACAAGTGTTTTTTGGGAAGTTTTGGATTTCCTTTAGTAGCGGTAATCTGCCGTTGTTGGAGCGATGCGACCGCATGGCTGATAATCTGAAGCCTTAACTGCAATGGTAATCTGGATTTTGTCTTCAATTTCTTTTCAATTGGAGAATTGCTTTTGGGTTAGGTCAAGTTCATGGGTGTCATGGCATATGTGTTGCATGATGCATGTTTTGACTAACGTGGGTCAAGTTGTGAAGAACTTGTTCCGGATTCGATTTCTTTGTCTATTGATGTGCGAGGTTGCTTGGAGGTCAATGGCGGTCAGCGGCGAGGATGATCGGGACTAAGCTTGGAGAGTGAGGTCGAAACGATCGAGGATGCGGGTGAGGTCAATGGAGTCAAGCATTGCGCAAGAAGGACAAAGGTGACCAAACAGGCGATTGATGCGACGGAGTTCGATCAAGCGGCGAGGGTCGGTGCAAGTGCCATGGTGGTTTCGGTTGGGAGCTAGATGGGAGAGACTTGCCGACATGAAGAGAGCATTGGATCAACCTACGTGGCGAAGCATGGGAGGTGCTTCACGAAGATGGGACTCGGTTTTCGAAAAAGATCGAGAAGGGGTATTTTGGTAATTTTACCAAATACCGCCTTGATGACCTAATGCCAACCCGCGGCGCAAGTCGGTGCGTCAAGAAGTGGATTAGGTCAAGAGAATTGAAGACGGCGCTTTAAAATGCGTGCGTGTGTGACCCGTTTGTTTTGGGCCTTAACGGGAGCCCATTAGGGTTACTCTTCTAGAAGGTCTAAGCCTTCATCTTGATCATCAATCACCCACGAGCAAGTCTCTAGATCATATTTCGATTTTTGCTCGGTTTTGAAGCACACTTCGTTCAAACTGAAAAAGATAGGAACTTTGGCTTGGATCTCTGCGATCCTTGATTGGAATAGGTTCCTAATATCCTTAGGAAGGTGTGTTCCAAATTTGGTGGAGTTTGGCCTTATGGTTTAAAAGTTACGACGATTTTTGATTTCGTTTTCAGTTACATTACATTCATCGTCGGGATAAAAGGTAGTACCGCGATTTTGCCTGCAGTAGTACCGCGATGAGGTAGTACCGCACTTACAATGGTGGTAGTACCGATTCCTGAGATTTTTGCACAACTTTGTGTTCTTTGCTCCTGTACTTTTGTGGGTTTGATTAGGATTCAATACAAGGCTTCCGCTATACTTGTATATTGATCTTCATAGCTCTCATAGCTACTGGAGTGAAATTATTATTGGATCTAATCGAATTCGAAAAAGATTTTGAGCTCCTATTCACCCCCCCTCTAGTCGCCGTTTCGGTCCAACAACACCAGAGCTTCCTTCACCATGCTGGGATGGACGATAGGCAGAGGCAATGGGACCGGATCCGCAAATTAGCAAGGGCTGCTGGGGAGGAGGATGACCGAGTAAGGGCTACTAGGGCCCGGGTCGAACAAGAGACGCGTGCCTACATGGCACGCATTCGTAATGAAGCCCCCCGTAGCAGCAACCCCATCCCAAACATTCCAACCGAGCGTTCGCCGCAACACCAGCCAAAGGGGGACGTCGTCCCTCTGTTGGTGTAGGGACAGATACAAGTTCTTCAAGTCCAAACACCCGCTCAGCCTGGGCATGAGTTACTGGGGTTGCTCGAACTACTCCAATGACTATCCCGACCGATGTTGGAATACGAGGAGCTATCGGCAGCCGGTAAGGACCAGTTACAATGTGTTTCCGTACTATTTCTCTTTCAAAGTACGCACTAACAACCTCTCTCGTCTACCTGTAATCCCCGGATCCGCTATGTGGCTACCGCAAGTGGATCGACCACAAGATCTACCCACATGACTAGTGGTCTCTTGACTTCAACGAGTGGCTTGACCAAAAAGACTGCGATATGCTAGAGGAGCGACGCCGCAACGACGAGCACAAAGAGCGCATACGTCGGGAGACGCAATCTCATCTCAAGGCATGCAGGCACAAGGACGTGAGGCTCGCGAGAGGGAGCGTGAGAGAAAGAGGGAAATTGCGGCCAAGGCCAAAGAGGCCAGCGATGAGTTCAATGCCGAGCTAGTAAGGAAGGGAAAATAGCCCCGGTACACGCAGTAGGTCGGACCATTCTGTACTAGTCCCCCATCGAAGGTAGAATCTATTTCCATTCCAAAAAGGTGCATATGTATCGTAGGAGTACTTTAGTTTGTTGCATTGTGTATGATGTTGTTTGTTATGCACGTAACCAAACCCTATGCGCCGTGTTACTCCCAGCTTCATTATAAAGTGTATTTTAATTCGCAATATCAAATCTCATCGTCTTTTCGCATTCCATTCTTCCGTGTTATTCCCAGCATCGTAATATCACTTAGCTTCCTACTGACGAATCATTGATACCTCAATCGTCCTGGTAAAATTCTACAGAATTTCATTGCACTAGAATAAAATACGATGATCATAAAATGTTATTGTGAGATTAATAGATTTTGTACCGTTAAAAATTTATGAAAATCACAAGTACGTAAACTAGACTTGTAAATAGATTAGGGTTTGAGGAATCTGTCACTAGTTGAATCGACGACAGTATCATGGATTAGCTGGCGATAGGTGAATTGGACCGGCGATAAGGGAACGACGGTCGCTGTCATGGGTTGAACTGGCGACAATGACTTATTTTTGTAATTTTTAGGACCACTATATATTTTTGTAATTATCTTTTAAGAAAATATTATTTTTAAAAAAATCCGGAGATGATAGCGAAAGGTTCCTCACGTGCCGGACCATGAAGGGCCCTAGGCTCGGCAGCGAGCGCATCCCCCGCGCCATGTTCGAGGCGAACCCGAAGTGCTACTACGCTGTTGTCCGGGCAGCGCGGAAGGCGCTCCGCAGCACGTCCGGGGACGAATGGAAGATGCTCGTGGCTGCGCCGATCGTTGCCTGCGCGGCCTACCTAGTGGCCAAGACGCTCTAATTGTTTCAAAATGGCTAGCTAGACTCAGAAGAAAAACGATGGTTTTAGATTTTGACCATGTATATGGTTGCGAATTTGCGGTTCGTGTAATGTTAATTGCAGCGTTTGGGTTTTTAAGTTTCCAACGGTACGTCATATATTGCATCCTTAGTTCTTCGAGGATTAAACGCAAAACCTCATTGAATCCTATGACAGTGATGTTGACTTCGTTGGGTGTCAGGGATATGCGAAAAATGCCTCAGGATTCAATCTCCTTAGGCTTAGTTGGATTTGGACTTTTGTCGAAGCTAGCTAGAAACCATGAATGGTCAGTCTAAAGAAAGAATGTTGTTTTGCTAAAAGAAGAATAGTTGACGAGAAAAGAGAAAGAAATGGGCCGGCTGGGCCAAAGCTGGGTGGACTAAATTCAAGCTTGCACTGGCAAGGCCTTCTACAAAGATTTTGGTCCACTAAATAGCATTTCGACTCTATTTTTATATTTTTCAATTATATTTGAGCTGTATGCCTTCCAAAAATGCTAGCTATATACACAAAACTAGAATTCTCTCTCTCTCTCTCTCTCTCTCTCTCATGTGCGATATTTCGTTTTGGTCAAATAACATCCTCGGAGTTAGCAAGTAAAATCAAATTATTGCGGCCAATAAAATCGAACTATTTACCGTTTACAGTCAATAAAAGTTCGATAGTTCATGTTTTTTGTGTTACGGTGCGTGAAGGCCATTGGATAAAAAATCGACACTCTAGATTGAAACCATCAACAAAAAAATTGGGAGCATGTCTTATTGTCTTTTCTGTTTGTTTGAGCCCTTGATTTATATGGCCAATCACTTGATTGCTTAATTAGACCATCCAAAACGTGTCCATTTCGGATTTTACAACCTGAATACCAAGGGACCACTATTAGAAGAGAGCATAAACTATTAAAAGAGAGCATGATAAGTTAATGCCTCCACTGCAGTTGTAGCTTTAGCTGCAGATGATCCTCCCTGTACTTAGTTACATATGGATGTTGGAGCCCACATCACACTGACAAAAACACTTTGTCCACAAAGGCTTGAACTTTTATTGTGGCCACATAATACAAGTCAACAAATACTTACAACTCAAAGGACAACAGGACAAGCAAAAACAAAAAACAACAAAAAAATTGAGCAATATTGGCCCCTTCTCAATATTCAGGGAGCATTTGTTATTCGGTAAGATGCAAGCTTTTCCATTTCCCCATTTAATCAAGTCTTTTTCCTGCTTTCTCAAGGGCCTTAATCTTGAAGCAAACTCCCAACCTAACTAAAGCTCTGCAACCATCATAATGGTTCTTTCAGTTTTATAACCACAAACTAATAAAATTGCCAAGACACCATGCACATGCATATGGACTGTGCCCCCAGCATGGCTCAACAAACCCTCCCAATTTGCATGCTTTTCCATGTGCTTGTTGCTTTTCATGTGCCTACTGCGAGACAGATCCTTCTTTTCCTCTGCAGGCAATACCAAATTTTTTTCAAGCATTTGCCGTTGGGAAGCATGGGCGGATCTACATTGGGACATGGTCTAATTAAGCAATCAAGTGATTAGGCATATAAATCAAGGGCTCAAACAAACGCGGAGTGATTAGCCTTATAAATCAAGGGATTTACCTTTGGAAAAATAAATCGGTATATAGTAGGGATCTACCTTTGTATTTCAACCCACAAGTAATTGAAGCCCATCCCACAGCTCTATCTCTGACTCAATACTCTCCTACGAGCGGCTCAAGTTCCCAACAGCCCATTATTTGCCCAAGTAGCCAACAACAACAGCTAATTGGCCAAGTCCCCCAAGCAGACTAACTCATTCTCTCTCCCTTCCTCTCCTCGCTCGCTCTATTCAAGCGGTGGTGTAGGGAGGCGCTCGGCAAGGACCAAGGGCCCATGGTGAGCCAGCTAATGACAAGGGATGGAGGCACTGGCTGACTAGCAGGCGGGCAGCTCATGGTGGTGGCCCAGTGGGGCAAGTGGTCGGCCGTACATGGAGGGCACGGCGGTGGCCGACGGGGCAAGGAGCATGCGGCGGTGTACAGCGTGTCAGGGAGTGGCAGAGAGATCAGGCAGCAGCTAAGGATCCCGTGGCAGCGACACAGGTACATCTCAATCTCTGATTCAATTCCTAAATCTTAAATTTCCAGTGTTGTTCTCGTGTTGATTTGTAATAGGTAAATTGTGTCTTTTGAAATGTAGACCGTAGAGCTTTCAAAGATGAAGAGGAGATTTGTATATTTAAAATCTGTGGGACAGAGCTAAATTGCAATTTTTCTAATTTATTTTGTAATTTCACTAAATTATTTAATATATTATCTCTAATATGAGCAATCTATGCTTTGTATTTCGCAATCGTGAACCTTTATTATCTGAATTGAGCAATATTTTTATAGCTTCGAGCAACCGTCCCATAAATTCGGGATCTGCCACTGTTGGGAACAGCGCTGGATCGGCCAGTTGGGTGATGAGGAGAGCTGCTCTCCGTCTTGGTTCATTTGTCTCTTTCTAAACTGCCAAGCCAGAAAACTTAAAGACACTTGGCTGATACTAAAATTCATCTAAGCTGTCATGTCTTGGATTGTAAAGGTACGTGGGTGGCTATGTTCTGTCCAACTTCAACACCGATATGCAATCAGTCAATGTACACTTTTATCCTATTGGATTCCATTTCTTCGAGACAAGACAACAAGTTGAGAATTATCGTCGCTGACTGATCGTTTAACCGTACATGGCCTTGTTTGGATGGGTTGTCATTGGGATGGGGCCCGAGTGTTTTAGTACGCATATGTATCGTTCTTGACACCGACACCAGAGTATAGGCAAGCAAGAAAAAAAAAATCAAGACACAATTACCGAATAATTGTGTACATCAATTTCTCGGCTACATATCTAGGTGGTCTGACTTCCAATTGAACAAAACTAGCGTAGGTAATCTAGGTGGCGAACGGAGAGGGGGTAATATGTAGCTATTTTGGATCATCGGTGAGAAGGATGGTTTGGAAAACGCTAGAGAGAAATAATGACTTGCTTTAGCATTGTGATTTTGCACCTCAATTTCTCGGCGGCCTCACTACAGAGTCTGGCTTCTAATTTGGCAAGACAACCGTTGGCAACGTCACGTCTGGTTGTTAGCTACTGTATACATTAGATGAGAGAGGTCACGTATAGCTACTGTTTTGGATCGATATATTAGTGAGAAGAATGGTTTGGAAAATGCTAGAGGGTTTAATGCCCTGCTTTGGCTTGTGATTGAGAAGGCATAAAGAAAGGGATTTTTTTAAATAAATCATTTTTTAATCATTTTACACAAATAAACCTAAACTTATTTCTTTTAGAAATAACCCTCGGTCGTTGACCTACTAGGCGACTAGACCCAATTACGTGGTGGGACTACGATTTGAGCCCAGTCGGCCCACAATTGCGGACTCGTCGCGCGACTAAGACCTATCGACACTCAGTCCCGCGACGAGTAGAAGACGTTGAGCCATGTCGCCCAATCGTGTTTCAGTCGCATGACTGGCTGGCCCCAAACACCAAGGAGGCCCAGATAGCGTGGCGCGACTGAGGGCCAATATAGTGATTCCTGAGTCCGCTTGCATGACAGAAAGAGGGGAAGGGAGTAAAGTGCTGGCGGTAGAGGAGTGGAGAGGGGAGTAGGAGAAGACTCTACCCTCGGCTCGGCACATCTCTATGTACTCGTCCTTTTGTAGTGAGTTCGTTGTGTTCATATAATTTATTTGGTGACTTCGATAAAAACATGTCAGGTTAGCAATAATAAACATAGCTTAGTGGTAGAACTAGGGTTTGTACTTGTAGATCGAAAATTTTAGAGTTAATATCACATATAGTATTACAGTGCAGGATATTTGTGTATTTATCATAACATCAAAACGTTAAGGTACCTCCATTAGTAGATCGGTTATTGGAACACCTAGGCTACTTAGGTTTAGATTCGCAAGACCTAGGGAAACCGGTTTTAGGTTAGTTATATATTTTTAATTTAAGTAAACATTTGCAATCGCATTTTTATAATTTAATTGAAATACAGAGTATTTTGATATGCACGGTACGATTTGGTTTCCATTAGACTTGACGTACCATGCTTAATTAGCATCTATTCTAAATATCTTGAGTCGTGTGGCAGGTATGTTAGGTCAACATTTTTCAGAGTGTTTTACGGGCAGAGAGAAGTTCATGAAGGGCCATGTCACTACTACAAAAAAAGCTAATACTGGACGCCTCATCACAAACGGTTGACCAAAACCATCTGTATTAAATACAATCATAGACGGTTTTGGTTTAGCGGCCGTCGTATTCTTGGCTGCGCTAAAACCGTCGTGAAGAAGTAATATCACGAGCGGTTTGTGTTGAAAACCGTCTGTTAAGTATCCTGAGCGGTTCTTGTTCGTAAGCGCTCGTGATACTTATGAACGGTTTGTATTAAAAGCAAATCTGTGATAAGTATTTTTTGATTTTACCATGGCTTGAAATCACTAACGCTCCGATTTTACCATGGCTTGGAATCACTAACACTCCGATTTTACTATGGCTTGAAATCACTTACTCTGCAATTTTACCATGGCTTGAAATCACTAACACTCTGATTTTACCATGGTGTAATAAGATATATATCACAGACAGTTTGTATTAAAAACCGTCTGTGATAAGTATTTTTTGATTTTACCATGGCTTGAAATCACTAACGCTCCGATTTTACCATGGCTTGGAATCACTAACACTCCGATTTTACCATGGCTTGAAATCACTAACTCTCTAATTTTACCGTGGCTTTGAATTTTCCTTACTCTGCAATTTTACCATGGCTTGAAATCACTAACACTCTGATTTTACCATGGTGTAATAAGATATATATCACAGACAGTTTTTAATACGAACCGTCTGTGATAAGTATCTTATCACGCAGGCGGTTCGTATTAAGAACCGTCGTGATATCGTCTAAGCGGTTTTTGTATGAAACGAAATGCGTGATTCGCGGCGTGGGAGGTCGAAAAATTTTGAGCAGCGCGGGAGGCAAAATGTTTTGGTTTGTCCTTATATATTATAGCCACCTCGGCCTTGTTTTCCATCAGTCTCTCCCTCTGTCCTCCCCACACCGAGCACCGGCGACCACCTCGATTCCCGTCGTGCGGTTCAATGGTGAGAACCTGGCCAAGCGGCGGCGATGAGGAGGGATCTGAGAGGAGCTCCTTGTCTGCCGGAAGATGCGTGTACATCCCACAACATACATAATTTGTTGGCTATTTGTTGTAAAGAAAATTATCTTAATTTTGTGTTACCTAAGGTCGGGCGCTTGTTGGAGGTTTTCGATCGTCTCTCCTTGCTAAGCGAGCTTGAGTCGAACTTCGGCGACATACAAGAACATCTTGTGATATCTTTGGTGAGGGACGAGAGAGCTCACAAGACCAATCAAGAAGCCGATGAGTTCTTGAGGAGCTTGGAGGCATAGATGGTTTCTAGCTAGTTTAACTTTGTAAATTTATACTTTTTTCCCATTCGGAGGGGACGTTGTGAAACCTTTTGGTTTCCCTTTCCTATAATGTGTTTGCCATTAGAAAAAAAAACTATCAAAGACGGTTCTGAACAAGAACCGTCTGTGATAATTACTTATCACAGATGGTTCTTGTTCAGAACCGTCTGTGATAGTCTATTTTTACAGACGGTTCTGAATAAGAACCGTCTGTGATAAGTAATTATCACAGACGGTTCTTGTTCACAACCATCTGTGATAGCTTTTTCACAGACGGTTCAAAAACCGTCTGTGATGACTCATGTCATCACGGACCTATAAACTCATATGGCTCACAAAACCGTCTGTGAAGACCTTTTCTGTACTAGTGTGTGGGGTTGATTTGAGCAGTTTTCCACGGACCATATTGTATCACCCAAACCCAGATAATCTTAAAATATGGGAGGTGTTGCATTGGTTGAAATGCATCTTGTAGTTGGACCCACCGCTATATGGTGTCATCGTTAAATGCTTGTGGAGCTGTTCGCTAAAAATGGTTTGTTGGGAGTTGAGGGTCATGGAGCAAACGAACCCATCGAAGACCTAGTTGGAAGCGTGCAGACATCGTGGCTATGAAATGGTGTTGTTGGTGCAGGCATGTCTGAGTACACTTGGCAGTACCCCTGAAGTGGGGGATAGTAGTGCGAATGTGTAGGTGGAAATTGAGGATGGTGGGACATAGGATTATGGTGTAGATGTAGTTGTGGTGGCAGGTAGGCGTGTTGATCCCAGTGGACAGGCGGATGAAGGTGACAACATTGAATTCATAGTAGATGACTTAGAGCAGCAAGACCAGAGGGCCAGGGTTGAAGAACAGGCATTGGAAGTGGACGAGGAGACTAGCGACTTTTCGAATGATGATGATGTCCCCGATGCACTGGTACCTGATGCTTGGAATAGACATGACTGTCGAGACCCAAAAATACGATTCAGGAACCCTCTGTGTATTCTGAACTAGTCCCAGATTGGTAGCTAGCTCACACAGGAAATAATGATGAAATACCATCCATTTATTCGATTTAACTAAAAAGATCTCAAAGTAACTTGCCACATAGGGCTAAAGAAACAATAAACTCTTGCAGCAAAACGAAACTCTTGAAAAGGCCAATCAACATGCCCACAGGCAATCAAGTGGAGAACGCATCCTAATCCGCAAAACCTTCATAGTCCTCCTTCCGAAAGAACTCCTGAGCAGTTTGATATTCTTCAACTGATCAACAAAGGCATAAGCCGTAAGTACATAAAGCACTCAGCAAGCCGTAGGGAAATATATGCAAATAGTATTCATGCAAGGCTTGACAAAGGTTAGCTGTATGGTTTTTTTGCAGAAAGCAGCATTGACGATAAATACAATAAATAGATTGAAATGCGTAGTTGAAAACAATAATAAATAATTAAACAATTTCTTTGAAACAACCAGTGAGCTTCCCATTCACTTCCCAACCAAACTAATGATAAGTGAATCTCCAATTCACCAATTGACACAAACTACCAAGTGAATTACCCGTTCACCAAACAAATATTATATTCATCAAGTGAACTTCCCATTCACACTCCGACTCGTTTTAAAAGAAACTCTACCTCTCCTATGAAATCCCCGGACATGTCCATAACCGAGGACGCGGCTATTTGAATAGATTAATTAACACTCTGCAGAGGTTGTACACTTTACCCACAAGATATAACTAGTGTAGCAATCACCAATCATAACAAAACCTTTCAAATGTTTCATCTCAACAATTGACTCTCCTATTGTGCATACAGCCCTCCCAAAACCTCATCGTGGGTTGTGGCATAGCGTTAGACGAGGATGCGGCGGCGAATCATGATGTGGCCTTAGAAAAGGATACACACCTCCACCCAGATACTACCTGAGTAGTCAAAAGCCAAAACTCAACAACCTACTAGGTTAATTAGGCCCATCCCATACCAAGCATGTGGTTGTATGAAAAGGCCCAGTTCAATGATGCACAAGATTAAGTCCTTGACAAGTTACTCGGATAAGTCTACCGCAAACCCACAACGTGTTGAAACACCCACACTATCCACCATCCACTCGCCCGAGCGAAAACCAATTTGTTTAACCAAGACCAATGACATACCCCTGCTATGGTACACAAATTTTAATAACAGCAGTGGCTAACCACCACGATTCCATATATCATTAAGTCAAAATTAATCATTATGACACATGTGATAATGAACCCATCGTAACTAAGCTAAACTAAGCATATGTACGATACCCATGTTGGTGATATAAATATGTCCACTAAAATTGTACATGCTAGGGTGACAAAGGATTTATGGCATTCAAATAATCAATGGAGGCATAATGTCAATAGGTAATAACTAAACCCAAAACAATTTATATAAAGATAGCATGCAATTGTATAAAATAATATACTTTCGAAATCATAGGTTTAATATGATTAAAGGACTACGGCTTGCCTTGGAATAAATCTTAGGATTGATCTTGATCTTGGTGAATTCCTCCTTGCTCAAAGCTTCCCAAAGTATCAACGTCTACTCGCAAATAAACCAAATAAATAAATAACAGAGATAAAACAAACTCCAAAAATTAAATAAAAATCTCAAATAAATAGAACTTGAATTTAGATGAATTTAGGAATTTGAATGGACTCAATCGGAGTTCGGATGAAGAAGATATGGGCTTTGGAAGATTCACATGAAATGATGAAATTAAGAGAGAAAAGAATATCCAAAGAATATTCATTCGGATTAAAATAGATAAAAAGAATTGGAGACTTACAAGTGGGGTCCACTGGTAAGTGAGAGAGAGACAAAAGTAGTGGATGACATATGGGCCAACTGTACTAGAGAGAGAAAGAGAGATTGACAGAAGGGTCCCACTAGCAATGACTTGGTCCATGATGGACTGAGTTCAAGGACTTCGGTTTAGGGCTTGCACTTGGATCTACCACCTAGCATTGACAAGGTTGCCACACGAGAATGCCACGTGGGCCAAGAAGGTGATGTGGCGCATGATGTGGAAGGGCCACATTGACAAGGAGAGAAGCCAAGGGAGAAAACAACAGAAGATGGCCAGCGATGAGGCTTCGGCACTGACGGCCAACCACAGCGACGGAGCTCTGGGAATATAGCAAAACGAGATGCCGAGGGCATGGTGAAGCTATTGGAGGTGGCGGCTCAGCAATGGTGGTAGGGTCTGTCGGCGGCGAGAACTTGGGCGTCGGGGTTGGTTCGACCGGCGGAGACATCTCGACGACGAGGAAACTAAGAGGAGGTAGGGGATCAGTTGAGGAAGACAAAATACACAGGATGACGTGCAAAGAAGGGCACAAGGCTCACCGGGAATGCAGCTCAACACGGATGGCAGGCGACCGGTTTTCGAACGAAGACGACAACGGCGCTGTGATGACTCTCAGCCGAAGTTGGTGGAAGCACGATGAAGCCCATGGTAATGCGATCCCAACGACGGTGGTGGCTCGAGCTGCGACCCTCAGATGGTGAAGAAATCTTGCAGAGAAGACCACGGCGGCGCTCGTCTTGTCTGACAAAATCCGACAAAACAAGATCGAAACCCAGAAGAGAAGGGACAGGCAAAACTTTTGACACGGTCGGCTCCTTTTATAGCGCTGGATGGAAGGAGATTGAGAAGAGATAGAACCGGCGGCGCTCGCGCGGGCAAAACGGACTCAAGAGTCCTGCACGAGAATGGAAGGAAGAAGAACGCACGTGCGTTGGCGGCGGTCCCACATGGCAGTGAACAAAGAAAAGGAAAGGGAATTGGTGTGGCTGACTGGGCTCACGCGCGCGCACACAAAAGAAACAACGGTTCGGTTGGGCCTTGCGCCAGCGCGGAAAGGAAATGGAGGCAGGCTAGTGCGAAGGAAAAACAGAAGAAGCGGGCCGAGAGGATAACGGGCCGACGGAAAAGAAAGTGGGCCAAGAAAGTGAATTGAGCACGAGAGGTTTCTGAGATTAATAGTTAGTTTTCCTTTTTTACAAAATAGCAGAAAATCTAATTGGCAAAAAGAAAATAGCAAATGTACTTAGAAAAATTCTAGAAAATATATCCAAGCACATAGAATCCAAATAAAATAATTTTGATAATAGTTGATGTTGAGGTTATTCATATTAAATTATTTTTGAACTCTGAAAATTCTAATTAAGCTTTAACTTTAATAGAAAAATCCAAATTGTTATTTTTGCTTTTAAAACTTCAAAACAGCCCAAATTTTTGGGATGTTACAATGACCTAGGGGCCATGCTTGTGAGTGATGGGCATGATTCTCAGTGGGACTATGGGAAGAATGTGGTGCGTCTTAATGCCATGTTTGTAGATAATTAAGTTAGCGCTTCAAGATGCTGTCAAATTATCGGCGGTGTCAATGCAAAGGCAGTTTAAGGTTGTCAAATAAAACAAAGAGCACTACATTGTGAAGTATGAGAAAGATGGGTGTTCTTGGCATGTTCACGCATACAAGCCGAAGTATGAAATGCTTTGGATCGTGTCGAAGGTGCAGGACCACTTGTGTGTTCTGAGCAACATACTGCCAGAACACCGCAACCTCACTTCTTCTTTCATTGCAAATGTCATGTAAGGGGAGAATGTGGATAAGAAGGACATGGAATCGCAACACATCATGCTAGCCCTTGAGCAAAGATACAAGTACAAGATTGTGAGGACCCGGAAAATTCGGCTTGTAATGCTTAGTCTTCTAATTGACTCTAGCATCGCAAACAAAATATCTCGTGCCTCGAGATACATGTACTTCCCAAGAACTTGCAGTACACATACCCCTTTACAAAATTATGCATCAATTCCATTCAACACATAGAACCGAAGCACAACTAAGCAAATCAAAAGATATACAATATAGAGTTATTACAAAAGGGGCCGACCGGCCAAATAACAGTTAAAGAGCTAAATAAACAGCGGAAGCAAAAGCCATAAGATGGCGATAAACAAGAGCCAATTAGTGTGCCTTTAACCCACAAGGCAACCAACCGGGTCGCCAACCTAGTCGTCAAACCTACCGCATAGCTCACAAAAGTGGATCCCTTGGAGATCAGCTTCCTCCTCTGCAACATTAAGTTAAGCAAAGAAAATGAGTACAAAAATGTACTCGCAAGACTTACGTGTAGTGTAATAGCCTATACATAGCTACATGCAAGCTTATTTAAGTGGAGGAGGCTCTAGACTCATTTTCAGCATAAAGCAAGTTTTCATTTGCAATAATTAAATAGATTTAAAGCAGTTTCACAATCTGTTTTTATTTGACAAAAACAGCGAAACAACAAGTGACAATAATAACAAGACATCCTGGAAGTGGCTAACCCAATAGCCACCACAACAATAGCATGAATTCCCCATTCATACCACCCACATCAAGTTTTAATTAAAGGTTATAGTCTAGTTCTTGCACGACCTTACCAAGCATGTACATAACCTAGGACAAGGCTATTCGAATAGTTTGAACCCTACAGGGGTGTACCAATGTACCCACACGTCAGACCGCCTTTGTTGCCACTAGATCAAGCACACTTAGAAGGTATCTTGGCAAGGCTAAGTCCTCTGAGACATTTCCAATATTGTGTATTAACTACGAGTGGCAGTATGGATAGAAACCCATACGTTGAGACAGAGTCATTGTAAAGCCGAAAGTCAACTACCACTATAGGGTAAAGCTCCTAGACAACTACAATGCCCTTCGGTGTGGAGAACCTAAACAAGATTCCACTCCCGCTCACCCAACACATAACCACAAGTTTCCTTTTCAACACCACACACACACACACAACCTCCTGCGACTCGGAGCTAACACACGCCAAAGTACTAAGTCAAGAGAGGTCCCATATCCCCCTCGTGTGGTTAGCACGCAATAATCGCTTGGCTTAGTGTCACAAGTAACTCGGTCCTTGTTGACCTGGGCATCATTCGAGTCACACCATAAGATCACACCATCAACCATTGTGCCCAAGTCTCAAACATTTCATTTTCAGTTTCAGTTTTTGACTTTACAAAGTAACAAAGCACAAAGTGCTGAGAATAATGATAATAATAATTTTGTGTGATCAAAGTTATCGACTAAGTCGATAACCGCCCAATTCTACCGGTAGCTAAGCATTTCTAAGCATGACACCGTAAAGACAATAAAATAGCATAATTCAACCACCGGGCTCTAATTCACCGGCAAGATTAATAACTTAAGTTTAGTGGCAGGGGATGAACAATTTAAGGGCAACCATGCAATAGGATTAGCTACCTCTAATCGGAAAAATTAACTTTGACACAATAGCATGCATACATACAGTTTTTAAACAAAGTATTAGACTTTAAAAGTAATGGAATTATTATGATCAAACTGCTTGCCTTGTTAGAGTTGCTCAGTTTGCTGCAGAGGGGCACCTAATGAAAAGAACAAAAAGAACCGATAAGAACGAAGAACACCGAAAAGACTCAAAAACCAAAGTCAACCAAAATCCATAAAATTTACACAGCAAGTAGAGCATGATTTTTAAGGAATTTAGCGACAAGAATCAATCAAATTGGATACTTGATGCTAAAGTTATGGCCAAAACAATTTTAATTAAATTTGGAAAAAATTTGAAAAAATTCACTTCGGTTACTATTCATCCAAAATTAAATTTTTGGCACAAATTTCTAGAGAGGTGGTGCACCTGAAATTTTTATGGTAAACAAAGCACCTCATAAGATGAACAACACAATTTGATTCACCTCATTTAGAGCTAGGATGCATTTTCTATGATTTTTCAAAGACATGAAAAGGGGCATAATACAAATGCAACCACATAAACTTAAAATATAACAACATGCCTAAAACCTATTCTTCAATTAAGCACATAAACAAAGGAAACCAACAAACTTGGTTTCACTCAAAAAGGAGTTACAGAGAATTACTTATGCATTTTTCAATTTAAATGAATTTTTAATGCAGCAAATAAAGCTAAACAAATTTTAAATCCTTTAATACAATTTTCTGGAGCAAAACTAAGCTTACAACCATTTTTAGATTAAAGCTTAGTTAAAACCAGAATTAACAAAATTTGAACCAACTAAAATGGAGCTAAAACAAATTAGTTATGCAATTTCGAAGTTTAAAACTTTTTCAGTTCACAAATAAAGCATCTCGGGATTTTCTTATTTAACCCATAGTGGAAAAATGTGGACCGTCGAGATTGAATCCAACGGCCCAAGCGCACGGGAGCACAGCACACGTGAACGCCCGCGCTCAACCTCAGCGGTTGGATTAGATCCAACGGTCCACAACGGAGGATACGTTCGGAGGTCCGAACGTTCGCGCGAACGTGGACCGTTGATCTAAAGATGGACGGCTCAGAGCAAAGTAACGTTCGGACGGTCCGAACGTTCCATTAAATCTGAGCCACAGATCTAAAGATGGATGGCCCACAGCGAATGCAACACGGAAGACAGCGCCCTGACCAGCGCGATCCGAGCGCAGATCCAGAAATGGACGGCTCTCAGCTAACACGACGCTGCGCACGAGCACAGTAAAGGCTTAACTGCGCGGGGCTCGCATGTCAGCGACAGATAAGCCATCTTAGGACAACCATTAACTGTTAAACCAATGATTAAGCAATTAATGGCGGATCTTTGTCCTAATGGTGTCGCTACAGTGCTGACTCGTCCGACAAAAACTCGAGCGTAGAGATTTGCTCACCATGGCGACTCGATCCGCGGCGCAAACCAAAAGTATGCTCGGGTGCGCAATAGCGTTGCGCACCCACTAGAAATGTTCTCGGCCGGTGGCCGTGAAACGGCGGCGTGAATGGGCGGCGGCGATAAGCACTGACCACAGTGACAACGACAAATAGCTCATGTTAGATTCAAATGTGGCGCCCAAGCTACTAGGGACTACACAGGAGCTACCTGAACGCAGGAGAGGAACAGAGAAGGTCGGAGGAGCTCCGGCGATGTTGAAGCTTTCCGGCACTGAGGAAGATGATGCGGAGAAGGTAGCCTGAGCAAAATGAGCAAGACCGCGTCATGAATAGCTTCAATAAG
Source organism: Phyllostachys edulis (assembly GCA_036346405.1). NCBI lineage: Eukaryota > Viridiplantae > Streptophyta > Magnoliopsida > Poales > Poaceae > Phyllostachys > Phyllostachys edulis. The sequence continues at coordinate 75,887,820 of CM070549.1, read as the reverse complement.
GCTCAAGGATGGTCCCAGAGCAAGGAATTGAAGAGAGGAGCAGCTTACCGGAGTTGAGGAAGAAAGGGGTGAACTACGGCCAAATTTGAACAAACCCCAAATTTAACAATCTCTGTGAATATCAAACAAAATTAAGTTAGGGAAAATGCTCAAGATAACAAAGGGAGCAAAGTGACGTGAACAGAAGAGAAAATGAACCCTCGAAGCACCGGCGGCGACGAAGAGCTCCACGGGCCGACAATGGCGATTGGGTGGTTCGGGTGTTTGAGCTCACACAAGCCGAGAGGGAGCTGGGTGAGATTACAGGGGTGCTAAAGAGAGGTAGAGGAGGAGCTCGGGGGCTTTATATAGCCGGAGAGCAAGGAAGGGAGCTAGGGAAACGCTCAAGGGTGAGCTCGGTCCAACGCTGCCATGGACGAGCCGAGGGGATGGGAGCAGGTGACGACCACGACTTCGGGGGCGAGGCTCTGACCTGCATTCAATGCTCAGAGCCGTTGCAGGACGCACGGAGTGGACAAGGCGCCAGACCGCCACGCCTACTTGGCTGGCCATGGCGACCCGGGCTTCTGACCTGCAGTCTGCGGCCGGAGGTAGGGGACGACCTGTTCAGCAAGGCCCACCGGCAGCGACACAACAGCGAGGTGGCTCGAGCCGGAACAGAGATGAGCGGGTTGAGTCGAACCAACAGGCGCGGGACCAAACTACGACGGTTGGATCAAGATCCGACAACTAGAAACACACGCGCGCGATCGGGGTCCCAACAGCTTCACACGAACGAGGGCCGCCCGATGGAGATCCAACTGTCCACAGCGCTTGCACTAACAGGATGGACCCGGTGCACTTAGGCGGTTGGGCCGAACCAAGACCGGGGTCGGGTTCGAGTCCAACCTGAGCCCAAGGAACAGTGCAAATAGATTAGGGTTTGAAATGGAAGCTGAGATTGGAAGAATTTTTAAAGATAACAAACTAACTCTAAAAATTCTGAAATTTTGACTCGAGGTTCCTTACTCCAGAATTAACCTTACATAAAATGTTTAGAGATTTTCATGCATTGTATTTTTCTCAAGAAATTCCTCAAGGTTTGTTCTAGGGTTTGACCAAAGGTCAAACTGGTTTGACTTGCCTCCAAAAATTATCAAATAATTTCTAAAAAATATGAAATTTTTCAGAGGAGTCACACAGCAGCCCTAGAACCAAGGAAAAATATTTTCAGAGGTTGAACACAAGATTCTCAACAAAGTTGAAAAAGAGGGGATTGACTTAGTCAATTGGAGATTTGAGTTTTTGAATTCCACAATTCCTTTACAAGAATTACAGAACAGTTCAAAAACTACAAGATGCAAGAAAGTTTTAATTTCTACTCATTTTCTTACATTTGAAACACACACCCATATTTGGGATGTTACAAAGATCAACTATGTGAAGGTGTGGAGGACGAAGCAGATAGAAATAGAGAGAAGGTTTGGCACATTTGAGTTGGCCTACGACAATCTCCCTCGACTACTTGAGGTGCTAAGGGGAAAAAACCCGGAACACACATCGATGTGAAGGATAAGGTTTCAAAAAAACCTGAGAGGTACATGGTAATGTAATGGGCTTTCCTTGCATTTGGTGCCTGCGTTGATACCTTCCGTCACTACCGCCCGCTCATGTGCGTGGATGGAACATTCTTGACCAGAAAGTACAAGGGGTAGATATTGACGGCAATCGGTGTGGATGCCAATAATCAAATACTTCCCATGGTTGTTGCATTTGTTGTAGTGAGAACTTGGATAGTTGGTTGTGGTTCTTCAGGCACCTCAAGGTTGGGGTCGTTGGTGAATGCCCAAGTGTTTGCATAATATATGATTGACATGTCGGGTTGATTAAGGCCATCAAAAAACTGTAAGAAAATCCATATGTGCCTTTTCCATGGTGTGACATGTGAAACCGTTGGTGCATGCAGCACCTGGGGGCCAATTTTTTCAAGCAATTCAAGTGCAAGAGGCAGTTCGGACGACGACAGCAATTCCCAGTTCCGTTGGGATAGTTGGTCCTAGCCATGGTGTATTTGTAAGTGTTTTGTCTGTGTAATTTGTATGCATTCTATGATCTTACCGTGACTTACTAACTAACCTGAACTCTTCACAGGTACTCAAGGAAGGGTGCGTAGGGCAGCCATACGAACTGGGGGAGAGCATGGCTCCTTGGATTGTGCAATGGGAGAGGGCCTTGGAGGATGTAGTCGAGGAGGTAACTCCCTAAAACCTAGTGTTGTACTAGGAGTACCTACAGTTGTACACGCCACTCACACGGGTTCGTTTGGTACGTGTTATCGATCCACCGCAGGTTGAGCTGGCTCAGGACGACCACTTATACCCTAGACAGGCTGCCATTTCTCTACACTTGGTGGTACATGCCCTATTATGTTCTTCATCATGTAAATAACATTTTGCATGTTACTAACTTTGATGTTGCATTTCGTAGAATCACCTCGGGGTGGATATTAGTAGAGATGCGCACTCCCTGTGGGACCGCATCCATTAGGGCCTGGATGTCACATGGGAGTAGGTCCAATTGGCAAGAGGTCAACGAACGTCAACTTGACCTCCTGCCGATAGCTACCCGACATTGTTGGACCGTCCTCACAGCGTCCTGCTCAGCAGACCCCCGGAGCCATGACACGTCCACTGCGACACCCAGCACCTTTCCCGCTAGACCAGGCGGGTGGCTAGTCATGGCAACAGGCATTCTCGTCGTACCAGTAACCCATAGGAGGTAATGCATTAAACATAGTGTGTATTGTTTTACATATTATCGCAGCCAACCAAACTTGCATCTCACACTGTAGGTCAATCGGCGTCTGAGTAGGCACCTCACACAGCATCGACTCATGGGTCGCTCCCAAGATGATGTCTATGTTAGGTACCTTCCACCATCGCTTTTGGTTTTTCCATGATTGAAAACTTAAAAAAGCATCGAGTCTTTAACACTTTACTACTTTTGCAAAAACAAGTACGCATCAGTTGGCGCCCCCGATACATGCATCCCAGTGGCAAGGTGACATGGTGTCATGACCCGAATCTGCAAATCCGGATCCTCTATGTATTCTGAACTAGTCCCAAGATTAGTAGCTAGTTCCCACAACGCCAACATTGATGGGATCATATCCATACAACGAAATCACTAAGAATGAGCCAAATATTATTAAAAAGTAACAACAGACCTTATGGTCAAGGTTTTACAATTATTGCCACGTAGGGCTTAATGACAGAATAAATAAACTTGTAGCGGAAGAAACCCTTGTGGTAACCATCCGACATGCCCACAAGCAATCGAGTGGAGAGCGCACCCTAGTTTGCATAGTCTTCGAACTAATCCTCATAGAACTCTGTGCTCCCTGGTTCTTCCGTGGTGACTAATCAACAATGGCGTAAAGCCGTGAGTACATAAAGTACTCAGCAAGTCATAGGGAAATGTATGTAAATAGTATTCATGCAAGGCTTGAACAAGGATAGTTGTATGGCTATTTTGCATAAAGCAGTATTGACAGTAAATACAGTAAATAGATTGAAAAACACAATTTGAAAGATTAAATACATAGGTAAACAAGTACTTTGAAGCAACTAGTGAACTACCTGTTCACTTCCAAACCAACAACCAGTGAACAACCCGTTCACTTCCAAACCAAACTACCATTTCAACATTTTATAAAAAATCTACCCCTCATGTGAAATCACCAAGCATTGTTCATAACTGGGGACATGGCTATTCGAATAGTTTTACACTCTACAGAGGTTATACAGCTTGACCCATAAGAGATAATCAACTTATACTGTCTGCTCACATACTTTCGTAGGTGTGTGACTAAGTGATTATCACAAGGCTTTTATAAAGCTCTATTTTGACCCAGTTCTGCTCGCTAAGGTTTCACCTACATCCAGCCCCCTCTAGCGCCCGAATCGTCAACCCAAACAGAACCAAATCAAAATATTGCTAATTATTTAGCCAGGTCCACCCCATCCTGGACATGTGGTTGTACGGTATGGCCTAGATCAATAGCACACAAAGTTAAGTCCTTATTGACTACTCAGGCGAGGCAACCACATTCAGATTCGTTCCCTTTATTGCACGATCATTCAATCGAGTATGAAATCATTTTTGGTTCAACCCGACCAAATGGCAACCCTTGCCATGGCATAACAAATTTTAATAACAGTGATCTCACACCACAATTCCATATTTCATTTAGTCAAAATTAATCATTTATGAACATGTGATCATGAATCTCATCGCGACTAAGCATGGCTAAGCAGAATACGATACCCATGTTGGTATTAAAATATGTCCAACTAAAATTAACCCAGCCTATGGTATCCAAGGGTACATGTCAACATGTCATTCACAATTATTCAAGGAGGCATATTGTCAAATAGGTATTTAAATATCCCAAAAACAGTTGATATAAAATTAGCAATGCATGTTGATATAAAACAATATAATTTTGCAAAATGGGTATAAAATGATCAAAGGTCCACGACTTGCCTTCATTGAAGTTTCCAAATCTCCAACAATTTGATCCTGGAAGGTTTCGGAAACGTCGAATTCTATATGTGCAAAAATGAGACAAATAAATACAACAAATCCAAATAAATAAAATAATTATCAAATCAGAACCAAAAGAAAGGTACTGAATTTAGATGAATTTAGGAACAAAAATTGATGGAATCGGAGTTCGTATGAAGGAGAAAAATGTCCGAAAGTTCGATTCTCACATGAAATGATGGAAAAAGATAAAGTTTACTGTTCTAGAATACATTTGGCTGGCTTCAGAACTGAAGCAAAGAGAATTGTGCGCATGCATAGAGGGTCCTCTTGTTAGAGAGATAACAAAAAGAAAAGAAGGATTGGAAGATGTAAATGACAAGTGGGACCAATTGTCATAGGCTCAAAGGACTACATTCATTCTCAGAACGCTAAGATTTCATTTTTTTCCAGAGCCTTTTTAAAGTTTTAAAAATAAAAGGAAACATTTGCATTTTATCGAATTAATTTAAAGCTTAGGTTGGAATTTCCAAAAATGAAAAACATTTTAATTGATTAAAATAAACTCCAATTAAATTCAAAATTATTTTAGTTAATCTATTCAGGTCCCAAGAATTTTTGTGGAATTTTCTTGAGTTATTTTATTTTTGGTTTTTTTCGGATTTTCTTTTCTTTTCCCCTTTTCTTTCTTTTTCTCTCTCCACTTTATCTTTGACCTCCCGACGTGAGCGCAGCTGTTGTTCTTCATCCAAAAACACAAACTTCCTCCCAAAAATTCATTCTTCCCACTCGAGTGCCCAAATTCAAATCTGTCTGAAGTGTTGCGAGCTCGTCATCACCACGCTTTTATCACCGGAGTCAATGCTTCCGTTACCGTAGCCCCATCAGTGCAATTTCAGTTTCAAAACCGAGCTTGTGAATGGCGCCAACATTCAATCGTGTTCCCATCGATTCAAATCATGGGAGAGGCTACAAATTGGTACACCGACACCTCTTCTACCCCTTTTCACTCCCTCAAAATCTCAGAACCTCTGGATCTCTGACAACGTCGAATTTCTCATTTTCCCGAACATCGGCCACCGTACCCGATTTGTGCATTCATCGTTCCAATGAGTTTTTCCAACTTCTAATCATGTCACATCATGTTCCCAAGCATGGTGATCAATACCCCTCAACCAATTTCATTTTTCGTGTAGTGCATTGCCCGAATTTTAACATTTCTTCTTCTAGGACAAAATCATCCCCGACGATTGATCTTCTTCACCGGTGAGTTTCTTGCCGAATTGACCCCGTCACCATGTGTTCCCAATCATTTCCTACCTATCCCACCCCTCAATTTGATTTCTCCACCTCCATGGAGAGCTCCCACCATCACCACCATCTTCGTCATCATCGACACCGTGGCGCCACCACTTCGGCCATTCCCCAGCCTCCCTGAGTAGCCTATCACCGTCCCCAACATCAGGTGCAGCCCATGCTCACCCTTATTTCCTCAGAACGCCGCTGCCCGCCGCCTTCGCCACCATGCACGTGCGCGTCGTCTCCCAAGGATGCGCTGCCGTCACTGTAGTGCCTCGTTAGCCGAGCAGCCACCACCTATGGGTAGGTCATGTCCATGGGTTCCCATTTTTGTAGTTCGCCCCCCCCCTCCGCCTACATCACCCGGAGCCACTGCTAGAATGCTCTTTTTACGTTCTGTGTAGCACTCTGAGAATGAATGTATTCCTTTGAGCCTATGACAATTGGTCCCACTTGTCATTTACATCTTCCAATTCTTCTTTCTTTTTGTTATCTCTCTAACAAGTGGACCCTCTATGCATGCACCCAATTCTCTTTACTTCCATTCTGGAGCTAGCCAAACCAAAGCAATGTATTCTAGAACAGCGAACTTTATCTTTTTCCATCATTTCATGTGAGAATCGAACTTTCGGATGTTTGTTCTCCTTTATACGAACTCCGATTCCATCATTTTTTGTTCCTAAATTCATTTAAATTCAGTACCTTTCTTTTGTTTCTAATTTGATAATTTTTTTATTTTATATGGATTTATTGTATTTATTTGTCTCGTTTTTGCGTGTATAGAATTCGGCGTTTCCGAAACCTTCCAGGATCAAACTGTCACAGCATCTGGAAACTTCAACGAAGGCAAGTCGTGGACCTTTAATCATTTTATACCCATTTTGCAAAAGTATATTGTTTTATCTTAACATGCATTGCTAATTTTATATCAACTGTTTTTGGGGATAGTTAAATACCTATTTGACAATATGCCTCCTTGAATAATTGTGAATGACATATTGACATGTATCCTTGGATACCATAGGCTGGGTTAATTTTAGTTGGATATATTTTAATACCAACATGGGTATCATATTATGCTTAGTCGCGATGGAATTCATGATCTCATGTTCATAAATGATTAATTTTGACTAAATAAAATATGGAATCGTGGTGCGAGATCACTGTTATTAAAATTTGTTGTACCATGGCAAGGGTTGCCATTTGGTCGGGTTGAACCAAAAATGATTTCATACTCGAGTGAATGATCGTGCAGTAAAGGGAACGAATCTGGATGTGGTTGCCTCGCCTGAGTAGTCACTAAGGACTTAACTTTGTGCGCCATTGATCTGGGCCATACCGTACAGCCACATGTCTAGGATGGGGTGGACCTGGCAGAATAATTAGTAACATTTTGATTTGGTTCTGTTTGGGTTGACGATTTGAGTGCAAGAGGGGGCCAGATGTAGGCGAAACCTTAGTTAGCAGAACTGGGTCAAAACAGAGTTTTGTAAAAGCCTTATGACAATCACTTAGTCACACATCTACTGAAGTGTGTGAGCGGACAGTATAAGTTGATTATCTCTTGTGAGTCAAGTTGTACAACCTCTGCAGAGTGTAAAACTATTCGAATAGCCGTGTTCCTGGTTATGGACAATGCATGGTGATTTCACACGAGGGGTAGATTTTTCATAAAATGTTGGAATAGTGGTTTGGTTGGGAAGTAAACGGGTTGTTCACTGGTTGTTGGTTGGGAAGTGAACAGGTAGTTCACTAGTTGTTTCAAAAAGTACTTATTTACTTATGTAATTAATCTTTCAATCTATTTACTGTATTTACTGTCAATACTGCTTTCTGCAAAATAGCCATACAGTTATCCTTGTTCAAGCCTTGCATGAATACTATTTGAATATATTTCCCCATGACTTGCTTAATACTTTATGCACTCACGGCTTTACGCTATTATTGATCAATCACTAAGGAAGAACTAGGGAAAACAGAGTGAGGAGGAGTACTTCGAAAACCATGCGAGCTAAGGTGCGCTCTCCACTCGATTACCTATTGGCATGTCGGATGGTTGCCACAAGGTTTTCTTCCACTACAAGTTTATTTATTCTGTGATTTTGCCCTACATGTCAATAATTGTAAAACCTTGACCATAAGGTCTGTTGTTACTTTTTAATAATATTTGGCTTATTCTTAGCGATTTCGTTATATATATATATGATTCCATCAATGTTGACACTGTGTGAACTAGCTACTGATCTTGAGACTAGTTCAGAATACACAGAGGGTCCGGATTTGTAGATTCGGGTCCCGAAAGGGATGGTATCATAGCCATATCGACTGTAGGACGCAACCATAGTTAGCATAGTCGTTTTAGTCAAAAATTTCAAAATTTATTTTATAAATCAAACCAACCAATTGATTAATAGTTGTTCTTCTCTCATCTTATTCTATTCTTTCCTCATGTTATTCTAATATTTTCTCATATCATTCTTAGGCTGTTACGTCTTGTCTTTTCTAAAACCTGATTTTCAAATCTAATTTGATCTCACCTCAGTAATCTCTGTAGGATCGAGTCTTCGGTGATCAAAGCGATGGATGGCCTAGAAGTTCCAAGATCTGTCGAGTGTTTCAAGTCGACCATCCATATAAGTTAATAGTATCGTACCGGAGTTTCCTTTCTCAGTTTTAGTATATTTTAGTCTGAGTAATAGGATCTTTTACTTAAGTTTTGATGCCTTTTAATAGTTTTCCAGCTATTTGTTCTTTGGGTTTAACCGACTTCCCTCAGTTAGTTGTTTTTGTCTTTCTCCCTTGTTCTCTCTTGTCTATTGTGATTTTCCCTCTCACCTATTGTGTTTTCTTCCTCTCATCTATTAAACCTGTGAAGAATTATTAGAGATGGTTGAAACATGCAACTCAGCAAGTTCTAATGAACCAGCGGATCCCAACACCAGTGCTAATCTCAATGCACCACCTCCACCGGCCGCAACAACAGACCAGAACTTGGGTCAGTTTATGGTAGCTCAGACGCAGCTGATGAATGCCATGATGCAAAATATGAATCAGATGATGAACCAACAGAACCAGACTACTACTGCTCTAGTCATATTGCTGAACCAGAACAACCAAGTAGTTGCCATGCCACCACCACCACCAGCTTTTCAGCAATCAAAGTTTGTAGAGTTCATGAGGACACGTCCACCTACCTTCTCCAACTCATCTGAACCTTTGGACGCAGATGACTGGCTGCGCTCCATAGCGAAAAAGCTAGCCATTGCTTGATGTGACGATCGCGAGAAGGTTATGTATGCCACACATCAGCTGGAGGGCACAGCAGTAGAATGGTGGGAAAATTACTATGTAGCCCATGAGAATCCACAAGTTATTACCTAGGCAAAGTTTTCAGTAGCTTTCTACCACTCTCATGTCCCAGATGGCATAGTAGAGATGAAGAAGAATGAGTTTCGTGATTTACAATAAGGAAGCATGTTTGTGAACGAATACATCAAACAGTTCACTCAACTTTCTCATTATGCTCTAGAGGATGTTGCCTCAGATAATGCATGTCAGAAGCGTTTCAAGTATGGACTCAACCTCAACTTAAAATTACAAGTTGTTGGCAACAACTATGAAGATTTGCAGCATATGTTGATAAGATTGTGCTCATAGAGGAGTCTTGTCATCAGTTAGAAGAATCTCGCAAGTGGAAGATGAAGCAGCATGGGTCTTATTAGAATCATCCGCAAAAAACCAGAATGAATATGCAGCATCCTATCCGCTTCAATCCTTCTGCTGCATTCAGGACCCCTGCACTGACACCTTGCCTCGTTACTTTAGAATTCCGCAACTTCGAAGACCATGCGAACTAGGGTTCGCTCTCCACTCGATTGTAAGTGGGCATATCAAATGGCTACCACAAGAGTTTCTTCTGCTTCAAGTTTATTTATTCTGCCGTTATGCCTTGCGTGGCAATAATTGTAAAACCTTGACCATAAGGTATATTGTTACTTTTTAATAATATTTGGCTTATTCTTAGCGATTTCATTGTATGGATATGATTCCATCAATGTTGACACTGTGTGAACTAGCTACTGATCCTGGGACTAATTCAGAATACACAGAGGGTCTAGATTTGCATATTCGGGTCCCGACGCATGGAGGACTACCTCGTCGACGACCCAGCCATACACCCCGACATGCTTACAGGTTCACAACTATTCGATGTGCCACCCGACACGCAGCCCAAGCAGGTTAGGGATCCGTACGCCACACCTTCTCCTTTTGCAACATTCGGAGATAGGGTCATCCGAGCACCCTAGTAGTGGAGCCCTTCAGGACCTAGACAGTGACCCAATAGGGGCCCATCCGCCCAAGCAGGGCAGTGATAGGGATAGGGACATGGTCAGGGGTGTGGACAGGGAGATGGATAGGTAGATCATTAGCACCTTGTGTGGTATGTACTTTATTTTGCACCTTAGTATCGATGTAGATGATGGAATTGTTATGCTATTGCATGCTTTAAAATTCTACATGTTATGCCATTTCTTGTGGTGCTTGGATCCTTCAGTCAGCACCACGACGATAGGGCATGCAATGTAATTCTTGGTCCTACCTCCTCCAGTCAGCACTGTGAAAGACGAGCATGCTACTCAATTCCAGCTCATTCTCCCCTAGTCAACATCGCAAAATAAAGGGCTTGCTACATGAATCTCGCTATTACTTCTAGACATCCTTCCCTACTCAATGAGAATTGACAACAGCATGCCGCATCCATTTCACACCGAGTAGGCAACACTCCGACCCGTGCTTTTTCAAACCGAAGTGACAACACTTTGCCCTATACTTTTCAAACCGAAATGACCAAACATTGGTTCCAGCTTTTCCGTGTGAATTGACATCTCATTGAGGTATCATGTACCCAAAGATTCCTTTTGGTGGACACAAGTGACTTCCATTAACCAAAATTTACTCCCTCAATGCTACACCCTAACAGCTTATAAAAATGGGGCATACTCCTCCGCTACAGGCAAGACTCCTTCGATCTAGTTTGAAAAACAGGGAGGGGGAGGGAGAAGAGAGGTACAGGAGGTCACTCCACCTGGTTTGGGCATGTCTGACTACGGGGACATGCTTCGAAAGTGAAAATGGGCTACCAAGAAGGGGCGGGTGTACCCTGATAGTTCTTGCAAGGATGCTCTGTACCATTAAAGTTTTCACGCCCATAGTGTGACTGCGGTAACCCATCATGGATCATTCAATCTACACGTCCTAGTACCGCCGCACATGCTTACTACATGTGTGGGGATTGCCACATAAGTGAATGTCATACATTGATATTTCACATTACATGTTGCATTTTAAATATCGCTGACTTTATCCATGCAGACCATCCCTCAGAACATTGCTACTTCTTCCAATGGATCGATGACCCACAAAAGTACAACAATGCATTCATTCAATAGAAATACATGTTGAACCATGTCCAGGCTACAGGTGGTGATGAAAAGGTAATGGCAAATTACTTACCTAGTGTATTAAAAGGATTTGCTCAGACATGGTTGTTCAACCAACCGGAAAGTTCTATTTACATTTGGGAAATTTATGCCAAGGCATTATAAACAATTTTTAAAAAATTTATACTAAGCAAGGAAAAGAGGATGATTTACATCATCTTCGTCAAACTTGTGGAGAAAATTTACGTCAATTTTTTAAAAGGTTTGTAGAAGTACGCACTACCATTCCTAATATTACTGATGATTCTATTATTCGAGCATTTAAATAGGTGGTACAATACAAGAGGTTCACAGAACACGTAAACTTCCACTCGCTAAGAAGTTTATCAAAATTATTTGGCATGGCTGATCATTACTCTGATGTTCATGAAGCAGTGGAGTGGACCTGTATGGTCGACAAGGGCCATACATCATGACAACTAGGTATGGAAGGTTCTGACAAGAAAGATTTCAAGAAATCAACCATATCTGATGATCACAAAGGCAAGGCCAAAAATAAGGCATGCATCAAGAGAGGTTGCTACCGTTGAGCAGCGCCCAACCTACAATAAGGGCAAGGGTCCATGGAGGAAGCAAGCTGGTCATTCCAACGACTAGTCTGGATCCAAGGGCTCTAGCGCGACCAGCGGGAATGGCCATTGGTGCCCATTACACAACATGCCTGGTCATGATTTGCGTAACTGTCGCACCTAACAGAAACGCATGGATGACTTCTACTCGAGTAAGGGGCAAAAGCCTACACAACCCGAAAGTGGTGGTACCAACAACACCAAATATGCTGACAGAGAAGAACAAAAAGCATACCAAAAGCCCAACAACCATGTCAATGTCATCTTAAGAGGGTCTGTTGTCTATCCATCAAAAATGCAGTTCAAATCCACATGGAGGGAGGTCAACAAAGGTCGACATTCAACCAAGGAAGCCAAGATATCCAAAGTGGTCGGACATGGTCTTGACATTCAATAAGAATGATTGTCCACAAGGTATGTCTACACCTCATAAACTTCCACTGGTCGTTTCTCCTATAATAAGGAGTTGGAAAGTAGGAAGAGTACTACTCAATGGTGGTAGTTCTTTGGACTTACTTTTCATACATACTTTAGATGAGATGCAAATATCTTCTTCTAAAATAAAAATAGTTACAAATTCTTTCTTTGGGATAATACCTGGTCCTTCGATAACATGTATTGGTCAAATAGTGTTACCAGAAACTTTTAGAGATTCTCACAACTTTCGAATAGAGTTAATCACTTTCAAAATTATATATTTTGAGTAAGCATATAATGACATTTTAGGTAGACCGTCACTAACTAAATTCATGGCAGCTACTCATCATGCATACCAAAGTATCAAAATTCCTAGTCCAAAAGGCATCATCTCCATGCAAAGTAAACATTCTACTACACTCAATTGCAATCGTAAATCTTTAGAGATTATTGATCAGTAGACAATACTTCGCCCTCTATTACTTCTAGACATGTTGTTGTCAATTCTCATTGAGTAGGGGAGGATGCGGCATGCCAAGTACTTTCACTTGCCCCAATCTAAACATTTTCCCACCCAATTGATTAAAGTGCAACACATGCTTCCACAAAGTGACAACACATGTCATACCAATTATCACAAAGATATTCCATAATCTCTTAGTCAGGTATAGATTTGCCATTAAAATGATATTAATGACTCGTTGCAAGGCTAAGCACACTAATCGTTGATGCTATGATAATATCAACTAGTAATTGACCAAGCTAGGGTGGCAAATGATCATGGTAATACAATTATCAAGGTGGGCATAATCAACAGGTTGTATAGCTAATCCCAAAGTAGTAAAGAATTTGATAATTGAATTAACATGCAATACTTTGAATCAAAGTAATTTTGGAAAGCTGGGTGCAATATGATCAAAGAACAACTTGCCTTGCTATAATAATGCTACTGTTCTTTTATCTTTGACTTCCTTGACCTTCAGCTCCTTCCAACGATTCTAGAACGACAACGTCTAACGAGAGAGAAAACACAAAAAAAAAAATCAAAAAAGACGAATAAAATAAAATCCAAATTGAAATCCAAAGGTACTGGAAGGTAGGGCTTGATTTTATTTGAACTTAGAAACTTGATTAGGATCGATCAGAGTTCGTATAAGTAAGAACGATCTCTTGAAAGTTTGATCGAGAAGGAAAAATAAGAAAAAGAAAAGGGAGAGAGAAACTAACAGGTGGGGCCGAGGAATATTCCTAGAATCTTTATTTCAGGAATTTTGAAAATAGGTGAGAGAATGACAAGTGGACCCACTGGAAAATAAGGATTTTCAGGAATTAATTTAATTTTAGAAAAGGAGGAGTGGCTGACATGTGGGCCATTGGTCTATGGACCAGGCCCACAGAGAGGTGCTAGTCCACGGTGGACTAAGCTCATGGAGAAAGGTTGACCAGGGTTGGCCTGACATGTTGGGCCGCATGTAAATGAGAGAGAATCGGATCTAGAGTTTGGATTAGGTGGATGCCACATGGACAATGACGAGGCGAATGGAGCCGAGGAGGCAGGGAGGTGGCAATGACGTGGCAGATGACAAGGTGATGACGTCGTACTAATGTGTGGGGCCCTCATGTATCAGGGAATAGATTGAAACCCAGTTGGGCTTGACCATGTGGGTGCTAATGTGGCCGCAAGGTGGCACGGGGCGGCGACATGGTGGCCGGTGACATCCTCGGCTTCGGTGGTGCTCGGGCCCGATGGATGTGGAGTCCAACGGTTGACAGAGTTGGCCGATAGCGAGAGGAAAGTAGTGGCGCGGCTTTCGTTCACGACGGTGAGGCTCCGATGATGAGAATGGGGACATGGCGTAGAACGCGGCTCTAGGAAGAAGGTGGTTCGGTCAATGAATGGCGAAGCTCATTGGTGGTAGCGTAATTTCATGGCAAAGGAGCGAGGGCCAACGACGAGGAAGATGCTTGGATCTCTAGCACGACGGAAGTAACTAGAAATTGAGATATGGGATGGGTAGATCGGGAGATGGAACACAATGTGATGTGGAAGTATTGACAAAGCACTCACCGATGTGACAGGGGAACGTAGCAGCAAGATTTCAAGTGTCGCAAGTGCGGCCAAAGGTGAAGAAGGTGAAGATGGCTGCAACAAACGATGGCTTGGGAGCTCCAATGATTGGTCGCAATGTGAAGAGGGAGTCGAGGCGATGCTAGTGGTGAAAGGGCTCAACTCGAGGGGCTTCGACGGCAAAGATCGGTGTGGCATGGGCGGCGCCTATGATGGAGAAGAAAGGCTCGGGTCGGCGGTGACAGAGGCATTCTGGGTGGCAGCCTCTAGGGAACGGAGGATGCAGGTTGCAAGGCACGCAAAATGAGGTTAGTTAGGGCTATTTATGGCCTTGGACGACATGCACAGTACAGACACCAGGGCAGCAGCAGCGGATGGCAGGTGGGCCTAGACGGAGGAGGCGGCGCTAGGGTTTCGTGGTGCTGGGTCAGGTGGCGTCATGGCGGTTGGTCCGGGCCCACGCAACGGGGAGTTGGGCCGGGGTGAGGTAAGGAAGTGGGGAAGGAGGTGGGTGGAGCAGGGCTACGCTCGGTGAGGAAATGGGGTGTGGCCCAAGAGGAGAGACAGAAAAGGGATGGGTTGATCCAATTCAACCCACGAAGGAAAAAAAAAGGAAATGAAAATGTTTTCGAAATTTATGAAAAGGCTAGAAATTCAAAATAGCTCAAATAAATACCAAATAATCTTGAAAAAATCCAAGAAAAGTTAGGAATATTCCTTGGAACACAAAATATTTAATTGAAGTTTACATTAATCAAATTAAATTGTTATAATTTTGAAAATTTGTAATTAAGCTTTATTAATTCAAGGAAAATTGGTGAAATTTTTTGGGGATCTAATCTACACAAAAGATTTTTGAAAACTCAAAATTTGGGATGTAACTAAAATCAAATGAAGAAAGAGTTAAGTTAGATAACTTACTCAAAACATAGACTAATATCAGTCTCAAAAGAAAACAAGACGCCGATGGCAACCAAAGTGCCGTTGCCACTACTCATTTTATCTCTAGTGATATTTACACTAGGACTGCTAATCCTAGATTTTCTCACCAAGATAAGAGGAATTTCTTTCTCTTACTCGATGTCATCACCCTCACCCTGAACACATGGGAATAAAGGAAAGTGTCAATGAAGTGGCTTTGAAAGCTTAATGTTTTGTTTTTTCTTGCACATCTGGGTTGCTGTATTAACCTTGGTGCCTTCGCTAGCTTTTCCTGTGCTTGAGTTTGATCATGGATGCACTTCGACCAAATAGTAGGAAGGATGATGGTGAGGGCTACGACAACTTGAGTACTTGACGATGCATCATTGGTCGATGCACCCCTGGACTGCGTGACTGCTACTAGAGCACCCACAGAGAGTGTTGTAGCATCTCTTGTCCTTGTCATTGGTCTCTTGACCACGACCTATGAAGACCCAGCTGCAATGGTCTTGGTCTTTTTGGCCGGTGGAGGTTGGCTGCTGGATCCAGCATGATCAGCACCCCTCTTTCTACCATGCATCTAAAGAAAAAAAGAAGTTTACCACTACAGTCTTAAGCAAAAAAAAATCAAGACTAAGGTTAAAATTATACATATATAATTGCATTCATTCATTTATGAACTCTGCGGGGGCTCCAATTAAGCTGGAAGGAATAGGCTCTGAGCCATGTCTCACATTCTTCAACATAGTTGAAGTCCTTTCTTTTGACCACATCCTCTAGCAATTCTAAAGCAAAAAAGACAAATAAACTTAGTAATGTTTATGCTACTAAGTTAAATATTGCTTTAAGGAATTTGGAGAGTAGTGAACCCTTTTCTTTAGGGGACTGACCCTGTGCAGGAGGAAGTCGTGGATGATCTTCTGACCAATTAGTCCGACAGTCACTAGAGAAATGACTGCATCGACCGGTAATTTCTCTTCGGCTATCGGCTTCAAGGAAGCCTTCTCATTCTTCATGTCCTGAGCAGAGGAGGTCAGAGGAGGACTTCTAGTGTACTTGAGATGGCTACCTCCAGCAATTTTGGAGTAGAACCACTCTTTCTTGTAGTTACGTCATCCATCTTTGATTGGAACGAGAAGATAATTTTTAGCCATTTGGCCGTGGAGCTTGAAATACATGCTACCACAATTCCCTTGGCCTCTATTTTTATGGGTAAACTGATAGAAATGGCAAAATAGACCAATATAGGGGGATGCCAAGGAAAGCTTCGCAAAGATACGAAAAGACACTAAAGATCAAAATAGAATTTGGTCCAAGGTGAAAGAATTCTATCCTAAAGTAGTCTAAAATGTTTGCTAAGAACTCACTCTCAGACAAACAAAAACAAAATTTCACGAAAGAAGCAAAGAGCATAATCCGACCTTCTTGTAGAATTGCAGACGTTTCACTACCGTAAGGACTTCATTTGATCAAAGTCCTAGGTGGGAGATCCCCTTGGTTCTCCAGCTCTTGAATCTTACCTTCGGAGTAGGATGATGCACTCAAAACCCCCATGATCAAGATCAAACTAAGGTCTATACGAAAGAGTTAGAGACAAAGAGTTCAAAGGCGGGAGTCTTGAAGATGGAGACTGCGATGAGAACAAGGTAAAGGTGAAGGTAAAAAGAAAGAAATATTTTTATTCCCTTTTTACCACAAACCTTTCAACCACTTATCACAACCTTCGGATACATTTTCCAAGAAAACAAAAATCATTTCCTCTCTCCCACATTCTCAATAAATGCCAGGAATGCTTATGCTTGACAAAATCTTCTTGATGCATGTTTCAAGGCAAGAAAGCCTTAAGTAATTTTTTTTTTCTTAAGCCTCGGGGGCTAGCTAACGAATATTCTTGACCAGGTCAATATTTTCTGTTAAAGTCAAAGTCTTTGTAAAAGTTGACCCATATATTAAGGGCCCATTTTATAACAGTTATGAAGATAAGACGTATTAAAAGGAAGCCTAATTCCTTTCGTTATGGCCGAACTAGTTGCAAACCAATTTGAGTCATGAAATAAGTAGTCATGGATAATACACGACCAACCATGAGGATTGGGCCATCCCTGACCAGCAAATTGGTCAGGAGACATGGTAGTTTCCCACATGACTAAAGTGAGAGCGATTATTGCGCATCTGGTAACTTACAACAATTGGCTAAAAGAAGTGAAGGTTCAAGACTCAACGAAAGAACGTGCATGAAGACATAAGGCCCCCTTAGCGGCATTAATTGTCACCCCTTTAATAGCTATAAAGGGGTAGTCCACGTATTACGTAACATAGCTCTTAATGCATTCATTACGCTCTCAACATTCTCATTCTCATTTTATTCTTATACAAACACTCATTGTGTCCACGACAATTGATGAGGATTACCCAGCTTCATGACATACATACCGACGCATCAAGAGTCTAAACACTATCACAAGGTTAAAACTAAACTTAATGTTCATAATTATAGTTTGCTTAAAAAAATGCGACTACGGCTTTGCTTGTGTGAATGTAGGTATGCTAGACGCCATAGAAATAGTACGGGCCAGAGGGAGGAGAGAGAGGCAGACCCAAGAGAGAAGAAAAGGGAGCCCATGCGACAGCGAAGCCAATGAGAGGGGAGATCAATGCGGCCAAGCCAAGAAGGGAGGGAGGCCCATACGGCCACCTAAGTCCACCTCCACCTCTCCCGCATCCAAGGGAAGCCCGAGACAAGCTCATGCAGCTGGAATTAACGGAAACCAAGTACAACTACTCAATTTAGGCCAAAGAGCTTAAAAGGCTGAATTGAGCAATCTAGCCCAATTGAGGAGTTCCCACGGAATTAAATGATGGGCTTGCATATCATGTGACTTTAGAGGTTCTAAATGTGCCATGTATCTATTTTAGAACTATTTTCCATGTTTTAAAATAATTTAGTTTCAGATTGGGCTTAAAAGCCAATTTGGCTACTTAGGTCAAATAGAGTTAGTTTCGGCTTAGCCCATGTGTGGGTGGGGGGAGTGTTCCGCACATCCATAATACCCTAGGGAGGGGGGTGCACTGTAGCACCACAAAATTTCATGAAATTTTAGATTGCTTTGAAGCATTGTTCTAGGGTTTGTCCTAACTGATTGTTGCCCCCTTGGAATTGTACTTTTCCCTGTTGATTTTCTTGCTTGTTCTTGATTGAATTGCAGGGACATCATCTCCACTTTGCTCATGGTCAAGTGGAGCTATCATAGCATGTGATTCAGTGAGTACATGTGTTCTAGTCATTGCATTGGCATCGATTGGCCTCGTCGATTCGTTGGGTTTCATGATGTATCCCATATTCTAAGTCGTGAAGATCAGACAACCCATAACATCTTGGTATCAGAGCCCTGTTGACACCTTAGGATCTTTTTCTTTGTTAGTAGATTGGTTTTTAGCACTACTCGGTACTGTTTCATACTGTTCATTCGAAAATTCCACAAAAAAAAGTAAATAGCATTTACTATTTTGGATTGTTCATTAATTCCAAAAATTCCCACAAAAATAGTAGATTGATTTTACTTTTTGTGTTATCCTATACACCGAAAATCCATCCAAAATTTTTTTTTCGCAACCCTAGTTACAATCGGAATTTCTAGTGAGTTTGCTAGGTTTTGATCCGTTGGAATTTAAGTTTTTTGGTTCCTGTTCATTTTAATCTGTGTGTAGTTTATTTTTCTTTGTTTCCAATCTATTCTAGGAATTTCGATTGGTTTGATTCAGTTTGGCCAAACAAAATTGGAGCGAGGAGTTTGTGTTGGATTACTATTCACACGGTAGGTACTGTTCACACAAGTTGCACATCTCCATCTGAATTGCCTTTAGTTGAATTCAATTTCTAGCTTTCCAAAATTCTTCGAGTTAGATTCTATCTCTAGAGTTTGAATTAAGGTTTTTTTTTTACTATTCACATGGGTATTGATCATGCGTGTGGGTACTGTTCAACAAGACACATAATACTCACTTGTTGTTCTTTGTGCATTAACCGAATGTACTCTTTACTTATATCCTTGTTTTGCACAATATTACTTGCTGAAAATCACTTACATCCATGGCTAGCTATTTCAATCTTTTGCGAATACTTTGATCCTACATAAGACTAGTTTTTTGAGTTTGCTTTGGAGCTGCACATTAATTTGCAATTACTTGTTGAAAACCAAGCGTTGGTACTATGAGAAAGCTCCTTGATTTGAGTTCTTAAGGGCCTGTTTGGAACGTCTGGGCTTTTCTGACAAGTAGCTTTCGGCTCTGCTGCAGGGCTGAACAACTGGGCTTTCCTGGTTTGGTGTTTGGCTGTCTGGCTTTTAGGTATGCTGGCCGTAGTTTCCGAGATGGGAAATGTCTAAAATGCCTCTAAGGACATTAACGGCTTGTTTGATGTCGTTTAACGCAATTAACAACATTTAACGAGAACTAACGATAGTTGACGATTATTTAATGATAATTAACGACGACTGCCGCAATTGACGATATTTAATGACAATTAATGACGACTACCGCAATTGGTTGCATTTGACGATGACTATTGCAATATACCGCTATTTAGCACAATTAGCACCATAAACCACAATTAACTTGTACAACTACCGCAATTAACAATAACTACTACGACTAACAACAATTAACGCAATTAACGATAATTATTACAATATAGAATTATTACATAAACAATTACAATAAATAATCATTACAGTAAACAATTATTACAATTAATAATTATTACATAAGTATTTAATTTACAACATAAAAAGAAAATAAAAAAACAAAGAAATAAAGAAAGCAAAAAAATAAAAACATTTACAGTGAATAGTGAACACAATTAAATTTATAACCAAAAAAAAGAAAAAAAGGGGAAAAAAGAGCCAACGGCGATAATAGGGTTTAGACCTGTATTGTTGGGGAGGAGGAGGCCAAGGAAGGAGGGTCAGGGGAGGAGGGAGGAGCACTGGGAGGAGGAGGCTGGGGGAGGAGGCCGGGAGAGGAGGGCCTTGAGAGAGGGAGGGGCGTGGGGAGGAGGCAGGGAGGCCACTAGGGTAGGAGGTCGGCCGAGGGGAGGGCAGGCATGATGGGAGGGAGGGCCGTGGGTGGAGGAGGGGCAAAAGCCGGTAATAATCTCTGAAGTTGAGGGGAAAATTCGAAAGGGGATGGTGGGAAGCCACGGGAAGCTGCCCTGTGGCGGCTTTCGGCTTTCTGCTTTTGGCTTTTTCACGTTCAGATGGCTTCTAGCTTCCGAGAAAACCGCTATGAAAAGCCGGCCGTTTGGTTCGGCTTTCGGCTTTTTCGGGTGAAAGCTGGAAGCCGAAGCTGAAACAAATAGGCCCTAAGTGTTCAGCTACTAGCAAAACAAAAGGAAGAAGAAAGAAAAGAGAAAGAAAGAAAGGAAAAGAGAAAGAAAGAAAGAGAATAAAAACAAAGTGGTGGCCGAAACACATACTTTGGTTGAGCACATTACTTTGGTGGCAACAACTATTTGGGAAACGACTCATTACATCTTAGATAGATTTAAAGATGGTGATGAGAAGAGGATTTGTGTCATCCTCTTATGAACAAGAACTACTTCGCCATTTAGAGAGCATTACACAAGGATGCAAAGCTATCCAAGAATACTATGTTGAGATGAATCGGGCAATGCGTCGTGCTGGTATCACTAGTGCATTTAAACAGAAGGCATACTTCAAAGGAGGTTTGAATTCTAAGATCGCTGCAGCACTTATCATAAATACTTTAGTAATATGCAAACAAAAAACTTGTGATTTATGCTCTTGATGAAGAGGAGAGGATGTGTAATTCCACCATATGTGAGGTTGAGAGCGTCCCAATTGATAGTGTGAGAGGTATGCAAACAAAAAAGCGAGAGATATAGATAGGGAGAATGAGGATATTATTGAGACTAACCTATTATTCTCTACTTCTAGTGTTGTTTCTCACGTTGTGTTGGTTGACAATGAATTGGAAGAGTTGAATGCTAAATAACCCGCGCCATTGGACAAGAAGAATGAGGAGATAACTGTAATACCCCAAGTTTAATTAAGTAAGAAGAAAAGAATTCAGGGAGGAGAATCAATTAGAAAAGTGATTTAACAGAAGATTCAGGGGAATTCTTGCGTAATTTAGAAAATCTGGGCTGTGGGCCAAAAGCCCACAACACCTTGGCCCATTAGGGCAACCATCCAAGTGGAGGGAGAGGCCATGCTACTGTAGCACGCACTGTAGCGCCGCCACTGTAGCAGCCCCTCCCCTCCCCATTGCGCCTCCACCTCCTTTCCCCTCCCTTGCGCCTCCACCTCCCCTCCCCTTCGTGGCCAGCCAAGAAAGGAGAAGGAGGAAGGAGGAGGAAGATGAAGGTTCGCAGCCTACGTCGTGGTCTACAGCAATTCGTCGAGGGTAACGTTCGTTCCCCGTTGTTTAGATGGTTAATTAATTGTTTTAGCAATACCGGTTGTGTAGATCCTTTTCTGTCCAGTATATTGAACGTCAGTTTTGATGGCTTTAGAGGCAGATTCCGTGGATCCCATCTCTTAGAGATAGTTGGGTATTGTCCTTAGCTTTCCAGGGCCGCCAAGAACGCCCAAATCCGATTAACGGTCAGCGAGTTATGAATTCTTTAGTGGCGCTGTCCTGTTAATCTGTCAGTTTTCTGATAGTTTGTAGAAAACTGGAATAAGCTATTAGTTAAAGAAGAAATCAGAGGATCTTTATATAACAAAAAATGTAGGTAATTTCCATACCTTTCCAGAAAGCTAAAGAACGCATTATTTGGATGCTCGTAGTAAACGTTATGGTGGTTTTAGTGTACTGTCCAGAGAACCCGACGTGAAAATTGATGTCTTTTAAATTGGCTTGGTAGGGGTATTGTATGACCGATTCAGAAGGGCCACTCAGCTAGGTTTAGTTGGGAAATTTAATTATATTTCCAAAAAGTCCTAGAACACCTTATTTGGACCCCTGTAGTGAAAGTTATGAATTTTTGAAGTGGACTGTCCAATAGGAGGGACATATCGATCATTAGATGTGGGGCGTTTGGAAGGCGCTTGAGAGTCGACTTTCTCGTTTGAGCTATTAAATATGTCTTGGGTCCAGCATGGTTATCTTAGCTTGATTCATAATTATGTTCAGGTGAGGATTGGTCCCAGGGCAGCGCCTCTTCGCGTCTACCGTTTCCGCACGGTTGAGGCAAGTATCTGTTTGTAGCATAATGATGATTGATTGTTATGATTGTTTGCGTTTGAATCGTACTAGTCATACAAGGATGATAGTGTGATGAACATGAATAGAACATGGTGAATGCATGTTTATGGTTAAAGCTTTCCTATCTATGTTGATTATGCCTTACATGTTATTTGGGATCAGTGGTTGTGGTATGTACTTGTTGATTCTTATGTATGAAAGATAGAATCATAGTACATACGCATATTGAAATATATCGAGACTTGGTCACGTGGTGACCAAGTATATACTGTTGAGGTCCCGTCATGTAAATGGCGGGCTTGTAGGTCCCCACATTCGTGGAATGTGGGCATTGAGTAGAGGTCCCCATCATGAAGATGATGGGCAATGAATCCCTATACTCATGGAGTATAGGCTCTTGGTCCCCTGTGCGGAGGGCACGAGCAAGGGAATATCATCGACGGTTGTATACCTCGCATTACACGTAAAATGCGAAAAGAGATAAAGGTTAAAAGGTGCATTGCATGTTCGCATTACATAAGCATAAGAGTTATCTTTATTGTAATGCTTCTTTTGGAATGTTGATGCTATCTTGTGAATTTAGCATTTTCTTTATTGATACTTCTTTGAGTCTTTGGGCTCACTCTTGCTTTGTTGTGTTTTTAGGTACCACAGCAAGAACGGCATGCATGGGAGGGAGTAGTTTTGTTGAGATGCACTCACTACCATTCATCATAAAGAAAGAACATCATTTAGTTTATATTCTTTAAATAAGCAAACCGATTGAGATTCACTTATAGTTTAGTTGAATGCTTTGGCTTAATTGTAATAATGAGATTAGCGAATTGGGATTATGCTTATTATCGCTTTATCGGAATAGACTATCTTGCATGTTGAATGAATTTGGATATTAGATTTTTGTTAATGTTATCTATAAGCTACGAAAACTTCGGTATATTTATGTATACAAAGGAGGTTCTGCTGAAAAATTTGGTAAATGGTCTTAGTAGTATTGTTTAATTTTATTTTAGTAGCATTCCGGGCTCAATGTTGATTTGGGTGTTACTGATTAGTATCGAGCGGTTTGTAGGTCCGTAGCCTTTGAAATATTAAACTTGACACACTAAGCACAGTAGGTGGGATTGGGTTATTGCATTGCATTTACGCTTCTGTTGTGTTGTATTGATAATTCCTATTATGAGATGATTTGATATATATTTATATTATAAAACTATGGTAATTAAGTGTGGGGATAACCCATGTTGAGAGGTTGAGGTCGTGGTTGTGGCCCTGGGCTGTACCAGGTCACACCACCTTTCGTGGTATGAGAATAGGGAAGTGGTTACCTCGGATATCCTAGTATATGTATTTATAGTGAGTATCTTTAGAAGAGTTGTTCTCTTCTTTGAATTTGAATTTGGTCAACTCTTATCCAGTCATGGCTGATAAACTTCTCTTGGAATTGGTAGTCCATACCAGTTGATGGGATTCTTTGAGAAATATTGTTGTGTTTCCATTGGTTTAAGTTGACCCGTAAATCAATCATTGTTTTCCAAACCGATGAGATATTCTTGCAGCTGGTGAACTTGGTTGATTGTTAAGATTGACCTTTATATTGGAGTTTTATCTTTCTCTTTGGAAAACACGACCCATTTATTGCGCTTGATGTTTTTGGATAATGGAAGTGGTCTTTTGCAAGTTCTTTAGTATGTGGAAGCCTTAACTTAATGTATCTCTTTTGGGTACTTTTAGTGCTGAAGTTGAATGGTTCTCTTTTATGAAAGAAGACGTTAAACCCTTTAGCGATGTTTGTTGTGTTAAGTGGGAGGTTTTAAGCATAGAAGATAAGTTGAAAATGTATGAGTTATCTGTTGGGTGCGTAGTGTGGTTGTAAATGATCTTAACCAAGAACCTTGGAAGGAAAGTTGATTAATTTGAAATTGTCTGTAGTAGTTCTTGATGAGCCGTGATTATGAGTGTGACTATACTTAATTGGAATCAATAGAGTTAATAATAAGTCTAGAACATTGATGAAATGGTTGATTAGTAGAATTGATTAGTTTGTTAAACTTGTTGAATTATTTGGCTATTTGATGATCTTATTTATGCTCGTGGTAGTGCAAATGGTGAAAGGACCATCAATTAGTTCTTGATTGGATATTCATCAATAGTTTATGATAACCTCTAGATTAGAATTAGAGTGTACTAAATTAGTGTGGCGTTCCTTATAGGTGAGAGGTTGAAATTCAAAAGTGATTTACTCATGTGTGTTTCATGAGGATGGCCAATGAGAATGACTGTGTTTGCATGATGATGAAATTGTCGATAATAGTATACCTTTGATGAGAGGGTTTGAAATAACCTCTTAAATTGTGTAGTAGGTTCCTCTAAAATAAAGTAGTGGTTGTAATGAGATTGTAGGAATTTGGTATACTCCCAATTGAGGATGAGATGATAAAGTGGTGGATAATACTTTGCTAAGCCATTGGGGGCTTTATAAAGGAAGAGTTGACGATAAATAATCTGGTTAAGAGAGAATTATTCTCGATATTAGTAAGATTGACGATAAGAGAATGTGACGCGTTGGAGTGGTAATGATTCTTCTAGAGAGGAAGTAAGTTGATTGATTTTCGTAATATCTGGGTTAAATGAAATATTTGGAGTTTTACATCGTGCTCTTCGTGAGTTCATGATTTATGTAGTAGATGAGATTAGTTGAGTATTGTGACGTATGGGAAGGTTCCATTTGGTTCCTAAGTGATTAATTTGATTTGGTTTTAAAGGCATTTCCTTGTTTGGGATGGCAAGTAATATTGTAATCTAAGAAAATTGCTTTCTTTGTCAACGGAAAATGAGTGCCCTAAGTATTTGAGGTTGGAGTTAAGAACTGTAATCTGCAACTTTTCTGTTGTTACAGTTTAAGAATTTCTTGGGTTTCCGTAGCAATGTTTTATTTTGATTTTTTTTTTTTGGGGTTTGGAAGTTCCTTCCTGTGGGACATGTGCCCTCATCTGCGGACTCGTATTTTGTTTTTCCGAGATCATTAATATTTGTTGTTTCTCTTGGTCTCATACTCACTACGAGGAGCAACGTTTTCTTGTGCGTTGAAACTTGTATTTGTTTGTTTCTTCCTTTTGAGGAAGGAATTAACCAACTTGTGTTGCCAAAGTCTTATAAAGTGTAGAACGGCGACTAGTTGGTGGTGGACAAGTATATGATAGTGGTGAAACCTTAGGAACCAAGCTATTTGAAGAGCAGTAGATAGTGATTTGGTTTTGACCTATAACACATGGAGAGAGTTCTATTTAAATGGAATGTTTGTCGATGAAAATACAATTAATTAGTGTTACCACTAGTGGGACATATGGTGAACTATGATCCGATACCCTTTGTCCAAGTTGGGATGTTGGGATTATCGAAAGTATGGACCCCTGATAATTTTATTAGAGAATCGCAATTGGATACTTAGTAATATCGTGTAGAAGAGTTATGTTGGTGAAGTTTAATGAGAGTAGCGGTGTGGAGAAACTTAAGTGTTGTGCTAATTAATGGGATAACAGGAATTGTGGAGTTATGGTCAAGTATGATTCGGCCTCAGCGAGTAATCCTATGGAAGTTAGATTATCTCTAAGGATAACTCGATCGAGAATTTATTTATTTATTGGCGTTAGTGATTGAGTATGTTTGAATCTTGGTCAATCAGTTAGAGTATTGCGAATGGGTATATTGTAGTTGTGTAACTGACTTGGATTGGTGTGGATTAGAGGATGCCTAAGATTGGTGAAATAAATCGCCTTAGGGTGGTTACTTGATTAGTGAGGAATGTTGTCATTAACAACCGAGGTTATTCTTGGTGTGTGAAATTTTAGTCATCGGATCGAGGGTTCTTGATCAAGCATACCGAAAATTGATGTAGAAGTCTTAAAGGTTAAACTTGGGCTTGGCATTTTATACTAGCATCTTGGTTTCTCATGATTAGTTTCAAGAGCTATGGTGATCTTTGATAGGATCTTTTGGATGCAATAAATGAGAGTGTATGCGGAGAATTTTAAGTTGATTATCCTTGAGAATGAGGTGATGTGGTTGTGGGTGAAAGATTTTTATTGAGGTATTGGGAATCATCGATAAAAGAATTCTGTGGTAGCGGAGTAGATTAGAGTATTCTTTTGTGGATTAGTAAAGTCCCTCAAAAGAAAAAAAAGTATGGATGTACTTTCGGTTGGAGGACCATTTTGGGGTTGTCGGTTAAGAGAAATGAGTAAGTATGATGATTTAGAAACCCATGATTTGGGAAAGGGTTTATTTCTTAAAAGAACCTATGAGGAAAGAATGTTTTCTCGAGTAGAGAGGTGCTCTCTTGATTCTTGTTTAAGCTAAGTTTTATAGCAGAGATCTTGTGCAATTTGTGTTGACTTTATGTTGGAAAGGCGGTCCTTTCCGGTTCAGGGAAATGAATGAAGTGTTGGATTTTGCCATTCGAGTGATTCCTCTTTTGGTTTATGGGGAATTTATTTACCTTTGCCTAGTTGGAATGTGAAAAGGTTTTCATGAGGAATCTCGATTTTGGATTTGAGTGTCTTGGAGGAAAGTTGGAATTGCCTTTGTGAATCCTTTGTTTGATTGAATCGATTATTAAAGTTTGATTAAAATAAGTCATATTGCGCGTCCCTGCTTAACGGAGGTTCTCCTTATTATGATGAAGAGATCGACTAAGAGATGGAACAAGAGTTCCATATATTTTTGTGCAAGTTTTGTGGCTTGGTCCCAAAAAGAATGATAGCCAAAAGTATATTTTGTTTGTTCTGAAAGTTGTGAGGATTTTGGAAGATAGCAATTCGCTAGAACCGTCTCGAGTCCTCGAGCGAGGTACATAACGTTTTGTATGACCCAGTGTTGAGAGAATGCTCCAGGTATTTGTAGTGTGAGGTTTCATAAGAGCCGTTGACGGCGTGTAATACCGCATCTTGAGTCTGTCTGTTAAGTGGTTACGTTAGGTCGATACGAGTGATGAGGTGTAATTCATCAGTTGCATCAAGGTGCGGTGGTCCCATAAGTCCGAGAGGAAAACGACTTAGGAATTGTAGTCTCGCATGTGCGAGCAATATCCGGAATTGTTCACAGCAGGTGTGTGGTATTATTGGTAAATCCTAGTTGTGATTGTTCCTTGGCGTAGAGCGTGAGTAGAATTCGGGGTCGAATTCTATTTAAGGGGGGTAGAATGTAATACCCCAAGTTTAATTAAGTAAGAAGAAAAGAATTAGGGAGGAGAATCAATTAGAAAAGTGATTTAACGAGAAGATTAGGGAATTCTTGCGTAATTTAGAAAATCGGGCTGTGGGCCAAAGCCCACAACACCTTGGCCCATTAGGGCAACCATCCAAGTGGAGGGGAGGCCATGCTACTGTAGCACGCACTGTAGCGCCGCCACTGTAGCAGCCCCTCCCCTCCCCATTGCGCCTCCACCTCCTTTCCCCTCCCTTGCGCCTCCACCTCCCCTCCCCTTCGTGGCCAGCCAAGAAAGGAGAAGGAGGAAGGGAGGGAGGGAAGATGAAGGTTCGCAGCCTACGTCGTGGTCTACAGCAATTCGTCGAGGGTAACGTTCGTTCCCTGTTGTTTAGATGGTTAATTAATTGTTTTAGCAATACCGGTTGTGTAGATCCTTTTCTGTCCAGTATATTGAACGTCAGTTTTGATGGCTTTAGAGGCAGATTCCGTGGATCCCATCTCTTAGAGATAGTTGGGTATTGTCCTTAGCTTTCCAGGGCCGCCAAGAACGCCCAAATCCGATTAACGGTCAGCGAGTTATGAATTCTTTAGTGGCGCTGTCCTGTTAATCTGTCAGTTTTCTGACAGTTTGTAGAAAACTGGAATAAGCTATTAGTTAAAGAAGAAATCAGAGGATCTTTATATAACAAAAATGTAGGTAATTTCCATACCTTTCCAGAAAGCTAAAGAACGCATTATTTGGATGCTCGTAGTAAAAGTTATAGTGGTTTTAGTGTACTGTCCAGAGAACCCGACGTGAAAATTGATGTCTTTTAAATTGGCTTGGTAGGGGTATTGTATGACCGATTCAGAAGGGCCACTCAGCTAGGTTTAGTTGGGAAATTTAATTATATTTCCAAAAGTCCTAGAACACCTTATTTGGACCCCTGTAGTGAAAGTTATGAATTTTTGAAGTGGACTGTCCAATAGGAGGGACATATCGATCATTAGATGTGGGACGTTTGGAAGGCGCTTGAGAGTCGACTTTCTCGTTTGAGCTATTAAATATGTCTTGGGTCCAGCATGGTTATCTTAGCTTGATTCATAATTATGTTCAGGTGAGGATTGGTCCAGGGCAGCGCCCTCTTGGCGTCTACCGTTTCCGCGGTTGAGGCAAGTATCTGTTTGTAGCATAATGATGATTGATTGTTATGATTGTTTGCGTTTGAATCGTACTAGTCATACAAGGATGATAGTGTGATGAACATGAATAGAACATGGTGAATGCATGTTTATGGTTAAAGCTTTCCTATCTATGTTGATTATGCCTTACATGTTATTTGGGATCAGAGTTGTGGTATGTACTTGTTGATTCTTATGTATGAAAGATAGAATCATAGTACATACGCATATTGAAAGATATTCGAGACTTGGTCACGTGGTGACCAAGTATATACCGTTGAGGTCCCCGTCATGTAAATGACGGGCTTGTGGTCCCCACATTCGTGGAATGTGGGCATTGAGTAGAGGTCCCCATCATGAAGATGATAGGCAATGGTCCCTATACTCATGGAGTATAGGCTCTTGGTCCCTCGTGCGAGAGGGCACGAGCAAGGGTATACATCGACGGTTGTATACCTCGCATTACCGTAAAATCTGAAAAGAGATAAAGGTTAAAAGGTGCATTGCATGTTCGCATTACATAAGCATGAGAGTTATCTTTATTGTAATGCTTCTTTTGGAATGTTGATGCTATCTTGTGAATTTAGCATTTTCTTTATTGATACTTCTTTGAGTCTTTGGGCTCACTCTTGCTTTGTTGTGTTTTTAGGTACCACAGCAAGAACGGCATGCATGGGAGGGAGTAGTTTTGTTGAGATGCACTCACTACCATTCATCATAAAGAAAGAACATCATTTAGTTTATATTCTTTAAATAAGCAAACCGATTGAGATTCACTTATAGTTTAGTTGAATGCTTTGGCTTAATTGTAATAATGAGATTAGCGAATTGGGATTATGCTTATTATCGCTTTATCGGAATAGACTATCTTGCATGTTGAATGAATTTGGATATTAGATTTTTGTTAATGTTATCTATAACTGCTGAAAACTCGGTATATTTATGTATACAAAGGAGGTTCTGCTGAAAAATTTGGTAAATGGTCTTAGTAGTATTGTTTAATTTTATTTTAGTAGCATTCCAGGCTCAATGTTGAGCTGGGGTGTTACAATAACCATGGATGGAGATGGGATGCTTACTGCCCCGTGGATAGATCATGAAGATACAATTCCTACAGCAACTACATCAATCGAGGAGGAAGTTAAAGGTAACAATAATGATGTTGAATTGGTAGTTTGTGAAGAAATTGTGAGTAATAGTGAGAATTCTTATGCTCAATTGGAAATTCTACATTTTGAATTTGATATGCTTAGTTTACATAATGTAGAGTTGATTACTCATGATGAAGTTCTTACTAGACTATCCCCTGGTGATTCTTTATGCTATATCATGTTCGATGAACCCATAGAGCTATCTAGTGTGATTGAGAGAGTTTCTAAAATTACATGTTTAAAATCACTAGCGAGTACCTACACCTTTATTTATAAATTCAGCATGATTAGAGATTATGGTGTAGTCAATAAGTTTCATGTTCATCGAATATGCATTACCTGTGATAAGCTTGATGAATTGAAAACGCATGTTTTGGGCAAGCCATCTAGTGTGCCATGTTCTAATAACATTGATTTGATTAAGAATTTTAGAGCTTACTATTTAGAAATATTTATAAAG
Source organism: Phyllostachys edulis (assembly GCA_036346405.1). Classification (NCBI taxonomy): domain Eukaryota; kingdom Viridiplantae; phylum Streptophyta; class Magnoliopsida; order Poales; family Poaceae; genus Phyllostachys; species Phyllostachys edulis. The sequence goes on along the minus strand of CM070549.1, from coordinate 75,857,317 downwards.
CCTACTCATTTATCTATAGTTGAACAATCATGTATAAGTAATCAGAGTGGCGCAGTTGAAGCATGGAAGGCACAAACAATTTTCTCGTCCACATTATACATGAAATTGATATTGAAAAATTGAAATATGATCCTATGAGACACGTGTTTACATTAGAAAATGATTTGGGACTATCCATTCATAATTTGCATACATGCTTAGACGAGTCGAGGGCTACTTTTTCTCATGAGAGGGGGAATTATGTGAATAATCATATGCATGTTGCCACTTTACCATATATATGTGATTGTCCTTGTAACAAATTGTCGAGACCCAAAAATGCAATTCAGGAACCCTCTATGTATTCTGAACTAGTCCTAGATCAGTAGCTAGTTCACATAGAAAATATCGATGAAATACCATCCATTTATTCGATTTAACTAAAAAGAACTCAAAATACAAATACTAATAATAACAGAACCTTATGGTCAATGTTTACTTAACTTGTCATGCAGGACTAAAGAAACAAATAAACTCTTGCAACAGAACAGAAAACTTGGAAAGGCCAATCAGCATGCCCATAGGCAATCGAGTAGAGAATGTATCCTAATCCGCGAAGTCTTCGTAGTACTCCTTCTCAAAGAACTCTTGTGCAGCTTGATATTCTTCAACTGAGTAGCAGAAATTAAAGTCTTGAGCGCATAAAGTACTCAGCAAGTCGTAGAGAAATAGTATGTAATTAATATTCATGCAAGGCTGGAACAAAGGTTAGCTGTATGGTTCTTTTGCAGAAAACAGTATTGATGATAAATACAATAAACAGATTAAAATATAAAATTGAAAAGAATAATAAATAAATAAATAATTGCTTTGAAACAACCAGTGAATTCCCCATTGACTTCCCAAGGCAAACCACCAAGTGAATTACCCATTCACCGAACGAACATTAGATTCATCAAGTGAACTTTCCATTCACACTCCGACACATTTTATAAAGAAACTTTACCTCTCGTGTGAAATCTTCGAGCACGTCCATGACTGCGGACACGGCTATTTAAACAATTTTAACTCTACAAAGGTTGTATAGCTTTTCCCACAAGAGATAATCATCTTATAATGTCCTCCTAACACACTTCCGTAGGTGTCCGACTAAGTGATCATCACAAGGCCTTTACATAGCTCCTTATTAACCCAATTCTATCCGCTAAGATTTCAATACTGAATGTCTTACCGACCAGACATGGCTCCCCCTCTTGCGTCATCGTGAGTATACGTTTATCCCGCAACTCACGCTTCCAAGACAGAACTGAACTTAAGACATTGCTAATTAGTTAACCAGGTCCATCCCATACTGGACATGTGGTTGTATGGTTAAGGCTCAGTTCAATGGCGCATAAAATTAAGTCATTGACAAGTTACTCAGGCGAGTCTACTATAAATCCACAACGTGTTAAATCCACACCCTCACTTCACAACCGCTTGCCCGAGCAAAAATTATTTTGTTTGACCAAGACCAATGACATACTCTATCATGGTACACAAATCTTAACAACAGTGGATACCCGCCACAATTCCATATCTCATTAAGTCAAATTCAATATTATTTGTACATGTGATAATGAACCCATCGTAACTAAGCGTTACTAAGCATATGTACGACACCCTTGTTGGTAATACAAATATGTCCAATTAAAATTATCCATGCTAGGGTGACAAGTGATTCAAGGTATTCAAATATTCAATGGAGTTATAATGACAACAAGTGATAGCTAATCCTGAAACAATTGATATAAAGATAGCATGCAATTGATATAAAACAATATACTTTTGAAATCATAGGTTCAACATGATCAAAGGACTACGACTTGCCTTGGCTTTGGATCTACTCAGTTACCACACTTGGATCTTCAAAGTTTGCTTCTGCTCCTGCTCCGTGAAACAAATCGTCTAATGAGAGATAAAACAACAGACAACGCACAAATAAATTCAAATAAAATTCAAATAAAATCTAAAAATAGTAAAACCAACTCTAAAAGAAAGAGCTCAATTTTAGATGAATTTAGGAATTTGAATAGATTGGATCGAAGTTCGTATGAAGGAGAACGAACTCTTGGAAGTTTTGCCGAAAAAGAAAATGAGAGAGAAAACACTATTCAGATTTTCAGAATTTCCTTTCAAAAGAAAATTCCAGATTATGACGTTAGCATGACATCACTAGGGTTTTTCGGCCGAAAAGAAACTAAAGAAAGCTGAACTGACATGTGGGACCCACTTGCAAATGACTTGGTTCGTGGTAGATTGGGTTCACTGGTTTTGGGTCTAGGGTGTACCACTAGGCATTGACAAGGCTACCACATGGACTGACACAAGGGCAGAAGGACTAAGGTGGAGGGTGATGTGGCAAAGAGAAAAGGACAGAGAAGGAAGAAACGCAGAGAGGCTCTGAATAGTGGTAATGGCAGCGGTGGCAAGGGCAACCGGCGGTGAGGCGACTCCGAGAAAGTGGCAAAACAGATTCTTGAAGGCATGGGGAAGCTGAGGGAGGTGGCGGCGCAAGTAAAGCGGCGATGGCTCGTCGGCGGCGAAGACTTTGGCGACGGGGAGCTTTGGGCTCTCAGTGGCAATGGCCAAACAGAGGTGACCGAGGAAATTGGAGAGAAGCACCAGGACGGGGAGCAAATGGGGATCACAGAGAACACCTCGAGGAGGCCGGAGGTTGACTAGAACAACGATGAGCCCAAGATGGCAGGAGAGAAGGACAAGGGACAGCAGCAGCATCTCAGCAACAAAGGGAGATGGGGAAGGGTAGAGATCAGGAGAGGAGAACCTAGAACGCAATTTGACACACTTAGAGACTCATCGAGGACGTAGATCGGAACGGGCGACGATGGTTAGTTTTGAGGGAGAAATTGGCGACGACGACTCAGTGTCCTTCGGCTAAAGAGGGAGAGAGCACCTTGAATAACCTGGCGAGGTGGTCTCAAAGACGAAGATGACACGGCCGGAGCTGCACTGTCGGCGACGAAATCCGAGGGCGAAGAAACTTCAACGGCGGTGAATCCTTGACAAAATTTGGAAGAATGATTGTGAGACCGGGACCAGCAGTTTAGGGTTTCGAGAGAGGAACTTGGGGTGAGCAAATTGACGCGGAGGGACGGCCTTAAATAGGCTAGGATTGGGAGAGTCCAAAGGAGGCATGGTGACGCAATTATGTTGGACACGGACACAAGCTGGCAAGGGATCTAGAGGAAGGAGAAGAAGGTGATGTGGCGCTGGAGGTTGGGACCCACTCGGCAGAGAAACAAAAGAAAGGAAAGGAAAGCATCTCTTGGCTCAAGGCCAAGTAAAACCAAAAGGAAATTTGGGCTTGGTAGGAGAGAAAAAAGAAAAGGAGCGGAGTAGGCTCGAGAAAATAAGAAAGGCCGAAAGAAAGAAAAGCCTAGGAAGGAAAAGGAAAGGTGGCCCGAAATAAAATTCCGAAATTGAATTGATTTTCGAATTTAGAAATTGAGATAAATAAAACTAAGCTCAAACAAATAAAAAATAAATTCAAAAAATTCCTAGAAAATTCCATAAAATACTCTGGAACACTAAGAACTCAAATAAAACAACCTTAAATTTAATTGAAGTTTAGATTAATCACATTAAATCTTTTTGATTTTTGAAAATTCAATTTAAGCTTTAACTTTAGCAAGAAAATTCGAATGGTTATTTTTAGTTTTAAAGCTTCAGAAACAAATCAAAATTTTGGGATGTTACACAAATGCATTGTACAAAACAATGGGAAAACTAAAACCACTAATCCATACATATATCATGCATATACATTGTTATCTTTGTTTAGTACATTTTCATATTATCGAAAGCCGAGGACGGTTTTTCTTAAAGAAGGGGAGGATGAGGAGGATTACCTAGCTTCATGACATACATACGTACACATCAAGAGTCCAAACATTATCACAAGGTTAAAGCTAAACTTAATGTTCATAATTATAGTTTGCTTGAAAGAATGCGACTACGACTTTGTTTATGTGAATGTAGGTATGTTGGACGCCCTAGAAATAGTGCAGGCCAGAGGGAGAAGAGGGTGGCAAGCCCAAGAGAGAAGAAAAGGGAGTCCATGCGATAGCCAAGCCAAGAAGAGGGGAGGTCCATGCAGTCAAGCTAAGAAGGGAGGGATGCCCATGCGGCAAACTAAGCCCACCTCCACCTCTCCCATGTCCAAGGGAAGCCCAAGACAAGTCCATGCAGGTGGAATTGAAGGAATCCAAGTCCAACTACTCAATTTGGGCCGAAAGAGCTTAAAAAGTTGAATTGAGCAATCTAACCTAATTGAGGAGTTCACATGGAATTAAATGATGGGCTTGTGTGCCATGTGACTTGAGAGGTCCTAAATGGGCCATGTATATATTTTAGAACTATTTTTCATATTTTAAATAATTTAGTTTCAGATTGGGCTTAAAAGCCAATTAAACTACTTGGGCCAAATAGAGTAAGTTTGGGCTTAGCCCATGCGTGGGGGAGTGTCAGATTGAAGAAAAAAATTAAAGAAATTTTATTGCATATTGCATTATTCTAGGGTTTGTGCCTCACTGTAGCACCATGAATTTAGAAGAAAAATCATATTGCATTTTTCATCGTTCTAGGGTTTGTGCAAGCCACCGGCTACCTCCATGGAATTGTGCAATTCCCTTGTTGATTTTCTTGTTTTTTCTTGACTGAATTGCAAGGAGATCATCTCCACTATGGTCGTGGTCATGTGGAGCTATTATAGCGTGTAGTTCAGTGAGTTCATGCATCATAGGTCGTTACATTGGCATCGATTGACCTCGTCGATTCGTTGGATTTCATGGTGTATACCAGATTATAGTCGTGAAGATCGGGCACCCACCATATCAACCATAAAGGTTTTCGTCTAGATTGTGCTCTCATATTATTTTCCTGATAAGCTTGATAGGGGACCCTGGGTCTCGATCATTGATACGGGGGAGGCCCGGTCTTCTCGGTGAGTAACTGTGGATAGATGATGCGAAGTAGACGAAGTCGCTAGCTGAACACTCGCGCCCATGCACGAACCCTCAACTCTTTGGAAAACGCCTAAAACACACCGGATAGATGATCATCGCGAGACCACAAACGACGATCGCCAAGTCCTCAATTCCCAATGGAACGATGGCTTGACATTGAATTGCAGAACGAATCAATGGATCGCCTAGTCCTCTCTCAAAGTCCTCACATGAACTCTGGTTTAGAAAGAACAAACAATAGCTATGTTTCAATTCTTATGCATAAACTGGTCTTAGGTTACAATAGGGTCTAACCCTTAATATATAGGCTCAAAGAATAGGCCACCGATGAATAGTAAACGGACACGGATACTGTTTAGGTGAATAGTAATCCGACTCGGTTTACTGTTCATGTGAACAGTAATTTCGGGTTTCTTCTGTTTGTTCGATTGAATTTAGACTAAAATTGGAATGTTGGGTTCTCCTCTTGTCCCTTTGCTTCTTCCTTCTTTCGTGCATGCATTTCTTTCTTCACGCTTTCTTTGCTTTCGACCAAAACAAGTGCTACTTCTCTTGTTGATAGAATTAGGTTGAAATCAATATATTGCTTTTCTTCTTCTTCTTCTCCCTTCATTTCAGCCAACCATGCCTCCTCTTTGTCATACCTAACTCTGATTATTGTTTTTTGAACATCCTCTTTTGATGGGCTCCCTTGTTGTCCGCATGTGTTGCCCACCTTCATGACTTTGTCCCCGGCCTCTCTCTTCTCCCTCTCGGTTCCAAAGTCTTTAAGCTTGTCAAACCTGAGAATACACAAAGTATTGCTTTTAGGTAGTATCCAATTCTGATGGACAATACAAGGAAACTCATTAAGAAACAAATGCACATGTTGATTAAGAAATTTAGCTCTTGCTATAGTCATTGGACCTTTTGGTGCTTCACGAACAACCTCATGCACACTTGGAGAATTAGAATATGTAGTTGTAGTAAAGATATCCTCATCATCTTCCTTTTCTTCAAGAAAAGCCGTCCTCGGCTTTTGATAGTCTGAAAATATGCTAGAGAAAGAAAACAACGTATATGCATGGTATATGTATTTGTCATCCATTTTATCAGCCCTTTTGCTTTGCAAATCATGAATAGTACAACGATAGCCATTCGATTGATGTGATGTATTCATCTAAGTACGCCTGTCATTCACATGATGATTTCTAGAAAAAGTACTAGACAAAGAGAAAAACGTATGTACATGATATATGTATGAATCAATTGTTGTCTTATTCTCGTTGTTATGCACAAAATAATTAGCAGAACAGCAGCCATAGGATGTATTTGATATATACATTATGATACTTTCATTCACATCAATCATCAACAATTATTCACAATCAACTCTATCAACTATTTAATTTTGTAAAATTAAAGCTAATTTTATTGAAATTATTTCTTAAAAAATTAGCATACTATTGCTGGGCTAAAGCGCAACTGGGCTCAGTCGCCGGCCTGATCTGCGACTAGCCTCAATTGCACTCTGGTCGAGCGACTAAGCACGGTACGAGCCTCAGTCGCTCCACCAACTCGTGACTAAGAAACCTAGCAGACCAAGGACTCAATCGTGTTTCCGTCGCACGCTGAGCCTCCCACGTCAGCTAATTGCTAGGCCGCAGAGCGATTAGGCGCAGTTGGGCGGTGGCCTAGCGATTGTAGGTTATTTTTGTAAAATTATTAAATGTAAAATTATTTTAAAATGGTTTGTTTCAAAAAAAAAAATCTAAAGAAAGGTACCAACTGGAGGAAGACCTGATTGGCCCAGCAAACGAATCTCATGTATACCCTGCCATATGTGCCCCATTATTGGATGGCCAGTTCACTCGTTCATACGCTTGTGGGGCCATAACAAGTGTTCAGTAGCATCTTGCATCTTGCAAGCAGGTCCCGCCAACAGCCTATGTACTTCCCACTATCTGCCTGCTGGGTCTCTACTCTCTAAGGTTACAATGGATAGACCAAGCTGTAACAGACTAATCATGTTTCTGACCAATGTTAGGCTTCACATCTTGTCACAAATCATCGAATAGTTCTTTCATTCTTATTTGGTTAGTGTGGTATTCTGAAAATTCTAGTAGTAGCCCAAGTGCCCAACCTTTAGCCTGACAATATTTGTTTTACTCTATCTACTACACAGTCGAATGTTTTTCTAAGAAATAAGTTGAATTTTTAATACCATCAGATCAGATGACGATTCAACTATCTAGATATCTCCTCTTCAGATCAGATGATGAAATAAGTTCTACTGGAGCCAACCTCGCGCACGCGGTACATGACCCTCGTACTCTCTTCCTCCCGCCGAACCTCTGCCGCCTCCTCCCCTGCACCACCACATATTCCCTGAACCTTTGCGGCGAGGTGGCTTTGTTGGAGACGACGGCACTCGTACGTAGCTCTCGCATGCTCGGTCGACACGGTGACAACAGTTTTCGCCGGAATCAGAGACGGAGGTTAAGACGCACGAATCTTACTCGAATATGCTTAATACGAATAGAATAGAATATTATAACAAATACGAATCAAATTCTTACTCAAGTAGGTCATATCCGAATATCCTACGGCATATTGAAGTTTAATGAGTTAGCACCAGTTTTATAATAATCCTCAATTAATTAAGTTATTTATTCGTAGAATTGTATATAATAATGTCTATTATATAATCTTCAAAAGTACCCCTCAATATTAACAATGAAGGAGATCATACATACCTAGTGGTTGTAAGTTGTTCTACGACCACCCTATATAGTCGTAAGTCTTACTATAATCACTTCATGGTCGTAAGTTTTTCTCCAACCACCTATTGATCGTAAGTCCTACTACAATCAACTCATGGTCATAAGTCCTATTACGATCACATCATGGTCGTAAGTCTTACTATGACCAGGTCAGCTACGACCACCCTGTGGTCGATAAAGCCTACAGACATGTAGACCCAATTGACTAGGGATATTTGTGTGTTGTGTTTAATACACGCAGTAGTTAACATGTGGTGTTATTCTTGAGATAATTGCACGTATGAAACCTCTGTCTCTGACATAACCGCAAGAAAACGTGGGAGGATATGTCTCTGACAATAACTGCCCTTAAAAGTGTGCATTGCATCAAACGACAATGCGCCTCTTGACGTGGACAACTGCCACCCCTTTATGCGCTATATAATTAAGGAGTACAGTTGGTAGACAGAGGGATATAGGATCGAGTGATCAAGCGATCAAAAGATTTGACAACGACAACAAAAGATAGAAAGCATCAAGCCCTAGTTTTAGTAACTTACTTCTTGTTGTAAACACAATCAATACAGCAACACAGGAGTAGGGTTGTTATTCTCTCAGGAAAAGGTCTAAACCTATATAAAATTTTTGTTTCCTTTTCTGTGCTGTTTCGCTCAAGGAGAGTCCCCAGCATTCATTCATAAGATCGATATTAAACCATCGACAATCATGTAATCATTGATCATTGGTGTCACTTTACCATTAACATAACGAATTTGGCTAAAAAGAGCATGCAAAAAGCTTTGGGTGTGCCAAAATGAAAAAGAAATTCAAATGCCAAATTAGAGTCCACCGTGACTGTGGCCTCGTCAAGACAATCGAAATGCATATATAATATGCCCAATTTAGAGGTCAAATGCAAAAGATACCTAATAGCTATATGTCATTATTGCCACGAATCCAGATATAATCCGCATTCATATTTGATTTTACACCTATTTTGTATACCATAATCGCATTCGTCTTTGACAAAAAAAAAATCCAGATACTATCTGGATTCGTATTGTTTTGCAATTCGAATATGTTTTTGCTTGCTATATTTGTGACCATCCAAATACGGATGCCAAATAAAACAGATAATTTGGATCCGTTTGACACCCCTAGCTATTTTTCTTATCGATGACCTCAAAACTAGCACTGGCTGGCTTTCGGTTGCTATTGACTATTGTGCCCAACATTTGTTGCATTGGTTCCTTGGTTAAGACTCAAGACTACAGAGGACAACATGCACCAAACATATATCCCGTTCCGCAGACACATCTTCAGACTTGTAACCCGATGCAGTGATCCATCTCATGCCTACAACACAGCACAACTTTTGTCTTTGCCGAGCCACGCATCCTAACTCCAAACTATTAAGAATAGAACATACTTCCTTCTTGCCAAAATGTAAGTCGTTTAGGACATTGACATAGTTTTTAATGTGATGCTTTGTCCATTAATTTCTACGAAAATATGTTATTTCTAATAAAAATAATTATATAGTTTGAAGGTATATCCGAGGACGGATCTAATAGCATCAATTTCATGTTATCAATCTAGGTAATTATTTATATGTTATGGTAAAACCTAAAAAACGTTTAACCAACATAAATCCAAAAACGACTTATATTTTGACACCTATATCACCATATAACTTATAATAAAAATCAGTGTACCGGATAGCCCCGTGTGTTCATCCACACCTGACTGTACGAGAGGTCCGATCGAATCCGACCTACGCGCTAATTATTTTCAGGGTCTCGGGTTGGTTGTGCTGCAGAGCCCGCAGAAGGTTAACGGGTTGTGCTTAATGGGGATCCGATCCAGTGGACGACTAACTATAGCTTAATTGTCGGTAGCTAAGCCCCAGTCAAAATGGGGAGGACGAGATAAGTATAGCATTTGATGGTTAACATTATGGAGAGGGCTTTTCCATTAACAGCTATCTTCGGATGAAACAAAGGGAGTAGTTATTGTTTAATCGTTTGGGATGACTGTGATTTCTAAAAGAACTCGCAAGGGGATTGGTGAGTGTTTGCATAGGTCATGTGTTTTTCTTTTGTTTTCGAAGCATTGCGGAGATAACCAAGAAAAGCGTTCAATTCCTTTGCATGTCCTTGGCTCAAACTACTGAGAATTTCCTTTGCATGTCCTTGGCTCAAACTACTGAGAATGTTTCTTAGTATTTGCATGGAACTGGTTGCACAGAAACGTAGAATAATGCTATCATTCTAAAAGAAAGTCATAAAGCATCCCTATTGAACAATTCTCACATTTCTAAACTAACGCATCGAAAACATTCTCCCCTTCTCTTTCAGTAATTAAGAACTTGATGATTGTTGACATTTTTTTCACTTTCAGAAGTTGTCGTCGATACAGGATCGAACAGTAAACTTGTAGACACCCCCAGTCGGATGATGCATTGACCGCCGAGGATGCGAGGGAGAAGCTTAACAAGAATCACATAAAAGGGATCGTACGGATGTATTATATATATGTGGTAGAAGTTACATGCGGCCTCTCCCTCCCTATTTACATAAAAATTCTTAAAATAATAATAAAAGAGTTTTTTTTTTACTTAGTCTTTATGCTTGGCTATTTCCACATCCTTATATGTATCTCTGATGGTCATATCTCCCATAAAGGTCTTAAAAAGACCAAGCATTTCGGTTGGTTTCTATAAGATATAATAGTAAGCTGTTGTTACTCTGCTATTTGATAAAAAAAATCAAAGGATTTAAGTTAAAGAGTTTATTACCTTATTGTTCAAATCCTTGATTTGTTTCTCCAATTCACTATACTCATAATCCTTTTTGTATAGTAAACTGATCAATCCTCAAGCTGGTTAGAACATCCTTTGGTCCAGAGGGTGGTCTTAATGCCACCATGGCACCAGTAGTAGAAGAGAGCGTGGAAGGAATGGTTTCCTATTAAAAAAAAGACCAAGATAAAAAAATCTTAACAAAGAAGAAGGCAAATACTCAGTCATAACATTCGAATAGTAAAGATTACTTACTTGTCTAGTAGGCTAAAGGATTAAATCCTGACCAGCGTCCTGGTCGAGAGCAATCCCTTGATCAACTACAGGAGAGGCTTCAGTGGTCAAAGTCTTCTCGATGAACAGTTCAATTTGACTTATCTCCTCTTCAACAAGTGGGATCCCTTCGACCATCACATCCACAGCAATTGAAGTATTTTTGACTGATTCTATGGGTATTTCCCATGAGGAGGTCAGAACATCTCCGACCACTTCCTTGACGACTACCTCAGACGTTGTCGTCTCCTCCAAGCTGACCTATGCTAATTCAACTACAGGGTGAATTGGCAGTGGCTCCTCTCTAGACTCCTCAATTTCAGAAATTGAAGCAAGAGAATTGGCAGTGGCTCCTCTCCTAGGCACGGCCCGTCGGCCATTCGTACCGTGTCGGGCCGGCACGAGCCTGTTTGGCCCACTGGGCCCAGGCTGGCCCATTTAGCCCATGAGGCCTGCCTTGCCCCTGCCCTTGCCGCCTTTGCCCGCCGCCACCGCCTCGCTTAGCCCTGCCCCTTTATTCTCCCCCGCCCCACGCCTACCCTTAGTCTCCCACGCGGCCACGCCACTGCCACTCTCCCTTCGTATCCCGAGCCACCGACCTCCACGCGACCGCGCCGCACCAGCATCTACCCCTTCGTCTCCCACCCACTCCCGCTCTGGCCATGGCTGCCTGCCGCATGTGGTAGCATGCATCGTCATTGGCGTTGGCGGTCTGGCGCCTGACACCATACTGGTGGGCAGCGGCTCCTCTCACTGGCTCTCGCCTCCACGTCGCTGGCTCTCTCTGACTCTACCACCTCCCTGCGCATGGCCCGCCGCCGCACCACCTCCCCTCCCCCTCTTCCTCTCCTGCTCTTCCTCTCCCTCCACACCCCTTCGCCTACACCGCCTCCTCCCTCAGCGCCGGCCCGTGCCGCCTCCCCTCCCCCTCTTCCTCTTCAGTTCTTGATTGAGTCTGATGATTGCATATTTTTTATTGTAAATGAATGGTGTGATACTGTGAAGTGTGAACTGTGAATGAATGGTGTGAACTGTGAATCTGTGATTGATTATGATGATTGTATTTTTTTTTATCTTAGTCTTAGATCACTACTACAGAAAAGGCCTTTACAGACGGTTCAAAAACGCCATCACAGACGGTTCCGTGAGCCGTCTGAGTTTATGGGTCAGTAATGCTAATGGTCATCACAGACGGTTTCAACCGCTCGTAATATATACTATCACAGACGGTGCGTAGATGCAGCCGTGCATGATAATCGACTTCTATGAGACGGTCGTAGATGAAACCGTCGTGATGATCGACTACCACAGACGATCGTAGATGAAACCGTCGTGATGATCGACTACCACGCACGGTCCGTTTCATATCTGACGCGGAAATGTGGTAGTCGATCATCACGCACGGTTTCATCTACGATCGTCGCGGTAATCGACTATCACGCACGGTTTCATCTACGGACCGTGCGTGGTAGTCGATCATCACGACGGTTTCATCTACGGATCGTCTCGCGGTAATCGACTATCACGAGCGGTTTCATCTACGGACCGTCAGTGGTAGTCGACTATCACTGATTTCGGTTTCATCTACGGACCGTCTCGTGGTAGTCTTTGCATTGCTAAATCTATTTACGTTTATTGACTAACCTCAGAAATGCTAGCCATGCCCTCTGAAACAAGCACATCCAATTCTCATTCATTTCGTAGCACATCAAAATTGCATTCATTTTGAAACAAGCACACATCCAATTCACAAATCAATTAACTAAAATTAACCATTAATGTACATTAATTTACACACATGTACCATTATGTTCAATCTATCTCAATCAAGTTCAATCTGCTACATCGTGGAAACTCCCATTTGGATTTATGACCTGTGTGTTCGGGAATGCCGTAAGGTGTGATCGAATTTTATGAGCTCGCTCTGCTCCAACGCATTTCAAATGATGTTCGCAACTTTGTCGATATGAAGGTTAAATTCGGGCTTATATAAATTGGTAAGTATATATGAAATAATTGTTGAAAGATTGACAAACCTGAGGATCATTGGTGATTGCGGAACCGATGAGTAGTTGCATGTTGTGGCAAACATAGTATCCACAGACGTTATGTTCGGCCAATTCTTGGCAAGCACCGCAAAAATAGAATTGGTTAGTTCGAGAGGCATTGCTACGAAGTGTTATATAGGATTAATGTGTACTAGCTAGCAAGTACCGGGAATGTTTGATCATGTTGCAGCGTCCTTCCTTGATATTCCATCCTTTAGCATGTAACACGTCGAACACCCACGTGACTCCAAGAAGTTAGCCTTAGCCATTGCAAAGGAAGGAAAGACTACAATAGAGTTTCTATGGAGGAAATGTGTTTACGATGATTAAACTTGGATAGTTGTGAAGTTGTGAGTGGCCCTATGTAGGGAATCTAGGTATATTACGATTTCGTTTTGGTATAATTACAATTAGAATCCAATGGAACCTACGGTATGTCAAGATGGTCATTAAACCTAAGTTCGTGTTGCTTATAAAGTACAAATCAACAAGTATAGCCAGAGTGCAACACTACTTACTTACGGTTGTAGGGCAAAAGTATGAATTCCTTGTTGCGGTGAGCCATGAAAAATCTATAACGTAATTCTCGATTTAATGTTGCATTCGCCGTGATGCTTTACTCGGAGACAACGTGTGGGTCGAGGAAACCTACCGGTGATTTCCTTCTTTTGGCTTCACGGATCATGTATCTATTATACAAAAGCTAGGAGTTATATATAACATTTATCGATATTACACGAACATTGACCGTGATTGTACACACTTACGATTGTCCAAAGATCGTATGATTGAGACGCCGAGCTCGTCGAGGTTGAAGAGACAGAACAAGTCGTCGAAGGTCACCGTGAAGACGGCGCCTTGATACACGTGGTTAAAATGATGCTCCTTGAACTTGACGGTGACACCGAGCATCGTTGATCAACCGCTTGTTGGGTGCTCCATGTACCATGCATGCAATTCCGTGCAATCCGGTCCTAGGGTAGGGTCGTCTAACTTCTCGAGCAACGACTACGCTGGCTTGTATTTCCGCCAACGGCAAGAAGGGGATATCGAGAGGACTCGATCGTCTTCGATTTGCCCTTGCCCTTGCCGCCTCGCTTTGTATAGGTCGACTTCACAAGAGTCGATCGAGCACGAGGTGTAGATGCATGTGATGCGGCGGGCCCTTGCCATGTCGGTCAGTAGCCGGTGCGGTCCAGTCCGTGGACTTGATGCCGTTGCGGTGACATTCTGTGAAGTTGACACCGGAGCAGTAGCTCCAGCGGATGTCCTCCTTGGGCCCTTCGGATGAATGTTCCAACGGCTTGCCCTAGAGTCATGACCTCATCGTTTGGGGAATTTTCAGTGGGATGGCCTCGAAATTGGCACAAACACCGCCCACATTCACTTTTTGAAACCGGCGCTAGATTTGCACTGCACCAAAGCTCCGACATCGGATGGATACACCGCCCCAAGCAAAGATCTAGGGCAACAGAGACATATCTCACTTGGAGCTTGCACTTCAGAGCCACCTACGTATATAACGGTACAAAATTAGCTACTCCAACAAGGCTTATCAATGGATTGAGCATTCCAGAGATAATAATTATTACCGTATGTCATCGACGAAAATCTGTCATCACCTATTGTGGTAGGGTTAGGGTTGGACGCTGTGACTACTCGGATGTTTGGGGGGTGGCTAGCGGTATAGTAGGCGAGGGCTTCCAACCGACTTGGCATTTGCAATCCCTAATCCTTTCCTCAAAAGTCTCTTTTCGCTTTTGCTCGAACGCACGAATCCTTTCCTCAAAGGATTGAGTGACCTCTGTGTGACTTTTTCATCGACCTCCGCTCGATTTTTTGGTGAGCTCATCTCGAGGATGCACGAAGATCCTCTCGTAGCTTTGCATCGTGCTCGGCTTTGGCTCTCCTCCTACTCGATGCGATCCGATCCGCTTGGAACTATTGTTCCCATGTAACAAAACACCAGCGCCTCTCGTGCGACCGGATGCTCATTGCTTCCTAGGGCCGCAGTGAGTATATCTTTCTCCCTATCTCGCTGGAATGAGCCTTGGGAAGATTGTGCACTCAGCGTTATCTGCAATATAGCCCGACATGTCATTTCACTTCCTATGAAGTTATGGAGTAATTACAAACTAGGTAGTTTGATATCTTACCAGGCGTTGGGACACTTCCTGGCCTTCGGGTTTGGAAAGTACACTTCCCCCGGAGGCCGAATAGATAACCTCGCAAATAACCACTGTCGGGCGCGCACATCAGTGATCTCGAAATAGCAGGAGAGATTCAAACCGCTTGTTCGCTGTTCTCGATCCTCCATATCGGGCTTTACCCGCATACCTAGCGGTGCCGAGTGCGTGGGGTGCTTGTTTTTGCTCGAGGGCCGTGCGCCGCGACTTTCACTCTTAAATTCATCTGTCGTCTTCTTCGCCACAAACTCGCCCAGACTCTTCCAAGAGTAGATACTTGTGGAAGGGCTTCAGATCCTTCTCCACGTAGTTCTTGACAAGCGTGCTCTTGAAGTTCTTCCACGCTTTGCACGCCAGTAGTAACGCTGTGTCGTCGACGGAGTCCGGGAGTTCTCTGGGATCTCGAACGATGCAAGAATTTCCGCCAAGACGGATTTTCAATGGTCCGCACCACCTTCCACGAATCGTAGGTGATCTTGACCCGTTCCGTGCAACTATTCCGACCATTCTCCGGAATGCGGACGCCGCTTTCGGCGAGGATTGATAGGGTCCTGATCGATCGACTCCGTGATGGTAAATCGCCCGTGGGCCTTTTCGATATTCTCTTCTTCTACCGCGGTTGGATATTGTTCGAGAGGATGGTGCATCATCGAGACACATGAGGTACCGACTCGTAATGAGCGGAAGACATCTTCACAAGAAATAGAACATCATGTGAACAAATGAAATCGACATAAAGCTAAGATTTAACATTTTGATATTGCTATCGATGTAGAGTAAGCATTCCAATTAGAGCTCAAGTACAAACCCGATTATCAAAACAATTTCAAGACAAGACTATTATCATCACAGAGCATTCATCCCAAGCCCACCACACCACATTGCAATGTATTCGAGCGAGATCAAAACAAATACCATATGAATAATCGACTAGAACAAATACAAATTCCTAAAACAAGTACAATTATCATGAAGTACCATGACAGATTATTGATAGAAATAGTTAGGGAAAGGGGCACGGGGTCGATCGGTAACTTCGGCATTGGTTACCTTTGGGTGTCGAGGAGAAGGACGAGCAGGAGCAAGACGAGCAAAGAGGGCGGCGTCGAAGGGGAGGCGCCACTGCCTGGGAGGGAGGAGGCGGCGGGCTCGGGCAGGAGGCGCGGGGCTCGGGGAGGCGCCACGGGTCAGAGGAGGAGACTCGGCGGGCTCGGGGGAGGCGCCGGGCTGGAGGAGGAGGCGTCAGCGAGGATCGGGAGGAGAAGCGCCAAGCTCGAGGAGGCGTCGAGGACGGTGGCGACGGGCTCGGGGAGGAGGAGAGCGAGAGGAGTTGAGAAACTTAATCGCTTGAGAGTGGCGGGCGCGGCAAACCCTAGCTAGAGTCCGAATGTAAAGATGGACATCACGCAGCGGTTCTAAATTAGAACTGCTCAGGATATACTATCACTGCACGGTTCTAACTTAGAACCGCTCGTGATATATGATGTATCCTGAGCGGTTTTAATAAACAACCGCTCTGTGATATGTGATATCACGACGGTTCTAACTTAGAACCGCTCGTGATATATGATGTATCATGAGCGGTGTTAATAAACAACCGTCTGTGATATACATGTAGCACTGACGGTTTTGATAAACAACCGTCTGTGATATACATGTGAGACGATCTGTAGTTCAAACCGTCTGTGATATTATTTTGTATTGGTTAATATCTAGATCGATTCGCTTATTGGCTAGCCTCAGAAATGCTAGCCATGCCCTCTCAAACAAGCGTAAAAGACAACAAGTACATGTATATACATCCAATTCACATTCATTTGAGAAACAATCACATCCATTTCACAAGTACAAATCAATTAATTAACTCAAATGAACTAAAATTAACCATTCATCAGAATGTATATACATATACACACATTGTTCAATTAATCTTTAAAAATTAGCCCTTCATGATGATCGACGCGTATGTAGCTAGTTTCGTCATGTTCTTCTTCCTCGACCCTTATGCCGTTTCCGAAAGGAGGCAACTCGTCAAATTGATTGTATTCTTCCTCGTCCACTACATTCTCAACTCCGACAATCCTCCTTTTTCCATGAAGAACTACGTGGCGCTTCTTATTTGCCGGGTCGGTAACATAGAAGACTTGAACAACTTGGTTAGCCAAGATCACGAATGGTTCGTCTTTGTATCCGACACGCTCGAGGTCCACGGTAGTGACGCCTGCACTTGTCGACCTTCACCGTGGGAGATGGACCCAACGGCACGAAATAGGGGATCTTGAAAAGCACGTGAGTCGAGCTCCCATATCTCCTCTATTTGCCCATAGTAGGAGCTCCTCACCCCATCGGTCATGAATGCATCTATCACGGACACCATTGCTCGTTAGTGCTTTTTATATCCCGAGCTGTGTATAGAATGTGTACCCATTTATGTCGATCCTCGCCATGTTACAAGCTGTAAATGTTGGCCCTTTTGCCAACCATGTCAAGATATCACTTGACGAGCTCCTAGCAAGTCGCTCCTTCAACCATTGGTTGAACAAATCATTGTGTTGTCTCGTGATCGAAACATCCGCCGCAATGATTCTATTGCAAGCACGCCCTTGTCTTTGGTCGATATCTGGGACACTTCAGTCATGTGTTGCAAGACAGTGAAATGGGCTTGAGCATACGCATCCATATTTGGAGTGATTGCTTTCCTTCCGATGGTCCCGATACCCTCGAGCCTCCCTCATGGCGAGATCGAGGCACACCTATCGGTTCGACTGAGCCATGTAATCGAGGTAGAACTCAATGATCTCTTGGTTGCATAACCTTCGACGATGCCGCCCTCGCCGAGATCGATTCCGTACATATGACTTGAGAATTCCCATGAACCTCTCGAACGGGTACATGCTACGAGGAACACGGCCCGCACATCTTTATCTCCTCACAATATGAACAATGAGATGGACCATGATATCGAAAAACGACGGAGGGAAATACATCTCAAGATCACATAGTGTCGTCACCACCTCGCGTCTGCAGAGCATCTAGTCCTTCGAGATCGATGACCTTCGAGCAATTGTGTTAAAAAAATAACACTGACCTCATGATTGTCTCTGACCTTGATCGGTAAAATACTTCTAATTGCAACAGGAGCATTTGTGTCATCAACACATGACAATCATGAGACTTCATGCCAATTAACTTCAAATCTTTTATCGAAACAAGTTTCTTCATGTTGGCGGAGTAACCGGACGGAACTTTCACGCCATGCAAGCACCGGCACAGTTCGGTTCTCTCGGCCTTGGAAAGAGTGTAACAAGAACAGGGGGAAGGTACGTTCATCCTTTATCGGTCCTTGTTGGTGCTAACTCGTGTCCGATGTCCATATCAACCAAGTCAAGCCGCATGCGTTGACACCATCCTTTGTTTTGTCACGAATGTTCAAGAAGAGACCAATCAAGTCTGCCACATACATTCTTCTCTACATGCATGACGCCGATGCACGTTGGCGAACTTCTAGGTGCTCCCAATAAGGTAAGTCCCAAAATATTGATCTCTTCTTCCACATGTTCTTCTTACTTGTCCTCGATTTACATCCCTTTCCAAGCACAACATCTAAATCCTTAACCATATCATAGACCTCTTTACCGCTTAAATGCCTTGGAGCTGAACTGTCCTCCTTCTCTCCGTCGAATTGTTTCTTCATCCTGCGGTATGGGTGAGCCCTCCGAAGGAACCTACGATGACGCATGTACACGGTTTTGCGCGAGTGATTCAGCCACACACTCTCGGTATCATCTAAGCAGTGAGTACTGGCTTTGGCCTCTTTTGTACTCGCCCGACAGATTAGCAAGGCGGGATAATCATTTATGGTGCGTAACAACAAGGAACGTAAAGTGAAGTTCTCTCGTTTGTACGCATCCCATAC
The DNA here is from genome assembly GCA_036346405.1 of Phyllostachys edulis. NCBI lineage: Eukaryota > Viridiplantae > Streptophyta > Magnoliopsida > Poales > Poaceae > Phyllostachys > Phyllostachys edulis. The sequence goes on along the minus strand of CM070549.1, from coordinate 75,838,347 downwards.
TGCACCCTTCAATCCACAAGATTTTTAGATCTTCCATCAATGGTGCTAGGTACACATCAATATCATTCCCAAAGTTGCTTCGCCCTTGGATAAGTATCGACAACAAAATATACTTCCGCTTCATACACAACCAAGGAGGAAGGTTGTAGATACTGAGCGTCACGGGCCAAGTGCTATGTCATTGCTCATGTTACCGAAAGGATTCATTCCATCATACTCAATCCAAACCTTATATTCCTCGGTTCGCACCAAGTCGCAAACCTCCTATCGATGTTTCTCCACCGGGCGAGAATCAGCAGGTGTCTTAACTTTCCGTCATTCTTACGCTCCTCTGAGTGCCAATCTGCTAGCTTTTGCATTCTTTGGGTTCGCAAAACCGCTTCAAACGGGAATTACAGAAGATACCACGCCACCTTAGCAGAGGTTCTTTCTTCACCTCGATTCCTCGTCGTCATCCGATTGCTTTTACGCTTGTATCGGGATCGTTGCACCGGACATACATGCATGTTTGTATACTCGTTACGGTAGAGGATACAGTCGTTCGGACATGCATGTATTATTTCTACTTCCATTCCCAATGGACAAAGAACCTTTTTGGCTTTGTAGGTGGTTTTGGGCAACTCATTTCCCTCCGGAAGCATGTCCGCTAAGAGACCTAACAGATCCGTGAAACTCTTGTCGGACCAACCGTTGCTTGCCTTCAATTTCAGCAGTTTAAGCACGGATGACAACCTTGTGTATTCCGACTTGCAGCCTGGGAACAAAGGTTTCTCTGAGTCCTCCATCACGCCCCGGAATTGAACATACTCCCTCTCATCACAGTTCCCTTCTGCATCGCAAAGCATCTGATCTAGATTGTCATCGTGTAGCCTATCCGAATCGGAACCACAATCGACATTCGGCGGCATATCGTTGACTTCCTGTATAATATGCTCTTCACCGTGACTGGTCCAACATGTATAACCCTTTTTGAAACCCCTTCGAATCAAGTGTGCTTCGATCTGCGCTCGGTTGTTAAACATCTTGATTCTCGCAATCAATGCATGGACAAGACATATATTCCGCCCTTATTCAACATATCCTCCTCGGCTTTTGTAAAAGCAGACACGCCATTAATGTACTCTTCACTCACACGGTTCTCGGTGTACATCCAACCGGTCCATCACACGGTTCGTATTGAAAACCACGAAAATAAATAAAAGGGTGATGACTTTCAAAGCGTATTTTCCGAGGCTTAATTACGATTTTTTCATTTTTACATTTTTTGGATTTTATTAACTTACATGTTGGCCCTACTTGTCGCTGACTCATTTTTTATTTCATGATTTTATTTATAAAATCTATGGCGATCCCACATGTCATAGACTCGTTAGTTTATTAACTAAATGATTAAAAACAAGAGGATTAATTTGAAGCTCAAAGCGGGCTTAGGGTGACATCGCATTGCTATATAGTCGTGGCTCTCGGCCTAAGGTCTCGCTCGAGGCGAACCGACGGTGATGTCCCATGAGGCGCTTGAAACTAGCGATTTGGTAAACGCTCAAACTACTCAAATTAAAGGATGCTTATGCTTCAAGATCTCACCTCGATCACGAGGAAGGTGTCAATGAAAGTCGGGGAAGGTCCAAGGCGCGGTGGGTCGTCGTCGGTGTGAGGCGACGGCGGCAAGCTCTCGGCGACAATATACTGGTGAAATGGACCGGCCGGCCGGTGAGGTGAGGCGATGTACTCAAACCGCACGCGAACGGCGATGAACCTATCGTAGCGCCAGAGATATGGAGATCAAGAAGACTATATATGTTTTGGCGGGGCGCGAGCTATATATATACGTCTGTGATGAGTTAATTATCACGGACGGTTTTAATAAAACCGCTGCGTGATATTGGGCAATATCACGAGACGGTTCATGTTTGGAACCGCGTGTGAAGTATCACAGACGGTTCTAACCAAAAACCGCTCGTGATATTGGGTGATATCACAGACGGTTCATGTTTGGGAACCGCTCGTGAAGTATCCTGACGATTCCAAACATGAACCGCTCGTGATATGACATCTTCACTGACGGTTTTAGCGCGAGAATAACACGAGCGGTGGGTAACAAAACCGCTCGAGATTTGTGTTTATCTGCATAGCGGTTTCGATGAACCGTCTATGATCAAAGGCCCAAAGATAGCATTTCTGTAGTAGTGAGATATCAATTTTTGGTTTGTTTGCTTTGATAGTTTGATTTATGATGAAATGATTATGTGCTTGTTTCTCTGACTTCTGAAGTTCTGAGCTGATGAACCATAGCGGGCCAGATGGGTCATGCCAGTGGTTGTGTTTCGTGTCGATGTTCGCACGGCCCGACATCTTTCGTCTTGGCCGGACCGCTTATCGTATTAGGGTGATGACCTGAGCACGACTCGAGCCATCGTCTTTGTCGGCCGACACGACCTATGAACAGTGTGGGACGTGCCGTGCCTAGGTCGGACCTACAGTGTCGTACTTCAGGCTGGCCCGACAGGCACAGGCTATCTAGCCAGCTTTAGAGGAAAGTAATGAAATACTAGTACATGTGAAAAGTAAAAGATACAGCTTTGCTAAATCATGCACAATTAATAAGTGTATTGAAAAGATACACCTTTGCTAGCTAAGTGTAACGCCCCATCGTGCATTCACATGCTGTTGTACCTTTCTATTCGCCCTTTTGTTAACCTACCATTTTTAACGCCTTGTGAATAGGATGCAGTGATGCCATTAGCCCAGTAGCAAGAGCGCACATCATTGTCGATCTAACGGCACATAAAAATACAAGTCAAATAAACACACGGTATGGGTGGGGTAGGGATGGGAAATGGTAAAATATAATCCATTTTATCCGATATTCGTATCCGAGAAAACGCAAATACAGTAAGTAAAATCTGCATTCGAATGTAAAACGAGTACTATCCGAAAAAATGGATAGTATTCGTATTTGTATCCGTATTCGGCGTTATTCGTATCCGGAAAAAAGAATCCGAAAAAACGAATATTATCCGGGAGAGAGAGGCTCTCCCTCCGGGGCCGTTGGATCAGGGAGGAGGGAGATAGACGGTAGATGGCCCTCCCCCGGGGCCGCTGGATTCAGGGAGTGATGTGTGGTGGAGGGCCTCTCCCGGCACTCCCTTGTAGAATTTTTTCAGTAGTAAAACGCACATCATTATCAATCTCACGTTACATAACAATACAAAGCAAATAAACATACTATGAACGATCATACAAACAAAGCAAATTGACACACATCTCCAACACCCGAGTGCAATGAAGACCAAGAAAAAACCAGCACCTAGCAGCGCCGGATCTCCCAAGTCTCTGAAGTTCAATCATAGTCCATATCGAACTTACCGTAACCATCACAGTTAGACAACCTTAATACAATGCACTCGTAAGTTGTCAATAATCTGTACAGCTAATTTTCCTCAAGTTAATTAAGCACGGAAATGAAGCGATTAACCCAGACAGCTGCTGCTGTGCCTGTCCTTCTGCTGGCTGCATCCTGCATAGCGGGTTGTGAATTGGCATCTCCAAACCCGAATTGGGAGGAGGGAGGGGAGGATGGGAGAAGAAGAGAAATGGAGACGCATGACGGGTAGGAAAAATTTTGCTCTCTTTCCTTTTACGTCAGCCGGCGAAGAACTACCTCCCCTCTTCTCCCTCTCCCTCCCTCTCTCTCATCATTCTCAGATCTCTCTCTCTCCCTTTCTCTCTCTAAATCCCGCCTCCTACCCCTCCCAGATCTCACCAACCCCCTACCCGCGGGCGTTCTTGGCTCTCCCCAGTATACGCGGTTCTTGAAGCGGTTGCTGTCGTCTCTGACTAGGAGTGATCCGCGGTGGGAGCCGAATCTGCCGCCTCCGCGGGGCGGCCTGCGGTGATGGGTATCGGTTCTTGATCCATCCAGACCACGGATCCGCCGCAAAGGCGGCGCCTTTGTGGTGTTCTCCGCGCCATGGAGGAGGGTTTGGCGCGTCGGCGGTGAGGCAGGCGTGTGGGGTTCTTGGGTTGGACTTGCCAGGAGAGGCTTTGAGGAAGGTCGCGGTGCAGCGAGATGCGGCGGCGGGCACCGGAGTTCCGGCGCCAGTCGCGGCGGCGGCTGCCGGGATGGATCTGGTGGCTCGTCGGTATCTTCATCGTGATCGGGCTCATGCTCTTCGTCCTGCACCACAACCAGAAGGAGCAGTTCCGGCCTCCCGTCATAGTGAGTAGCGCAAACTTCACTTGGCATAATTCCCCGCTTGCTGAATTGTATGAGATCCTTCGAAAGATAACCGCTTTCCTGTCAGTTCTGAAAAATCGTGGAAAAGTTTATGCTTGTTATGCATGTTGCCCTGTTTCTGTTACCTCTTCAGTGGATCTGGATTAGCATAATGGTCTTAGATCTTTAGACGGTTGCAGAGAATGTTCACGTTTTCTTGTTGTAATTATGCAAATTCAATTTTAGCTAACTTCGTAGTGGGCAATGCTTCTATGTTAGAGAGCAAGCGTGGTTGATTCGGTAGGCTGTTGAAGATCAACAGTACATTTTTTTTTCTAGATCTTGATTGCCATAATTCAGTATTAGATCATTAAAGGTTAGTGTTTTCTCTCCAGTCATTTGGTCACCTTTATGGAAATTTTAGTTGTTGTCCATGGTAGAAAGTGTACTTGATGACTAATCATGAATGGTTGTTAGAAACGGCAACCGGGGTGTATAATTCTGTGAGTTGGTGTGGCATTATAGATAGGCTGTCTTTGTACTTCTTTGGAGATCTGCTCAAGTACTTAGGTGAAGTGTCATTCTCAGAAGGTGGTTTCCCATCTTTCCTGTTGATAACAAATACTATTCCAGTACTAGGAAGATGATTACTTTCTTCTTTGATGGGAGGACAGCATGGAATGGCAAAGATTTAATCCATACCTTAAGTCAATATTCAATACTATGTGTGGTGTCAAACTTTGACAAGTTTAGTTGTATTATTCAGGGACTACATGTCGGCAGCTATTTTCTTCCCAAAGAATAGAATTGGGGCTCATGATTTCTTTATTCTTTTGATGTTGATTGACTTCCATTAACGCTTAAGTATTTCTCCTCCTAGGTTTATTCTTGTCTATCTGCTAGAAATGCAACAGTCAGATTATCTTTTGTTAGGATTCATTAACATTTTGTAGCTTTTAGAATTTTAGATTACATGGATTGGATTAGACTTTGCCATTGCAGTGCCTATGAGAGCAATGCCTACCTGTGGTACCTGCTTAATGTCATTTCATTGTACCATCCAATCTCTGGTAACTAGCATTTGAAGATTGCTAAATACATCTCATTAATACAACAGGATACTGCCGAGGGATATGAGATTGCTAATGAATCTATTTGATATTTTCAAAGTATAAGTTTTCTTTCTGATAAAGGTCTTATTGTAAGAAATTTAATATGATTCAGATTGATAGTCAGAATCTGAATTTTCTAGACAGAACAAATTCAAGTTTTTTTGGGAACTTACAGGATACATTAGCTCTTAAATAGTTAAATGGGGCCCCATAGTGTTTTATGGCTTGAAGAAGTCTTAATAGCAAGTATGGTACCAATTTGAAGTGGAAGTTTGTGGTAAATAGGTCAGATACAATAATTAATATCTGGGAAGGGGAGATTTCGAGGAAAAATCTTTTCAAGAAGTTTTCTATGTTTTGCCCCCTCATTAATGTACCTATGACAGTGGATAAATGATAAGAGATAACTGAGGAAATTGTTGGTTTACAATATATGAAGAGAAACATGAATACTCAGGTGACTGGAGCAGGTTTGCAGGTTATGACACAATAATAGCTACAGGAACAGAAAGGTCTTCATTCTCTGGAGTGGTGTGTGAATCAAATGAAAAACAGTATTTATTGGAATAAGCTATCGAAAGTTTGGAACTAGCTTTTCCTCTTCCTTCAATAGTTGTTGTGATTTTAAGATTGTTTGAAAGTACATATAATGAGGTACTTATGCTTTTGCGGCAATGTAAAAGAAATATTACTCTTCAATTGCTCTAGTTTTATATCAAAGCTCAAGCTATGTGAAATTTCAATCTTTTGATTGGTTGTGTTTAACTTTTCCAATTTATTTTCAAGCTGTTAATTTGGAGAAAAAAAGTACAGCTTGTTGCCCTAGTTCATTTTCTTGCCAAAACATGGCCAAATCATGGGTGGCCAACTGGCCATGACAACATTTTTTGGCACACATTAGTAGGGCAAATTCGGCACCCAACCAAACAGCCCAGATTATTTCATTGCTGAATCGCCTAAGCTTATGCTGATAGTAAGTGGTAATAGTTCCTGTTAATTATGTCTATACAAAAGTATGATCTTTACATTCTTGTGCAGGTTTTTGACACCAAAATATATTGGCGATGCTGATTATTTCATAGAAGGCACTAACCTGTGTACTGTACACAAACACATTTTCATGACAATAGCTGTTCAGCTGTAACATGCGCACTTAGTGCCAAAGAATTAGAGGATAATAATTAAAAACTTGCACAGAGTTAAACTATGTTTACCTTCTGATAGATTCTGAATTATTTTGTTTTCTGTTATTTCCAGTACAACAAGATATTTCTTGTTTGGTTTTCTCCACTATAAAAATCTCTGTTATGTGCATGTTTCCTTATGTATTTCTTTTTTACTTGTTCCAGGATAAGGGTTCAGAAACTGAGGAAGTCCCTCATGAGAAAGTGAATTTCACAGAAGAGCTTTTAAGCAGCACTTCTTTTGCCCGCCAATTAGCGGATCAAATGACTCTTGCAAAGGCTTATGTCATCCTTGCAAAAGAGCATGGCAATCTTCAGCTTGCATGGGAGCTTAGTTCCCAGATAAGGAATTGTCAAAGATTGCTGTCTGAAGGGGCTGTTAGTGGGAGAGCCATCACTCAAGAAGAAGCGCATCCAATAATAACTCAGCTAGCACGGTTAATATACAAAGCGCAGGACTCTCATTATGATATCAGCACAACAATAGTGACACTGAAGAGCCATGCCCTTGCACTAGAGGAGCGTGCAAAGGCAGCAGTTGTTCAGACTGCCGAGTTTGGTCAGTTAGCTGCAAAATCCCTCCCCAAGAATCTGCACTGTTTAACTGTGAAGCTGACAGAAGAGTGGCTTCAGAACCCAAAACATAGGAGTCGCTCAGAAGAGCATCCGAACTCCACACGATTGGTAGACAATAATCTGTATCACTTCTGTATATTCTCTGATAATGTGCTGGCCACTTCAGTTGTTGTCAATTCTACAGTTTCAAATGCAAACCACCCTCAGCAGCTGGTGTTTCATGTGGTCACAGATAGGATAAATTTTGGTGCCATGTCAACTTGGTTCCTCATAAATGACTTCAAAGGATGCACTGTTGAAGTCCGCTGCATAGATGAGTTCTCGTGGTTGAATGCTGCTTCTTCTCCTCTGGTCAGGCAGCTATCAGAGATGGAAACTCAGGGTTTCTATTACTCTGGTGGGTCGAAAAATCATGAAAGAGAAATAAAGTTCCATGATCCGAAGTTTGTTTCTCTGTTGAACCATTTGCGATTCTACATTCCTCAAATACTCCCCAACTTGGAGAAGGTGGTCTTTCTTGATGATGATGTTGTGGTGCAAAAGGACTTGACACAACTTTTTTCCATAGAACTGCATGGTAATGTTATTGGAGCAGTGGAGACTTGTTTAGAGTCATTTCATCAGTATCACAAGTATCTTAATTTCTCACATCCAATTATCAGCTCCATAATTGATCCACATACTTGTGGATGGGCTTTTGGGATGAACATCTTTGACTTAATAGCTTGGAGGAAGGCAAATGCCACAGCGCTTTATCATTATTGGCAAGAGCAAAATGCTGATCAGTTGCTCTGGAGGACAGGGACACTTCCTGCAGGTCTTTTGACGTTTTATGGCCTGACGGAGCCTCTAGACCGCAGATGGCACGTCTTGGGGCTAGGGTATGATGTAGACATAGATGACCGGTTGATTGAGAGTGCTGCTGTCGTGCACTATAATGGGAACATGAAACCCTGGCTGAAGTTGGCCATTCGCCGGTACAAGTATGTATGGGAGCGGTATGTCAATTTCTCGCACCCATATGTTAGGGAGTGTATGTTGCATTAGTAAGTCTGCAATCTCTGTTCACCATCTGTTCCTGCATGCCATTGAAGCTAGGAGCTTCAGTTTCTTACATGGGGTTGCTCTTCAGTGCCTTATTTAAGAAATCTTTCAGAGAGGTAGATTATATACTCAAGAGACAGTATCAAAGAAGTCAACTGTTAAATTTTCTTTTTGGGTGGGGAAGATTCATTTTGAGATGAAAATAATTCCTTTGCAGATTTTTACATACAATTTGGACTGGAAATTTTAGCAGTCTAACCAGATCATCTGGGTAGATATTGTAAAAGAGATACAGTTATTGGATCAATGGATAGATATTGTAAAAGAGATACAGTTATTTTATCAATGGGTCATTTTTTGAGATGTTAGGAAATGCCAATTGCCAATTCAGCTGTGCAGAGTTACTGATGTTATATTCTTTTCAGAATATCGTGTTTTACTGGTGAAGAAGGTTATCCTTTTCTCTTTGTATGAACATTTCCATATTCTATATACAGTGTGAACTCATCTCAGTTGGAGAAAGGAAATCAAAATCATTTTGTTGTGCAGAAATTGAATTGATCATAATTCATATCACTGAACCAAGAGAATTTGGTATAATTTTTCTTTGCTTGATTGGTTGTAAAGTTCCAAATGGTTCAATACTTCAATGTTTATTTTGACTGCACTGCAAATGAGATCTTAGTGTTCCATTTTCGCACTTCAGTTTTTCTTTTTGAAAGTTTTCCCACACATGCGTGTAATTGCAGTTTGAAAAGGGATTGGGAAATCAGCTAATATGTGAACCGAACAAAACTGTATACTGCATGAACAGCTTGTTTTGCTAATGTGCATTTTGATAAAGTTAGTACCCGAAGAAGTGAACTTGCTCCCAGCTTATTAGCAACTTTACTAAATGAATTGCATGGTGGAAAGCAATCCTGCAGAGCAGATAGGAATAGGATGCTGGATTTAATATCCCTGCTCATTTGTTTTTCGTTGGAGAAGAACAGTACTCCCTCCAGTAAAAGAAAGTCATTTTGGTGTACGCGTAGTTAAACTTTTGAAACTTTAGATATTGATATCTTTATAAATATTTAGATTACATACATGAAAATCATATCTGTAGATTCGTCTTGACAAGTACTTTCATAATATTATAATTTTATTGAGTTTTATAAATATATTGTAATAGTAAACAGTGGTCAAAGTTATATTTTAGGAACCGTGTTGATGTCCAAAATGAATTGTTTTTGTGAACCAGAGGGAATACATGATATCCGAAATGTGGTTGTTATATGTTAGCACAAATTTGCATGGCTGAACATAGCCACCCGAGCTTCATTTCTCTTCTTTTCTACTTGTTCTCTTAGCTTTCATTTTCCATCGAAATGTGGGCATATCACTCCAATTGCCGGTAGCTACAGATAGATGCTAATCATGAGGTCCATGACAATTAAAACAGGTCAGTTTCCGCAGGTCATCGGTACCTACATGTTACATTTGACAGTGTAAGAGCAAGAATATGATGCTGCATGTCAGATAAACCTATGCTAAGGGAAAGCGCATGTTAGATCCAGATCTGGTCCGCAGCTTAAAGCGCGACATGGTGGAAAGCTCACTTTTATCTACTGTCCGCATGAATGAATGATGATGTGAATGACAAGAGATATCATGTCTCGGCGACACAGAGGCCAGGTCCGTACTTGGAACGCTTTCCTGTGTGTTCCCAAGTCTCTTTGCTATGGGCATTGCTAGAATTGCACAAATCTTATGGGAAAAAACCATCAAATTTTGCCGACGAAACAGTGGAAGAGTGGAGATCAATGGGCAAGAACCGGAGCTGACAATTTCTTGGCCTGTGTTTGTCGTTTGCATTCTGAAAAAAAAAACTTTTGCAGCAGTTGATAATACTTGTTTAAGCTTATAGCATGAGCAGTTGTGCTCGTCTAAACATGCTTTTTTTTAGTGATTTGTTAGTTTGGGTTCTCCTTGGAGCCAGGACGACGGGTTTTAGTTTCTCGGTACAAATGCCTCCTAAGCATAATTAGGGCTTGTTTAGAACGCGTGAAATGAAAAACATAGGAATAGGAAAATCCATGCCTAGTGAAAATGTATATAGCAGGAATCAAAAATTTGGGAATTCTTCCAGAGAGGTGTTTGGACTACTCTGACATCACTTTATTTGAGAGGATGTAAGCTCGATCACGCGATTGCAAGTTTAAACTCAAATCACATTAGCTAGGTGGATTTGAAGGAGCATTAGATCCTTCTAAGATATCCAAACAATTATGATTTGGAAAGGGACTTTGGGCAATGAGATCAAAGTTTAGTCAACTGGTTGGCCTTGCCTAGTTGCCTGTTCCCTACTACTATCATCCTATATATGTTCTTAGTCACCAGTCACCATCCTGTGGGCCACCCATGCATGGCACACAATATGTGATGAAAACCACAATTCCACATCATGTCGACCAATGCAGCATCACAGATGTAAGAAAGAAAACAGATGCAAAGAAACCATTGGATCAAAGCTCTAGCCTCCAGCCGGAATACATCAAGAACTGCCGGTACTTCTTTGAAATTTACTGTCCAATCCCGTCCCATATAATAGCGGGCTTCGCGATTGGCATTGGTTTGTTTCTAAGAGTCCCATCCACAGGTAACTCTATTGGTCGCCATATTTTCTCTCCGCTATCATTTCTCCTTTATTTTTAAATCTCAGAGCGTCACATAATTACGTGTTCCCGAGAAAATAGAGCATCACAGAATCATACGGATCGAGGTGATTGTGCAAGCAACCAGAATTCTGATTGCATACATACTTACGTATTCCCTCCGGTTCACAAAAACAAGTCATTTTGAACATCGACGCGGTTTCCAAAATACAATTTTGATCACTAATTATTATTGTAATATATTTATAAAACCTAATAAAATTATAATATTGTGAAAGTACTTTTCAGGTTGGATCTACACATATGATTTTCATGTATCTAATCTAAATATTTAAAAAGGTAACGATAGCAACGTTTCTAAAGTTTGGCGGCATGTAATCTAAAACGACTTGTTTTTTAAAACCGGAAGGGGTAGTACATAATAGAATCGTACAAAGGAGTGGTCTTTTATTTTGAGCAAGCAAAACAACAGCCGAAAACGAGCGAGGAAGCTTCCAACGATAGGAGCTGGATTTGCGTCCTTCTCTCTGTCGGAATCCCTGTCGTCACGACGAGCAACAAAAGTTGCAGCGATCAAGGTCATGACTAGGCTCATCTAATCAGCCACCACAACGGCACAAGGTGCACGATATAGTGTGGTTCAAGGCTACTTATATGTACGCATGGTACATAACATAGCCACTGGTGCTATGACAAATACATCTAAACTAGGTGTACTCTCACGTTGCCTCTCCAATTACCGATCAAATCATTCCAGCGACAAGATAAATGACCTAACCTGCGATGCGCGGAATCAAACCTTTGTTACCGAAAAATCTCGAACAAGGCATATACATAAGTACAAATATCGGAAAAGCATATACATAAGCTAGCTACAGCAGGTCGGACGTGCAAATCTCGGGAAAATATAGTGAAAAATACATATAAATAAATGACCTAACCAACGGTACATGGGCAGCGACGAAGACAGGAGGCTAGTGGAAGCCTGGTCCTCCCGTGATTGATAAAGCTCTCTATATAATAGTCTTAGTGAATATACTTGGCACCCGTTGAAGTTTAGTTCTTACCATATGGCTCTCTAGGTAAAAAGAAAAAATTTGGCTCAGTCCGTGTAGTAGGAATCAAGTCTTTGTTAGTATTCTTCCATTATGGAGTACTTCTGTACTGTTATTTGCACCTTTTCCTTTCTGTTAGACGTCGTTGTCCTACTAAAAGTCTAAAAGATAGGACTCGTATATCCCCACGTGAATTGCAAAGTCGGAGTCAACGACATGAGCAGCCTTGTGAAGGTTGCATTCATGGAATTCAACAACTGAATAGTACACAAACATTTCAATACCTAGATCATTAGCCATCAGCTGTATTTGCTTTTAATGATGGAATGGCACGACATGTTGTCAACTAGGGATTAGTTTGATATGCTTTTGTTCCAAGACCTAGTGCACTAGCTATGCACTCTACGTTTGTTCCTTTTTTTTCCCCTTCCTAGTTGGAATTCCAAATGGAACAAAATATTCAAGCAAATACTAAGTTGGACACGTTTCCTAGCGAGTTCTTCCCGTTCAGGTTTATTACTTCAATATTCAAGTCACATAACCACACTGTCAAGGGTATCTATAGTTGTGTTTAGACCCTGTTTAGAACACATAAATTTCACAAGAAACAGTTCAATTTTCGTGGGAATTGGGAAAACCTCCCGCGTTCCAAACGGAGCCTTTAAGGTTAGGTTGACCCCAAATCTAGATCCCAACTGGAAAGGGCATTGCGGCTTGTTTTGGTTCCGAAGTTGAACAATTGTATAGCTCCTTTTTTTACCCAAAAAAAAACCCCGCAAATGTGTGCCTTACCGGTCAGTAAACTCTCGATTACCCTACCTTTTCATCCTTACAAAAAAAAAAATCTACCCATATTTGTTTGCTACATTTCTTCCTAGCCATGAAGAAAAACACAAATCTAAGTGAGAGTGGTGCACATAATTTTTGGTGGCAAGGTGCGGCAACTAGCTAAATGTGCCCCAATGTCGTACGGTCATGCATATGGCAGATCTGTTGTAACATCCTAAAATTTGAGTTCTTTTGAAGCCTTTCAAAACGGCAACTAGCTAAATGTGCCCCAATGTCGTATGGTCACGCATATGGCAGATCTGCTGTAACATCCCAAAATTTGAGTTCTTTTGAAGCCTTTCAAAATAAAAATAATAACTTGAATTTTATTGGTTAATTTAAAGCTTAATTTGAATTTTTTAGAAATTAACACTATCTAATGTGAATAATATAAACGTCAATTAAATTCAAAACCTTCTTATTTGAGTTCCTTGTGTTCCAAAGTATTTTCTGGAATTTTCTTGGAATTGTTGGAGTTTATTTGCTATTTTTTGAGCTCAGTTTTATTTATTTCCTTTTATAAAAATCAAAAATCCTTTAAATTTCCAATTTTCTTTTCGGGCCAAATCTTTCTTCCGGTCCATTCCTCTTTTCGCCCCACTGGCCCAATTTCACGCTCACTAGCTGAGCCCGCTCACGCCGCTGCCACGCATCGTGCCTGCGTCTCACGCCTCGCCCGAGCCGCTGATGTGTGGGACCCGCTTGTCAGCGTCGTCCGTGTCCACACTGTTCCCGTCTTCGTCTTTGATTCGGTCTCATCACTGCATCTATTCTAAACTCCTCGTTGCCGCCTTTTTTAACCTCACTGCCCCCTCGGTCTTCGCATCTCCGAGCCACTCTGCACCCATAGCCCTAGCCGTCGTTCTCACAATTGTTACCAAGTCGCCAAGCCATTGTCGCCTTTGTTCTCATTTTCCCCCGTCGTCAGTGGACTCCAAGCCTCGTTGTCACCGTCGTCGAGATCACGTCATCCAGTTCTACTCTGTCCTATCATCCGTTTCGCCGGAGCGTCACTGGAGCTCCATCATCATTGAAGACCGAAGTTCGTTGCCACTCATCTTCTCACTGCCAGTCATCTCCGTTGTCCTCTTGCCTCAGCGCTAGACTCCGTGAGTTCGCTATCATCTCTCCTACCCATCTCGCTGCTTCGCCATCGCCACCGTTTGCCGCCGACCCTCGGTCCCAGTGCGCCGCCACCGTCGAGCTCACATGGCATGCCCCGTCACGCCACCTCAGCACCATATCAGCCCTAGTAGCTACGTGGCTGCCATGTGTTGCTTGCGTGTCATCCCGAGCCAAACCCTAGATTCAAGTATCTGTGAACTTGGTTCACCGTGGACCGTGTCACCGACATGTGGACCCCACTTGTCAGTTCCTATTCTGTGAACCCGATGCACCATGCACTGTAACCCTTCTTCCATAGACTTGGTCTATAGACTATGGGTCCACTTGTTAGTGATTGAATTTTCTTTCCTTTAGAAATTTAATTTTAGCTGAAATATTTTTTCCTTGCGAACGTCATGCTGACGTAGTGATCCGGAATTTCCTTTAGAAAGAAAATTCTAAAATCCCAAAATAGTGTTTTCTCTCTCTTTTTCTTAGATTTAAATCTTCTGAGAGTCCATTCTCCTTCGTCCGAACTCCATTTTAGTCTGTTCAAGTTCCTAAATTCATCTAAAACCGAGCTCTTTCTTTTAGAGTTGGTTTTGTATTTTATTTGTGTTTCGTTCGTTTTCTCTCTCTCGTTTAGATGACCTTTTTCAAGGAGCAGGAGTAAGATTTGAAGACCAAAGTATGGTAACTGAGAAAGGCCAAGGCAAGTCATAATCCTTTGCTGATATTGAACCTATGTTTTCAAAAGTATATTGTTTTATATGAAATTGCATGCTACTTTTATATCGACTACTTTTGGGAGTAGTTAATCACCTATTTGTCGTTATGCCGCCATTGATTATTTGAATATCATGGATCCTTTGTCACCATAGGAAGATCATTATTAGTTGAACATATCTGTGCCACCAACATGGGTTATCGTAGAGATACTTAGACATGCTTAGTTATACGATGGGCTCATGTCACATGTTTAATGACAATAATTTGACTTAATGATATATGGAATTATGGTGCGATGCCACTATTGTGCAACTGTGGTGGGATGCTACTGTTGTACAAGTTGTGGTGCGATACCGCTATTATAAAATTGTGTGTCATGACATGGATTGCCATTAGTTTGGTTAAACAAAATAATTTTACGCTCATGCGAGTGATCGTGCAGTAAAGAGGGGTGTAGTTAGCACTTTTGGGATGAGATAGTCTTGCTTGGCTGAATTGTTAAGGACTTGATCCTATGCGCCATTGAACTAGGCCATATCGTACAACCACATGTCCAGTACAGGATACACTTGGCTGATTAATTTGCAATGTCTGAATTTTGGTTCTGTTGTGGTGGTGTGAGTTCTAGGATGGAAACTCACAATGGCACAAGAGAGGAGGCCATGTCTGGTTGCGATAATATTGTTGAAACCTTAGCAGACAGAAATGGGTTGAGATGGAGGCTTGTAAAGGCTTGTGATAATCACTTAGTTACGCACCTATAGAAGTGTGTGAACGAGCATTATAAGTTGATTTATCTCTTATAGATCAAGCTATACAACCTCTGCAGAGTGTAAAATTGTTTAAACAGCCATGTCCCCAGTTATGGACAATGTCTGGGGATTTCACACGAGGTATAGAGTTTTTTATATAAAAAATGGTTGGAAGTGAATGTGATGTTCACTTGGTGGATGAGATGTTCACTTAGTGGTTTAGTTGTTAAATGAATAGGAGGTTCACTTGTTATTTCAAAGCAATTGTTTACTTATTCATTATTATCTTTTTAATTACGCTTTACAATCTATGTACTATATTTACTTTTAACATTTGCTTTCTGCAAAAGAACCATATGGTTATTCCTTTTATCAAGCTTGGCATGCATATTAATTGCATACGGTTCCATACAACTTGTTGAGTATTTTATGTACTCATGGCATTAAATATTTGTCGGACCTGGATTTCGAGAATCTAAATCCTTTGTGAAAGACACTGTGCTATTCCCTGGATCAGTAGATAGCACTCATAGATACATCTTTGAATCAATTCATACATGGCGTATATTAGACCATACCATTCATTAATTAACACATCAGAGCTTTACATAGACCGCATCGGGTCAGGTTTTACAATAAGGGCCGAACAGACCAAACTGATTATATTACAAAAGTAGCAGAAGCGACAACGGAAGCAAAAGGGGTGAGAGCACATCTCTCCACAGGCAAGTGACTGGGGAAACCCGAGTGCGCCCGATATTAACCAAGGACTTGGATAATATTGGATGCACGCAATCACCAACGGAGTCAACTAGTCTGGGGTGAGACTAGAACAACTAAAGACTAAATTACGCTTCATCATCTCCTAGACCTCCAGCTTCTGGATCCTCGTAGTATGCGTAGTCTTCAAGATTCCCTGCTTCTGAGGGTTTTGGGGGAAAGAGCGAGAATGAGTACAACTTCCATGCTCGCGAGCTAATACACAATGCAATAATATACATGCAAGGCTTAACAAGGATGGCTCAGGTTCTTTTATTTGCTAAAGAGATGTTTTGAATTATCATAATTACAAATTCCTATCACTTAGCATTTTAACTAAATTGCATTTTATTAAAGAGAGTAATTGTGCAATAATTATTGACAGTAGAGGTTCCCTCTACCGGAAAACTCTACCTATGCTTTATTTGATTGGAGCTTCCTCCAATTATTACCACCGCTGAGCTCGAAGGCTCAGGTAAAAATCCCAAACTCAGGGCTAGGTGAGCCCTCCACATTTTCATTTCACCAACAAAGGTTTTTGAAATAGAACTAATTCAAGTTAAGTTCCCATGTCTGCCTTTGATCGTAGGCGCGGCTGTTTAAACAGTTTAGACTCTACAGAGGTTGTACACTGTACCCACAAGAGATAGTTATACTCATTACCCTACACGATTCCTTAGTCATGTAGTTGAGCGACCTTCATAGTAACCTTTCAAATTACCTCGCCCCTTCCATCATTTCACCCATATGGGCCGCGCTTGCGGTGGGTCCCATAGGTTTGTGTGGGATGTCACTCCTACGACTAGTCATAGCAGGCACCTCACCCTTCCTTGGTGTCCCATTCAAGCTGGACCGCGTCCACACTTGCACATTTAATTAGTGAGATGACTTTCAGGGTCCAATAAATTTATTAGGCCAAGCTGCAGTTTGCAGATTTGTGGTTGTACTTGTTTTACACAAGAGGTCATGACAAGATTAAGTCCTTAGGGGTTATCTGGGCGGTTTATTTCATACACCAAACTCTTTGGGTTGCATTAGCACCCATCAACACTAAACCATTCACAACCAACATAGGAACAGCAATTAGGGTTTTTGAGTAGTAAAATACATCAACTCAACCATCTCAGTCAATTCCCTACAATGACTGCCCAAATCCACTTTTATGTTTAAAGGATGATGATTGGGACATTTAATGTCCCGGTACTTAAGCAAGACTAGCATGTCGCTTAAGTACAACCTATAACTAGTATTTACCATTTATTTACTAGGGTGACATGGAATAAGGGATTCAATTATCAAAGGATGATGTTATAATTAATTAATCATCAAATGGGTATTTAACTACCTTAAACTTTAACATACATTTGATTAAAGAATTAAAGCATGCAATTTTGGTTAATTTAAATGAATATAATTTGCATAAAATGTAGGATCAATATGATCAAAGTATTGACTCACCTTGGATATAGATAAGAGGGTCTTAGTATTCTTGTGCTTGATCAATTTGGAGGTCTCCCGCGTCTTTAAATCCTAATCGGGCGAATATACCGGAAAAATGCACAACGACAAAGAGAGCAAATAAATACACAAGAATAAAAAAAATGAACTCTAAATTGAACAAGACCTATTCCATTAGCAAGATCTTGAATTTACAAAATTTTAGAAATTTATTTCATAATTTTTGGAGGTATAACGGAGGAGAATGGAATTTACGAAGATTAAATTGAAATAAGAGAGAGAGAGAGAGAGAGAGAGAGAGAGAGAGAGAGAGAGAGAGAGGGTAATGGTCCATAGCACAGTGCCATGGATCGCGTTCATGTGCACAGGGCGCCGGTCCATGGGAGCAGTGCGCAGCGGGGCCCAATGGGCAGTGAAACAAGTGGAGGTTTTAAGACACCATTAAGGCTAATGATTGCAATTAGGTTTTAAGACACCATTAACACTTAATGATGGGGGAAATCTGGCTGTCCGAATCGCCACATGCGGCGACGACATTGGGGGCTGTGGTCCGCTCATCGCCGACGGGAGCGAGGCGGCGACGGCCAAGCACGGATGGGGAGCGGGGGGTGGCGGAGTGGTGACGGGTGGCAAAGTGGTGGGAGGGTCATTGCTTGCGCGGTGGAGTGGAGTTAAGCGGCGGCAGCTCATTGACGGCAAGGAGGGCGCTCCGGTGGCGGATTGAGCCAGGGAAGGTGAGCACCGGGTGGCTCTCGGCGAGGCGGAGCCAATGGGCTCAACGGAGAGGCCGGAGGGGGTCTGTGGGTGGCGGCGGAAGGTGGGGAAGGCGGCGGCCGGAGGAGAAGAAGGCGAACGATTGCGGTGGCGGCGGTGGATGAAACTTCACGGGGGTTGAGGTGAAAGACTCCTAGTGGCCGAGGGCTCACAATGACGGGGTCGGCGGTGCTTGAGGTGGCCGAGCAATGAGACACGCAGTGAGGAAGGGGCAAAATAAAAAGGAAAATGGCGGTTTTTGCTTGCGACTTACCCGGGAGCTCGAGGGCGGCGTGAAGGTGAGCAAGGGCACATAGGGGAGCTTTATAGGCGGTCAAGGCTTGGGAGGCCAACGGGAGGAAGCTCGGAGCCATTGGAGGCACGTGGATCCGAGGAGGTGTGGCGTCGCATGATCTGGCATGGAGGCGACAGGCGACAGGTTGGAGGCGCAGCGAGGGTGTCGAGAGGATGACGCGGCGCGCAGAGGGAGCTGGAGGTGGCGTGTAGGCGGTGGTGTAGAGACTGGGTGGTGGCGGCTATTAGCTTGGCGGCTTCATGCGCAGAGGAAAGACGCAAGCATGGCCACACTGAGGGGACGGGCGAGGAGGTGGTGGGTTGCGCAGGCGTCGGCGGCGGTGCAGCTAGAGCACGCGAGTGGCAGAGGGCCAGAAGCGGCGTGCGAGCGCACGGGAGGAGAGAGGGAGGCGCGACGCTGGCTGGAGGAGGAAGACGCGAGGGGGCAAAAGACAGTGGCGTCGGGCGGCTCGGGCCAAGAAAGGCCGGGAGGGGGAGAAAAAGAAAAGGGCCGAGCAGGCCAGGGAAAAAGGAGGGCTGGGTGGGCCAGAGCCAAGAAAAGGAGAAAGGGGCCGGCCCACTAAGAGGAAGGGGCTGAGCTCGAAAGAAAAGGAGGCCAAATTTAAAGGCCCGGGAATTCAAAAGAGAGGAAACCCAAACCAAAATT
Source organism: Phyllostachys edulis (assembly GCA_036346405.1). Classification (NCBI taxonomy): domain Eukaryota; kingdom Viridiplantae; phylum Streptophyta; class Magnoliopsida; order Poales; family Poaceae; genus Phyllostachys; species Phyllostachys edulis. The sequence continues at coordinate 75,819,159 of CM070549.1, read as the reverse complement.
TGAATTTCATAGGTCAAGGGTATTTGAAACACATACCCGTGCTAGAAGAAGGAAGAAGGTTTTCGCAAATAGTTTGGTAATTTGAAATACGGCGAAGAATGGAAACCAGAATAGTAGCACTATACGTCGTCCGAAAACAGGACGTTACAATATTGTTGCTCAGTTGAAGAAGGATCAGTTACTCAAGAGCTCTTTGATGAGTAGTATTTTGAAGACTTTGTGAACTAGGATGTGCTCGCCACTTAATTGCTTGCGGGTATGTCGAATGGCCACCACAAGTTTCTTTTCCGCTGCAAGAGTTTTATTTGTTTTTAATCCCTGCGTGGCAAGTTAAGCAAATATTGACTATAAGGTCTAGTTATTACTATTTATTATTTTGCTATCTTTTAGTTAAATCATTGAATAAATAGTATTTCATCGATGTGTACTATATAAACTAGCTACTGATCATAGAACTTACTCAAAATACACGTAGAATTTCGAATGTGTAATTCCGATCCCGACATCTGCAACATGAGATAGCGCCACATGTGGCCAGTGGCCCAGTGCCCACCAAGAGAAGACCAAAGGCAAGGTGCAGAAGAAATGTTACATGCAGAGCCTACTAGCGACTAGCGAGTGCCCGGCATGTACGACACAACACATTGCTGCCCCCTGATAGGCTCCAGCTTGTTTGGTTGGATTCCACATGTTTTCAGTAATCAATTATCACTGTACTTCCTCAAGATGCATACACTCCCACCATTGGTTGGATTCCACATGTTTTCAGTAATCAATTGTCACTGTACTTCCTCAAGATGCATACACTCCCACCACTTAGTTTCGGTTCCCCACTATAAAAAGATCAGCTTTCCACTTGTATGTTACAAGATATCACATGGTGTGGCTTGCTTAAACGTGCAACTAACTGTAATACACAATTATTATCAGGAGAAACAGTAGGACCAAGACGGTCCCGACTGCATATATGTTATATAGTAATGAGGTGTTTCAAAATTTTACAGCATAAAAGAAAAGGAATGTACAAAGGGGAATTCGAAAAACATTGTGTGGCCAGTCCTGAATACGAGGAAAGTATTTCTTCCTTGCCCGACAGATAACCATGGCAAATTAGTCCAAAGAAACAAGATATGAAAGTTCTAAATTGGACCTTTTTTTTTCTCCAAATTCCAACCCATTTGATCAGACACTTACATTTTACATGCTCGAGCGGATATTGTCCGACCTGTTTTCGCGCTTCATATTTCCTGAACCATAGGGAAAGAATATTCAGCGTTGTTCTTCTGTAAAAGACCATGTTCTGTTTTTCTATTTTTATATAATGGATCGACATGCAAATCTTTTGCTTGTTTGCCAAAAAAAAAACCATAGTGAAAGAATATCCCTAAAAAAAAGGGCAATTAGTGCTTGCTGCACAAATCTTGAAGCCCCTACCTTGAAACATGTTGGAATTGACATCTGTTCCAGCTCATATCCTGTCGCTACTCAGTGATGACTGGAAGTTCTGTGTGCCCGGCGACAAACAAGATCTGAGGCCTCACTGAAATGTTGCTGCAGCTCATTGTTGAATATATAAGTATTTTTTGAATTACTTTAACTCAGAAATATACTAGATAAATCATAAAAATTGTTCTAGCTATTTTCACAAAACAGGTAATCAAGAACACTACAGCGATAGAAACTAGCATATCTATCTCAGTATTTAAGGCAATAACAGATAATAAAGCTAACCAAACAATAAGTGGGAGATAACCATACCCAGATCCAGTGGAAGAAGCAGCAGCAGCAGGAGTCTTGATGTCGTCGTCGTTCGTCATGGCGTAGTGAACGTCGTGGTAGTAGTCGTGCAGTTGATGTAGACGTAGCAGAGAATCGGATGAAGAGAAAGCAACGAGCAGTCGCGCGAACGCTCTGCAAAAATCTTATTCGTCCTCGCTCGTGCAAGCCTTCAAGGACGAGGGTTTTGGAGGCCTGCTCTCCCGGTGCGGCCGTACACGCGCCTCGCCGGGATGGAGATCACCAGAGACAGCAACAAAACCAGAGTTCTATCTTAGTCTTTCGCAGAGAGGATTTTATTGGAGAAGAACCAGTTCTGTTCTTTTGATAGCCAAAAACAAAGAGGCCAGAGGCTTTTAATTCACCAAGGAAACGGTCGCCATTGATTCGCCATCAACCAGTGTTAACCGCATCTATTACTCACTAGTAATTGAATCGTTACTTCCAGCCGTTTGTTAATGTCATTTACTACGAGTCAGTGCGTTTCGATTTTTGAATAGATAAAGAAAACGCGCCAAGACTCGACTTTGTCAGGCGCTACAAGACACGCACATCGCGATAAGATTATTAATCAAGACCGCGGCGAGCGAGCGCGCGCGTGTGTTGGCTCTCTTCAATTCCACAAGGGGGGCTATCACGTTCCACCTTATAAAATGGTGTAACTCCCCTTCATCTCCCCATATGGGACTAAACAGTTTTAGCACGTGCACGTGGGCCTTTGAGATTTTCTAGGAATTAATTAGAATTAAAATTGGGCCTAGCCCGTATTAATTCCAACAATCCCCCATCAGATCTCAAGGGCACATGTCAAATACCTTGACCCACAGTATTGTTTAAATATACCAGTGTTTCGATGGAGACCTATTAAGGTTGAACATCCACCTAGAATAGAAGCTACACTTATCCACAACTGCACAATGGACTAAGCCTTGAATTGGCAGTTTTGTGTGAATAAGTTTCACTTAAGTCCTTAACTGATACTAGGCTGCCAAGCATCCCCAACGGGTTGAAGCATATAAGTCATACTCCTGGCCTATTCATGAGCTTCCTAGAAAATACCCTATTTCATAAATTGTGACTAGCAGTCGGGCTCATATAGGTGTGTTCTTTCAAGACTGCTCTGTAGGACAACATCTTTGCTTAAATAAGCCACAGAACACATTAAAATAAAAATTAACCTGCCATACAGATTTAGGAGAGAATTGCATCTCCAATGGAGTGGGTCCATAAAGATACTCTCCTCCCAGTTAACCAATAGTTTGTTTCGTCAATCCTACTTCACGGGATCTCCGATCACATAGAATGTGTTACCACTATGGTATAACTCACGTGGGTCTCAAACCCATCTCCCTCGATGCATTGTCTATCACATTCCGTGATAAACCCTTTGTGAAAGGATCTGCCAGATTCTTAACTGTTTGGATATAATCTAAAGCTATTACTCCGGAGTTTCTCATTTTCCTAACAGACTTCAGTCTTCTCTTCACATGTCTTGATGCCTTCATATTATCCTTAGAACTGTTCACCTTGACGATCACAGTCTGATTGTTACAGTTCATCAGAATAGCCGGTACCGGTTTTTCAACCACCGGCAAATCCATCAAGAGCTCACGAAGCCATTCGGCTTCAACAGTGGCAATATCTAATGCTGTGAGTTCTGCTTCCATTGTTGACCTCGTTAAGATGGTCTGCTTGTAAGACTTCCATGAAACAGCGCCACCTCCAAGTATGAAGACATATCCACTTGTGGCCTTAATCTCATCAGCATCAGATATCCAGTTTGAATTGCTATAACCCTCCAGTACTCTAGGGTACCCGGTATAGTGAATGTCATAGCTCATAGTACCCTTTAGATAGTGCATTACCCTCTCAAGAGCATGCCAATGATCATCTCCCAGATTGGAAACAAAACGGCTTAGTTTGCTCACAGCAAATGAGATGCCAGGCTTGGTAGTGCTAGCTAAATACATGAGTGAACCAATTATCTGAGAATATCTCAATTGGTCTCTGACTATTCTCCGATTCTTTCTAAGCAACACGCTAGGATCATAAGGTTTTAGAGAGGATTTATAGTCGCTATAACCAAAACGACTCAGAACCTTTTTCACATAATGGGATTGCAACAATGTAATCCTACCATCATCACCTCTCAACAGCTTGATGTTCAAGATAACATCAGCTACTCCCAGATCTTTCATCTCAAAATTCTAAGACAAGAAACCCTTGACCTCCTTAATTACATTAAGGTTGGTCCCAAAGATCGATATGTCATCAACATACGACATAGAATGACTCCTCGCCCCACCATGGCGATAATACACACATCTGTCGACTTCATTCACAATAAAGCCTGCAGATGTTAAAGTTCTGTCGAACTTTTTATGCCACTGCTTAGGTGCTTGTTTAAGACCATACAAAGATTTCAACAACTTGCACACATTTCCTTCTTGACTATCTACTACAAATCCATCTGGCTGTTCCATGTAAATTTCCTCGTCCAACTCTCTATTTAGGAAAGTCGACTTAATATCCATCTGATGAACGAGAAGGCCGTGTGAGGCAGCCAGAGATAGTAGTACTCGAATAGTAGTCAATATAGCCACAGGTGAGTAAGTATCAAAGAAATCTTCGCCTTCCTTTTGGGTATAACCCTTGGCCACAAGCCGTGCCTTGTACTTCTCAATAGTACCATCAGGCCTAAGCTTCTTTTTGAACACCCACTTATATCCTACAGATTTACAACCATAAGGACGCTCAGTGATCTCCCAAGTTCCATTAGAGATAATAGAATCCATTTCACTACGGACTGCTTCCTTCCAGTATTCTGCATCTAGGGAAGCATATGCTTCAGAAATGGTACTTGGAGTATCATCCACAAGGTACACAATGAAATCAGGACCAAAAGACTTTGCAGTCCTTTGTCTTTTACTTTTCCTCAGAGTTTCATTGTCTTCCTCCTCATGAATTTGCTCAAGGGTTTACTCAAAATATTTCAATGGAATGGCAGGTTCAGGAGTTGTATCAGGCTCCTGACTCAATAAACTAGGCATATCTTTCATCGGAAAAATATCCTCAAAAAATGTAGCATCACTGGACTCCATAATTGTACTGACAAGCACGTCAGATACTCCAGATTTCACCACTAGAAATCTATATCCAACGCTATGGTGAGCATATCCTAGAAAAACGTAATCCACGGTTTTTGGTCTAAGCTTACGCTTTTTTGGAATTAGCACATTGACTTTCGCTAAACAACCCCAAGTGCGCAAGTATGAAAGTGATAGTCTTTTCTTCTCCTATTGTTCATATGGGGTTATCTCTTTATTCTTTGTGGGAATCCTGTTTAGGACATGACATGAAGTCAATATAGCCTCCCCCCACCATGCTTTGGAAAGACCCGCTGTGTTTAACATAGCGTTAACCAAATCAGTTAGAGTACGGTTCTTTCTTTCAGCAACCCCGTTTGACTGGGGTGAATAGGGAGGCGTCCTATTATGAATTATACCAGTTCCTCACAGAATAAATTGAACTTATTAGAAAAGTACTCGCCGCCACGATCAGACCTAACCCTTTTGATTTTTCTTTCAAGTTGGTTCTCAGCTTCTGCCTTATAGATTTTAAAGTAGTGAAAAGCTTCATCTTTAGTTTTCAAAAGATACACATAGCAGAACCTAATGGGGTCATCAATCAAAGTCATGAAATATCTCTTACCGTATTTTGTCAACACACTATTCATCTCACACAGATCTGAATGTATGAGTTCTAATGGTGCGAAGTTTCTTACCTCTGCGGCCTTATGAGGCTTACGAGGCTGCTTTGATTGCACACAAACTTGACACTTAGAACCTTTGGCAAGGGTAAATTTCGGGATTAACTCTAAACTGACTAACCGCGTCATGTAACCAAAATTTATGTGACAAAGTCGTAAATGCCAAATAGTAATCTCATTGCCACTGAAAACATGGTTCACAACATTATTACACAAATCTGAAAGAGATAGGCGGAACAAGCCTCCACACACATAGCCTTTACCAACAAATTATCCACACTTGGACACTACAAATTTGTTGGACTCAAATACCAGTCTAAAGCCATTTCTACACAGAAGAGATCCGCCAATGAGATTCTTATTGATAGATGGCACATGATGCACGTTCTTCAATTGCACGATCTTTCCCGAAGTAAACTTCAGATCGACCGTGCCAACACCATGAACAGTGGCGTGTGACCCGTTCCTCATTAGAACGACTGAATCCCGAGTGACCTGGTAAGAAGAGAATAATGAAATATCAGCACACACATGTATATTAGCACCAGTGTCTATCCACCAATCGATAGATTGACATACGGAAAGAACAGTAGGTAAATTACCATATCCTAATGTTCCCGTCCCAGTAGTACCAACAACAATATTAGCAGACTTAGAATTCTGCCCTTGCTGATTCTTCCCACCCTTGCGTAGACTGCAATCCTTGGCCCAATGACCAGGTTCGCCACACACAAAGCAAAGGCTATCCTTTGTGTTCTTCTTCTTCTTCTTGAAGCTAGTTGTTTGTGCAGTTTTGTTCTTGCCTTTGAACTTTTGAGCTTGGCCATTCTTCTTCTGCACCACATTAGCACTAGAATGTCCCTCATTACCTCTAGTATGTGTATTTTTTTGCCCTCGCCTTCTATTCAACATCAAGAGACCCAGTAAGGTTTTCAACAGAAAACTCTTGTCTCTTGTGTTTCAGAGAAGTAGCAAAATTCCTCTAAGGAGGAATCTTGGCAATAATGCCTCCTGCGACAAACTTGTCCGGTAACACACACTTGAAGTGCTCAAGTTCTGTGGCCATGGATTGTTGTATCTCATGAGCCTGTTCAACTACGGAATGGCTATCAACCATTCTATAGTCATGGTATTGCTCCATGAGATACAATTCACTGCCTGCATCCGAAACCCCAAACTTGGCCTCGAGTGCATCTCGCATCTCTTTTCCAGTTTTAATCACCATGTATGCGTCAACTAACTTCTCACCAAGAACACTAACCACAACACCTTTAAAGAGGTTATCAGCAGCCTCGAACGCTTGCTCCTGTTTAGGAGTAAGTGTTCCTTCAGGCTTGCCATTTGCCACATGGAAAACGTTCATGGCAGTTAGCCAAAGCACCATCTTGGTGCACCACCTCTTGTAATTCGCACCATCGAATTCAGAGGGTTTGAGCGCAGTAGCAAAGCCAGTTGACGAAAAATGCCTAGAATAAGGTTTCTGGATTGTTGAACATATAAGTATTTTTTGAATTACTTTAACCCAGAAATATGCTAGATAAATCATGGAAATTGCTCTAGCCATTTTCACAAAGCAGGTAATCAAGAACACTATAGCTATATGCATTTCTAAAAGGACAAAAACTAGCATACCTATCTCAGTGTTTAAGACAACAACAGATAATAAAGCTAACCAAACAACAAGTGGGAGATAACCATCCCCAGCCCAGTGTAAGAAGCAGCAACAACAGGAGTCTTGATGTGGTCGTCGTTCGTCATGGCGTAGTAAACATCATGGTAGTAGTCGTGCAGTTGATGTAGACGTAGTAGAGAATCAGATGAAGAGAAAGCAACGAGCAGTCACGCGAACGCTCCCCAAAAACCTTATTCGTCCTCGCTCGTGCAAACCTTCAAGGACGAGAATTCCGGAGGTCTGCTTCTCCGCCATGCCGTATACACGCCTCGGATGGAGATGGACCAGAGACAAAGAACAAAACCGAGTTCTATCTTAGTCTTTTGCAGAGAGGATTTTATTGGAGAAGAACCGATTCGTTCTTTTGATAGCCAAAAACAAAGAGGTCAGAGGGTTTTAATTCACCAAGGAAACGGTCGCAATTGATTCGCCATCAACCAGTGTTAATCGCAGCTATTACTCACTAGTAATTGAACTGTTACTTCCAACCGTTTGTTAATGCCATTTACTACGAGTCGGTGCGTTTCGATTTTCGAATAGCGCGCGCGCACGCACACGCACCGCACCGTACGGCTCGGTGAGCGAGCGAGCGCGCGTGTGTGTTGGCTCTCTCCAATTCCACAAAGGGGCTATCACGTTCCACCTTATAAAATGGTGTAACTCTCCTTCATCTCTCTATATGGACTAAACAGTTTTAGCATATGCACATAGACCTTTGAGATTTTTCAAAAATTAATTAGAATTAAAACTAGGCCTACCCGTATCAATTCCAACCCTCACTGCGGATCATCACAGCTCACAGCCTCACACCCTTCCCCTTTCAGCGATGATTGGGAGTGATGGCAGTTTGTTGAGATGTACTTTCACCGGGTTGAAAACACCCTGCATGCATGTGAGATGATGTAAAATGTGCTACTGCAAAACGATGGCAGCGGCAGGATAAGCCAGTTGGGACACACTGTAAATGGGTACTTTTTAAACCTTAATGACAGAAATCTGCAGCTAAAACGTTATCTATGACCAGCATGTACCCAACTTGCCTCGTTGGGGAAGAGATTCTGGTGGTACTATGGCACAAGGTCTTCAAATTTTGTCAAAAATCCAGAAAGGAATGATGCCAAACACATCGCATTCAATGACACATCACACCCTGCTGTATTTTTTAGTACTTGATTTCTACCATTCTAAGAAATATTTCTTTTTCTTTTTTACAAACATGGAACAGTTGAATCTTTCAAATCCGTCGGTCGCTACCATGTATAGATAGCCACTCGCTTTTGACGGGATACGGTGGAAGAGAACGAGGGGGAGGTGGCGGAGTATTGGTGAGAGGAGTAAGAAAAAAAAACGAGAAAAGAAAAGAAGAAACAAAAGGACAAAGTACGATAAAAGTTATTCTTTTAGAAACATCGACAATTTTGTTAAAAAAAATATAATGACACAAATGGCTTGTGGACCTGACAGGTAGGTGGAGTAAGAAAAAAATGAGAAAAGAAAAGAAGAAACAAAAGGGCAAAGTACGATAAAAGTTATTCTTTTAGAAACATCGACAATTTTGTTAAAAAAAATATAATGACACAAATGGCTTGTGGACCTGACAGGTAGGTGGAGTAAGAAAAAAATGAGAAAAGAAAAGAAGAAACAAAAGGGCAAAGTACGATAAAAGTTATTCTTTTAGAAACATCGACAATTTTTTTTAAAAAATATATAATGACATAAATGGCTTATGGACCTGACAGGTAGGTATTGTGAAAACTCAACAGATTGGATAGCGGGTAGTTGTATGCCCGAAATTTATGAAGAACGTTGAGGACAAATATGTGCCTCCATGCAAAAAAAAAGAAAGGTTAGGCTGGCAAGAAAACTCGTTATGTGCTCGAATCAAAAATGATTTTGAAATAATCAAAAATGATTTTGAAATAACTATTTAAACAATAAATAAAATAATTTGAAATCGAACAATGTCAATTTCGAATGATACTCGATAATGGTTAGACAGGCACATCTCTGTTCTGTTGCACGTGCACAAACAAAGCATCTGTTGCGAAATTTGGTAGCACCGATGAACAGGCCGATCCGGACAGACGCCTAGGTCGAATGTCACTGAACTACCATGCCCGCTTACCAAACTGAACTAGCAGTAGAGCCAGATAGTAGACATAGAACACCGGCGATGGGCGAGAGACCAAATTGCTTGCTTGTCGCCTGAGGAGCTACCGTCATCATCAGACTCTGGAGGACGCCTGCGCTCTGCTTGGATTGATGTCATTGAGCCGCTCGCCCAGCGCTTGTTTTGAGCGCTGGCTCCTGTGCCCGGCAGTGATCTATCCTTGCTCATTGCTTAATCCAACGTTCTATTTTTCATTCATCAATTTCAGGCACAAACTTTCAACCAAACAACTTATTTTCAGGTTTGCCTGGCCAGGCAAAAATCATTTAGTTTTCAGGCTACCTCCAGGCACCACTTTTTCTCAGGCATGGAATCCAGGGCACCAACCAAACAAGCCCCAAAAGTTGCGCGACCTTGCCCACAAAACGCCTGGCTACACAAGATACAAGATGGCAACCATACGCCTCTGCCTCCGAGTGCAGGGTGAGAGGGGACTCCATTTCCCAACCGAGAGCACCAACTTGCCGGTAGGCCCCTTCCGAGCTGGTGCCCATTTTCGGCATGTGCGCCCGCGCCCCAGCCGCAAATGACAGCCGCGTCACCGTCGTCGTCGCCGGCCCTGAATTCTTCGACAAGGACGCCTTCGTCGTACCATTCATATCATACCCCATGAAGATCCGATCCCCAAGGGGCAAAGAAAGCAATGCCACCATCCATCCTCCCGGCTCATCTGATGACAGCAATGTGTAATCCTACTCCAGCTCTCACGAGTCATCAGTGACATCGGCAGCTTAAACACTAGAACAGCAGCTGCATGGTGTCACGGGTAGGGAGAGAGATTTTTTAGACCAGCGGATGAGAAAGAACAGGCTAGGTACTTGTAAACGTCGCTGCGCCTGCGGGCAAGTCGACGGGATTGGGGGGTTTTTATAACCCTACACTAGGAAATGGGATGCATGTACCGTGGGTAACGATAAGACTCCTACGTCCGGAGCGAGATATTTGCCCAGACGCGTAGCTTCTATTCACTTCAGTTAAGCACCGCTCAGTTCTTATCCGCTGAAACTCTCTCCGTTCGCTTATCCCCACTGCTTTCCTCTCCCGTCCCCTTCTCCCCACTACACGAGCACGAGCCATTCGCCTCACCTCAACGCTATGCTGTCCTTTGCCGCCGCTATCGCTAGATGCGTCCCGTCCCTCGACGGCGACCACCACTGGGGCCGCTAGCTCCGCCACCATCCTCCTCCTCATGGCTCACATCGTCCCAGCCGCCAGGAAGCAGCTACTCCGCCCGCCCGTCTCGGCCTCGATGGCGGCACCACTGGGCCACCAACTCTTTCGGCCATCCTCCTCCCTGGGCTCATCGCCATCCTAGGTCGTCAGAGGCAACTGCTCATGGGAGATGAGTACTCAGTTTTTGATATGTTGCACCGCCGTCCCCTCTCTCGCCCGCCCCCACGCCTCTGGCCCGTGATCCGCCTGCCCCTTCACCCCTCTACTGGCTCTGCTCACACAGACCCAACCGGCTTGGCCTTCGGCCGCCGGCCACCTCGGCTCACCTCAGCTCCCCCGGCTTCCATAGTGTTGCAACCATGGAAAAATTTGTTGCACACAAGGGGAAAATTTATTGGATATGACGGAAAACAATGTTGTATACAAAATTCTGAGATGTTGTATTTTTTTTATATGTTTAGCATCTCCAGATGTGTTTGTGTGCCTGTTTTTATGATAATAGTTGTGTTGTTTTGATTATGAGGATGTTTGTTCGCTTGATCCTAAGATTTTTGAGACAATGTTGCATATAAATGTTTGATATGTTACAACCAAAGGAAGAAAATGTTGCACTGCTCTTTATCAGATGTTGCATGCATCCGACCCGAACCGTAAGCTTCCCACCGTACGTTCGAGCCGTAGTTGCATCCATGTACAATGGGTGGGCACTTCTACAGAACCTACTGTATTCACCAACTGGTGCTCCTGTACCTGTCGGCTTGGTTGCTCATCTTTCATATGAACTATTGGAATTCACGATGATGCTAGTAAAGCTCTAGCCCAGTTTTTTTTCTCCCGTGAGACTCGATGGAGCATGTAATGGTCGATGTGACCCCGTTGAAAAACACCAAAGAAAACAATTCCTTGTTTGTGTCTGTAGATGCATTTGGTCTGCCCAAACTAGTGAAAGCGACGTCTTCTTTTTCCTTGTCTCCACATGATGGTAACGTCTCTGGTCTTCGCTCTTCACATGAAGTATCAGCGCAACCCTTCTGATCTTCCTTGCTTTCACCTGATGCACCCTGCAACAAGACTCGCCTCGCCTGGACAAAACACCGAGACAAGACGAAAACAATCGAACGAGGCTGGTTTCTTTCGGGAGCTCTCCGCTCCTCTTTTTCTTTTTCCATTGCTTTTCCTCAACTCCACAACTTTTACATGACTTGCCCAGCCTTATAAAGGCTACCGACTGACCTCTACTCAGATTCAAAATCCAACTCGACTTGATTTCTAAGTATACGACTCGCAACATGAGACTTCAACTGGAAGAACAGAAACAAAACTTTTAAAACTGAAACGGACTCAACTTCCTAAACTTAGAAACTAAAAAACTATAAACGACATTAATTCTAACAATCACCCCCTTAATCTTGTTTCTTCACCTTGATCACGCAATCTTTTCTCTCATCTGAACTTTCAAGTCTTCCTCTTTTACCTGCACTCCCGTGCGCCGTCCCTTCCTGGGCCGATACCGCCCTACCGCCTGTGCTTGCTCCATCCTGAGCCATGCACAAACCAATGTTTGCCGCGTCTCGCACCTGGATTGAACTCGTCCTTCCTTGCACACCCGCCTGGGCTGAAGCACCTGCTCCCACGACCGCCTGGGCTTCGCCATTACCTGAGCCTCTCGCTCCTCTCTCTTGGACCAAGTCTGCCCACTTCCCCGCATACATCTTAGCTGAGGCTACACCGCCTCTTCCTCCTGCGTCAACTTTGTGTACACCGCGCCCTTTATGCGCGTGGGACTCACCACCCCCTGCAGCTCCCTGTACGCCTTGCTGCGCACCGTCTGGATCTCCTCCTGAGACTCCGCCTGCTGCGCCTCCTGCGCCAACTGCGTGCCACTCCTGGGTTCCGCCATGTCCTTGGCCGATATCTAAGTTCCACTCTAGCTCCTCCAGACTGTCCTTCACACAAACCGACTTACAAGTTTTCAGAGAAATTTTGTACAACCGGTTTAGAGATCTTTTTACCTTCATCAACAGATCTTTGTTCTTGTCGTAGACACACAAGAACTCACCCTGCAGCTCCACCCTGCACCCCCGTTCTACCAACTGCCCGAGACTGAGTATGTTGTTGCACAAACTTGGTATAAAGTAAATATCAGGCAGCATCTTCTGATCACCGTTCTTGCATCGCAACAACATTGTACCTTTGCCTTTTATTTGTACCGTGGAGCCGTTGCCAAACTTGATTTCTCCTGAAATCTTCTCGTCGAGCTCATGGACATGGAGCGATCTCCCGTCATATGATTGCTTGCTCTACTGTCCAAGTACCACTCATCAGTATGATCGTGATTTCCTCCCTCCGTGCGTAGTTTAGGAAGTATGTTCTCCTCGTTCAACATCACCATGACCGGCGCCTTGTTGACACATAAGGAGAGAAGCAGGGTAAGATCGTCGTCTTCATTTTCACAGCTTCAGATGAGGTTTACCTCCTCGTTCTTCTTCTTGTTTCGGCAATTCGAAGCATAGTGCCCATACTTGTCACAGTTGAAGCACTTTATGTGGCTGCGGCACTCCGATGCGTAGTGACCATACTTATCACATTTGAAACATTTGATATGTGACTTATCACGGGATCTGTCACCATCGCCTTGCCCAACCTTATCTTCACGGCCACCTCTGCCAAATCATATGCCATCGTTTCTTGTATCTCCTTTTACTAGCAACGCCTGCTCGTTATGGGACTGATACCTTTGCTCGTTCTGGGATTGATACCCTTCAAGAGCTCCTCATGCGCTTTGAGGGAACCGGTGATCTCCTCGATCTTCTTTTCCTCCAGATCCGGGGAGTACATGAGCGTGGTGACGACAGGTACAAACTTTTCTGGTAGCACGCGTAGGTATTTTTTCACTGCCACAGATTCCTCCATCTTGTCGCCGAGAGAGACAATCTGATTATACAATGAAGACAACTTACCGGCGAACTCGTCCACCGACTGGGTTTCTCCCATCTGGAGATTCTTGAACTCGGTATGCAAATTTTGGAGCCGCACCTCCTTCACACGATCAATTCCCTCGTGCATCTTTTGAAGCGTCACCCACGCCTCATGTGCTGTCTCCTTGCCGATGAGCTCCCGCATCATAGAGTCTGGCACCGCCTGGTAGATGATGGCCAAAGCCGTCTGGTCTACCTTGTCGTCCACCTCCTTATCCCTTGCCTTCGGATCGACTGCACCCCAGACTCTCTGGGCGCACATGTTCGCCTTCATCTTCATAGCCCACACCAGATAATTGTCGGTCGTCAGGACAGGATATAAGAAGGAGATCGGCCCATCCCGGGTCTTCGTCTTGTCGTCCATGATCTTCAATCACCGTCAAGATCAGAACACTCTGATACCACTTGTTGGAATTCACGATGATGCTAGTAAAGCTCTAGCCCAGCTTTTTTCTCTCGTGAGACTCGATGGAGCATGTAATGGTCGATGTGACCCCGTTGAAAAACACCAAAGAAAATAATTCCTTATTTGTGTCTGTAGATGCACTTGGTCTGCCCAAACTAGTGAAAGCGACGTCTTCTTTTTCCTTGTCTCCACATGATAGTAACGTCTCTGGTCTTCGCTCTTCACGTGAAGTATCAGCGCAGCCCTTCTGATCTTCCTTGCTTTCACTTGATGTACCCTGCAACAAGACTCGCCTCGCCTGGACAAAACACCGAGACAAGACGAAAATAATCGAACGAGGCTGGTTTCTTTTGGGAGCTCTCCGCTCCTCTTTTTCTTTTTCTAATTGTTTTTCCTCAACTCCACAACTATTACATGACTTGCCCAGCCTTATAAAGGCTACCGACTGACCTCTGCTCAGATTCAAAATCCAACTCGGCTTGATTTCTAAGTATACGACTCAGACACAGACTTCAACTAGAAGAACAGAAACAAAACTTTTATAACTGAAACGGACTCAACTTCCTAAACTTAGAAACTAAAAAACTATAAACGAGATTAATTCTAACATGAACGGTCTTCATCTGATGAAACTCTTGGTACAACAGCATCTTGAATCATCTGCCTTTCCTAAAACGGTGACTGCGAACTCTACGATGTATTGTTTGGATGCATTCTATGCTTGTGGAATTGTGGATTGAGCAAATGCGTCCGAACTAAGGACCTGATCAGCCCTAGGTTATAGAGCAACCTCGGTCTGAACAGACTGCTCTTTTGCGTAAGTGGTTTGGGATGATCGGGATGCCCTTTTACTTGAAGCACCGTCTGGCCTATCTCCTGGCGTATAGCTTCTAGCGTCTTCAGCTCGACATCTGAGCTCCCTGCTGCATCACGGACATAGAAAGTGTTGACAGCTTTGTCGGCCTTAGTTGACACTTCTGCTCTTGTGACTGTCAAGCCATTCTCACGGAAGATCCGTGTTACATCTGATAACAGTCCCACTCTATCGCCTGTTGACAATTCTAACTTCAGGCCCTGCAGGTGATATATGAAATTGTTGAAAAAAATTCAGCAAACTAAATCCAAAAACAAAAATAAGCATGGAAATGTACATCTTTTAGTTAGTAGTTATTCATGTGATCTGATACCTACCATAATTTTATTATTGTACTGGATTGAAGTACAGATTACAGAGCGGTAGGGAGCAAATTGTGTTTGTCACGCATAGATGAGTTAGTTGTGAACAGAACTCTCGTACATCGGAGGAAACAGCATGTGTTTCATCAAGAAAAAGGACTCAAAACACTGACAATGACTCATCAGTAAAGTGTGGCAGACAATAAAAAATGCCAACTCTCCAACCACATTTTACGTCATACAGTGATGCATAACACCATTGAAGTCCCTATCTGCACCATGGAAAACTCTCCCAATGGGAAGAAAAGAAAAGGAATCACAAAGGTGTAGCAATTGTCCAATTACCTCGGATACCCTCCGTTCTATAGCTGCTTCAAGGCACTGGATAACTCGCTGTCTCTCGGCCTCGGAGTTGACAGGTGACCCATCAATATGCCTGATGCAATACTCCTATTCAACCATGGCAAGATAACAAACAAAAGGTTACATGTCTATGTCTAGCTCTGTAGGAAACAGAAGCTTAAATGTTGCAGTGAGGTACCTGGTAAGCTTCGGGGCCCTTGGTGTCCACACTTCCATGGAAAACCACATATTGCATATCTGTCAGGGTGCAAACTGTGTCGAAGAGAAGCTTTTGTCGATCCTTGCACCGAATTGTCACCACGGAATAACCTTTCTCGAGCCAATTTACCACCGAGACCATTGGTCTGGGGTTGACATTCGCCCTATCCATACCATACCTTTCGTAATCCCGATCCTCAAGCATCATCTGGTGCAGCCTCCGCTCTGTGTGGGTTATCCCCATTGCAACCGTTGTCTTGGCGTCCCGGCTCCTGTTGCTCCCCTTGAACACATTGCAAAGCCGCTCATTGATTCTGCCAAGCCGTTCGGTATCCGAGATTGCCAACCCCGTTTTCCTGTCAGTGACCTGCATGACCGCTGCTGCTCGTTTGTTATGCGTCCACACCTCTACATTCACCACATTACACTCCAGATTTGTGAGCACGGCGCTCACTTCAGAGAGCAGGCCAGGCCTGTCAGTTCCAGTTAGCTCTATCAAAGTGTAGTCAGATGATGGCTCCACTCCGGCAGATCTCCTCCGTGAAGGAAGAAAGCAAGAATCAGCCCCAAGACACTGCACAAACAATAGACAAATTCAGCACACTGAAGAAAACAAAGAACATCACGTTCAAGAAAAGAAAACAAAGAACCGAAGTAGGATGGCAACAATTACCTTATGGATATAATGTACTATCCCATCCAGCACAGATTCATCCATTATCTTCTGCCCATTTTGATTTGTCACATTGAACACTGATGGAACAAATTTAACAGCTTATAGATTTTTTTTTTGAACATTCCGAAGTAAGCAATTGAAAGAAACCATTCCAAAATCGCATCCTACCATCCATGAACCATCCGCCATCCGAGGATATGTAGGCTTTCTTCACTATAAGCTTCAGGTCAGTGAGAACCTGCACTACCTCCAACAATATCCCATACTTGTTCGCGCTGTCCACCTAAACCAGTCGAACAAGAAGCCATCACACATTCAGCGAGCAAACAAGAGCATACACACCAAGAAAAAGTCATTAATTTGGCAGGGGGTTACATGAACAACTGTTGCATTTGCGCATGATGTGTTATCAATCATGACCCTGAATTCAGGAAATATGTATCACTTGGTCAGTAACAATTTGGCGTCTGATAACTTTGCAGTACTGTGATTGATGGTTCTTGTTAAATTCGTGGCACCTTGGAGGGTTCATCTTCTGGATAAACTTCTGGTACTCATCGTCACCGTCCCACGACGAAGAACTCGGCTCTCCATCTGCTATTGCTGCTCCACAGGGAAACAACCATTCGAAATTCCCAATTAATAATCAATTATTCCGCAAACAAAATGGGGTTTTGTTTCCAAGAACAAGCATCGAATTTACTATCGCAGATACCACGCGCCAACTAACCAATTCAATTGCAAAGTAAAAAAAAAAAGAGAGGGGTTTTCGGTTTCAGAAAAGTTGAGCAAGAACCGTCCGCGGCAGTTGATCGATGTTTCCAAGAAACCGATAAAGCCAACAAACAAAAAGGTTCGCCCGGGCACAAGAAACCTTCTTCAGCTCGAAGCAGTGTACTACCGATAGAAGAGCAATGAACTTGCAACGGCGACGAAGGGAATCAAGAACGCCGTATGCCAGGAAGGACAGCTAGCAATGCAGCAATCCCCAACATGCCGAGCAAAGCAAAAGAAAGGAGGATCCCAACGACACAGAAGAGCTGCAAAGCACGGCTTAGAGAGGAGCAGTTCTTGGCTTCACATACCCATGAGTGGTTGTAGCCAATCTTGCGGAGAACAGAAGAGGAAGACGCCCCTCTCTCTCTCTCTCTCTGGAGTCTGGAGGAGTCACAGGAATGGCAAGAGAGCACCAAGTAGCCACCAACCCCACAAGAACAAGAGGAAGGCAAGGAGGGTTTCCTTTCCGCCTTTTCTTGAACGGTGAAACGCACACGCGCCCCAACACGAGGAAAGGAAGGAAGGATATATAGGGCCCCCGTATAGGACGACGGTGGTGCCGCGGGGCCCACCTGTCAGTGGAGCAGGGGAGCACCTGTCGCCCGGAGATTGGACCGTGATTCCAACGCGGAAAAGAAGCAC
Organism: Phyllostachys edulis; assembly: GCA_036346405.1. NCBI lineage: Eukaryota > Viridiplantae > Streptophyta > Magnoliopsida > Poales > Poaceae > Phyllostachys > Phyllostachys edulis. Next base: position 75,801,383 of record CM070549.1, on the reverse strand, counting down.
CTGTACTGTACCGCACCGCCTTGCCCAGGGAAAGAAATTATCGGGGAGGGTCTCTCCTCCGGACCGTTGGATTCGGGGTGAGGGAATGATCCTCTCTAGGGCAGAGCCGTTGGATTCATGAGATGATTTGATGTGTAGAGGAGGAGGGATCTCGTGAGGAGAAATTTTTTTGCGGCCCAGGGTGCTGGGATGGGAGGTGGAGGGCCCGACGGCGCCATGATAAGCCGTTGATTTTGCAACCAGCGGCTGAGATCGGACCCGCATACAGCAGGCTAGAGCTGCGCGTCAAATTGCTAATTTCTTCGTGCAGCCATACAACCTGTAGGCAATAGCAATAGAGTTGGGCTGATTTCAAGAAAAAAGAAAAGGAGTTGGACTTTATAGAGTTGGTAGGTAGAGAGTATATTTGCCAATGCTAATGTTTTTTACCCTACAATATACCTTAGGTCCTTAGCTAACATAAAGCCCAAGCATAGTTAACGTATTCAATAGATAGTTCGAAGGACATAGGAACGTTTCCAGCCCTCTTTTCTTATCTCATTAATTTGTTGGAGCCTCCCTTCCCCCGACATGTGTAACTAATTGCTCTGTAGTTCGAAAATAATGTCATTTGAGTAGTGCTTATATTAGTGGTAGCCCTAGGATTTTTAAGATAAATATTCAGACTTTTGAGCTAGGTTGTCCACATACGGTCGATACCGTGAAATATCATTTTTCCCTAAAACACAAATACGGCAACACACACACACACACACACACATGTGTGTGTGTGTATATATATATATATATATATATATATATATATATATATATATATATATATATATATATATATATATATATATATATATATATATATATAAAATAAAATACAAAAAATATAGAAATTAATGATTTCTTATGAGGAAATGGGCAATATAAGGCTAGCATAATGATATGAATTAAGCAACAAATTATAGAGATCAATGATAGTTGATGTGGTGAAAACTAGGAAGAAATCTATTTTAGCTCCAGACTTCTGATTTTGTTGAGTTATGTTGTCGTTACAGGGTGCGCCCAAGACTTGTGCTTGGTCGCCATTTTTATCTCTTTTTTCTGTTCTGGGTTGTAGTAGTTAGACTGTTAAAACTTATTTTGTTCCCCTAATAGTGACCGACAGAGTTCCGACTTCTTTTTACAAAAAAAAAAAACAGTTGCATACCTTGTTGATCTTGCTTTTTTTTTTACTATTTCCCCATCAGCAAGAACCCCTATCTAAGAGGAAGCTATATATTCCTTCTATGTAGCAAAAAAATAGCATGTAAACATATGTAACAAGGGTCTAACTAACTGTTCATTGCCCAAGACAAAGATTATATCTTTGTACAACATCCATTGGAAAGAACCAAGAAAGTAGAGGCACAGGCTAGACTCGAGAAAGAATCGGAGTCAGAGCAGAGCAAAGGTATGGAGAGAGGACAACGACGGTGAGATAGAGGCGTTGCTCCCTTCCCACCGCCACGCTCCCTTCCTACCACCACGCTCCCTTCCGATCGTCGCGCTGCTCCCTTCCCGTCGCCCGGTCCCTGCCTCCTTGTTTGTCGCGCTACCACCCGCTTGCCCGCGCCTCATCTCTGTTCTCCAGCACTGCCGCATGCTCGCCCTGTGCCCTGCACCCATCAAGGTCTGGGATGTGTGCTAATGCAAGATAGTAGAGTAGTGGCATATGCATCTAGACAGCTGAGACCTCATGAAGAGAACTACCCAACACATGATTTGGAACTAGCAGCCATTGTGCATGCTTTGAAAATCTGGTGACATTACCTTATTGGCAACCGTTGTGAGATATACACAGACCACAAAAGCCTGAAATACATCTTCACACAACCAGAGCTTAACTTGAGACAAAGGAGGTGGTTAGAACTAATTAAAGACTATGACCTTGGGATACACTATCACCCAGGCAAAGCCAACATAGTGGCAGATGCTTTAAGCCGAAGAGGCTATTGCAATACCTTACTGGTTCAAGAACAACAACCAACACTTTATGAAGAATTGAAGTACCTCAACTTAGAGATAGTGGAGCAAGGATATGTGAACACCTTGGAGGTACATCCAACTGTTCTGGATCAGATTAAGGAACAACAAGAAAGAGATGAAGACATCCAAGAAATCAAGAAAAATATGAGAAGGGGTAAAGCCCCAGGTTTCTCACAGGATGAGCACGGGGTGGTGTGGTTTGGTAGCCGAGTTTGTGTGCCAAACAACCAAGAGATTAAGCAGCTCATTTTGGTGGAAGCACACGGATCACCATATTCTATCCACCAGCAAAGACCAAAATGTATCAAGACCTTAAGGAGAGATACTGGTGGACCAGCATGAAGCAAGATGTGGCTAAGTATGTAGCCCAATGTGATGTGTGTATGAGAGTTAAAGCCCTACACCAAAAACCAGCCGGTTTGTTACAACCCTTGCCAATACCTGAATGGAAATGGGAACAAGTGGGCATGGATTTTATTACTGGATTGCCTAGGACCCAGTCTGGGTATGACTCCATATGGGTGGTGGTTGACAGGTTAACAAAGGTAGCTCATTTTATACCAGTTAAGACCACCTATAATAGCAATGTCTTGGCAGATCTATATATGGCCAGAATTGTTTGTTTACATGGAGTGCCCAAAAGAATAGTGTCAGACAGAGGGTCTCAATTTACCTCAAGGTTTTGGCAAAGTTTGCATGAAGCTCTAGGTACCAAACTCAATTTTAGTACAGCTTATCATCCTCAAACAGATAGGCAAACAGAGAGGGTAAACCAAATATTGGAAGACATGCTTAGGGCATGTGCTCTGGATTTTGGGAAGAGCTGGGACAAGAACTTGCCCTATGCTGAATTCTCCTACAATAATAGCTACCAAGCTAGCCTTCAAATATCTCCATTTGAGGCTTTGTATGGTAGACCTTGTAGAACACCTCTTCTCTGGGATGAAGTTGGAGAGCATCAACTCTATGGGCCGGACCTGATCAAAGATGCCGAGAGCAAGGTCAAATTGATAAAGGAGCGACTGAGAGTGGCCCAGTCCCGACAAAAGAGTTATGCTGACACCAGGCGCAGAGATTTATCTTTTGAAGTTGGAGACTTTGTCTACCTCAGAGTAACACCAATTCGGGGAGTTAGAAGATTTCGGATTAGAGGAAAGCTAGCTCCAAGATATGTAGGACCATATAAGATTTTAGCAAGACAAGGCGAAGTGGCTTATAAACTGGAACTTCCAGAGTCCTTGTCGGCAGTGCACAACATCTTTCATGTATCACAATTAAGGAAGTGCCTGCGGTTTCCTGAAGATCACACATTAGTGGAGGACATAGACTTACAGGAAGACCTCACATATGTGGAGCAACCAATTAAAATTCTGGATGTTGCAAAGCGAGTTACCAGGAGCAGAATTATCAAGTCATACAAGGTACAGTGGAGTCATCATCCAGAAAGTGAAGCTACGTGGGAAAAAGAAGAAGACCTCAAGACTAACTACCCCTACCTCTTTGCTGACTCTATTTGAATCTCGGGGTCGAGATTCCTTTAAGGGGGGTAGGTTTGTAACATCTTGATTTTCTAAATCCTTTTTAAATGTGTAAAATAAACCAAAACTATTTTTGTTTTAATGAGAATTCAAATTTGGTTATGTTGGAAGGATTTGAGTTGTTATACCTCCTTGCTGGTAAGCTCGGTAATTCTCCTGTAGCCCATCTCTTTCGGGTTTTGTAGGTTTAGACCTCCTTTGTGGCCTAGACCTTCCCTGTGGTTCTTGAGGATAGACCTTCTTTAAAGCTTAGACCTTGTCTCACCGGGATATACCCGTATGTCCGGGCCTTCCTTCCTTTGAGTTTGGTCATTTGGACCTCTTTGTTGGTTTGAATCTCTTAGGTTGAGACTTCTTTTTCTGCTCGAGACTTCTCTTAAGCCTAGACCCTTGTTGCTCGGGCACATTCATATGTCAGACCTCTTTAGGTCGGGACCTCCCTGTGTTCCAGTGACCTTCTTGTATGCCTTCGGACCTCCTGAATTCATTTGAACCCTTGGCGTTTCTTCTTGGCCGAAAGGACCTCCCTAGGGTTGCCTTGATCTGTGTGAACTCCCGTGGACCACTGTCGTGAATTTCTCCCCTAGGACCTCCTCATGCTTGATCTGGCGGTCCGCACCTCCTCCCATTTCCAATCCAAGGGTCCAGACCGTCCATGCGTTATATCCCTTCGTGGACCTCCCCCTTGTTTTGAATCCAACGGTTTGGACCTCCCCTCATTTTGAATCTAAAGGCCCGCACCTCCCGTGCATCTTTTTCTCTCTGGGGACCTCCCTTCGCGTTGATCTTGGCCGTTGGACCTCCTCTTGGAGATCCAACCGCCCGGACCTCAACTTGCCTTTAATCTCAACCACGGGATTTCGTGAAGTTCCTGGACCTTCTGTCCAAGACATCCCCGTGGCCTTTTAAACCTGGCTTTGGACCTCCTCGCACGACCTCCCTTGAAGAAACCCTGACCGTCAGGACCTCCCCATGTTCAAACCTCCTAAGCCTCTCGGACCTCCTCAAGGACCTCCTCTGCGGGGCAAGACCTCCCCTCTTGACCCGATTGTTTCTAAGTTGACTGGCCCCACTCACCAGACTTGGTCATTCTCATTTCCTCCGCCACGAAAATATCTTGGGCATTTAATGCATGTCTTGTCACATTAAATGCATCCACATACGTGGTAATTACTTTGAATTGGGTCACTTAGCTGTACTCTGACATTTTTCTTAGTCCCTTCCCAAAGCAACATAAGCTGTCATTCCTCGTACTTTTTAACCAGGGTGGTAGTGACACCTGCCCTGCCACTACCTACCTTTGACCCATTTCTATACTTATCCTTGACACGTATATTTCTAGTTTTCTTCACCATTTTGATTACAATTAGACCAAGAAATTCTACCACATCACCTTTCTCCACACTCTGTTATCTTGGCTCTCACGACCTTCCCTTCCCTCCATTACTCCTTGTACCTGGTAAGTTCCTTTGGTGGTCTGCTCCACTTTTGAGTTCATCATCAAGATCGAAGTGGTCGTGTCCTTCACAGACCTCCTTTTGTGGACTTCTTTTGGACTTCTATGGACTTTGTGTGAGGACCTCCTTTACGGGCCTTGCAAGAACCATTGCTCAGACCTCTTTGCCTCTCGCTTAGGTCACACCCTTGGGGTCTTTTGCTAAAGACCACCCTCCTCTGTGAGCTTAGACCTCCTCCCTAAGAACCTAATCTGAATTTAGACCTCTCTCTGTTGGTTGCGTTTTGGACTTCCTCTGGGGTTCTTTTGGTTTTCTTATTGTTCTTAATTGGATCTTTATTTGAACCTTCTTTGAAATTGCTCTTTCATACGTAGATCGTGAAGACTCAGGAGTCCGAGTGTATCAAGAGGAGGATTCGCAGGATAGTGAGCAAGGCAAGTTACACTCTTGATCATATTGCACCCAATACTTCAACTTAATTATGTTCAGTTTCAAAGTGTAATGCATGCTTATTTTTACCAAGTATTTCAATACCTGGTTTAAATTCATAGTTATACCTACTTCCTTTGTATGGCCACTGTTGACCTTGGACTAAACTCATTGTCACCTTTGGATTAAACTTGGGTCATGCATTAGTGTGAACTCAACCATTTGAAAAACTTGTGCTTAGTCAGGCTTAGACCAAAAGTATTGATTTGGGGAAATCTTTACCAACATAACCAAATATTGCTTAAAATGTTTTTACCATGACATTGGGTTGTCATGGAAGGATGAAAATGTTGCTGGGGAAGCAAGGAAAAATGAAAATGGATTGGGGTGGGGCTAATTGGTTGGCTTGGTTGGTGCAAGTTTATGCACGGGATCGTGCCTTTATGGTAGATCGATGCCCTTGGGTTTGTGGAAGTCGCCCTAGTCGTGTGAGGACCGGTCTTTGAGCGACCAATGCCAAGCCTATAATGGGCTATGCCACAATCGTGCAACCACATGTCTCCAGAATGGGGCGTGGGACCTGGCTGAGTAATTTGCAAAACTTCACCATATGTTGCTCCATTGGAGGTGTGGGAGATCTTGTAAGACTGATGGTCCTTTATGACCTAATGTTCCCACTGGTGCAAGAGGGGGCTTCCCGCTGGATTGTTGTCCATAGGGGGGCTGAAACCTTAGCAAGGAAAAGCTGTGGTGGAGCAATGCATTGTAAAGGCCTTGTCATGAGCTCTAGACCTCTTACCTTTGGTAGTAAGAGGTGGCATTGACGGATGCCGGATAAACTAGAGAAATCATGTCATGTGAGTAAAGTGTACAACCTCTGCAGAGTTAAATCTATTCGAATAGCCATGTCCACGGTCATGGACGTGCTGGCAAAGGCCACTCGAAGTTAGATATTGGTTTTGGGGTTTTCCAGAAAGGTTTATCAAATCTGTTTTTGGGATTTTATCCCATGGGTTTGGGCAGGGAGCCTAATGTCAGGAGGGTATCCTTCACCAATTTGTTGATGAATGCTATCCAACTGAAAAATGGCTTTGCTAAATGAATTTTAGCTATTAAAGACCTACTTTGGAACTTAGTAATGGTATTTGAAAGAAAATTGGCTTTGTGCAAAATAACCATATTATGCCATCCTTTGATTATCCATATATGCATGTCATGTTGCTAACCCACGGGTGTAACTTGCGAGCACGGTTGTTGTGCTCACTCTTGCTCATTACAATCTTTGCCAGGAGAAGACCTTGGTAGTGATGAAGATCAAAGCAGCTAGGTTGTGCCTTCCAGTCAGTTGCCTGTGGCGTGCTGATGGAAATATTGCTCTTTTGCTCTTTTGTGTTCATGTTGGGCCCAAGGCCACCTTGTAAACAACTCTGTAAATATTTTACCTTAATAAAGATGCATTCGGGATGTTACCACTGTGTATTTGTCTTTGTGAAGAGCTAGCCATGATCCTTGGGACTAGCTCGGGTCTCACAGGAACTTGGGAGCAAGCTCTGACCTCCATGTCCTCACCAGGAAGGAACACGTGAGGTTCTGGGTGGTCTTGGACCTCTACGACCACCTTGTTTTTCCCTGGTTTGGTCGTGGCAGTCATTGGGCGCCTCGGCTCCAAGACCTCTCGGGTCGGGTTCTCTCGACATCCAGGAGGTCTCATGATCTCTGGGAGGTCTTAGAACCGCCCGAGAGGGTCTTGTGGACCTCCCGGAGGTCCCTGATGGACTTTCCAGAAGGTCTTGGAGGACCTCTCGGGTGCCCTAGAGGTGGGTCGTTACAACAGTGGCCTCAGCCCAGCCCATCATCGCTTTCAGCCTAGAAACAGACCATGCACTGTCCCCGACCGAAGCCGTCTCCCTTCTCTTTGAATTTCATTTCATTCACGCGAAAGCGTCTATCCGTCGAATACACTTTCTCTCTACTGCCTTCCTTCATTGTCGCTGACAAGTGGCCCTAGGCCCCACCTGTCGGTGGTCGTCTTCCACTTCGCGCTGCTCCCTTCGCCCGCGTGGCCACACACACCGACGTGGAGACAAGCTTTGCCCTCGCCCTTGACTCGCCGCATCGCTGACTAGTGGTCGCCCAGGCCATCCGCAGGAGTTGTCTTCCACCTCCCGCCCAACCATGCGCACACTGTGGCGAGATCGCACATGCGCCCATGGGTTTCGACCACGCCACCCACCATTTCTCCTCCCTTGGCAAGCCATCTTATAACTGATAATTCATTCAAGGAACATAATAACATTTATTCTATAACTTATAAACATAGACATGATACAATCATCTCTATGATTGCCTCTAGGGCATATCACCAACAATAACTCCTTACTTTAGAGACAAATTAAAAAACGCCTTTAGAAAAGCATCTCTATGAGGGGTTTTTCTTGTAGTGTTTGTGATGAGTGGAGGTGTGGACTCCTTTGTGATAGGTCGCATCTATGGGTGGTTTGCTGTCTCCAAGTCTAACGGTGTGTGTCGAGCCAACGGGCTTCGTGAGGTTGGTTACCGGCTGTATGCACAATGGGAGGGGCAATTGTGAAAGGTTTTGTTATGATTAGTGTTGGCCACAGTGGTTATATCTTATGGGTAAAACTGTACAACCTCTATAGATTTGTTAACAACCTATTCGAATAGCCGCGTCCTTGGTTATGGATATTCTAGGTGATTTACTCGAATGGTAGATTTTTATAAAAACAAAGTGGAAGGGAAGCTGTGTGAAAGTGGAAGGGTAAAGTAGAATGAACACCACTTGAAGGATCGTGGAGAACTAGGTCGCTCTATCCCTGTCGATTGCTTGTGTGCATATGGATGGGCTACACTGAAATTATTCTATTTCCTTGCGCTGTAGCTTATTTGAGATATTTGCCTTCTAAGACATTAATTGTAAGCTTCGATCATAAGGTCGATACTCTTATAATTATTTTTAATTGCCTATTTTTTAGTTATCTTTGTATATAAAATGGTATTTCATCAATGTTACCACTGTGTGCACTAGCGGATCCTGAACTAGTGTATTATACATAGAAGGTCCAAGTTTGCATATTTGAGTCCTGACAGCGACGGCAAGGTGCTCGGTGGTAGCCCTTGGCAACATTGTCCCCACAAACCACGTGGTGGAGATACAATCCTTCCCTAGTGCAATTTCTAGTTGTGTCTAGGTCCCTTGGATTTCTCCACAGGGTTGCTTCTTGCATGAGATATTGCTTCACTCCCTCTACTTTAATTTTTTCCTCCACCTCAGCTTCAATCCTAGTGGCATGCTACAGACATTACTGACGTAGAAGCATGGCACCACAATCAATGCATTGCAAACAACAAGGTACCGACCCTACACCTCATCCATAATTACCTCACTAACAATGCTATGTTTCCCTCTGAACCAAAATGTAGGACACGAAGTGGAAAAAGAGCTGGGAAGTCAGCTACGCTTCAAACGAAGGGGACGAAGAGGGGCACGACGATGAAGGCGCTGGTTCATCCCTCGCACATGAGAGGCTGCCATTGTGAGGCACTAGGAGATGAAAAAGGGAGTGCAGAGCACAGGGATCTACTCCACCCTTTGGCAAAGATAACACCATTCGCCAAAGGGTCCCATCCGCAATTTCGAGACCAACCTTCGCCTGTAAGGTCGAAGGGGTAGAGGACGACCTGTGTATCGAAGTGATCGACCCTGGGCTAGTCACTAGGCCTAGCGGTCCACGACTTCACCCCTCCTATCTTCCATGGGCATAGTCTACGCCATCACGCTTGGACCCCCTAAGACCGCGGGGTGGAACCCGAGCAAGGAAATAACTAGCGTACCTTAGTACTGCAGCACCTTTTATAGGGCATATAGGATAACTAGCGCACTTAGCATCGCAAAGACTTTTATAGGACATATAGGGGCTTGATTCTCTGCAGACATTTCACTAAATGCATCTTTGCTACAATGTTTTGCATTAGTTTTCAAGCCGGTGGATTCGTGGTGAATGGTCTATATTTCATGGAGTATTGTATGTGTTCTTTTTTTATATATAGATTGACACCGTAAACATAGTCCTATAACAGCTCAATCATAACCATCCAAATTTTGATCAAATGGTCCAAAGTACTTCTATTGCAGAGTATTGTAGCCATCTACATTAATAGATACTAATGGGGAGGATCCTCTTCCCATATAGGGTTGTTTGGTTCATGACCTTAATGAATCAAGCCAAAATTCGGTATAGTCAAAACTTGGACAAACACAAAATTTGGCAAAATGAACATTGTTTGGATTGCGATCAAGACAAATTTTGGTGTCACTAAATTTTTTGGTGAGTGAATTTCTCACACTCGGATTGCCCACGTGTGACATTGGATTTCGTTGTCATTACCAAATTTTTGTTGTCGTTACCAAATATTGTTAACAAACCAAACAATAGCAAATTTTATCAAAATTTGGTTTGGTTCACATTCTAACAAGCCAAGCAGACCCATAATCCATCGTGATCCGACATTACCAGTCTTCACCTGTTCCGCTTGCACTCCCATCCAAGGCCCAAACTGACCCATAATCCATTATGATCCGACATTACCAGTCTCCCATCCAAGGCCTAAGGAGTCTTACTACCCTCTCGGGTAGCTTCACCTTCAAACCCCCCAACAATCTACTGTTTGGTTTTGTAGCACAACAATAATAATCTAACTAATAGATGGGCCCAATCGAGGCTGGAAGTGCAAGTGTTCAAGCTGAGAGATTTTCACGTAAGGCAATCCCGAAACCACACATACACGTTGGAAATTTGTAATTTGAATCATCTGGGCAAGATTATTTCCATTCATAAAACATTGCAAGAATTCAGAGCACTTCATTGCATGATTGAATTGCACGCAGCACGCGTCATGACGCATTGCTAAGCTATTTTAGATCCCCTCATGGTTTGGCAGTGAGAGTTCTCCAAAGTTTGCATGTACTGGATATTCTTCTGACAAATGTTGGGGGCAAAAGAAGGCAAAATCTTTTGAAATTGAAGAAATCTGTTTGTCTGGATTTCCATAGTTCAGTGAGCGGTTGGTGCTGACTGGTAGGTAAATTAAACACAAATGCATGACTTTCAGAGTTGACATTACCAATCAGAAAGGTCGATTTTTTAAATAATCTTTTTTTATTCTGAAATACAGTAACATGCCTCCATTTTTTAATTTTACAGAAATAATCCCCAGTCACTCAAGACAAGTATGTATTGCCGCGTCCTAGGAAGACATAGTGGCTTGGGCGACTTGTATACTTGTCGCTCAATCGTTGAGTGATTTGTACACTTGTCGCTGCCCAAAACGCTCAATGGTAGAGTGACAGAGGATTATTTTTTGCAAAATAAAAAAAAAGATGTATATTACTGTATTTTGGAATAAAAAAAGATTATTTAAAAAAATTCCAGAAAGGTCCATACAATTCGTTAATTCGTGTACCTTGATGGGACTGCCAAACCATGCAAATACACCGTGTAATCTTCAGCACCATGTAGAATTTGTCTTGAGCTAATATCTTTGTTAATTGTTATCATGGCAGAACAATCTCTGTTTATGGATTTGCATCCAGCTCCAGGAAGAAACAAACCTGAAACTCTCCATAAAAAAAGGGAGATAGGGTTCGAACGGGTCACAGCCCTGTCAATCTGTCATATTCGATGAGGAGTGGCTGCTTAGTTTTGTCCTCATGATTCCATGAAGCACAAGTCAAGCACAAGTCGCTCACTGGATCTCCAAAATCTCCGTCTAAAATCAATTTGGAGATAGCTGCTACTATGTCAGTATCGCAAGTCATAATCTGCTGAATTTTCGCAGACAAATCAGGCCTTGTTTTTCTCATCGAGAAAAGAATATCAATAATTCAATATCGCAAGTCATAATCTGCTGAATTTTCGCAGACAAATCAGGCCTTTTTTTCTCATCGAGAAAAGAATAGCAAATGCGGAGATCAATACAAAGACGTCAAAGAGATTTCATTTCACCAACTCATGAGTTTTTGGCTCCTACGATACTATTTACTATGCTAATAGCAAATTTAGCCTTCTTCCTACGTAAATGGCAAAAATGACGTCCTCCACTGTGCCCCAATGTCCAGACTCCCCATTGTGCGCCACGTGTGAAATTCAGACCCCTGGGGCACGAATTAGGCCGAGTCCGATCCCCAAGGGCATGACAGATAGCACTGTTGTCCCTTGGAGCCACGGATGGCGCCTTCGTGCCTCCCTGCCACGGCACCGCAAGAGCCGCGAGAGGAGTGAAAAACCGATTAAAAAAAATCATTTCTCATACTATTTTAAACTTTTTTTTAAAAAATTATTTTGATTTTTTCTTGTATTTTTACCACGCACTCGCAGCTTAAATGTATTATCACATGTAATAGAAAAAAAATTCCAACAAATTTTTTCACATGAAATCACGGTGCAGCACAGCACACGTAGCTTCAAATATGGGTGTCAACCGTCGCCACCGCCACCCTTCGCAGCCCTCGATGGCTTGGTGAGTTGATGGACGGTGCATGTGAAACACTATATGACGACGCGGTGGCAGGCAGTAGTACACATAGTGTCGGTGAGTCGATAGACGGTACATGTGAAACATTATTTGACGACGCAGTGGGGGGCAGTAGTGCACCATCACCGGACGTGGCGGTAGGCAGTAGTACACCGTCACCAGTGTAACACTGTGTGTACTGCTGCCACCGAGGGCTGTGAAGTGTGGCGATGGTGATGGTTGACACATGTTTGAAGCTGCGTGTGCTGTGCTGCACCATGATTTCATGTGAAAAAAATTATGAATTTTTTCTGGTACATATGATAATATGTTTGAAGCCGTGAGTGCGAGGTAAAAATACAAGAATAAAAAAATCCAAAGAAAAAATATTTTGTTAAAAGTTTCAAATGGTATTTCAAATAGTGCTAAATAGTATTAAATAGTATCCGAAATGATTTTTTAATCGGTTTTTTCACTCCTCTCGTGCGGCTCTCGCGATGCCCTGGCAGGGAGGCATGGAGGCGTCGTCGTGGCTCCAGGGCACGGTAGTGCCTTCTGCCATGCCCTTGGGGACCGAACTTAGCCTAATCCATGCCCCAAAGGCCCGAATTTCACAAGTGGTGCACGGTGGGGAGTCCGGCCCCTTAGGGCACGGTGGAGGACGCCATTTTTGCTAGTTACGTAGGAAGAGGACCAAATTTGCTGTTAGCACTATAAATAATGTCACATGAGCCAAAAACTCCTCATGCATGGCCTCATCGGCAGCCGCCAATAATTAAGTGTAGTGTCTTAGAAGACACCTCATGGAAATGGCGAGCTAGCCAAGACGCGCAAAGAAAACCGACAAGTTATCATCATTGGGCTTATCTGATCCTGCCACGCACACTACTACAGAAAAGGCCTTCACAGACGGTTCAAAAACGTCATCACAGACGGTTTCATGAGCCGTCTGAGTTTATGGGTCAGTCATGATATGATCATCACAGATGGTTCAAAAACCGTCTGTAATACATAATATCACAAACGGTTATTAACTAAAAACCGTCTGTGATAGTCGACAATCACAGATGGTTTGTAGATGAAACCGTCTGTGATAGTCGACAATTACAGACGGTTTGTAGATGCAACCGTCTATGATTGTCGCCTATCACAGACGGTTTGTAGATGAAACCGTCTATGATAGTCGACAATCACAGACGGTTGCATCGACTATCACAGACGGTTTGTAGATGAAACCGTCTGTGATAGTCGACAATCACAGACGGTTGGACGGTTGCATCTACAAACCGTCTGTGATAGTCGACTGTCACAGACGGTTTCAAGATGAAACCGTCTGTGGTATTCTTTCGCATTGCTAAATCTAATTCTGTTTATTGGCTAGCCTTAGGAAATGCTAGCCATGCCCTCTCAAACAAGCACATCCAATTCGCAATCATTTCGTATAAGCACATCAAATTCGCAGATTCATTTCGTATAAGCACATCAAATTCGCATTCATTTCAGAAACAAGCACATCCAATTCACAAATCAATTAATTAAAATTAACCATTAATGTACATTTACAGACATGTACCATCATTAAGTTCAGTTTTATCCCAATCAAGTTCAATCTACACTATGAAAACTCCCATCTGGATTTATTACCTGACTGTTCAGGAATGACGCAAGGTGTGATCGAACTTTTATGAGCTCGCTCTGTTCCAACGCAGTTTCGGCGATGGTCGCAACCTGTCGCTAGAAAGATTAAATTCGTGCTTATATAAATTGGTAAGTATATATGAAATAATTGTTGCAAGATTGACAACCTGAGAATTATTGGTGATCGCGGAACCGATGAGTAGTTCCATGTTGTGGCAAACATAGTATCCACAGACGTTGCGGCCCGACGGCTGCTGGTGGCACTGCAAAAATAGAATTGGTCAGTTCGAGAGGCATTACTATGAAGTGTTATATAGGATTAATGTGTACTAGCTAGCGAGTACCGGGAATTTTAGATCGTGTGACAGCTTCCTTCCCTTGTTTTTCTCTCCTTTAGCATAGTACACGCCGAACGTCCTATGTGACTCCAAGAAGTTAGCCTTAGCCATTGCAAAGGAAGGAAAGACTACAATAGAGTTTCTATGGAGGAAATGTGTTTACCTGTTGATTAAATGCCGGATAACTATGAAGTTGTGAGGGGTCATCTGTAGGGAATCTAGGTATATTACCGAGCTCCATTTTGGTATAATTACAATTAGAATCCAGTGGAACCTACACAGGTATGTCACCATGGTCATTAAACCTAAGTTCGTGTTGCTTATAAAGTACAAATCAACAAGTATACCCAGTAGTGCAACACTTACTCCTGGTTGTAGGGCAAAAATATGTATTCCTTGTTGCGGCGATCCAGCAAAAACACTATAACGTAATCCTCGACGAATGTTGCATTCGCCTTGATGGTTTGCTTGGAGACCACGTGTGGGTCAAGGAAACCTACCGGTGAATTCCTTCTTTCGGCTTCAGACATCATGTATCTATATACAAAAGCAAGGAGTTATATATAACATTTATCGGTATTACACGAACATTGACCGTGATTGTACACACTTACAGTGTCCAGCATCGCATGAGTGAGATGTCGAGCTGGTCGAGGTTGAAGAGACAGAACAAGTCCTCGAAGGTCTCCGTGAAGGCACAGTCTTGAAGCTCGTGGTTAAAATGAACCTTCTTGAACTTGACGGTGATACCCGAGCGTCGTTGTTCATCCGTCTTATTGGCATGTTCCATGTACCATGTATGCAATGTCGTGCAAGCCGATCCTAGGGTAGGGCTGTCTAACCTCTCGACCAACGGCTCGCCTAGAACGAATTTCTGGGCCAACGGCAAGAAGGGGATATTAGAATAGGAGTCGACCATCTTCGATTTGCCCTTGCTGCCTCGCTTTGTAGAGGTCAACTTCACAAGAGTCGACTGAGCACGAGGTGTAGATGCATCTAATGCACCGGGCCCTTGCCGCGTCGGTCAGGCAGAAGGTCTGATCGGCTCCGTGGACTTGATACCGTTGCAGGATATTCCCGTGAAGTTGACACCGGAGTAGGTAGCTCCAGGCAGATGTCCCCCTTGGGCCATTGGATGAATGTTCCAACGGCTTGCTCTAGAGTCATGACCTCATCATTTGGGGGAATATGCAACGGGATGGCCCCGAAATTGGCACAAACACCGTCCACATTCACTTTTGCGAAACCTGACATTAGATTTACACCGTGCACCAAAGCCCCCACACTAGACGAATATACCTAGCCCCAAGCAGCATCTAGGACAACAGAGACATATCTCACTTGGAGCTTGCACTTCAAAGCCACCTACATAACGATACAAAATTAGCTACTCCAATTGGCCTATCAATGGATCGAGCATTCCAGAGATAATAATTATTACCTAGTTGTCATCGACAGGAAATCTGCCGTCGCCTATTGGGGTAGGGTTGGACGCGCAGCTACTCGGAAGTTTGGGGGGCTGGCTAGCACAGTAGGGGCAGGGTCTTACAACTGATTTGGGATTTGCAATTCCCTAAGCCTTTCCTCAAAGCTCTCCAGCTGCCGTTGCATCGCAGCTCTGACGCGATCATCGATCTTATCTCTAAGGGATTCACAAATCTCATCTTTGAGGGATTCACGGATCTCCTATCGTAGCTTTGCATCGCGGTCGGCTTTGGCTCTCTTCCTACTCCGGTACGATCCGAAGTTTGCTTGGAACCAATCTGCCCATCTAACATAAACACCAGCGCCTCTCATGTGACCTGGATGCTCATTGTTTCCTAGGGCCGCAGAGAGTATATCTTTCTCCCTGTCTGCCTGGAATGAGCCTTGGGAAGATTGTGGACTCAGCGTTACCTGCAATAGCCCGACATGTCATTTCACTTCCTATGAAGTTATGGAGTAATTACAAACTAGGTAGTTCGATATCTTACCCGACGTTGGGACACTTCCAAGTCTTCGGGGTTTGGAAAGGAGACTTCCCCTGTAGATAGAGTACGTAATCTGCCAAATAACCAGTTTCGAGAGCGCACATTAGTGATCTCAGGAAATAGTGGGGAGACATTCGAACGGCTTGCCTGCTGGTCCTGATCCCTCTATATCGGGATTTTACCCGCATACCCAGCGGTGCCGAGTCTGTGGGGGCGCTTGTTTTTTTGCCTGGAGGGCCGTGTGCGCCGCACTTTCACTCCTAAATTCATCTCTCATCTTCTTCGCCACAAACTCAGCCCAGGACTCTTCCAAGAACGGATACTTGTGGAAGGACCTCAGATCCTTCTCCACGTAGTTCTTGACAAGCGTGCTCTTGAAATTCTTCCACGCTTTGCACGCCTGTAGCAACGCGTGTCATCACATGGAGTCCAGGTGTTGCTCCGGGATCTCGATCGATTTGAGAATATCCGTCAGCAGCTCATCTTTATGAGTTTTGGTCAACTCCTTCCACGAATCGTAGGTTACGTTGACCCGTTCCTGTGCAACTATTCCGTCCATTCTCCGGAATGCGGACGCTGCTCGGCGAGGATTGATAGGGTCCTGCATCGACGACTCCGTGATGGTAAATCGGCCCGCGGGCCTTTTCGATATTCCTCTTCTTCTACCGCGGTTGGATATTCCAGAAGATGGTGCATCATCAGATACATGAGGCCGCGATGACGAAGAATGAGCGGGAGACATCTTCACAAGAAATAGAAGTTCTGACACACATGAACATATTATCATAAGATTCGATCTCTATGTGTATGGGTATACACACCAATTAATAATAATTGTCATAAACATGTAAATCCTCCAAGTCATTTAAAAGGAATAATATGCTCAACACAAACATCATGTGAACAAATAAAATCAGCATAAAACTAAGATTTAACATTTTGATATTGCTATCAGATGTAGAGTAAACATTCCAATTAGAGCTCAAGTTCAAACCCGATTATCAAAACAATTTCAGTACAAGGCTATTATCATCACAGAGCATTCATCTCAAGCCCACCACACCACATTGCAATATATTCCAGTAGCAGTATCAAAACAAATGCCATATGAAAAACTGACTAGAACAAATTCAAATTCCTAAAACAAGTACAATTATCATGAGTCAATGAGGACCATGACAGCATGACAGATTATTGATAGAAAGAGTGAGGAAAGGAGATCGGGTCAAGAACTCCAAGCATTGGTTACCTTTAAGGCCGAGGAGAAGGATGAGCAGGAGCAAGACTGAGGAGCAGGGGCGGCGTCAAGGGGAGGCGCGGCTGGGCTCTGGGGGGGAGGAGGCGCGACGGGCTCAGGAGGAGGCGACTGGGGCTCGAGGAGGAGGCAGCGTCGAGGACGGCGTCAACGGGCTCGGGGGAGGAGTCGCGCCCGGGCTCGAGGAGGAGGCGGCATCGAGGACAGCGTCGACGGGCTCGGGGGATGAGTCGCACCGGGCTCGAGGAGGAGGCGGCATCGAGGATGGCGGCGACAAGCTCGGGGGAGGAGGGAGCGAGGAGTTGAGAAACTTAATCGTTGGAAGTGGGGGGCGTAGGCAAACCCTAGAGTCTGACTATAAATAGGGATAGACATCACAGATGGTTCTAAAGTAGAACCGTCTGTGATATGTGATGTATCACAGACGGTTCCAATGAACAACCGTCTGTGATATATTGTATCACAGACGGGTTTTACCAAGGAACTGTCTGTGATATATAATCACAAATGGTTTGATCTACAAACCGTCTGTGATATTATTTTGTATTGGTAATCTAGTTCTGTTTATTGGCTAGCCTCAGGAAATGCTAGCCATGCCCTCTGAAACAAGCAGAAAACACAACAAGTACATGTATATACATCCAATTCACATTTATTTTAGAAACAATCACATCCATTTCACAGTACAAATCAATTAACTCAAATGAACTAAAATTAACCATTCATACGTACATATACACACATTGTTCAATTAATCTTTAAAAATTAGCCCTTCATGATGACCGACGCGTATGTAGCTAGTTTCGTCACGTTCTTCTTCCTCGACTCTTATGACGTTTTCGAAAGGAGGCAACTCGTCAAATTGATTGTATTCTTCCTCATCCACTACATTCTCAACTCCGACAATCCTCCTTTTTCCATGAAGAACTACGTGGTGCTTCTTATTTGCCGGGTCGGTTATATAGAAGACTTGAACAACTTGGTTAGCCAGTACGAATGGTTCGTCTTTGTATCCGACACGTTCGAAGTCCACGGTAGTGACGCCGTACTTGTTGACCTTCACCTGTGGGAGGTGGACCCAACGACACCAAAATAGGGGGATCTTGAAAAGCACGTAGTCGAGCTCCCATATCTCCTCTATTTGCCCATAGTAGGAGCTCCTCACCCATCGGCATCGAATGCATCTATGCGACACCGCTGCTCGTTAGTGCTCTTTATATCCCGAGTTCATGTATAGAATGTGTACCCATTTATGTCGTATCCTCGTCATGTCACAACTATAAATGTTGGCCCTTTTGCCAACCATGTCAGCATATCACTTGACGAGCTCCTAGCGAGTCGCTCCTTCAACTATTGGTTGAACCGTTTGTTGTGTTGTCTCGTGATCCAAACATCCGGCCGCTCCGGATTTTGTTGCCGAAGCATGTCCTTGTGCTGGTCAATATACGGGGACACTTCAGTCATGTGTTGCAAGACCATGAAATGGGCTTGAGCATACGCATCCATATCTAGAGTGATTGCTTTCCTTCCGATGGTCCCGATACCCTCGAGCCTCCCCTCATGGCGAGATCGAGGCACACCTATCGGTTCAACCTGAGCCTTATAATCGACGCAGAACTCAATGACCTCTTTGGTTGCATAACTTTCGACGATGCTGCCCTCCGGCTGAGATTGATTCCGTACATAGGACTTGAGAATTCCCATGAACCTCTCGAACGGGTACATGTTATGTAGGAACACGGGCCCGCACATATTTATCTCCCTCACAATGTGAACAATGAGATGGACCATGATATCGAAAAACGACGGAGGGAAATACATCTCAAGATCACATAGAGTCATCACCACCTCGTCCTGCAGAGCATCTAGTCCTTCGGGATCGGTGACCTTCTGAGCAATTGTGTTAAAGAAATAACACAGCCTCATGATTGTCTCTCGGACCTTGATCGGCAAAATACTTCTAATTACAATAGGGAGCATTTGTGTCATCAGCACATGACAATCATGAGACTTCATGCTAATTAACTTCAAATCTTCCATCGAAACAAATTTATTCATGTTGGCGGAGTAACCGGACGGAACGTTCACACCATGCAAGCACCAGCACAGTTTAGTTCTTTCGGCCTTGGACAGAGTGTAACAAGCAGGGGGAAGGTACGTTCGTCCTTTATCAGTCTTTGTTGGTGCTAACTCAGGTCTGATGTCTATATCAACCAAGTCAAGCCGTGCGTTGACATCATCCTTTGTTTTGTCATGAATATTCAGTAAGAGACCAATCAAGTTGTCACATACATTCTTCTCTACGTGCATGACGTCGATGTAGTGGCGAACTTCTAGGTGCTCCCAATAAGGTAAGTCCCAAAATATTGATCTCTTCTTCCACATGTTCTTCTTATGAGTCCTCGATCTACGTCCCTTTCCGAGCACAACATCTAAATCCTTAACCATATTATAAACCTCTTTTTCCCTTAAATGCCTTGGAGCTGAACTGTCCTCCTTCTCTCCGTCGAATTATTTCTTCATCCTGCGATATGGGTGAGCCCTCCGAAGGAACCTACGATGACGCATGTACACGGTTTTGCGCAAGTGATTCACCACACACTCTCAGATCATCTAAGCAAAGGAGTATGTGCTTTGGCCCCTTTTGTACTCTAGCTCGACAGATTAGCAAGGGCAGGATAATTATTTATGGTACAGAACAACAAGGAACGTAAAGTGAAGTTCTCTCATTTGTACGTATCCTATACCTGTACCCCTTCAATCCACAGTATTTTTAGATCTTCCATCAATGGTGCTAGGTACACATCAATATCATTCCTAGGTTGCTTCGGCCCTTCGATAAGTATCGACATCAAAATATACTTCCGCTTCATACACAACCAAGGAGGAAGGTTGTAGATACAGAGCGTCACGGGCCAAGTGCTATGTCGGCTGATCATGTTACCGAAAGGATTCATTCCACCTGTACTCAATCCAAACCTTATATTCCTCGGTTCCGCACCAAAGTCTACAAACCTCCTATCGATGTTTCTCCATTGGGCGGAATTAGCAGGGTGTCTTAGCTTTCCGCCATTCTTACGCTCCTCTGAGTGCCAATGCAGCAGTTTTGCATTCTTTTGGTTCGCAAAAAACTGCTTCAAACAGGGAATTACAGAAAGATACCACGCCACCTTAGCAGGAGGTCCTTTCTTCACCTCGATTCCCTCGTTGTCATCTGATTGATTCTTACGCTTGTATCGGGATGCGTTGCACACCGGATATACATGTATGTTTGTATACTCGTTACGGTAGAGGATACAGTCGTTTGGACATGCATGTATTCTTTCTACTCCCATTCCCAATGGACAAAGAACCTTCTTGGCTTTGTAGGTGGTTTTGGGCAACTCTGCTTTCTCCGTACATGCCGTTAAGAGACCTAACAGCCCCGTGAAACTCTTGTCGGACCAACCGTTGCTTGCCTTCAATTTCAGCAGTTCAAGCACGGATGACAACCTTGTGTGTTCTGGCTTGTAGCCTAGGAACAAAGGTTTCTCCGAGTCCTCCATCAAGCCCTGGAATTTAACATACTCCCTCTCATCATAGTTCTCTTCTGCATCGCAAAGCATCTGATCTAGATTGTCATCATCGTGCAGCCTATCTGAATTGGAACCACAATCGACATCATCAGGCGGCATATCGTTGACTTCCTGTATAATATGCTCTTCACCGTGACTGGTCCAACGTGTATAACCCTTTTTGAAACCCCTTCGAATCAAGTGTGCTTCGATCTACGCTCGGTTCTTAAATATCTTCAGATTCTCATAGTCAATGCATGGACAGTACATATATTCCGCCCCCTTATTCAACATGTCCTCCTCGACAGCTCTTGTGAAAGCACACATGCCATTAATGTACTCTTCACTCACACGGTTCTCAGCGTACATCCAGCTTCGGTCCATCACACGGTTCGTATTGAAAACTCTAGAAATAAATAAAAGGGTGACTTCGAAAGAGTATTTTCTGAGGCTTAATTACGCTTTCCAACAGAAAAAGCATATTTTTATCTGAACTAAAGGTGGCTTTTTTCATTTTTTTTATTTTTTTGGATTTTATTAACTTACATGTGGGCCCTACTTGTCAGTAACTCATTTTTTATTTCATGATTTTATTTACAAAATCCATGGTAGTCCCATATGTCATAGACTCATTAGTTTATTAACTAAATGATTAAAAACAGTAGGATTTGAAGCTCAAATTGGGCTTAGGGTGACATCGCATTGATAATAGTCGTGGCTCGGGGCCCTAAGGTCACCTGAGGCGAACCGACGGTGATGTCCCGTGGCGGTGCCATGGACTTCACTAGCGATTCAAGCATAAACGCCTGAAACTACTCAAATTAAAGGATGCTTATGCTCTAGTAGCTCACCTCGATCACGAGGAAGGTGTTAATGAAGTCGGGGAAGGTCCAAGGCGGCTGGTCATCGACAGAACAGAGACGCGGCATGTAAGCTCCTTAGCGATAATAGTGAAATGGACCACACGCGGGTTCAAGGAGGTGAGGCGATACTCAAACCGGCATCGAGTGGCGATGGACTCACTGGCTTGAGATCTCCCCGATTTACAGTAGCGCCAGAGATGGAGATCAAGAAGACTCTGTTGGGGACCTATATACACTGCACCGTCTGTGATGAGTTAATTATCAAGGACGGTTTTCAACAAAAACCGTCTGCGATATGTAGTAATATCACAGACGGTTTCGACAAAACCGCTCGTGATATTGGGTAATATCACGGATGGTTTTTGTCGTAACCGCTCGTGATACTTCACGACGGTTTTCAATAAAAACCGCTCGTGATATAACCTCTTCATGACGGTTTTTAGCGTGAAAATAACACGCATTTATCAAGAAACAAAACCGCTCGAGATTGTGTTTAATACAGATGGTTTCGATGAACCGTTTGTGATCAGGCGTCTAGTATTAATATTTTTGTAGTAGTGGCATGTGCCTTAAGCATTTACAATAGTTTGTTTCTTATCTTGTTACTAAGAGGAGAGAGAGTACTCAATCTAATAAAAAGAAACAAGTCTTCCAATGGATTATTTCTTGAGCTTGTATCTAAGACTTTAATTGCTACAAGTGTGCATGACCCACAAAACAAGTTTTTAGTAACAAGCAAGTCTCCAGCAAGTATTTTGTTGTTTCTTGTGTGTTGGTATCAACAAGTTGTTCGTTTCTTCATCTAAAAACAAGCTCACCTTCTCTCCTCCACATCACCTAAATGCTAATGTGTCCATCCTTAGTAACAAGTGATATAGACTATTGTAGATGCTCTTATGTTCTTGATAGATAAGCAGGTACTGTATGTACGTGAGAACACTTCTCTAGGGAACGTCGTGAACAATCCAAAGCGGGATTGGGATCCTCTGTATTGAAGTAGTCAATGCGGACAATCTATAGTAGCATGGCATTAGAAGTGATTTCCATTGTCCGATCGAAAATAGAAGGTCCAGATCAATCGCTGCAACGGATTGCTACAGCGATCGCTACAGTAAAATCACTGCGGTGCATACTCTTTTTTTGCTGCATGACACTGTGGAGAACTGTTCATCACCTCATTAAAAACACTATTCACACGGTGTAATGTAGAGGATCCGGATACAGTGAAACCATCATGCGCGGACGATGAAAGGCCATTTGCACTGCAAAAATTATAAAATGCAAGTGCGAATATTGTTCGTCAGAAAAATGAACAACACTAATGTTCTTGAGGAATATATATGATAGGTAATCCATATTACTGTTTGAAGAACACACATTTTACTGAAGTGTACAATCTAAACGGAGCAGAAAATATTCAACGACAATACAACTTTTGGATCCAATGTGCCTTCATAGCAGTCATATATTTTTTTCCTTAATTTTGTTCCTTCGATATTCCGTGCCGTTCTAGGTTTCTATGCCACCACACTCACTCTGCATCTGCGTGAAGCTTTCTATCAGCTGTCAGGTTTTCGTACGACGACCCTCCTTTCTCCATGGATTTTTTTTAATAATCTATTTTTTTTAATTCAGAATTACATAAATAATACTAATTTATTTTTTTGTCAAAAATAATCATGTATCGCTCCACGGTTGGGCGACTTGAGCTAGTCGCCCAACGGGTGAGCGACAGATATCCAAGTCGCTTAACCGTGGGCGACTAGACCTTTCGCCTCCTAGTCACTGAACGGTGGAGTGACTGAGCCCTAGTTGCTAGTCGCTGAATGGTTGAGCGACTAGGACACCTGTTGCTCACCGCTGAGCCCTACTCGCCCAACCATTAGGCGACTAGGGGCGCTTATAAACCGCGCGCGCGGCCGGCCATGACCAGTCGCTATTTCTTCCCAGAGAGCGATGACACGAGGAGAAGAGAGAAGCGAAAGAGAGGAGAGGGAGAGGGAAAGAGAGGGAGAGGGAAAGAGAGGAAGAGGGAGAGGGGGAAAGAAAGTGTCTTCGCATCGACAACGACGACGGTGAGTCTCTAGTATTATTTTGTATGCATGTATTTTTGAAACCATGGTAGGTTAGTAAGCAACATCATGTGTATTGACGTATTGTTAGCAAATAAAATAATGGTAGGTTAACTTCAAAAATCTTTAGATGCGTACTGTGTAGTGCCATATTATTAGTGGCGAAGCTAGAAAATTTGTGTAGGGGGTGTAGAAGTGATGGTAAAGATTAGACTATTAAGCAATTATCGACTGAACGGATGTTAGGGTTGGGTAAACCAGGAATTGTAAATATTGTATTCAGATGATACTTAATGTTTATATATAATTAGTAGCGTTTTTTCCCAATCGGTGACTGCTTCACACATTTAGTTGCGAAAACAACTTAATTTTATGGAGTGTTCATGATAACAATTGCTAACATCGGTAAATAATTTTTAAATATGTGTGAACATAGTATTAAAAACTTTGTAGTCATTACATAATATTTTGTTAGAAAATGGTGGTGCCCGTGCATACCGGGCAACCCACTTGGACAGGGTCCATACATATTGTTAATAGATGTAAATAGCGTAGTTGTAGGTTTGCATATAAAATCATGGTAGATTACTTTAGAAACCATGGTAGGTTATGAACAAAAAATCACTAGACTTATGCAAGAATGCAACTTAATTTTCAGAATTTTCAGAGCTACGCTATAAGTAATTGAACCCACTAATTGTGTCGTAATTGCTAACTAGAAATTGATTTGCAGGTATGGCTCGCAACCCTGGTGGTTTGAACTGGCATTTCGCCCATCGACCTGCTAGTCGACGGCAAAGATCGGCGAGCTGCCAGGTGTCGTGATTCGTTCGCAGGACAATGCGACTGACTTGGGGGTGGTTCGTACGCGGACACCCCGACGAGTAGACAGGTTTGTCCGCAAGCTGTGCCAACTTTTTGTATCATATGTCCACTATGTAGTTACTTCTTCGTGATTTGCAGGCTGAGCCATGCGTTCTTCTACCTCTCGTGCGGATGGTGAAGGCCACCGAAGAGGACGATGCTCTGGTCAAGGACGACGGGGAGGTCCAGGCCGGTCCGGAGCGGTCACGACGGTTCCTGTTCGACCGGTCGCTCCTAACAGCCCTGGTGGACTGGTGGCGGCCTGAGACACACACCTTCCCACTGCCCATTCGGGGAGATGCCCCCACTCGCAGATGTCGTCCGCCGCTGGCTCGCTTATCATGGGAGCCATCGCCTCGCCAGACGCTATTGCCGATCGGCGCAATCACTTGGGCAGGTTTCGGGTTCTTCCGTGAGGCGGCGCCCGTCTACGACTTTCAGGAGCGACAGTGGCATGGCCCTCCCCTGTGGTGGCTTTTGCAGTCCCGGGTACGTATGCTACCCATTTTCTATGTTTAGCGATGCACTATCCTGCCTATATGACGGACTTACTAATTATTCGTTTGTGCGTAGGTCAAGCGGATAGTCTCGGAGCCCACTAACAACCAGGTGTCGCGGAACCTCGTGGCGTACCTGCTGTGGCTCTTCAACTGGGTACTGTTTACCAGTAGCCACGGTGACTCCATCGACGCCCGCCTCGTGGGGTACACGAGGGCCATCGCTAACGGCGAGGAGCTGTAGATCAGCTGGGGATCAGCCGTACTTACCTCGATGTACCGTGGCATGTGTGATACATGCTGCAGGACGAAGCTGGTATCTACCCTCACAGGTTGCCCCCTCCTGCTGTAGCTGTGGTCGTTCGAGCGCTTCTCCCTCGGACGGCCCATACTGGTAGACTCTAGTCCGTACAACGCAGACATGTACCTTGGGGACGCGGTGGACCGGCCGACCATAGGGTCCCTTTGTTGCTGTAGATGGGTACATACTTCCTCCTATCTTTGCTTCAGTCATATTACAGGTCATCCTTTATAACTACTGTTCCGACTCACAGGCACAGTATGCACACGTGCAGGTCACACGTGTGTACGAGTACTTCGTGGAGTAGCTGGACCACCTCATCGCTCACGACGTGCACTGGGAGCCGTACTTTGATAAGGAGACAGAGGACCGTGCTCCCAAGGTGTTGTCCTCACTGTGCTGGAGCGACCGGGCATACTGGCGGGCGCAGAAGAAGCTCGTCTTTGACGTGTTCATCGAGGACTACGCAGTGCACAGGGTGATGTGCCAGTTCGGCCTCCACCAGGTTGTTTCAGTTCCTGTTGGGACGAGGGTGCCCGACTCGGAACACGCGTGAGTTACACACAATACATGTTCGTATATTTTTTTGCCAATTATGTTACGACGGCTTGTAATTACAATGGTACGTTTCGCAGGCACAGTAGGAGGCGCGGCACCAGGATGCAGTGGCCAACAAAGATGGAGGCGTGGGTAGCGCAATGGGTGAACGCCCTCGAGGACTGCGTGCAGGAGGACGCCTTGTACGACCCCAGCGCGTACGACGAGTACCAACGCTGATATGCCCCACAGACACGCACCAGGCTGGTGCATGTTGTTGACCCTTCCCCGCCACGCATTTCAAAGATCGACCGATGCGCACTTCAGACACTTCGCGGCGAACGCACCTCGCGTACGCACTCGTGGTTCAACATGTTTGAGTAAGTTTACGTCAATTACAAGTTTGATGCTTTCGTGTACTCCTTTCAGATGGACATCAACGTCGTGATGGCAAGGGAGTCCTAGTCGGTCCTGGATAGGCTCGTCCATGGTGCGGAGGTGACGCTGGACGAGATAGCGCAGTTTGCCCGTCGGGTCTACAGTGGGGCGAGGCATGCAGTGACCTTGATGTCATGTAGGACGGTCCAAGAAGTGGCCATGTCGGCACATACGCCGAGGCTGGCATGTCCTACAGCCCAGTCAAGAGGCTCAGGAGGGGCACGTGCACGTGCCCCGCCTGCGCCTCGCCTTGGCAGGCTAGAGGGTCCGAGTGGGCACATGGGTAAGCACCGCCACCACCACCGCCACCGTCGTCGTTCTTGGACACAAACTCGACAGCACCAGGGCAGTATCCTTTCTTCCCCGACCTGTATGGACAGTACGACGGGTATGACCCTTTCTCGCGTGCCATGGCCCACGACGAAGGTACGTTTCCTCTCTTTAGGTTTGTGATCGTTGATATATTGTAGGGATTTACATTATTTGTCTTGCAGGTTTGCCGCTCCAGGCGGGAGTTGAGCTCTCCCCGCACGACGATGCCCATGAGGCCATGGACGCCTTCTTCGTGGATTACTTCGGGGAGATCCGGGGAGCAGCTGAGCTCGCACCTGTCGAGGTTCTTTCTGGGTCGCAGCTTAGCGGGCCCCTAGTGGGCACGTAGGCACAGGTGGAGTCGACTCCCAAGGCCTTGGGAGCACGGGTCAGCAGGGTTCCTGAGCTCCTTTCTCTGTCTAGACCCTGACCCCGGCACCCCGCGCTTCGGAAGCCCAAGCGAGGGCGTACTAGTGGGCACGGACCGGGTGTGGGACGTGGCGACGACGGAGGAGGTGCTGCAGGTGGTGTAGCGGGTGGTCAGTAGGGGTCTTCGTTGTGCTATGTGTACTTGTATTATGTGTTTACGTATTATACTACGTAGTTACTATGACATGGTTGTCTATGCATTCGCTCTTACATTGTACTATAACTTATTCATAGATTACTTACCAATCGTTCTTGCCCTTGTCGCTAAACCGTTGGATGACTTGGTAGCAAAAAGTGGCCCACTACTAGCTGCCAAGTCGTCCAACAGTTCAGCGACTAGTTGATGTGTCGCTAAACTGTTGGGCCAGTACTTGTTGCCAAGTCGTCCAACAATTGAGCGACTAGTCGACGTGTTGCTTAACTGTTGGTCCACTACTTCCTGCCAAGTTGTCCAACGGTTAAGCAACTAGACGGTTGTATAGAAAGCTAGACCCGGTCCCGTCACGGTTTCTTTCGCCATTTTTCTCGGCAGACAACAAGAGTAGATCGGGAGAGAAGAAAATGGGAGGGATAGAAGGATAGGGGGAGTGAAGAGGGGGAGAAGGTACGGAGAGGGAGAAGCAGAGGAGCTCGAGAGGGGGAGAGAAGAGGAGGAGAGGAGCTTGGGAGAGGTACAAAAGGGGAGGAGAGGAGCAGGGGAGAGGGGGATAAAGGAGGAGAGGAGCTCGAGACGTGAAAGAGAAAGACGAAGGAAGCTCGTTGATAAGAAGAGAAGGTCTCCGCATGAAGGTAATAGTCTTGTTTGTTTTTGTTCTCGGCTGAATGTAGGCAACGTGTAGCTACTTGTTGGTTTAGCACGTATTTAGGGAATGTATGTTGAGAAATCGCTGATTGCAATGTTTGAAATATTTGCAGTGATAAATCAGTCATGTCAGAGCCCACAAGATTGAAAGTGCATTACGGTGTTGGTACGGTTCATAAAGGTCCATACGGTGTTGACCTAAGTGGTTTCCAGGAAGTCAGTATGGTACACCCGGACGTGGAGAATGCCCGAATCAGAGATGTCCTACGCTGGCTCACCAGAAGCTTCTCCTTGGACCCCGAGGTGTGCAGTGTTGTCGTACATGGGCTTTGGAGTCGGTCTGCCACGCACATTCGGTGGGAGTTTATCATACTTATGCGCATGGTTGCATCAAAGGGATTTCTGGAAGGCTGCCGGCACAGTGGCTACGAGTGTGTGCTACTCGTGTAAGCATGTCTGAAGGGAGTCATCGGAGGCCCTACCGACGGCTATCGTCAGGTTGGTAGGAGCAGCTCGGGCACGCAGCGCGTGATTCATGGAGAAGACGTGGTGGCCGATGTTGCGGAGGCAGAAAAGGATGAGGTGACCGATGTTGTAGAGGCAGAAGAGGATGCGGTGACCCGTGTTTCTGAGGTAGAAGAGGAATATCACATACCGCATGCTCAGCCCAGTGCACAGGCAGATGTAGGGGAGCATATCGACATCATAGTGCATTAGATGGAGATCGATGACTTGACAGCTTGGGCAGAGGAGGAAGCTTTAGAAGAGGATCGTGATGACTCTTCTGAAAAGGACGAAGTCCCGTCCCGCAGGAATAGAATAGGGTGGATGTTGAGGGTCTTGCTGTGCACGACGAGCACGAATCACCGTGGGAGTACCATGGGACGAAGGTTCGGCTTCATGTAATGTTTGCTTACAAGGGATTACTACAGGATGCCATTAAGCTATGTGCCTTGTCCATGTAGTGGACGTTTTGTGTCCTCAAATCCAGCCAGGAGCAGTACACTGTGGTCTGCAAGTAGGCTGGGTGTCCTTGGTGTGTGCACACACGTAGACCCAAGTACGAGACTCACTGGATTGTCTCCAAGGTAGAGGCGCACTCTTGCTTGCTCAGTAGTGTTTTGCCGAGACATCGCAACCTAGCGTCCACCTTCATAGCCAATGTGATGTATGGAGAGATAGTGAAGAAGATGGGCCTGGAGGCCAAGCACATCATGGTGGCTATCGAGCAGAAATACAAGTACAAGATTAGCTACACAAGAAGGCTTTGGAACTACGCGAAGGCATGGCGTGTTAAGCAGAAGGCTTTGGAAAGGAGGTTCGGTTCTTTCGAGGCGTCTTACGACAACCTTCCTCATATGCTCCAGGTATTGTAGGATAAGAACCCGGGTACATATATTATTGTGAAGGACAAGCCATCCAAAAGACTGCTGCTAGATTTTATGGTATTGCAGACGACCTTCTTAGCATTCGGTCCCTGCTGTTAAGAGTATTGTATATTCTGCATTTTCTCTCTCTCTCTCTCTCTTGGCCCATGTGGCCCTTGTAGCCCATGAGGCCCATGTATCTTTATCTATATATATCTCCTTCATTAATGAATAAGATGCAAAGTTGTGAATAGTAAACCCTAGTTTTATTTGTCTAACATGGTATCGAGCCATTCAATCCTAACCCTAGTTCTACTCCACACGACGGCTTCTGCTGGGAGCTGCTGGCTCGAGGGCCCGAGCAGAGCAGCCCCGAGCTCTCGTTCATTCCTTTGCTCCAAGCCGGCCAGATCCGGCGTCGCTCTCGCCTCGTGCTGCCACTGTCGCCTCTGTCAAGCCTCGCCTCGCCTCGAGGCCTCGTGCTGCCGCCGCCGGAGACGACCAGATCCGCGCCGCCTCTGCCTTCTTGGTCCCGGATCACGCCACCAAGATGACCAGATCAAGCGCCGCCTCCTTCCTCATTGCTCGACGGCAAGACGAGCTCGTCCTCAAGACGCGCCTCCTCTCTACCTCTGCGCTACTGGAGCACCGAGATGCTGGAGCACCTCCCCCGCGCCTCCATGCTCCCCCGCGCCTCCATGGACCAGATCCGCACCTCCTGGAGCCTCTGCACCGCCTTCTAAGTCCCGAATCAGCTCTCTGTGTTGATTGGTACTACTCTGTGTTGATTGGTACTACTCTCTGCTACTATTGATTATCTCTCATGTTGCTCGTGATTAGTCTTGTTATGGCTAGATCCGACTCAATGTTTGGGGGTAGCTCATCTCTTGTGTTCACGGACATCAAGCTTGATGGGTTGAACTACCGGGCATGGGCATTCTCAGCCAAGACTACTCTCCGGGGTTATGGTTTGGCCTCTCATTTGACTGATGATCCGAAGACCGTTGATGTTGAGGTATTAAAGGCTTGGCAGAAAGAAGATGATCGTGTTATGACTGCATTGTGCCGAAAGTGTTGATGTTTTCACTTAATGAGTCTTGAGTATCATACTCACCAAGCAAGATATGGACATACTTTGAGAAGAGATATGTTCACCCGGTGGTGCTCTTCGCTTCACATTGCTCAAGAACATTCATAGTCTTCAGCAGCTACCAGATCACCATGGAGGAGTATTACGTTGCTTTCACTCATATCACCGGTCCTCTAGAGTCTATGACACCGAAAGGTCGCCAAGGGTCTTGCCTTGTGCCGCCAAAGATGAGTATGCTCAGACGCTCATGTATCGCTTTGTGATGGGGCTTCGATCGAGTTTGAGCCTATTCAGACTCGCTGTCGAACTATCCCACTCCACCGACTTTGATCAAGGGCGCCTCTAGTTTGATTGCGAAGAGACGTCTTCATTCCCTTATGCCTATCTCAGATCCTCACCACATGTCGCTCGAAGTCTCTCACAGTGTCCGATCTACCGTGAGCGACACCCGAGTGCTTGGTTTGTTCCCATTGTAAGAGGATCGGTCATCATGTTGACAAATGTTTCAAGTTACATCCAGATCGACTTATTGCCTATCGTGCTAGATGACCATTTGACCGTGCCGTGGAGCACCCATCGGGCCTTCTAGAGTACTTCATCGAGGCCATCACGACACATCCACATCTATCGTGACTTCGGATCGCTGTTCGCTATGACATCGCTTGCACCTTCTACTTCTAGCGCCGCCATCCTTGGGTTCGGATTGTGTGCTTGTTTCATGTCACATCTCGACACTCTCACTTTTGTTGCTCGAGAGGTCTGGATCGATGCTACCTATGTTCACACCGCCGATGGTACACCTTGCTCTATTACCCATCGGGGCATTCTCTCTACATCTTGCTTCTCTCCGTTTTGATGTGTCTTTTGTTCCTCGCTTATCTATGAATCTTCTTTCGTTGGTCAACTAACCGATATGAACTGCTTCATTGATTTGATGATTCTTCTTGTTTCATTCAGATCGCCAAAGGTAAGAGTGATTGGTTCTCGCCATCGCCAGAGAGGCTCTCCCGCCTCTATATCTTGGACACCTTACATCTTCCTTCCACCAAGACGTCAAGGCCTTAGTGTCTTCTACTATGTCTTCATCTCGCCTCTCTGTTGGGTCTTCCTTCAAAGAAGTGGCATCATCGACTTGGTCATCTTTGTGGAGCTCGCCTCACCACTTTAGTTCACCGTGGTTTCTTAGGTCATGTCCTTTGTTGAGTCTAGTTTTCATTGTCTTCGTTGTAAGTTGGGAAAACAACTACAACTTCCATATCCCAAAGAGTACCTCTCGCCTTCTCGATCCTTTTGATTTGGTGCATTCAGATGTATGGGGTCCATCTCCTTTTGTTTCAAGGGTGGTCATGGTTATTATGTCATATTTGTTGATGATCACTCTCGATATACTTGGATCTATTTTATGAAACATCGCTCTCGCTTGATTTCCATTTATCGCCTTTTGCTAAGATGGTTCATACACAATTTTCTTCTTCCATTCGTGTTTTCCGCTCGACTGGAGGAGAGTATCTTTCCTCGGCCTTTCGTCGCTTCCTTTCTTCTCGAGGGTACTCTTCCTCACTCTCGTGTCCCGGTGCTCATGCTCAGAATGGTGTTGCTGAGCACAAGCACCGTCACATCATCGAGACTGCTCGCACTCTTCTCATTTCGTCCTTTGTCCCCTCTCACTTCTGGGGGGAAGTGGTCTCTACAACAGTCTATCTTATTAACCGTCAGCCCTCTTCTAAGCTTCAGGGCAAGTGTCCTGGTGAGGTCCTGTACAGAGCACCTGCTCACTATGCTCATCTTCGCGTTTTTGGTTGTGTCTGCTATGTCCTTCTAGCACCTCGTGAGTGCACAAAGCTGAGCCCTCAGTCAGTTGAGTGTGTTTTTCTGGGTTATAGTCCTGAGCATAAGGGTTATCATTGCTATGATCCTCAAAGACGTCGATTCAGATTCTCGTGATGTGACTTTTGATGAGGGACGCCCTTTCTTTCATCATCCTTCTCCACATCCCACTTCTTCTTCCATAGATTCCACTTCCTTTTGTGTCTACCTCCCATTCATTCTCCAGATACACCTTCTCCAGATACACCTTCTCCACCGGTTCACCTTCTCCACCGTTTCACCTTCTCGTACCTTCTCCACTAGCTCCACCAGATTTCTAACACTTCCACTCTTCCCTTCCACTATAGTCGCCGATGAGAGTTCCTTCGATCCTCGGCCCTCCTCTCCTCCACTTGATTCTCGTCCTCCTCTCCTCCGCTTGATCCTCGGCAAGACCATCGACTCGACGATCGTTCTACTACATCACGATATGCCCCACGTGATCGTTCTTCTATTCAGCACCGAGAGATGGGGTTTTTCTCGCAGCAGATGAGCGAGCCGAGTACCTATCAGAGGTCACGCTGTACCTGAGTGGCGATTGGCTATGACAGAGGAGCTCACAAAGATTAGAGTGCACGGCACTTGGGATCTTGTTCCGCCACCGCCTGAGTCTGTTCCTATCACTTGCAAGTGGGTGTACAAAATAAAGAACAAATCGATGGGTCAAGAGAGCGATACAAGGCTCGTCTTGTTGCAAGAGGTTTTCAGCAGGCTTATGGTCGAGATTATGATGAGACTTTTGCTCCAGTTGCTCATATGACCACAAATTGCACCCTTATTGTAGTTAAAAGAATACGCACATGGACTATATCTCAGATGGATGTCAAGAATGCTTTTCTTCATGGTGATCTACATGAGGAGGTCTATATGCAGCCACCCCTAGGTGTTGAGGCTCCTACAGGCTATGTTTGTCGCCTTAGGCGTGCTCTATATGGTCTCAAGCGTGCTCCTTGTGCTTGGTTTGAGCGTTTCAGCCTGTGATTCGAGTGCTTGGTTTCACTTCGAGTGAGCATGACCTCGCCTTTGTTTGTTCACACTTCTCACGAGGTCGCATTTTGCTTCTTCTCAGATGTAGATGATATGTCGATCACAGGAGATGACATGGACCACGTGGCTTTTTGTCAAGAAGAAATTGAGTGAACAATTTATGATGTCCGATTTGGGACCATTGAGCTATTTTCTAGGAATTGAGGTTCATTCGATGGTGATGGCTACTATCTCTCTCAAAGATCGCTATGTTCAGATCCGCCGCTCGCTCGGGATGATCGACACTGTCATCGCCGCCACACCCATGGAGCTTCACTTGCGGCTTCGACCACTGACGGTGTACCGATGATTCTTCTCGCTATCGTCGCCTTTGTTGGGAGCCTTGTCTATCTCACAAGAACTGTGCCGACATTGCTCATGCCGCTCATGTGCTCACCAGTTTGTCGCTGCTCCCACCTCGCTCACTATAGTCATGTTCTTCGTAATCGAGATACTTGAGAGGAACCTGCCCAGACGTCTGTTCTATGCCGCCGAGTCACCCACTCCATGCTTACTCGACTTACTTGGGCGAGTGATCCCGCCGATCGCCGATCCACATCGCTATTGTATCTCTCTTGGTACTTCGCTTATTGCCCGAAGTCCAAGAAGCAGATCATGGTGTCACGCCTAGTGCAGAGGCAGAGCTTCGAGCACTTGCCGCTACAACATCAGGGATCGTTTGGCTTCGATGGCTCTTGACTGATCTTGGTGTCCCTTGTGACAATCCTACCCTCTCTTTTGTGACAATACAAGTGCCATTCAAATTGCCAATGATCCGGTCAAGCATGAGTCGACAAAACACATTGGTGTTGATGCATCCTTCACGCGATCTCATTGTCGCTAGCTGACCATCACCCTCAAGTATATTCCTCGAGCTCCAAGTTGCGATTTCTTCACTAAAGCTCGACTAGAGAACATCATCGATTATCTACTCAAACTCAAATTGCATCGATCCTCCTGATCCACCTTGAGTTTGAAGGGGGGTGTTAAGAGTATTGTATATTCTGCATTTTCTCTCTCTCTCTCTCTCTTGGCCCATGTGGCCCTTGTAGCCCATGAGGTCCATGTATCTTTATCTATATATATCTCCTTCATTAATGAATAAGATGCAAAGTTATGAATAGTAAACCCTAGTTTTATTTGTCTAACACCTGCATCGATGCATTCAGACACATGTTGCCTGTGATCTCTGTGGACGGGACGTTTCTAAGTGGGAAATACAAGGGCATGATCTTGACAGTAATTGGCGTTGATGGCAACAATTAGATTCTACCCTTAGCCATCGCTTTCGTCGAAAGTGAGAATTTTGACAGCTGGTTGTGGTTCCTTCGACATCTGAAGGAGTGAGTAGTTGGAGCACGTCCTGATGTCTTCATAATCATGCACCCTGAGATGATGAAGGACATCTAAAAACTTCAGCAAGACTCCGATGAGCCGTTCCCTTAGCTAGACATGAGGAACAGATGGTGCATTCGCCATCTAGGGGCCAACTTCTTCAAACAGTTCAGGCAGCAACCATTGATGAAGCTATTCAAGAGGCTTGCTATGCAGAACTAGCAACGTAAATTTGATGCGTTGTGGCAGTTGTTGGAGGAGTACACCAGGAAGCATGTCGTCGAGAGGAACAAGCGTCCGCTCATTCCTGGGGCAGCGCAACCCGAACGCCTCACACCACTATGGGAGCTCGACCCTCCCCATTTGACGCAGAGGACGTCGAGGGACATCAGGTGCTTCTCCCATTGGATTGAGGCCGAGCCATTGGAGAAGTGGTCCTTGCTGCATGACACGGACGGTGCAAGGTAAGGCATAATGACCACTAACCTTGTCGAGGTGTATAACTGGGTTATTAGGGGCCTCTGTTCTCAGCCCCTCGTCGCCATGGTGGAAGGCGTTCTGCACTGTACAATAAGATATTTCAAGGAAAGGCATGCAAATGCGGTACTTCATGCAGCCAACCCACATACACCGTACTGCTCGAAGATTATAGCGTACATGCAGGCTAAGACCGAGAAGTGTTAGTCGCACACAGTCTTCATAATGGGCAATACAGAGCATCGTTTCGACGTGGTCCTTCGGGACAGAGCCGGATTTGGGACAGCTCGGTCTCTTGTTACCCATGAGGTATGCCTTGGAGACCATGTGAATGAACCTAGCTGCACATGCAACAAGCGGAAGCTCCTTCACAAGCCATGCTCTCATGTCCTCGCTGCGTGCGGGACCATCCACATGGACCCATCGAACTTCATATCGGAGTACTTCATGAAGGAGAGGGTACAACAGGCGTGGTGCGACGAGCTAAGAGGCTTCAGGGTTGTGGGCAACTTCGCCACGTTGGATATTCCACAGAGGACTTGGATTCCGGATCTTGACCTGTTGAAGGGGGAAGGGCCGTCGGCAGAGTCGTTGCATTAGGAATGATATGGATGAAGAGGAAGCTAGAGTAGTGGGTAGACGTTG
Organism: Phyllostachys edulis; assembly: GCA_036346405.1. NCBI lineage: Eukaryota > Viridiplantae > Streptophyta > Magnoliopsida > Poales > Poaceae > Phyllostachys > Phyllostachys edulis. Next base: position 75,765,733 of record CM070549.1, on the reverse strand, counting down.
CGGCCGCTGCTGCAAGGAAGGCCACACTGGGAGAACTTGCAAGGCGCCTGCCGACACGTAGGAACACTGGTGTGAAGTGCAGCACCGCTTCTTATTGGGTGCGTAGTGGTACTAAGATTATAGCTGGTAGCATATTGTAACTTGTACTTCAGTAAGTACTTTGCTTGTTATAAGCACTGTGAAACTAATTGTATCGTAATTGTAAATTTTAACTTTATTTGAAGTGTCCTTCTCTCGTCTTAATTGCAATGCACGACGTGACCACTCTCTGTAAAGTAAGAAGTGACCACTCTCTGCAAAGTAGAACGTGATCACTCTCTGCAAAGCAGGACGTAACCCGAGGAGTTAGTTTTTCAGGACGACGTGACCCTACGAGGCTACTTCCCGCAGTGACGTGACCCAACGAGTCTGCTTCCCGCAAAGACGTGACGCAGCGCTGCCACATGATTCCTTCTCGGGTCTGCTTCTCGTGCCTCATTAACCAACGAGTCCGCTTTGCGTAGCGACGTGACCACTCTCTACAAAGCAGGACGTGACCACTCTCTACAAAGCAGGACGTGACCCGACGAGTCAGCGTTTCAGGATGACATGACCCGACGAGGCCACTTCCCATAGCGGCATGACCCAACGAGTCTGCTTCCCGCAGAGACGTGATGCAGTGCTGCCACATGATTTCTCCTCGGTTCTGCTTCCCGTGCCTCATTACCCAATGAGTCAGCTTTGCGCAGCGATGTGACCCAACGAGTCAGCTTTGGGTAGCGACGTGACCCAACAAGTCTCCTCAAGGCCGCTGCCTCGTGTATGCAAATTTCCTTCAACTGAATTACAATTCAGTCACGTACGCAGCGCCAGCTCGGCATATAAGTACTACCCCTTCCACACCGGGTTCTCCTGCATCCAGACTTCATCACAATCTTGCTCAGATGGACAAGCACTAGGAGGAGATCTGCGAAATACTAAGGGAGTATGCGGCCCAGGAGTAACAATGGGGGCGTGCTAGGAGACCACCTCCCCGCAATGACGCCGCCCCCTATGGCAGCAACCCCTACTAGAACATCCCAACCGAGCATTCGCCGCAACACCCGCCTGAGGAGGAGATGCCGCCCCTCCATTGGTGTAGGGACAGATGCAGGTTCTTCAAGTCCAAGCACCGGCTCAGCCTAGGCATGTGTTACCGGGGTTGTACGAACTACTCTTGTGACTATCCCGACCGCCGTTGGGACACGAGTCGCTATCGGCAGCCGGTAAGGACGGGTAGCAGTATGTTCCCCTACCATTTCTCTTTCAAAGTCCATAGTAACAACCTCTCCCGTCTACCCGTAGTCCCTGGATCCGCTATGTGGCTATCGCAAATGGATCGACCTAGAGATCCACCCACACGACCAGTGGACTCTCGACTGCGAGGAGTGGGATGCCAACAGGGACCGTGAGAGGAGGGAGGAGGAACGCCGCACCGAAGAGCACAACGAGCGTATCCGGCAGGAGATGCATGCCCATCTCGAGGCGTGCAGGCGTAGGGAGCGTGAGGCTCGCGAGAGGAAGCACGAGAAAAAGAGGGAAATGGCGGCCGAGGCCAAGGCAGTCGGCGAGGAGTACAACGCCGAGCTCGCAAGGAAGGGCAAATAGCCCCAGTCCACGTAGTAGTCCGACCCTCTTCGTTCATATGTCCAATGTATTTCTAATTTCGTAAAGGCATACGTGTACTGTCCTTGGTTCGTTAGCCTTCTTGCCATGTAACCCCTTGTCGGATCAACCGTCGTGTTGTTATCGTTGCACCATTTCTTCAAAGTTCTCCACCGTGTATGAATTTCCTAGCGCATCGTAATATCACTTACCTTCGTACTTACGAATCATTGCTATATCTATCGTCCTCACAAAATTCTTCAGAAATTTAACGCACTACAACAACATACGACGATCAAAAAATGTTATGGCGAGTCTGACAAATTTCGTACCTTTGAGATTCTACGAAAATTACAAACGGACCAACCAACGTTGTAACCACCCTTTTATTTCCAAAAAAAATAACATCCTACAACAGGATTTGCTAACTGTATTAGCTACAAAATGTGACATTTATTCCCACACAATTATTCCAATCAGATTAATTAAATAGTACAGTTATTACTTAAAATCACCCAATGGTTGAGCGACTTATAGCAATCGCCTTATGGTTGGACGACTTGCTATAAGTCGCTCAACCATTGGGCGACTGTGTCAAGTCGCTCAACCACCGAGCGACTCCAATGCTTGTCGCTCTGTCGTTGGGCGACTATGTCCAATCGCCCAATGGTTGGGCGACTAGTTCTAAGTTGCCCAATGGTATAACGACTGATGATTATTTCTGACAAAAAAATAAGGTAGTATTATTTCTGTAATTCTAAATAAAAAATTGATTATTAAAAAAAATTCTTCGCCAAAGGGTCCCATCCGCAATTTCGAGACCAACCTTCGCCTGTGAGGTCAAAGGGGGTAGAGGACGACCTGGGTATCGAAGTGATCGACCCTTGGGCTAGTCACTAGGCCTAGTGGTCCACGACTTCACCTCTCCTGTCTTCCATGGGCATAGTCTACGCTATCACGTCTAGACCCCCTAAGACTGCGTGGTGGAACCCGAGCGAGGAAATAACTAGCGTACCCTAGTACTGCAGCACTTTTATAGGGCATATAGGATAACTAGCGTACCCCAGTATTGTAGCACTTTTTATAGGGCATATAGGGGGCTTCAGATTCTCTGCATTACTTCACTAAATGCATGCTGTTACAATGTTTTGCATTAGTTTTCTAGCTGTTGGATTCGTGGTGAATGGTCTATATTTCATGGAGTATTGTATGTGTTCTTTTTTTATAGATTGACACCGTAACATAGTCCTATAACAGCTCAATCCTAACCATCCAAATTTTGATCAAATGGTCCAAAGTACTTCTATTGCAGAGTATTGTAGCCATCTACATTAATAGATACTAATGAGGAGGATCCTCTTTCCATATAGGGTTGTTTGGTTCATGACCTTAATGAATCAAGCTAAAATTCGGTATAGCCCAAACTTGGACAAACAAAAAAATTGGTAAATTGAATATTGTTTGGATTGCGATCAAGACAAATTTTGGTGTCACTAATTTTTTTGGTGAGCGATTTTCGCACACTCGGATTGCCCGTGTATGACGTTGGATTTCGTTGTCATTACCAAATTTTTGTTGTCGTTACCAAATATTGTTAGCAAACCAAACAATAGTAAATTTTCATTGACGTTGTTAAATTTTGGTTTGATTCACATTGGTAACAAGCCAAATAGACCCATAATCCATTATGATCCGACATTACTAGTCTTCACTTGTTCCGCTTGCACTCCCACCCAAGGCCTAAGGAGTCTTACTACCCTCTCGGCTAGCTTCACCTTCAAAGCCCCCAACAATCTACTGTTTGGTTTTGTAGCGCAACAATAATCTAACTAATAGATGGGCCCAATCGAGGCTAGAAATACAAGTATTCAAGCTTTGAGATTTTCACGTTAGGCAATCCTGAAACCACACATACACGTTGGAAACTTGTAATTTGAATCATCTGGGCAAGATTATTTCCATTCATAAAACATTGCAAGAATTCAGAGCACTTCATTGCATGATTGAATTGCACGCAGCACGCGTCATGACGCATTGCTAAGCTATTTTAGATCCCCTCATGGTTTGGCAGTGAGAGTTCTCCTAAGTTTGCATGTACTGGATATTCTTCTGACAAATGTTGGGGGCAAAAGAAGGCAAAATCTTTTGAAATTGAAGAAATCTGTTTGTCTGGATTTCCATAGTTCAGTGAGCGGTTGGTGCTGACTGGTAGGTAAATTAAACACAAATGCATGACTTTCAGAGCTGACATTACCATTCAGAAAGGTCGATTTTTAAAAAAATAATCTTAGGAAGACATAGTGGCCTGGGCGACTGGTACATTTGTAGCTCAATCGTTGAGCGACTAGCTCAAGTCGCTCAACGGTAGAGCGACGGAGGATTATTTTTGTAAAATAAAAAAACAGATGTATATCACTGTATCTCGGAATAAAAAAAGATCATTTAAAAAAATTCCAGAAAGGTCCATACAATTCGTTAATTCATGTACCTCGATGGGACTGCCAAACCATGCAAATACACCGTGTAATATTCAGCACCATGTAACATTTGTCTTGAGCTAATATCTTTGTTAATTGTTATCATGGCAGAAAAATCTCTCTGAATTTGCATCCAGCTCCAGGAAGAAACAAACCTGAAACTCTCCATAAGAAAGGGAGATAGGGTTCGAACGGGTCACAGAGCCCTGTCAATCTTCTGCCTTTGACAAAAGCTCCCCTCTTTTTTATACTTACCAATGGACCTCGTCTGAATGCCAACATGCCACTATTTAACACAAGTTCAGTCCCTAGCTACTCCCTTTCCTGGTGCCAACTGCCAAGTAAACGACGACGCTTCTGCACAAAGAAAGAAATAAAATAGCTGGAACACGCTCTGGCGCCGAGCACCGAGTACACAATTATTCAGAAGAATCAATCAAACTAGCGCGTGCATGCTGCAGCCTGAAAAGTTCAAACAACAAAACACCAAAACTCACCTACTGCATGGAAACTTCCGCCTTAGCGATCGAGTCGCGACCAAGTAGGCATCTGCTACGATAAGTACGCACCTTAATATGCATGCATGTGTTGCCGTGTTAGTGGAAGTAGTATTAACATATAATTGTTTTGTGGCGTTCGCGCGCCGATACCGCTATTATTTTACGTGCGACGGCGACCCTTAACAATAACAAATTAATCCCCGTTCACCAACAGCGCGCGCGCTATATAGGCAGCGGGCTGTCTCGCACGCAGCTTAGTGGTATCACCAGAGCTAGCAGCGACCAAAGACTGCAAAAAGCGGAGAAGCACAGAGCTAGCTCACAGCTTCTTTTAATTCTGCACATCACAGATCGCGTCGATCGACATGGATGCCGGAGACGCCGTGAAAAGAGACGAGCGCGCGCCGCTTAAGCCCAAGGTAACGGTCGTTGTTGATCAGCTCTCTCTCTCTCTCTCTCATATGGCGCATTCATCAAGTCGTTTGATTTAGTTGATGACGATCGAATTGTTGTTATATAGCTTACCAACATTGTTCCTCCGAATTCCTCGCGGGCCTTCCTGAGACTAAGATCTACCGTTAGCTCACCGCTCGCGTCGATCAACAGCGACGACGGAGACGCCATGGAGAGAGGCCTGCGCACGCCGGCGACGCCGCTCCTGCTCGAGGTAACTGCCGTTGATCAACTTTCTCTCCCTCCCTCTCTCTTCTAGTTCTCCCTCGCTCTGTCTCATGGCGCGTTCATCAAGTCGTCTTAGAGTGACCAGGTCCGTTTCAGCATTAATTAATTGATGAATTGTTGTTAGTTTATCACCATCGTTCCTCCGAATTCCTATGGCAAGATCACGAGATGGAAATTAAGATGCTAAATCCAGAAGCATGCGTCATTTGTGTAGTGTCATCAGATAGTTTTCCCCGCCATCTTAATTTTTAATCTAGGATTAGGCATGTTTCGCTTTCGTGTAGACGCCGAATGCATCCAGCTTACTCAAGGAAGAGGGAGAGCCGTTGCGATGACGAGGCGGGATTGACTTGGTATACATCTAGCATGCAGCAACATTAGACTAATGTCTAAATTAAAGAAGATAGAAGAGGAATATATACTCTCTGTTTTTTTGATCCAGGAAGCTTCCCCGCATTTATAGAAAGCTAATATCCAAAGTTACAACTTGTTCGAAATATGAAAATGCTGCGGCTACCAGTTTACAAGATGACGACCAGCAAGAGCACAAAAGCCAAACAAACCAACAAAATCAAATAGATAATAGCTAGAAGACATCCAGACAACTCGACATTAATAGAAGCAAAGCATTACATTCTATCCGGAGAACAGAAAGATTCATCCAGACTTTTACCGAGTTCAATAAATTGTCAAGCTTCATCTGCTCCTCCTTTTTTATTAGAACCCGCTAACGCTGCAAACACGATAGAAAGTTGAACATCACTCCAGAAGGTTGCTTAGGAAAAATCTTCTCAATCGTCACTTTTATTCCTGATTTTCCATAACGTTCAAACAAAAACTGCAAAACTGAATAAGCCAATATGATAGTTGTTAGCAACCCCATTCATCCGACCAACATAAGTGGAAATCATCTAGAGAATCCGGGCATCGCTTCCACCCAAAAATCTCCTTCAAACGGGTCCAAGCAAATTTTGCCAAAACACACTGAAAAAGAACATGTTTGGCATCTTCCACCACCCCACAAAGAATGCAATTAATACCCCATTTCTGCCGTCTGGATCCAATTTTGATATGTTTGCCAAAGAAAAATCTTCACTTTGAGAGGAATCCTAGAGATTTAACTGTGAAATGCACATTCTTTTCCAAACACCACCCCACCAGGTCCTTCTCCCCATTAAGTATTATCCCATCTAAATCTTCCTTAAGAATTCTCCACAACTCTTCTCCCCCCTCTCAAAGTTTCTGATAAAATTGATATGCCAAACCCCTTTCACCAAACATTCTTTCACTTTAATGTCAGAGCGATATAACAAAGTAAATTTAATTTTCAAAGGACAATCGCCTAACCACACATCATGCCAAAAATAAATGCTCCTCCCATTACCCAACTTGTAAGGAGCGCCCCAATTGAAAATGGATTTTACCTTGCAGATAGACTTCCAGAATTGTGAAGCTCTAATAGGCAGGGAATCCATAAAATCCCTCCTAGGGAAGTATTTTGCTTTTAAAATCCTAAACCAAACCTCATCTTTAGCCATTCTAGGCCTCCATAACCATTTACATAACAGACAATCATTCATCAATCTGGTATTGATCACCCTCAAACCACCAAAATCTTTTGGTCTACAAACAGCTTTTCAATTAACCATGTAATACCTAAACTTATCGCTGGCTCCTCTTCAAAAGAATCTAGATCTGATGCCATCCATTTTCCTATGCGTATCCTCATTTAATCTGTAGAACCCTGTGGAATATATACTTCTTAAAATGACCAAATCTTTCGTGCATGCGTAAAAGAAACTTAAATGTTTTGAACACGAGGTTCTCGCAGAGAAGGTTTCAATTCAAGGACCGGTTCGAATTAGGAAACCAACAACCAATGTTTCGTCTATCGCCTTCTCCAAAAATGTGTTTGCAAATTTAATATTATAATTTATGACCATTTTCTTTTCCTCCTTATCAGACAAGCACGAGCGCTGATGCAAATAACATCCACATGTCGACAACTTTTCAACACACTGGCATTAAAATACGCTGATACTCTTCCTGTTGCTAATAATTTCTACAATATGTCACCATTACAGAGTCACGGGCCAAAGACTCGAGACGAGAGCCTGCAGATGCCACTAGTCCCGAAGGATAAAAAACGCAGCGGTAGCAAGGCAGCAGCTGTAGTTCTAGGTGAGCAGAACTCCATGTTCCATTTTTAAATAATAAAAAAAACAAAATGTGCCACAAAATAATTACAAACACAAAATGCTACTCAACCCGTTTCTGTTTTATTTGACGTCCTAGAATCCATAGCGTCAAAGTTTGATCACCAATGTGTTTTAAATTATCTTGATTGACTATACAAAAATACAAAACCACTTATACACAATATCTTATACCTCAAAAGTGGCTTAAGATTCGTGCAAGGGATATTCAATTAATAGAAGATAGGGTGGTGGTTTAAATTTTCAAAATTTGTATCAATCTCGAGGCATATTTAACGGTGATTATAGTATATGTACCCACGTATATGTAGAAAAACCATATTCTTGATCCTATATGAAAACATATTCCTCAATTTTCTATCAACAAAATTTTCATGATATTATAATTTTATTAGTATGTATTGATATAAAGTTATAAAAGACAACGACTAAAGTCACGTCTCGGAGACGGTGAAAAATCTAAAACATCAAATAAAAAAGAAACCACTGGTTTTAGGACCATTTGCAAAAATAAAACACAAAAGTCTGGTGATCTGCGACAAAGTGCGCTAGTAATAACTGAAGGCTGCAACTGCAATTGGTGCAGGGTTCGAGTGCCTGGAGAGCACGGCGTTCAATGGCATCTCGACGAACCTGGTGGTGTACCTGGAGACCGTCCTCCACGGCAGCAACCTCGCGAGCGCGTCCAACGTCACGACCTGGTTCGGGACGAGCTACCTCACCCCGGTCTTCGGCGCCATCATTGCCGATACGTTCTGGGGCAACTACAACACCATCCTCGTCTCCCTCGCCGTCTACCTATTTGGGATGATGCTGGTCACCTTCTCGGCGTTCGTGCCGGCCACGGCGCTGTGCGCGGCAGGCGCGGCGTGCGGCGCCGGTGGGTCGTTGCTGGGCGCGCAGACCTTCGCGTTCCTTGGGCTGTACCTCGTGGCGGTCGGGAGCGGCGGGGTGCGGTCCTCGCTGCTGCCGTTCGGGGTGGAGCAGTTCGAGGACGACAGCACGGCGGACCAGGAAGGCAAGGCCTCCTTCTTCAGCTGGTTCTACGTCTGCGTAGACTTCGGCCTAGTCATCTCTGGCCTGTTCCTTGTCTGGATCCAGCAGAACGTCAGCTGGGGCCTCGGCTTCGGCATCGCCACCGCGTGCATCGCGCTCGCCTTCGCCGCCTTCGTGCTCGCCACGCCCATGTACAAGCGCCGCATGCCGACGGGAACGCCGCTCAAGAGCCTCTGCCAGGTCGTCGTCGCCGCCTGCAGGAAAGTCAGCCTCAAGCTGCCCGCCGACGCCGACCTCCTCTACGAGGTCAGCGACAAGATCGACTCCCAGCCCACCAAGATCGTGCACACCAACGAGTTCGCGTTTCTCGACAAGGCGGCCATCGTCCCGGAGTCGGACCTGCAGGAGAGGCCAGATGCGGCGAGCTCGTGGAAACTCTGTACCGTGACGCAGGTAGAGGAGCTCAAGATCCTGCTGCGGCTTCTACCCGTCTGGGCTACCAGCGTCGTCGTGTCGGCGGCGTACACGCAGATGAACACCACCTTCATCCAGCAGGGCAGCGCCATGGACATGACCATCCTGTCGTTGCCGATACCAGCGGCGTCGTTGGGCTCCTTCGAGGTGCTCTGCGTCCTGACCTGGGTGCTCCTCTACAGCAATGTGATCGTGCCGGCGCTGAGGGGATTCTCCTCCGGCGGCGACGCCGAGCCGTCGCAGCTGCAGCGGATGGGCGCCGGGCGCCTCCTCATGGCGCTCGCCATGGCGGTCGCGGCGCTCGTCGAGATGAAGAGGCTGAACAGCGCGGCGCGCGGTGAGGAGATCAGCATCGCGTGGCAGCTGCCCCAGTACTTCTTCCTGGCCGGCGCGGAGGTGTTCTGCTACATCGCCCAGCTGGAGTTCTTCTTCAGCGAGGCGCCGGACACCATGAAGAGTACGTGCACGTCACTCGCGCTGCTCAGCGTCGCGCTGGGGAGCTACACGAGCTCGCTCATCTACGCCGTCGTGGAGGTGTTCACGGCGACGGAGGGCAGCCCCGGGTGGATCTCCGATGACCTCAACCAGGGCCACCTTGACTACTTCTTCTGGACCATGGCTGCCATGTGCACGTTCAACTTCGTCGTGTACAGCGCCTTCGCTAAGAACTACAAGCTCAAGACGGTGCTCTCGTGATTGCTCCGTTAATTTCCATGTTTGTCGTCAAGACTATTTGCTATTATATTAAACCAAAGACATTCTCAAAAGAGCTAAAAAATTAGCACGTTAATCGATTAAAAAAAAGTGAAAGATCTAGCAGAATGCAATTCCGTTTTTTGTTTGTTAATTAGCCGACCTTGGCTAAGCCACCACGCGTGACGAGCCTGCAGAACACCGTTCCGCTTCCGACGTTCAGCGACTTCGGAGACGACGTGTACTTAGTCGCCGACGAACGGGGCCACGAGTCCGTCGTGTATTACGTCGCCAGCCAGTACCTCAGGGCCGACAAGTCCGATGCAATCATCGACGAGATCCCCGGCCGGCTGCAGATGAACAAGCTAATTAATCAGCCATTGTATACTGCTTGAATGCCTCTTTTTGGTAATTGAAGAGAAGAAATCATTCTGTTGTATTATTGTGTGAGAGACATACCTGATATCGTCAAGCAAGAGTTGGACTGACATTAATATCGGTGGCGCGAGAGATCTCCTACTCCCTGAGCGGCGTCACCGTGAAGACGGAGGATAACACCGTTTACACGGCAGAGTCCTTCAACCATGCCAAGCAAGCAATAAAGAAAAGAGAAATACTAACTAACGCTACAGCGTTTGAAGGCAGCAAAACAGAATGACAATCTACTGTTGGATCATCCTATATATATTGATGTCCACCATAATCTTATCCACTCTACACCTAAACTCCCCCAATTTCCTCTCTCTTCTCCATCCCGTCTGTCCCAATCCTCTTGCTGCTTCTTTGCCCCCACGGTTCTCGCCGCTAACGACGTCGTTCCTGATGTCCCCGGCTCATCCACTACTACATACAGCCTCATCACAGACGGTTCGGAACCGTCATCACAGACGGTTTTTAAACCGTCTGAATTTGTATGTCTGTGATAACGTCGGTTATCACAGACGGTTCAAAAACCGTCTGTGATACGTCATAACGCAGACGGTTTTTTGTTGAAACCATCTGTGAAGACATGGTATCACAGACGGTTTTTTGTTGAAATTGTCTGTGATACGTAGCATATCACTGACGGTTCTATTTAGAAACCGTCAAATATCACAGACGGTTTCTAAATAGAACCGTCTGTGATATGCTACGTATCACAGACAATTTCAACAAAAAACCGTCTCTGATAGCTCATTTCCCTAACTACTTTTTTTTAGCTAGCCTCAGGAATTGCTAGCCATGCCCTCTGAAAACAAGCATATAGAAAACAGATACATCACAGATAATCAATTGTTGACAACTCAAAGTGATCATTACTTAAAATAAATTACAAAAGAATTTGTTCAAGTATTCTCGCTATAGTTACAATTGGATTACAATTGAATCAATTGTTTGCACGTGGTTGAGAGGTGTCGACAAGGTGAAACTTTGGGTTGGTGACGGAGTGAAAGTCTCCGTTGGGGTTAGTGATATCTTTCTTGATGAAGGCGCAGAGTTTCCCTCGAACGTCCACGATCTCTCTCGCAACGAGTGCATCTAATTCTATCATCAAGTCCTATCGCTAGCAAGAGTAAAGTGGTGTGTGTGTGTGTGTGTGTGTGTGTGTGTATATATATATATATATATATATATATTTATAATTCGGAAATAATTATTTCGAGATTGACAAACCTCGGAATCCTTCGTCTTAGCACTTTGCTTCATATGATGGCAAACATAGAATGTACATAGCTCATCATTTTTTTGCTAGCGGCACTGCAAAAATAGAATTACATATATAGGTATAGTCTGTTCGAGACGCATTATTAGGAAGTATGATATAGCATTATTGTATTGTAGTGCGTATCGGAAATTGCGTCATGTGTGTCAGTGTGTCGTTTGATCCCCCCTTGTATAGTCCTCCCCCATCAACATAGGCGGTGAACAACCTATATGATTCCAAAAAGTTACCCTCGGCCATTTCAAACGAAGGAAGACTACAATAGAGTTATATATAGAGGAAATGAGCATACCTGTCAAGTATTTTTGTCAGAATGCTGAAGTCGTGCTGTTTGCTGATTAGGGAATCAAGGTATATTAACTTGTTCCTCTTTGGTATAATGACTAAAAGGATCCAGTGGTACCTACTCATGTATGTCGCTATAGTCATTAAACCTAAGTTCGTACTGCGTATAAAGTACAAATGAATTTATATAGGAAGTAGTGAAGCACTTATCCCTGTTTGTAGGGCACCAGTATGTAGTCCTTGTTGTTCTGACGAAGCAATCCTGTCGTTATGTATTTCTTGACGAAGGATGCGTCTATTTCGATGGTTTGCATAGAGACCACATGTGGGTCAAGGAAACCCACTGGTTCGGACCATTCCTAGGCTTTTTTCATCATTTATCTATATATAAGCAATGAGTTGTGATATATATCGGTATTACGTGAATGTAGAACTTGATTGTACACACTTACAGTGTCCAACATCGTAGAAGCGAGGCGTCAAGGGCAATGAGGTTGAATAGGTCGTATAAGTCGCTGAAGCCCACGACGAAGTGGCCCGGCCTGTTGAAGAAATGCTCATCCTTGTATCTGACGGTGATTCCAGTATCACACCCCTTCTTTTCGGTCTTCCACGTGTACCAGAGATGCAAAGCCTAACAACCTAATCCAGCGTAGGTTAATACTATGTTGGAGCACAACGGTTTTCCGATGGAGTATTTCGAGGGATTGGGAGGCGCCTTAATGTTCATCGATTTCGATTTGGCCTTAGCGACTAGCCCGCTACATGTCTTCCTGCGAGACGACTCAGGAACCGATACGGCGACGCTCTTTTCTTGTTCCTTCGGCGTCTTCTCCACGGGAACCGATGAGGTGGCCTTCTGAGGCAAAGGATAAGGTGGAGTCATCGAGGGTCCCGTTGGAGAGAAATGGTCGTGTCGAGATCGCGGCACTGTTGGGTCCAGGGCGATGTCCTTCTTGGGCCACTAGATAAAAGTGTGCATGGCATCCCCTAGTGTTCTAATGTCTTCGTTTGGGCAAATCTTCAGCGGGACGGCCATGAAATTTTCATGTACCATGTCCACCTGGACCTTGGCGTAACCCTACGCCAGTTGGGCACCGTGCTGCACTATCCCTTCCTGGCATGGATACGCCATCCCTCGCCTAAACTCAATAGAAATAGACCCAACCATCCTCACTTGGAGCTTGCAGGGCGTCAGGTCCTATTTGGAGTACTCCAAGGATGTACATTACCTTGATGTCATCAATAGGTAATTTGACGTCATCATGTTCAGAATTATGCGTGGACGCGATGCTACTCCGATGTCGAGGAGGATTGGCTCCCAAATTAACGGGGGCGGCTTGCGACTGGTTCAGGAGTTGATTCATTTGATCCTACAATTGTGTTATCTGTCCTTGAAATTTTGCAGTAAGCATCTGTACCAACTGGTCCGCGTGCTCGGCCTTGGATCTCTTCCTACTCCTATACGTGTCGTAGTCGCCTCGGAATCCATAACTCCAAGGTATGTTAACCCCAAGGCCTCGCGTGCGATCCGGGTGCTCCTTGTTTCTCAGGACCGTAGATAGTATATCCGTCTCTCTGTCTGCTTGGAAGGAGCCTTGGGAAGTTTGGGCAGTCAATTCATGCTGCAATAGGTCATCATGTTATTATAGACACTATAAAGTTATGGACTTATTAACAACTAGGTAGTCCAACATATTTACCAGACGTTGGGACACTTCCTGGTCTGCCAAGTTTGTGAAAGAGATGTTGCCTGAAGACGAGACTTTTGCCCTTGTTTTTAACCAGCTTAGGGCACGCGGGTCTGTGATCTCAGGAAATGGCCTGGTTGCGTTCTCGTCCTCCGCCGCCCATTCCGCGGATTTACCCGCGTACCCAGCGGTGCCGAGTCTGTGGGGGTGAGTGTTTCGTGTCTGGAGAGCTTTGTGCGCCGCACTTTGCTCCTTAAATTCGGTCGTCGTCTTCATAGCCACAAAGGCATCCCATATTTCCCGTGTCAAGAATGGATACTTCGTGAAGGGTGTTCGACCCGTGTTCACGTATCTCATGACAAGCTTGCTCTTGAAGGTCCTCCACGCGTGACACATCGCGAGCAACGCCTGTCGTTCCCTGCATGCCTAGTCTGCTTCTGGGATAGTGAACGAGGCTGAAAGTTCTATCCACAGCGCGCCTCTCTCTACGACCGTTAGAGACTTCCAGCTTGGTGTGGTGATGGGGACCCGTTCCCTTGCAAGTATCTCGCAGATGGTCCGGAATCTCGTCGCTGATCTCTGGGGACTCAGAGGGATCCCAACGTCACTGACCTCCGTGATAATCAGTCAGCCTGCCGGCAATTTCGATTTCCCTCTGCCATCTCGCTTACGTATCGCTATCGTCGAACATCCAGACGAATTCGGCGACGTCGGTGACGGCGGCGAAGACGGTGCCTCTGCCATTTCGCTTACTTGCTATCTAGAGCAATAGAAGTCTTATTGTGAATAACAAATGCCCAGTCAATCTTAAGGCAATTTAAATCCTAACTCGACAAACACATAATTGCACATGTGAAGAGTTCTAGACAGATACATAATTGCACATGTCAAGGCATAAGCATTTAAATGACCAAATCAACATATACATATGAAGTATCTCCATGTCATTTACAATGAATAATATGCTCAACATATACCACATGTATATTAAAGTACTCAGCAAAAAGCTCAGAGTATTGATGTTAAAGAGTGCTCTCAGTACGCTGGATGCAAAGGATTTAACATTTGCAATCTCAGTACATCAGTCAATATATCTTCACTAATCAAATTTAACAATTATCAAATAGATCTTGAGTTGAACCTAAAACTTTCCTGTTGAATGTCAAATTTATCTCACGGTAGCAAAATAAGCTTTCAGTTCATAGATTGAATATATCCACCGAGACAACAGAAGGCAATCTATTATGAAAAACAGAATAGAGCAATGATATCAAGATAATCACAATATCATTTCAGCAATAAGCCTTATCCACAGATTGAGAATAACTATATAAGTATCTCACAAATATCAACTAGCTCATACAAGGATAATCTGAACTATGCAAAACTGACAACCAAAAGGAATAAAGCTATAGATTAAACCTAACAACAAAAAGCAATAGTTTTAGCTCAAGATTGTTTCCAATTATCAAATTGATTTTAGATTTGACATTCATCACAGAGCTGATCAACCGAGCCCACATAACCACTTTGCTATCTCACAGTGCACAATGAAATACAGAATTTGAAGCCAATCCAGCACATAAGTATATAGCTAAAGTGATGCACAAATGTAATGTAGGAATACTCACAGAGAGGATGCCGCACAAGAACTCACAATGCAAGGAGGAGGCCGGTGCAAGGGAGAAGGCCGAC
This sequence comes from Phyllostachys edulis, assembly GCA_036346405.1. Lineage (NCBI taxonomy): Eukaryota > Viridiplantae > Streptophyta > Magnoliopsida > Poales > Poaceae > Phyllostachys > Phyllostachys edulis. Next base: position 75,750,700 of record CM070549.1, on the reverse strand, counting down.
GCGGGGAGGAGGACGGCACGGGGGAGGAGGCCGGGCTGGGAGGGGGCATGGGAGGAGGCCGGTGCAGGGGAGGGGGGCCACGGGGAGGAGGCCGGTGCAGGGGAGGAGGCCAACACGAGGAGGAGGTCGGTGCAGAGGGAGGACGCCGACACGGGGAGGAAGATGGCGCGGGGAGGAGGCCGGTGCAGAGGGAGGACGCCGACATGGGGAGGAGGCCACGCGTCGAGGCGGCAGTAGCGTCGTCGATGTCGGGGGCGACGGCGTCGAGGTCTGAGGCGGTGGTGTCGGGGCTTACGGGAAGGTGAACGGGTGAGCCCTAGAGGAGGCGAAGGAGCGAGAGCTGAGCAAGCTAAGGGCACTGGGAGATGAATGGGCAGCACTGGGGAGATGAATGGGCGAGCCCTAGGGTTATGAAGGCAGATCACAGACGGTTCTATATCCCGACAAAACCTGGTGACAAGTAATTGTCGAGTCCATATGAACCTGGTGACAAACCTGGTAACAAGTATGATGACAATCATGACAAGTCCATATGAACTTGGTGACAAGTATGATAACAAGTTCATAACACATTTGACTTCAAAAATTCATATCTAATTCAACTCAACTCCAAATCAAGTGAAACCAATTTTGATACTCCACATTACAATTAACGTCCACATTGACATCAATATCAAAGATGACAAGTCCATAACACATTAACACATGACAATTCCACGTTGACATCGAAATATATGAGAGATTACAAGTCCATAACACATGATGTTATGGAATAAATTAATGACAATGGAGTAAATTCTTAATTAAAATATAGCCCTTCGTGATGATCAACGCGCATATAGCTAGCCTCCTCACTAGGTCCTTCCTCGAGCCTGATGCCGTCTCCGAAAGGTGGCAACTCGTCAAATTGATTGTACTCTTCCTCATCCACGACATTCTCAAATCAGAGAATCCTTCATTCTCCATGAAGAACTACATAGCAGTTCTTATTTGCCGGGTCTATTACATAAAAAAACTTGAACAACTTGCTTAGCGAGTACAAATGGTTCGTCCTTGTATCCGACACATTTGAGGTCCACAGTAGTGACGTCGTACTTGTCGACCTTCACACCTTGCGGAAGTTTAACCCAATGGCATCGAAACTGTGAGAACCCGGGGTATTTAACTTGTAATACTTAACCATTAAGATGATTCAAGCATTACAAATCAAATATCACGACTCTCAAGATATGTACTTCCTGAACGCAAGACACATACCCCATACAAAAATTATGCATCAATTCCATTCAACACAATAGAATCCAAAGCACAACTAAGCAATACGAAAGACATACAATATAGAGTTATTACAAAAGGGGCCGACCAGCCAAATTCAACTAAAGAGTCTTAATTAACAGCGGAAGAAAAGTGCCATAAGATGGCGATAAACAAAAGCCAAGTAGTGTGCCTTAAACCCACAAGGCAACTAACCGAGCCACCGACCTAATCCTCGAAACCACCGCACATCTCGCAAAAGTATAACCCTTGGGGTTCACCTTCCTCCTCTGCAACAATTTAATTAAAGCATAGCAAATGAGTACAAAAATGTACTCGCAAGACTTACGTGTAGAGTAACAGGCCTATATAAATAGCTACATGCAAGCTTATTTAAGGGGAACAGGCTCTAGACTCAAATTTCAGCATAAAGCAAGTTTTCATTTGCAATAATGTAATAGATTGAAAGCAATTTTACAATATGAATTTATTTGATAAAAACAGCGAGATACTAAACAATAATAGTAACAAGACATCCTGGAAGTGGCTAACCCAATAGCCACCACAACAATAGCATGAATTCCCCATTCATACCACCCACATCAAGTTTTAATTAAATGTTATAGTCTAGTTCTCACGGGGCGTATCCAAGCGTGTCCATAACCTAGGACGAGGCTATTCGAATAGTTTGAACCCTGCAGGGGTGTACCAATGTACCCACATGTCAGACCGCTCCTTAATGCCACGCGATAAAGCACACTTCCTATGGTATGCCGGCAGAGCTAAGTCCTACGAGACATTTCCAATATTGTGTATTAACTATGAGTCACCCATATGGGAGGAAGCCCCATATGTTGATGCGGAGTCATCAAAGATGCTCATCTCCTTATAAAGGACGATGCTCCTTGTAGTGGATAACCTCCACCACTACTCACCCAAATACATACAAGTTTCTTTTTCAACACAATGCACATGTCCACCATGCGACCCGGAGCTAACACACGCCAAAGTACTAAGTCAAGAGAGGTCTCATATCCCTCTCATGTGGTTAGTACGCAAATTGCTCGGTACGGTGGTGCAAGTAACTCGGTCCTTGATTGACTTGGGCACCATTCCATCACACCATAAGATCACACCAACAACCATTGCGCCCAAGTCTCAAACATTTCATTTTTATTTTCAGTTGTTGACTTTAGAAGATAACAAAGCACAAGGTGCTGAGCATAATGATAGCAATAATTTTGTGTGATCAAGGTTATCGACTAAGTCGATAACCGCCTAATTCTACCGGTAGCTAAGCATTTCTAAGCATGACACCGAAAGACAATAAAAAAGCATAATTAAATCACCGGGCTCTAATTCACCAGCGATATTAATAACTTATGTTTGTGGTAGGGGATAACAATTTAAGGGCAACCATGCAATAGGAATAGCTACCTCTAATCGGGAAATTACTTTGACACAAAAGCATGCATACATACAATTTGTAAACAAAGCATTAGACTTGAAAGTAATAGGATATTTATGATCAAACTGCTTCCCTTGCTGTGGGTTACCCTCTTGCTATAGAGGAGCACTCTTGCTATCAACAATATCGTTAGAACCTAGCGAAAGAAGTCGAAAGCACAATAAGAACGAATAACTCCAAAAAGGCTCAAAAATTCAAATTCATCCAAAACTTCTGAAAAATTCACAGAAGGTAGAGCATGCTTTTAGATGAATTTAGCAACAAGAATCAGTTCAATTGGATGTTCTATGCAAAAGTTATTACAGTTAGAAGATCAGTTTCTTGGAAAATTCTTATAAATTGAAATCTGTTACTATTCATCCTAATTAATTATTTTGGTGAAAATTTCCATAATAGTGGTGCACTTGAAATTTTTATAGTATGAAGAGCACCACATGAGATGAACAATGGAATTTGATTCACCTCATTTGGAGCTAAGATGAATTTTCTATGATTTTTCAAAGTTATGAAAGTAGTACTCAAGCTACAAGCAAAATAAGATTTTCAGTAACAGTGTTATGCTTACTACCTATTTTATAATAAACTACACTAACAGAGGATTCTAACAAAATTGAGTTTACTCTATTTGGAGTACAGAGAAATACTTATGCATTTTTGAAGTTAAAGCAATTTTTAGTGCAACAATAATACTAAACATAAAGTAATTTTGCCAAAAGTATTTTATGGAACAATAACATGATTCAAGCCATTTTTATAATAAAGTACATTTAAAAATTAAACTAACAAAATTTGAATCATCAATTTTGGAGCTAAAATGAATTACTTATGCAATTTTGAAGTTTAACCTATTATCAGTTCACAAATAAAGCAATTCGGAATTTATATTAACATGCAATAGTTTTAATACCCATGCTAGCCTAGCCCTAGCCACTGACCAGTGGGGTCCCATGAACAGTGCTATTTTCTATTTTCCAATTGATTTCCAATTAAACCCGACAGGTGGGGTCCACCTACCATACTCTAGGCTCACGAAATAGTGCATGGACACATGGTCCACAGCCGGTTCACAGGTCCACGGGGGTTATTGAGTCCTTAAGTGGCCACGGGCCCACATGTAAGCCATACAAGAATCAGCTAAACAACCATTTACCGACAACGATCCTCATTTAAACCTAATCATCGTCATTAACACAAATCAAAGTCTCATGATGGCGGTCGGGCAGCGCCGCTTGCAGACACATGTCGAAGTTTCAGCGGCGACTCGCCGGCGATCCAGGGCACGGCAGCGCGGCCGGGTGGTCAAGATGGGTAGCCCGTCACCTTACGCACCCGCCGGCTCAAGTGGCGACACCGGAGGTGGTCCGACGCGGTGTCGCGATGCGGAGAGGCGGAGGAGAGCTACGGCTACAATGGCATGTCGCGAAAAGGCGACGCCCGCGGCAAAATAACGCACGCATGAGCAACTAGGAGGTTCAGAGAACTCACGGGAGGACCCGGAGGTGGAGGAGCTGCCGGAGTCACGCCGGTGACGAGAACCGAGGCGGCGACGATGGCTTCACCGCGGAGGGGTCAACCTGGTGAAGGAGACAAGGAGTGAGTGGTAGAGAGAGCTAAAGTTAGGCCCAAAGCTGGTGTATAAGCAAGGAATTGACGAGAGGCTCACTGCGCCGGAGATAGGGAAGAAGGTGAGCCTTGCGGCCGAAAATGGGGAAAGTTTGAAATCCCCGAGCTCCTGCGAATGGATGGCCAAATTGATTGAGGGGAAATACTTAGCAAGCCAAAGCATGCATGGTGACGCGGTTGAGCGAGGATAATACTCACCGGAGGGGAAGATGGCACGACGGCGGCCTCGGGTGCGCGCTCTGGAGGTGATGAAGACACGATGAAAAGCCAAGAGCTACAAGCCAAGACAAGGGCTCTCGTTAGCAAAAATGGAATCAGCCTTGAAGATGGAGTGGAGAGGAAACCAACCACCGAAGCTCACCTGCGCGAGGAGCCGGCAATGGCGTCCTCCTCCTCTCGGCTATGAGGAGAAGTGAGCAGAATTGAGGGGGAAGAGAGGGTTTTGAGCGGGGCAAAGGACGGAGGAAGAGGCGGCGTTACGCGGGGAAGCACCCGGATAGGTCGACGCGGGCGGTGGATTGACGCCACTGCTGCGCCGTGACGGAGGCAAAAGAGTTGGCGCGGCGCGTGGCGTCCAAGTTCTGCCCGCACGCAAGCGCGAGGTAGGGGACAGACCTGACCGGTGGGGCTGCGGCATCAGCGTCATAGCCGTGCGCGCGAGCTCGAGCGAGTGGTGTTGACGCGAGCCGGTGGATCGAGATCCAATGGGCGACGTGGACCGCACGATTTTATCACTTGGTGAAGCGGTACGCGATCGCGGCCGTTGATGCGCGATCGGATGGCTGCATGTGACGCACGGGTGAGGTGGTTGGGCTGAGTCAGGTTGGCTCGGGTCGGAGCCCGAGTCGGAGTACGGTCCGAGCCTGATGAACAGTACTTTCAGGTTTTGATTTAAAAAGGCTGAGAAGTTAGGGAATTTTTGGAGGTAGCTCCGAAGCTCCAAAAATTCTGAAATTTTTATGGAAGCTTGGTAGAATAGAGTACAACCTTGTGTAATGTTTCCAGAAATTTTTATGCATTGCATTTCTCTCCAGAAAATTCACAAGTTGCTGGGCTAGGAGTTTGACCAGAATTCAAACTGGTTTGACTAGCCCACTTGAAATAGCAAACAAAATCTAAAAATTATGAGATTTTGCAGAGAGGTTCCTGGGATGATCATGATGACAAGAAAAATATTTCCAGAGGATTATCCCAAGATTTGATCATGGAGCTTTTAAGGTTGACTATTTCTATCAATAGAAACATTGTGCTTTTGGAAACAGGAAATACTAGGGAAAATTTCTAGAAAATTTCAAATGACATCATGAGGCATCAAAAGTTTTAATTTATCCTCATTTTATTACATTTGAAACACACACCATTGTTTGGGATGTTACAGAAACAGGGGGATCTTAAAAAGTACATAGTCGAGCTCTCAAATCTCCTCTACAAACCCATAGTAGGAGTTCAACCCACGTGCCCCGGCGGTATTGAATTGCTCGTGAAATGCATCTATGCAGACACCACTATTCTGGACTGTGCTCTTCCTATCCTGAGCTGTCGTATAAAATGTGTACCCATTTATGTCGTATCCTTGCCATGTCACAATTGTAAATTGTGGCCCTTTTACCAACCATAGCAGCGTATCATCACTTGATGACCTCCCAATGATTCGCACCTTTAACCATTCGTTGAACCGACGGTTGTGCACTCTCGTGATCCAAACCTCTGACGGGTCTGGATTCTGTTGGCGTACCATATCTTTGTGCTCGTCGATATACGGGGACACTTGGGTCATGTGTTGCATGACCGTGAAATGGGCTTGAGCGTACGTATCCAGATCAGGAGTGATTGATTTCCTTCCAATAGTCCCGATACCATCCAGTCTCCCCTCATGATGAGATAGAGGCACACCTATCGGTTCCACCTGAGCCATGTAGTTGACGCAGAACTCAATGACCTCTTCGGTTGCATAACCTTCGATGATGCTGCCCTTCGGTCGAGATCGATTCCGTACGTAGGACTTGAGAATGCCATGTATCTCTCGAACGGGTACATATGACGTAAGAACACAGGGCCGCATATCTTTATCTCTTTCACAAGGTGAACAATGAGATGGACCATGATATCGAAAAATGACAGAGGGAAATACATCTCAAGGTGACATAGAGTCCGTCACCATCTCGGCCTGCAGAGCATCTAGTCCTTGGGGATCGATGACCTTCTGAGCAATTGAGTTAAAGTGTAGGACCGAAAAGGCACCTAGAGGGGGGGTGAATAGATGCTTTCTCTATTTTTCATCTCGATCGAACTCAACACTACTTTCACTCCAATAGCTATAAAAGCTATGAAGATCTGTAGACAAGCACAGTAGATGACCTATGTTGAATCCGATCAAACCCCAAAGCAAAAGACCCAAAACACAGAGAACAAACCCTCGGGTACGGACTGACCGACATCTATCACGCGGTCAGACCGGCGGGCGGTCTGACCGGTGGCTTACGTGCGGTCCGACCGGGCCTGACCAGAAATAGCGCGACAACCCAAAAACCAAAACGAAAATCGGTCTAACTTTTGATCTACACGGCCAAACTTGACAAAATTTGGAACACATCTTCCTAAGGATATTAGGAACCTATTCCAAGCAAGGATCGAGTAGATCCATGTCAAAGTTTCGACCTTTTTCAATTTGAACGAATATTGGTTCAAAACCGAGCAAGAATGAAAACTAGATCCAAACACTTGCTCGTGGGAGATTGATGATCTAGATGATCCTAGATGTATTCTCACACGTCACAGCAAGGTAGATGAGGGCAAGAAACCAACCAAAAACCGAAAGATCAAAGATGGACTCAAAATCACCAAATAAGGAGGAAGAACACAAAGGGAACTCATCTTTGAGAAATCATGCATAGATTGATTTGAGATTGAGAGGGTTTACAACCACTCCATCCATGGAGGACAAGAGCTCAATCCGTGAGCACTCACTGAACTCATCTCTCTAAAACCCTAAGCCTCTCCTTTCCTGTCTAAGCCCTAAGACAAACTAGGGTTTTGCAAAATGAAGTGCTTGGGGGCTGCTTGACAGCACCCCCTCCTATTTATAATGAGGTCTAGCTTCTAGAAGAGTTAACCCTAATGGGCTCCCGTCAAGGCCCACACACAAACGGGACACACGCACGTATCTTAAAGCGTCGTCTTCATCTTCTCTTGACCTAAACCACTTCTTCATGTGTTGCCTCGCGTCATGGTTTAGCCAAAAGTGTCACCAAGGTAGTATTTGGTGAAATTACCAAAATACCCTTTCTCAATCCTTCTCCGAAGACCGAGTCCAATCTTGGTGAAGCAATCGCCTGCTTCGCCACGTGTAGGTAGATCAACGGCTCTCATCATGTCAACAAGTCTCTCCCGTCCGGCTCTCACCGAACCCACCATGGCACTTGCACTGACCCCCGCGCCGCTTGATCAACCAGTTGCACCGAACTGCCTATTCAGTCACCTTTGTCCATTTTGCACCATTCTTGAGTCTATTGACCTCACCCGACATCCTTGATCGTTCTGGACCTCAGCTCTCCAAGCTTAGTTCCGATCATCCTCGCCATTGACCGTCGTTGACCGTCAAGCGTCCTGCACAACAATAGACAAAAAAATCGATTTCGGGAACAAGTTTTTCACAACTTGACCCACGTTAGTGAAAACATGCATCATGCAACACATATTCACTATAGCCCATGAACATTACCTATCCCAAAGCCAAATTTCCAAGATGGCAGAAGAATCGGACAAGTCGGTCGGACCCGCGATTCTTTGGCAGGTTAGACCGAACCAGGCCGATCTGACCGTTCTCAACACGCCGGTCTGACCGCTCCTGTTCTGACAGCTTTAAAACTTCGTCGAAAACGCGTGATTTGACAAACCACAAAAGCCATTTCCAATTGTATCATCATACTAAGATCATGCACATATCCCCATGATATCCACAATCTCCCCCTTGATGAACACATTGGCAATTTCCTAAAAATGCAAAGTTTGAGGTTTAAAAAGTAAAATACTCGACGTTTTCGCACAAAGGCACAACTTGGTCCAAATGCAATAAAATGCAAGGAAAACGACCAAGCTGGCTCCAGAATAACATAGGCAAGTGAGATACGGCCAAAGATAGCAAGAAAGCTTCAATTTCCAGAAAATTGCAAAATCTCACTTAAGGTCTGTATGAAAGAATAATTGTTCAATTTGACCTTGGATCATTGTGAGGAAGCAAGAATTGCAATTCAAATTCAGAAATGGCAATAAGATCACAAAAATGCATATGAGATGCTCCCCCTCACTATGATCCTCATAACCTCATAAAAAATTTTATTTTCTCCCTCTTCATTTTTACCATTTCTCCCCCCTTTGACAATGGATTCATCAAGGTGCATAAAGGAAGATAGAGCATAAATGACATGGAATGGCTGCAATTTATTCATTTTTAGCACAGGGAGCCATGAAAATTATCCAAGAGGACTGGATAAGTATTACACCAAGCTATATTATGTGAAGAAGCTATTGTAAATCATGGCAAATCATATATAGCAAAACTAAAGCCAAAAGAGCAATAATCTAAGATTAAATGTAAATTTAGCATATTAAGGTGCACAAGATCATAGTTCAACCAAAGATATCCAAAAATGAGTCAACCCATGTCAATAAACTAAATGGAACTAAGAAGCTAAAATTGAGCCAATTTAGAGCGATATGAGTTCAATGTTGAATCAATTTGTTCAAGCACTTTGAAATTTAGCACATTTAGCACTTTGCTAAAATTGATTTTGGTTTTATCTTAACAAAGCAAGTCCTGGACTAGGAGCCATCGACAACTGCCTCCTAAGCTTCAACCAATTTTCACAAATTGTTTTCTTAGCTTTGTGCTAGACCTCAAGCCTTGCCGTGACCATCCCAAGCAAAAAGCTTAAGAGAGTGGTCTAAGTCATCCAAAACTCCCCCTGAGTTCATGCCTAGTGCAACGGCAAGCCGTCTCATGCGAAAGAATTGGTGAGATCGGTTCTTTCGCACAGAAAAGATCATTTTTTATTTGCTTGACTTAGGAAATAGCATAGCTCAATCTAAAGCTCAAAATAGATTCCAAACTCAATGTAGCCTATTTGACATGGCACGAATCATGAGAGGATCACTAAAGTAAAACTAGTCACAAGATCCAACAAATCAAGTTTTAATTCAAGTTTTTCACATTTAATAGAGCTAGCATAGCAAAAGTTAAGCTACACATGGAAAGACATGATAAACCTAGCAAACTAGTACAAGACATGGCAAGGTATAAAGAATGAAATCATGTCATACAAGGATAATAAACAAGGCTCCGTGATTTTATATTACAATGCAAGTTGTTGAATTAAAATGCAATATGATACAATGAATGCAAAACAACCAACTCCCCCTCAAAACAGGCCAAGAGGACTAATAACCCCCAACTCTCCCCGCAAAGAAGCAAAACGAGAAGAATCAAGAGCCTTAGTGAAAATATCCGTAACCTGCTGCTCAGACTCTACAAAGTGAAGCACAACATCACGCTTCTCTACATGGTCTCTAAGGAAATAATATCGAATGTCAATGTGCTTGGTCCTAGAGTGTTGTACTGGGTTTTTAGCAATGTTTATGGTACTAGTGTTGTCACAGAAAAGAGGGACACTATCCAAAAACAACTCATAATCCCGCAGAGTAGACAAGATCTAGAGAACCTGAGAGCAACTACTGGCTGCAGCTACATACTCAACCTCGGTGGTGGACTGTGCAACAAAGGATTGCTTCCTAGAAGACCTAGAGATAAGATATGTGCCTAAGAAATGACAAGTGCCAGAAGTACTCTTCCTGTCCACTCTACACCCCGCAAAATCAACATAAGAAAAAGCCCGAATAGAGAGAGCAGAATCAGAAGAATACCAGAGTCCAACATCAAGAGTGTCCTGGAGGTACCTAAAAATGCGACGCACTGCTTGACGATGAGAGGCACGAGGGGAAGCCTGAAATCGAGCGCACAGACACACAGCAAACTATATGTCCGGCCTCGACGCCGTGAGGTAGAGAAGAGAGCCAATCATGCTGCGGTACTCCTACTGGTCCACGGGCTCTCCATCCTCATCAGGGTCCAGCACGGTGGATGTGGCAATGGGAGTAGACATTGGTCTACTACTTCCCATGTCGAAGCGCCGAAGAAGGTCCTTTGTGTACTTGCTTTGATGAATGAAGGTACATTCTTTCAGTTGCTTGACTTGAAGACCAAGGAAGAAAGTTAGTTCGCCTATCATGCTCATCTCGAATTCCGTGCTCATAGAATCTGAAAATCTGGACACCAAAGCATGAGAAGAACCACCGAATATGATGTCATCCACATAAATCTGAACCAATAAGAAATCACTGTCATGCCTAAGAGTGAACAAGGTTTTATCTACCATTCCCATTTTGAATTCATTATTAAGCAGGAAACTCTTAAGCCTATCATACCAAGCTCTAGAGGCTTGCTTCAATCCATACAAGGCTTTGGAGAGCTTAAACACATGGTTTGGGAATTTAGGATTTTCAAAACCAGGGAGTTGCTTGACAAAGACCTCTTCTTCTATGAAGCCATTAAGGAAAGCACTCTTGACATTCATTTGATAAAGTTTAAAGCCCTTAGATGTCGCGAATGCTAGCAAAATACGAATGGCTTCTAATCTAGCAACAGAAGCAAAGGTCTCTTCAAAGTCTAAGCCTTCTACCTGGGAAAATCCTTGAGCTACAAGTCTAGCCTTGTTGCGAACTACCAATCCATCCTCACTTTGCTTATTTTTGAAAACCCATTTTGTTCCAATTACATTATGATTAGGTGGAGGTTCAACTAAGGTCCAGACTTGGTTTCTTTCAAAATTTTCAAGCTCTTCATGCATGGCATTGACCCAAGAGGAATCAGATAATGCATGGGTGACATTTCGAGGTTCAAAAGAAGCGACAAAAGCAGAATGTGCATGAGAATCTGGAGAGATAAACCTGGAGCGAGTGACTCGCTCATGAAGATCCCCAATCATCTACTCAGATGGATGCTGTCGCTGAATGTGAAAAGGAGATCCTGGTGCAGAAGTGGCCTCTACCTCATGGACTGTGGAGGTAGGAGCAAAGCCACTCGGATCGTCGGTGAAGGTGGGAAGAGGCTGATCATCAGAAGCTGGAGAAGTAGAAGCAGGCTCTTCAACCACCTCAGAAGTGACTGGAGGATGGATTGGGTCCTCATCCTCAGAGTCGTCATCGACGAAGATGCTTTCAGAAACCTATGTACCTGCATCATATCGGGTCTAGTACTAGGACTAGCCTCATCAAATATGACTTCGCAAGTCTCAACAATTTTGTTTGTATCCAAATTAAACACACGATAGCCACGAGAATGAGCAGGATATCCAAGAAAAATGCCATCAGAACATCTTGATTCAAATTTATCCAAGTTGCCATATTTAAGAATGAAGCACTTGCAACCAAAAATCTTGAAATGAGAGACTTTAGGACTATGACCAAATCTAAGCTCAAAAGAAGTCTTGCCTATGACAGATCTTAAGAACACCCTATTGGATACATAGCAAGCAGTAGAGATCGCCTCAGCCCAAAATCTCCTAGGAGTGCTATGCTCATCTAGCATGGTCCTAGCCATCTCTACAAGGGTCATGTTCTTCTTCTCTACAACACCATTCTGCTGGGGAACTCTAGGTGAAGAGAACTGGTGCTCAAGTCCCCTATCAGTGCAGAAAGTGGCAAAGGAAGAGTTCTTGAATTCTGTCCCATTGTCACTCCTAATGGCTCTCAAAGCTCCAGGAAGATCAACAGCTAGTCTAAGGACCAATTCTCTAAAATAGCCAAAAGTCTCGTCCTTAGAAACCAGAAAATAAACCCATGAATACGTGAAGAAATCATCCACTATCACAAGCACATACCATTTCCCACCTGCAGACTAAACTCTAGAAGGGCCAACAGTGTCTAAGTGCAAGAGCTGACCTGATCCATCAGTCATCACTAAAGTAAGAGGTGGATGAGAAACAGAAACCATCTTACCATGTCTACAAGGAGTGCACACTAGGTCTCTAACATTCTTAAGCAAGGGCAAAGCTCTAATCAAGTTCTTGCTACTGACTCTGGTCAAATGGTCAAAGCCTATGTGTCCAAGCCTACGATGCCACAATACTAGATCATGAGAGACAGAAGCCACAAGACATCTAGGACTGGAAGCAGAAGAGACACTAAAATCAGCACAAAAGATCCTCTCAAACCTAGCGATCCCAAAGACATGCTCACCCGAGGAGTTTAGAATTCTACACTCACCACTCTTAAACCTCACCTCTAGACCCTCATCAAGAAGCTGAGAAACAGATAGTAGATTATACCTCAGCTTACTTACCAAAGCGACGTCCTTAAGCATGAACTTGTTGTTGACACGCACTGTGCCCTTGGTTGTCACAGTCCCGGTAGAAACATCCCCAAATGTGATCAACTCATTGCCGGAGGCACGTGTGAGGGAGGAGAACCATCTAGAATCTCCAGTCATGTGTCGAGAACACCCGAAGTCAACAAGCCATATGTCCTCCTTCCTCACACGATGGACCTACAGAGCACGAATAGGAAACATCTGTACCTCAGTACTAGGGTTAGTGATAAAAGACTTGGGAATCCAATACTGAGTCACACGATGTTTAAGCAAAACAGTAGAAGCAGCAATAAAATGGTTAGAGGAATAATCATAAGAATGCACACGAGAACCACCTAGACCTCTCCGAATCGACCTACCAAAAGGTCGGTACTCCCCCTGTCTAGATGCTACCCGTGGTCTCTCCTGACGATATCCTAACCTAAAATGCTGCCTAGAGCCACCAAAAGAGTCAAAGAAGTCATCTACGAACCTAGGCCTATGTCTAGCAGGAAAGACAAGCTGCCTGGCTCTAGAGACTGTCACAGATGAGGGAACTCCTCTAATGGTCCTCAAGGCACTCATCCTCTCCTTCCTCTCAATCTTGGCTCTACGGAAGCAGAACTCAATGATGTGGCCATCCTTCTTGCAGAAGGTGCAATGGTACTTGACCTTTTGAGGGGTCTGACTTGATGAAGTAGAAGCACTTGTCTTGCTTGAAGGCATTTGGGCAAAACCTGTAGATCTAAAGACTACCTTAGATGGCTCAGGGGGTTCTACCTCGAACATGCCACTCTCAACAGCTCTCACAATCTTAGGTGGATGGTTCTTGGAATGCTCTAGGGAATTAAAACCTAGGCCATTTTTCTTCACACTCACTTTAGATTTGTCGAGGATCATGTTGAGGTTCTTCTTCCCACTAGAAAATCTCTCAAGGGTCTTTTTGAGGTAATCATTTTCTTTGGCTAGGTCCTTACAGGTGACACACCTATTTGACTTGATTGTCCTAGCAAGCTTTTCTTTAACAAGAGCTACCTCAACCCTTAAAGCCTCACAAGACACACAAGAAGCATTCTCAATCCTACTCACTTGCTCTTTGAATTTGACTCTAAACGCCTCTTGTATCTCATCTAAATTTGTCCCAACTTCAGTACAAAAGGCACAAGAAGCAGAATCAACAACTTTCTTGGATGCAATTATAGACATAGATTGTTCAATTTTAGATTTCTCTGCTAGAGTCTTATTCAAGGCATCAGCTGTGAGTTTAAGACAGTTTTCACATGAAGCAGTCTTAGAATAAAGAATCATTTCAGACATTTCCTTCATTTTAATCTTGTTATCCTCACAATAAGAGCAAGTGTGACTAGGATCAAATTTCAGCAATTCCTTAGTAGCATTATCCAATTTCAATTCAAGTAAAGCACAATTTGAGCAAGGTGAAGGAATAGCATCTACAGCAGTCACATCTAGAGCAATAGCATCCATACAAGCATGACTAAATTTGGGAGATTCTAGTTCATCTAGAGCATCTTTAAGTGGATTCACAACAGAGGAATGAGAAGATTTCAGATTGGTCAATTCATTATGCAAGCTAGAGCAAGAATCACAATCATCAGCATGGTTAATGGATTTGAGCCTAACAACCTCTAGGTTCAAGTTATCAATCATGCTGTCCTGTCTCTTAATCATTTTAGCTTGCTTTTTCAGTTTTTGTTCAGAAATGACCAAAGCACGTTTCATTTCATTGAGTGAGGGGCATACCTCATCGGGATCGCTGAAAGGGTCGTCGTCGTTGGAGGAGTCGACGTCGTGCATGTCCTTAGCCATGAAGCACATACCGGTGAAATCCTAGGTCTTCTTCTTGCCATGAGAATCATCGTCGTCATCCTCTGTCCCCGAGTCCACATCGCTCATATCAACACTCTCAAGAGCGGCAAGGACCAGGCTATCGAACTTGCGATAGTTGGGCTTCTTGGTTTTTGCATCCTTAACTTGAGGACGCCTTCGGGGGTCCTTCTTCTCCTTGCCCTTCAGCTTGTGGCACCTGGCACGAATGTGGTTTGGCTCACCACACTCAAAGCAAGTGCAGGGCTACCTCTCCTTTTCCTCCTCACTTTGTTATAGACTCTCGAAAATTTTATGGATAGGAGGGCTAAATCATCCTTAGGTAGCTTCTCCAGCTACTCATTGCTTAAGGAGTGTAAAGCGGACGATGAAAACCCAGATGAGCTAAAATCCAAAGAATCAGAAGAACTACCCTTAGATGGGTCAGCCACTAAAGCCATCGACTCTATCTTAGGGAGACACGAGATGAAGTCAATCTCATGCGTCTTCAACCTCGAGTAGAGCTTATCCATGGTAAGCTCACTCATGACAGTGTTGTCATTGATAGAAGTGATTTTTCATCCCCTAAACTCTCACATCAAGAGCACCCAAGAGCTAACGGGCATTTTCAGACTCAGTGAACACAAGATCCACAGCACACAAGTCAGGAAGGATTTTGGAAAACCTTCCCCACAACTCATCCAAAGATTCACCAGGCCTTTGTTCGATCTTTGAGTATTCTTTCTTAAGCTGGTTCTGTCTCACTTCCTTAATCACAGTAGATCCCTCGTGGTAATCATAGAGGGTCTTCCAGATCTCATGAGCAGACCTCAAATGAACGACACGCTCAAACTCAGATCGACTAAGCCCTTGAATCAACAAGTTTCGAGCCTTGCTATTTGCCTCCACATCTGGAGTGATCACATCGTCATTGGCTGGCACAACATAAGGATTTTTGACTTTAAGCCAAACTACGTGCCCTTGAGCCTCGATGTAGGCATGCATGCGAGCCTTCCAGTAAGCAAAATCGACTCCATCAAACACAGGTGGTTTGGTGGAATACTTGTCAGATGCCATGGCTCCTCAGACCGGTTAAAATCTATAAGAAGAGCTAATCGGGCTCTGATACCACTTGTAGGACCGGAAAGGCGCCTAGAGGGGGGTGAATAGACGCTTTCTCTATTTTTCACCTCGATCGAACTCAACACTACTTTCACTCCAATAGCTATAAAAGCTATGAAGATCTCAGAGACAAGCACGATGGATGACCGTGTTGAATCCGATCAAACCTCGAAGCAAAAGACCCAAAACACAGAGAACAAACCCTCGGTCCGGATCGACCGAGCGTCTATCAGGCAGCGGTCGACCGTGCAGTCTTCGACCGGTGACTTACGTCTTGATCCGACCGAACTCGACTGTAAAGCAGTCGTGACCCAAAACCAAAATGAAAATCGATCTAACTTTTGATCTACACGGCCAAACTTGACCAAATTTGGAACACACCTTCCTAAGGATATTAGGAACCTATTCCAAGCAACGATCAAGTAGATCCATGTCAAAGTTTTGACCTTTTTCAATTTGAACGAATATTGGTTCAAAACCGGGCAAGAATGAAAACTAGATCCAAACAGTTGCTTGTGGGAGATTGATGATCTAGATGATCCTAGATGTATTCTCACACATCACAGCAAGATAGATGAGGGTAAGAAACCAACCAAAAACCAAAGGATCAAAGATGGACTCAAAATCACCAAATAAGGAGGAAGAATACAAAGGGAACTCATCTTTGAGAAATCATGCATAGATTGATTTGAGATTGAGAGGGTTTACAGCCACTCCATCCATGGAGGACAAGAGCTCAATCCGTGAGCACTCACTCAACTCATCTCTCTAAAACCCTAAGCCTCTCCTTTCCTTTCTAAGCCCTAAGACAAACTAGGGTTTTGCAAAATGAAGTGCTTGGGGGCTGCTTGACAGCATCTCCTCCTATTTATAATGAGGCCTAGCTTCTAGAAGAGTTAACCCTAATGGGCTCCCGTTAAGGCCCACACACAAACGGGACACACGCACGTATCTTAAAGCGCCGTCTTCATCTTCTCTTGACCTAAACCACTTCTCCATGCGTTGCCTCGCGCCGTGGTTTAGCCAAAAGTGTCACCAAGGCAGTGTTTGGTGAAATTACCAAAATACCCCTTCTCAGTCCTTCTCCGAAGACCGAGTCCAATCTTGGTGAAGCAATCGCCTGCTTCACCACGTGTAGGTAGATCAACGGCTCTCATCATGTCGGCAAGTCTCTCCCGTCCGGCTCCTACCGAGCCCACCATGGCACTTGCACCGACTCCCGCGCCGCTTGATCAACTAGTCGCACCGAACTGCCCGTTCGGTCACCTTTGTCCATTCTGCACCATGCTTGAGTCTATTGACCTCACCCAGCATCCTTGATCGTTCTGGACCTCAGCTCTCCAAGCTTAGTCCCGATCATCCTCGTTGTTGACCGTCGTTGACCGTCAAGTGTCCTGCACAACAATAGACAAAGAAATCGATTTCGAGAACAAATTCTTCACAACTTGACCCACATTAGTGAAAACATGCATCATGCAACACATATGTACTATATCCCATGAACATTACCTATCCCAAAGCCAAATTTCCAAGATGGCAGAAGAATCAGCACAAGTCCGGCCAGACAGCAGTTCATTGGCCGGTCAGACCGAACCAGGCCGATCTGACCGTTCTCAACACGCCGATCTGACCGCTCCTGTTTTGACAGCTTTAAAACTTCGCCGAAAACGTGTGATTTGACAAACCACAAAAGCCATTTCCAATTGTATCATCATCCTAAGATCATGCACATATCCCCATGATATCCACATAAAGAAATAACACAGTCTCAAGATTGCCACTTGGACTTTGTTCGGCAAGATACTCCTAATTGCAACAGGAAGCATTTGTGTCATCAGCACATGACAATCATGAGACTTCATACCAATTAATTTCAAATCTTCCATAGAAACAAGTTTCTTAATGTTAGCGGAGTAACTAGACGGGACTTTCACACTATACAAGCTCTGGCACAATTCATTTCTCTCGGCCTTGGACATAGTGTAGTAAGCTAGGGGAAGGTATGTGCGTCTTTTATCGGTCTCCTTCGGTGCTAACTCGGTCCTTATGTTCATATCAACCAAGTCACGTCGTGAGTTAACACCATCCTTTGTTTTGCCACTAATGTTCAGTAAGAGACCAATCAAGCTATCACATACATTCTTCTCCACATGCATGACGTCGATGCAGTGGCGAACTTCTAAGTGCTCCCAATAAGGCAAGTCCCAAAAAATTGACAGCTTCTTCCAGATGTTCTTTTGACGGGTTCTTAATTTACGTCCCTTCCCAAGCACAATATCGATATCCTTAACCATATCATAGACTTCTTTCCCTCTAAAAGCCCTTGTTGCTGAATCGTCCTCCTTATTTCCGTCGAATTGTTTCTTCATCTTACGGTATGGGTGACTCCTGGGAAGGAACCTACGGTGACGCATATACACAGTCTTATAGGAGTTGTTCAGCCATACACTCTTCGTAGCATCTAGCGGTCTTGACACGGGCTTTGGCTCCTTTTGTACGAAGCTTTGACGAGTTACCAAGGGTAGGAAAATCATTAATGGTGCAGAACAACATGGCGCGTAAAGTGAAGTTCTCTCGTTTGTACGCATCCCATACCTGTACCCCTTCGTTCCACAGTGTCACAAGATCTTCTAGCAATGGTGCTAGGTAGACATCAATATCATTCCCAGGTTGCTTCGGCCCTAGGATAAGTAGTGACATCAAAATGTACTTCCGCAATCTCATTGTTGCCATAAAGCATGTTACGAGGAACGCGGTTCGTGGCAACACCAAGCCTCAAATACTCCTGTGCCTCGTGCAGACGACGGCGGGTTTCCCATAACTCGTACACGAGATAGTGATGGACTTGGTCCATAATACGGACCAACCTCGCTAACTCGCGTACGTATGGGTCCTCACCAAACTGAATCTCATCAAACGTACTCGCATCCGCTCTAGGGCCTTGTTTTGGGAAGTGAACATAGGGTGGTGAGGCAGCTCCGTCAAATCATGACGAAGGAGGCTCATCATCCCTGTGCAGACTTCTGTCATGACCATAGACTCGGAGGTGGCACGTGTATGGATGCAGTAGGGAACACTACCCACCACCTGTCTAGCGATCACATTAAGGATAGCTTGGTACTCTTCCATACCAGGACCTCGGTCTCGACGGTAGATGGCATACTCTGGCTGATAAGTAAAATTGGCCCGCCACATCATATCTCGAAGCAAGGCCGGAAACCCGTCCACATCTTCGGCCCGAGTCTCCTTAATCAAATACCAGCCACTCATCTACAGACAAAAGGCAAGGTAAGTGAGAAACTTAGCTTGGAAAATCAACAGAAAGTTGGATAAGAATTGATACTAAAGAAGATAAGAAGTAAAAGATAGCATACTTAGATCTTTAAAAATTAATTATGTTAAAATATTTTCCCAGAAACTCACTAAGGATAATGACCATGCTAATTCTAATCTACAGGCAAACATATGCTCTGATACCAATGCTGTAAGATCCTCGAATATTGGAATGTGCCGAATTAAAATTATACTGGTAGCATAATTCTTAATTAAGGAACAGTGCAATTCCTTTATTAAAATCATACTAGAAGCATAATAATAACAAGTAACAATTCCAACATTCGGGTTCCGGATATGTCATGCAATAGTTCCCAGGATTAGTGACTATTGCGCATATATCCTTAAACAACATTGTATCATACACATACAAGTCATACATTCACATAATTATACAATACAGGTTACATCTGGGTTTGGTTGCTATAGTAACCGAGTTTGCTACAGTAACAGATGACTTTGGTCATCACCAAAAGATCAGCAGCGGAAGCAAAATTAAACAACAAAAACCACCAATGGCCCCAATCCCGCAGGCTATTGCGTGGAGACTAGAACTAGCATCACTCGTTAGCGTCACCCTGATCGGCGCTAACGGGCATCTCATACAGATAACCATCTTCACCTGCAACAAGAGGTCATAAAACGTGAGTACGGAAGGTACTCAGCAAGACATACACAAACTAATAAAAGAAAGTGTTTGATAGAACCTATACAAAGGAATAGAATTGTTACATGCATAAGGTTAACAACGGAAGGGTTACAATGGCTCAATTTGCAGAAAGCGATACATCTTAACCTACAGTTGCTAAGTTTTGACAAAGCCATTTTAATAAATCAATTTGGACTAAAACAGTAAGTAATAGAGAGCATAAGCATAAACAGTACACTAATAAGTCACAGATCACAACCAAACCGTGCATGACCACCATCATGCCGAAATAATTCCCAAAACCAAACTTAGAGCAAAATCTATACTGGTGGCATCAATTCAAGTGTCGTCCATAACCGTGGACACGGCTATTCGAATAGTTTTAACCCTGCAGGGGTGTACATCTTTACCCACACGACTTAGTTAGCCCGTAAGCCTCCGGAATAATAGCACACTGCCTTTGGTATGCCGGCCGGGTAAACTAAGATTTGGTAGTTTTCAACAAGTTGACACTATTGAGTTGGACGACCCATGTGGGACTGATCCCGCTTAAACAACGACTGATAGCATTTGCTCAACCGGGGCCCACATGTTGTCTTAGGGAATGCCGACCCAATCAATTAAATGCAAACTCGTGTTAGCCACACATATTAGACCGCAGTCGGGGCCCTGAAGGTACGTACATGCGATGGAACACATCTACGCCCTCACCCTTCTAAGAACATCTAATATCGATATAAACTCCACATGGCATACGACACGGCCCGCAGACTTAAGCATCTATGCCATATGAAATCAATATACATGTCCTTACTCTCCTGTTTCCAACTCAATAGCATTAACCCTTTACTTAACCAAACAGTGCCCATACACCGCGTGTGGAAGTACGTTGGGGCTTGAATTAGATTGTCAGAGTTCAGTCCTTAATCAATCCAGACAAGACATCCACATTTCCCAATTCTCGTGCACAAGGCACCATCACTAGCATCCACTTGTCCAGATTTGAAATAAGTTTAACAACAAGATTTAGATCCATTTCAGATTTAAATAAACTGACAAAGAATTAAAATAAATAAAATTTCTTTGTTGTTCCCAGGTTTGACAAGATAAGCTTGCCAAACACTACCGTTCTATGGACTGCATGGCTAAGCAAAATTTAAAACTAAATATTATAATACCACAGACTATCTTAGGTTTAGTGGATGATCAAATTCAAGGTGAGCCACAAGTTCGGGTTGTAACTAACTAAAACAGAGCACAAATAATTTTTTAGAAAATTGCATGCAACTTGATGTTGTCTTGTATTTTGTAAATCTCTGAGTTCAAAAGATTAGGATCAACATGGTGCGAGAGAGGTAGCTTGCCTTGGTAGTAATAAACAACCTCTTGCTCGAGTTCTTCTTTGCTCAACAATAGACTCAACAATCTCAGAAGAACCAGTATCTAAAAGGAAATGAAAACCAATGAACACAGGAAAAAGAACAGAGAGCAACATGCACAAAAGAATGCATGGTCAAAGGATTATTGCATCATTAGCAATATGCTTAAGGTACATTAATTTAATTAAGAACAGTAAGCTACAACTAACCCTTGCTAATACTATTTACTATGGTTTAGAGTTTAGATTGAGCTACGATGCTGTGTTTTTGAAAGCTCGAGCAGGGCGGTTTGCAATTAAATTAATTGCCTAGCTAAACATCATATAAATGAGATCTTGTCTTTGGAGCTAAGTGTATTTAAATTAGTCTTTGTGACCTAACCGATCATTTAATACCTATTAATAGCAATTTAAGAGAGTGGATTCTTGTTGAAGGTGTTGTCGGTTTGACTTGTAACCAAAAAACAAACAAAGGGCCTTTTACCATATCTGGTATCCTGGATAAATACACAAAACACAATCCTTAAATAGGAGCTAGAGCTGCGGAAAAGTAATTAATACCATAAACCATTAACACTAACCCTAACCGCCCGGTTTAAAGAAAGAAAAGACAGATAGAGCATTTGTCGGTTTTGGACCGACAATGACTAACAGAGAAAGAAGTTGCAAAAATAAATGATCCGGTGATCTTAGTAGTCAAAGGTGGTCTACTTATGATACTAGGGTTTACCTAGGACCTAATTAAGCTAATATACTGGCAAAGAAACCCTAGGTCTTGAAAACGATATGAAAGACCGAAAAGTTAATAAAACAACTTTTCAGTTTAAAGAAGTTGGAAGCATCACATGAGCATGTGAGTGATTCATGTGAGCCAATGATGTTCTTAGGGAGCCTAAGATGACAAGAACCAGGGTTTAAACTTACCAGCTAGGGTTGGAGAAGAAGAAGAAATCAAGTTATAGGTCAAACAGCAAAGATCCAAGTCCTTTACACTAGTCTGACCAAAACAAAAATGGTAGAAGTAAGGTTCTAAGGACCATTAGGCACATTCTTGATAAGAAAAGATGAAATCCAACTCACCAGGAGGAGGTTACACCTAGGTGGTTTTCCACTAGTTCAAGTTGACAGAGAGGAAAAACCCGAAGTTCAACCCTGCAAAAGATGCCCAAAATCCACATTATCATGAGATTAGGCATGCTTAAAATTGAACAAGGGTGAGAGCAAGAGAGCTTCACTGGGAAGGAAGACAAAGCTAAGGAACTCCTCTCGGTCAACAATGGCAGAGGGTAGATGAGGGTTTATATAGTGGTAGAGCTCCCGGATCAAGCGAGAAATTTCTAGAGTGATGAGGTGGCATCTAGGGCTAAATATCAAAGGAATATCCTTATTTTTTTGTGCACTACCACCGATCCGGCGAGAATATCGCCGATGGCGTAAAACAGGAGAGGGAGGAAAGAACTGCCACTGACACACGGGTCCCAGAGGCAGTCTCAGCAGCGCACAACACAAAGCAAACCTCAAGGTACAGCCACCGTCCGATTAGAAAAGAGCGGTTGTGATGAGATGGACAAAACACACTGAACCGGTATCAAACAATATGGACCGCGCGATCTCAAACGGACAGCCAAGATCTAGGGGAGGTCCGGAGTGGTCCGAACATCACAACCCATAAGGATCGTCCGATTTTACTTCAACGGCCCAAGATCTACTGCGCGCTGTGAGCTTTAAGCCTAAAAGGAAGTCACCGTTAGATCTAGAATCAACGGTCAGAGATGATGGGAGGTGCGGATGGTCCGAAGGTCACAATGGATGCAGTCCGTCCGATTAAATTTCAACGGTGGATATCGCTTGGCACCTCCGGCTGGTCCGAACGGCCCAACTGATCCGGTCCACACGTTGAGGATTCAACGGCCCAGATGCTTTTCAATTTTCACCATTTAAAGATGGCTTTGCCTGGAGATCGCGCGCCGCACGCTTTTAATCCTACGGACAATATCGAAGGGGCGGATTGGAGTGGTCCGATCAGCCCAATAGATATGGCCCGTTAGCGTTGAAATCGGCGCGTGTTATTGGATGTTAGGACGCCTTGAACGTGACCGAGCCGGACCTGGTGCACCGGGTTGGGCTCAAATGCGGTTGGGTTGAGTCGCTACAGTGTTAAGGTCGGGTTTAGGCCGGGAGGGTTGACCAACCCATTTCAAAATTTCCAAAAGCTTTGACCGGGACTTTAAAAATAGCAAATAAATTTGTAAAATTATGAAATTTTGCAGAACTGCTACTGGGATGGTATATTCCCTGATTAAATTTTTGAAACCACTGTTTCTCCTTTGGAAATATATAAATAATTCATTTAGGCCGAACAGGTTTTATTTAAAGACAAATATTTTTCTTAAAATCAAAATAATTTCTAAAAATTCAACAAAAATTATTTTTGGCCATAATAATTCATCTGGCTTTTAAATAAAATACTTCCTGGTCTTAATACCAACATGGAGTGGTATTTCCTTTGAAACTTCAAATAGGTTGTGGGTTGGGCTAGAAAAGGAAGGTTTCAATTTGTAACCAATTGTCCAAGTTTTCAATAATGAATAGTGATGCTAGGAAAAGCATCTTATTACTGTTTATTAAATCTTGGGCTGTTACAAACCTACCCCCCTTAAGAAAATCTCGTCCCGAGATTTCCAATAATTCAGAAGTTGGACAAAGATGGAACTGAAAGGATGCTTTTAGAAATATAACATCAGTTGTCTTTATTTCTTTCAAAAACAGGAAAGAAAGAGTTTACATAACAACATAGTGTTGTTATTACATCTTCTTTTACATTGCTTTGTTTAACCTTGCCTTTCTTGATTTAAAGGCAATTTTTAAACAGCAAAAAGGTGGGGGTGCTCGATCCTCATTAGATCTTCGCGCTCCCACGTGGCTTCATCCTCTGAGTGATTAGCCCACTGAATTTTCAAGAACTTGACAGTGCGATTTCTTGTCCTATGTTCCATTTCATCGAGGATACGCACTGGTTGCTCTTGATAAGAAAGATCCGGTTGAAGGTCAAGATTTTCATAAGCAGTAGCCTCGGTAGGAACACGAAGGCATTTCTTTAATTGAGAAACATGAAAGGTATCATGAGCCGAGAGAGTATCGAAGTTCAATTGATATGCCACTGACTCCTCGTTACGCAATAATTCGGAAAGGTCCGATATAACGAGGTGCTAGCTTCCTTTCACTTGAAAGCGATGAGTGCCTTTCATCGGTGACACTTTAAGATAGACATAATCATCTACCTCAAAGCTTAGCTCACGGCGTCGATGATCGGCATAGCTCTTCGACGAGATAGGCGGGTTTTCAGCGGTCTCGAATCGAGCGAACTTGCTCTTACGCTTCCATAACCAAGTCGGACCAAAGAATGGTCTTTCACGGACTCGACCAATTCAATGGAGTCCTACAAGCTCTTCCATACAAGGCTTCAAAAGGTGACATTGAATACTTGCTTGGTAGTCTGTTGTTGTAGGAAAACTCCACATACGGCAAAGATTTTTCCCAATTCTTGCCATATGATAGCACATGAGCTCTAAGAAGATCCTCCATCACTGATTCACCCTTCGGTTTTGCCCTTCGGTGCGAGGATGGTAGCGATCTTTGAAGGAGAGTTCAGTTCCCATTGCTTGATGAAGGCAATCCCAAAAATGAGAAGTGAACTGAGACCCACGGTCTGAAACAATGACTTTCGAAACACCGTGGAGACAAACAATCTTGGCAATATATAGCTCTGCCAATTGCCTGCCATTGAAAGTAGTTCTGACAGGAATAAAATGAGCTACTTTTGTCAGACGATCAATTATTACCCAGATGGCATCAAATCCATTCTGAGTCTTTGGAAGTCCGGTAACAAAATCCATACCGACTTCTTCCCATTTCCATTGTGGAATAGGCAAAGGCTGAAGGGTACCAGCAGGTTTTAAGTGCTCGGCTTTAACCCTTTGACAATTGTCACATTCAGCAACATACTGAGCAATCTGTCTTTTCATCTTGCTCCACCAAAATGTCTTCTTCAAATCCTGGTACATTTTAGTGCTTCCAGGATGTAATGAAAACTTAGAATTATGAGCCTCTTTATGGATTAGTTCTCTCAACTGAGAATCTGAGGGTACTACCAAACGATTGTGATATCGAATGGTACCATGGGCATCTTCAGAAAATTCGTTGGCTTTACCCGCCTTCAAATTTTCCTTGATTTGACCACCAAAGATCGGTTTTACGGGCCTCGAATCTGAGCTTTGAGTGTTGACTTCACTTCCAAGGCAGCGAGAAATCCATCTGCTACCATTTCAAGACTTAAGCGCTGAAAATCAGCACATAAGCTCTTAGCCCGAGATATAGTCGACAAGCAATTGCATTGTGACTTTCTGCTTAAAGTATCAGCCACAACATTGGCTTTGCCAGGATGGTAATGAATACCCATATCATAGTCCTTGATAAATTCAAGCCATCTTCTTTGTCTCATGTTCAGATCAACTTGAGTGAATATGTATTTCAGGCTTTTATGATCAGTATAGATTTCACAACGATTACCAAGGAGGTAATGTCGCCAAATCTTTAATGCATGGACTACGGCCGCCAATTCCAAATCATGAGTAGGATAATTCACCTCATGAGGTCGCAACTGCCTAGATGCATATGCCACAACTCGGCCCTCTTGCATAAGCACACAGCCAAGTCCATGGCGAGATGCATCACAATAGATATCAAAATCCTTATGAATATCTGGAAGAGTGAGAACAGGAGCTTTGGTCAGGAGCTTTCTCAAGAGCTGAAAACTGCTTTTACACTCGGTTGACCAAAAGAATTTGTTCTCCTTCCTTAAAAGCTGAGTCAGAGGTCTAGAAATTTTGGAGAAGTTTTCAATGAACCTACGGTAATATCCCGCGAGTCCAAGGAAACTTCGAACTTCAGAAACATTCTGAGGCTGCTTCCAGTCTAATACATCTTGTACCTTGCTGGGATCAACAGTAATACCTCCTTCGGACAAAACGTGCCCCCAAGAATGCGACTTGCTTGAGCCAGAAGGCACACTTGCTAAATTTAGCATACAGCTGATGCTTGCGAAGTGTATCCAGCACAAGTCTCAGATGCTGCTCATGCTCCTTGGCAGACTTGGAGTAAATAAGAATGTCGTCAATGAACACAACAACAAACTTATCCAAGAAATCCATGAATACTGAATTCATAAGATTCATGAAATAAGCAGGAGCATTTGTTAGACCAAAGGACATAACAGTATACTCGTACAATCCGTAACGAGTAGAAAATGCTGTTTTAGGAATGTCCTCGGCTCTAACCTTGATCGATGATAGCCCGATCGCAAATCAATGTTTGAAAAGACACGGGCTCCGATCAACCTGGTCAAGCAGATCATCAATTCGGGCAAAGGATACTTATTTTTGCGGTGACTTCATTTAACAGACGGTAATCCACGACATCCGTAAAGTCGATCTTTCTTTTTGACAAAGATGGCGGGCATCCCCAAGGTGAGAACTTCGGTCGAATGAATCCCTTATCAAGTAATTCTCCAATTTGTTTCTTCAATTCAAACAGCTCATTAGAAGGCATACGATAAGGTCTTCTTGATATGGGAAGCGATGCAGAACTAGTTCAATCACAAACTCCACTTCCCAATCTGGTGGCATACCGGGAAGGTCTTCAGGAAAAACGTCCGGATATTCACATACTACCGGTACTGACTCCAAAGTAGGGGTGGTATCAATTTTTAATGCACCAAGATGATAATGAACTGTTCTAGATTGAAAAATGACTAAAATGCCGTTTTTATTAGTGAGGGATATAGTCCGTTGGGCACAATTAATTTGGCCAAAATTCTTGGACAACCAATCCATTTCCAAAATGACATCTATCCCTTTAGAGTTTATCACAATCAGGTCTGCCCAAAAATCTATCCCTTCAATATTGATATTGACATTAAGGCAGATTTGATCAGTCATGAATACTGACCCAGGTGAGTGAATAATATGTGGTGGATGAAGATGATGCATAACTAAGCGATGTTGAGTAGCAAGCGCCTACTAACAAAAGAATGGGATGCTCTAGAGTCAAATAAAGCGATGGTGAATCGAAATTAACTAGGAGCATACCAAGGATAACCCAGTGCCTCGGCGGTTCTTGGCGATTATCGATTTATCTACGGCCATTTGATCGAATGGATCGAGCTTGACGACTACCTTAGGAGAAGGTGCAGGACGTACTGCAGCTGGGTAAGGTTGAACAGATGGCAACCCACGTGCCTTAGCAAAGCATTGGTTCGCAAAATGCCCCGGGCGTCCACAATGGTAGCAAATCACACCCGGCCTGACGTTGATAGCAGTAGGTGGTCTGTTTCCACTAGGTCGGGACTGCCTAGTGGGTGGAGGTGGACGAAATGCAAACACCAGCGCCCTAGGTGGAAATTTGGGTGGCCTTCGGAAAGGTGAGGCGCCACTGACGCGGTCTTCTTGGCGACTCTTGGATGCAAATTGGGTAACCTTTTGCCGCTTCCGTGACTCCTCTAGAGCCTTGCTCTTAGTTTCAACAATGATGGCTTTGTCCACAAGATGTTGAAAATTTCTGAAATCTTGTACTGCCAAAGCCAACTGCAGCTCTTTGGATAGACCATTCATGAAACGGTTCCGACGACGAAGGTCAGTCGAAACATCGTCCGGGGCGTACCGAGCAAGAAAATTGAATTCATGAAGGTACTCGGTCACTGATTTTCACCCTTGCTTGAGAGCGAGAAATTCTTGCTGCTTGAGCATCATCACTCCTTCAGGAATATGGGCCTCGCGAAAGGCCTCCATGAACTCAAGCCAGGTAGGGGTATGTCTTGTGGGCTGGATGGCAAGATAATTGTCCCACCAATTGCTAGCCGGTCCAGTCAGTTGATAGCTAGCATAGAGGACTTTCTCCCTTTCAGAACATTGGGCAATCGACAGCTTCTTCTCGATCTCCCGAAGCCAATCCTCCGCTTCCATTGGGTCTTGGGAGCTGGAGAATACTGGCGGGTTAGTCCGCTGAAAGTCAGCAAGACTCCCCTGCCCATGCTGAACTCCTGCCCTGGCAGCTGGTGTGGTGGTGGAAGAGGTATTGCGCGCAATTTGTTCCAGTATGCGCGTCTGATCCATTCGGTTGCGCTCAATTTGCATGAGCACATCTGCCATAGTGGGTGGTGGAGGAAGCTCCTCTTCCTGTCGACCACCTTGCGGACCATGAGATCCGGAAGGGTCAGCCTGCTCCCCCTGAGTATAGGGAACAGGGGTGGAGAACCTCTCCTCTTGTTGTGCTCGCGCACGAGTAGTTGGTCCTGTCATCCTGTTGCCATATAATGGTTAACAAAATCACAAGGATATACTCGAGCGAACACATACAAGATTCTGAGATAGAAAAGAAAGAAAGCACTAGATTGAATTATGCATTATGTTATGACATGCAGCCAAATTAACTCCAAAAACATAAGCACACGGGTACAGCAAAAGGTGCGGCCTCCACTTTATTATTAGTCGGCTAATCACAACACCAAGTTCCAAAATGCAAAAGTCGGCACACAACATTTTTACAGAAAATAGGCTATTCTATTACACAATACTTAATGGACAATTACTAGCCTATTACACAGCCAATGCCGAACACATCATCCAGCACCTAAGTATAATCATTACGGTTAAAATTCACCGGAAACTCATTTAACATATGAGCTTCAGGTGAACCCGTATCTATGGGATCCCTAGGGCTGATGAGACGCGTAGGAGAACCCAATAGCAAATGATGTCCCCCAGAGGATGTAGGTCGCTGAGTGCGAGGAAAACCGGCGGACATCCGGGCTTGACGACACTACCCCAGAACAGGAACAAGCCCAGGCACTTCTGGAAGGCGGAATCCCGGCGGTGTAGTAGTAGCTAGAGGGATCTCATTTTTGCCATAAAGCACGTTACGAGGAACGCGGTTCGTGGCAACACCAAGCCTCAAATACTCCTGTGCCTCGTGCAGACGACGGCGGGTTTCCCATAACTCGTACACGAGACAGTGATGGACTTGGTCCATAATACGGACCAACCTCGCTAACTCGCGTACGTATGGGTCCTCTCCAAACTGAATCTCATCAAACGTACTCGCATCCGCTCTAGGGCCTTGTTTTGGGAAGTGAACATAGGGTGGCTGAGACAGCTCTGTCAAATCATGACGAAGGAGGCTCATCATCCCACGCGCTTTCTTCTGTCTGACCATAGACTCGGAGGTGGCATGTATGGATGCTGATGAGGGAACACTACCCACCACCGGTCTGGCGATCACATTAAGGATAGCTTGGTACTCTTCCATACCAGGACCTCGGTCTCGACGGTAGATGGCATACTCTGGCTGATAAGTAAAATTGGCCCGCCACATCATATCTCGAAGCAAGGCCGGAAACCCGTCCACATCTTCGGCCCGAGTCTCCTTAATCAAATACCAGCCACTCATCTACAGACAAAAGGCAAGGTAAGTGAGAAACTTAGCTTGGAAAATCAACAGAAAGTTGGATAAGAATTGATACTAAAGAAGATAAGAAGTAAAAGATAGCATACTTAGATCTTTAAAAATTAATTATGTTAAAATATTTTCCCAGAAACTCACTAAGGATAACGACCATGCTAATTCTAATCTACAGGCAAACATATGCTCTGATACCAACACTGTAAGATCCTCGAATATTGGAATGTGCCGAATTAAAATTATACTGGTAGCATAATTCTTAATTAAGGAACAATGCAATTCCTTTATTAAAAATCATACTAGAAGCATAATAATAACAAGTAACAATTCCAACATTCAGGTTCCCGGATATATGTCATGCAATAGTTCCCAGGATTAGTGACTATTGCGCATATATCCTTAAACAACATTGTATCATACACATACAAGTCATACATTCACATAATTATACAATACAGGTTACATCTGGGTTCGGTTGCTATAGTAACCGAGTTTGCTCTGATAACATATGACTTTGGTCATCACCAAAAGATCAACAATGAAGCAAAATTAAACGACAAAAACCACCAATGGCCCCAATCCCGCAGGCTATTGCGTGGAGACTAGAACTAGCATCACTCGTTAGCGTCACCCTGATCGGCGCTAACGGGCATCTCATACAGATAACCATCTTCACCTGCAACAAGAGGTCATAAAACGTGAGTACGGAAGGTACTCAGCAAGACATACACAAACTAATAAAAGAAAGTGTTTGATAGAACCTATACAAAGGAATAGAATTGTTACATGCATAAGGTTAACAACGGAAGGGTTACAATGGCTCAATTTGCAGAAAGCGATACATCTTAACCTACAGTTGCTAAGTTTTGACAAAGCCATTTTAATAAATCAATTTGGACTAAAACAGTAAGTAATAGAGAGCATAAGCATAAACAGTACACTAATAAGTCACAGATCACAACCAAACTGTGCATGACCATCATCATGCCGAAATAATTCCCAAAACCAAACTTAGAGCAAAATCTATACTGGTGGCATCAATTCAAGTGTCGTCCATAATCGTGGACACGGCTATTCGAATAGTTTTAACCCTGCAGGGGTGTACATCTTTACCCACACGACTTAGTTAGCCCGTAAGCCTCCGGAATAATAGCACACTGCCTTTGGTATGCCGGCCGGGTAAACTAAGATTTGGTAGTTTTCAACAAGTTGACACTATTGAGTTGGACGACCCATGTGGGACTGATCCCGCTTAAACAACGACTGATAGCATTTGCTCAACCGGGGCCCACATGTTGTGCCGGGAATGCCGACCCAATCAATTAAATGCAAACTCGTGTTAGCCACACATATTAGACCGCAGTCGGGGCCCTGAAGGTACGTACATGCGATGGAACACATCTACGCCCTCACCCTTCTAAGAACATCTAATATCGATATAAACTCCACATGGCATACGACACGGCCCGCAGACTTAAGCATCTATGCCATATGAAATCAATATACATGTCCTTACTCTCTGTTTCCAACTCAATAGCATTAACCCTTTACTTAACCAAGCGGTGCCCATACACCGCGTGTGGAAGTACGTTGGGGCTTGAATTAGATTGTCAGAGTTCAGTCCTTAATCAATCCAGACAAGACATCCACATTTCCCAATTCTCGTGCACAAGGCACCATCACTAGCATCCACTTGTCCAGATTTGAAATAAGTTTAACAACAAGATTTAGATCCATTTCAGATTTAAATAAACTGACAAAGAATTAAAATAAATAAAATTTCTTTGTTGTTCCCAGGTTTGACAAGATAAGCTTGCCAAACACTACCGTTCTATGGACTGCATGGCTAAGCAAAATTTAAAACTAAATATTATAATACCACAGACTATCTTAGGTTTAGTGGATGATCAAATTCAAGGTGAGCCACAAGTTCAGGTTGTAACTAACTAAAAACAGAGCACAAATAATTTTTTTAGAAAATTGCATGCAACAGTGTCACTGTATTTTGTAAATCTACAGTTCAAAAGATTAGGATCAACATGGTGCAGAGAGGTAGCTTGCCTTGGTAGTAATAAACAACCTCTTGCTCAGGTTCTTGCTGCTCAACAATAGACTCAACAATCTCAGAAGAACCAGTATCTAAAAGGAAATGAAAACCAATGAACACAGGAAAAAGAACAGAGAGCAACATGCACAAAAGAATGCATGGTCAAAGGATTATTGCATCATTAGCAATATGCTTAAGGTACATTAATTTAATTAAGAACAGTAAGCTACAACTAACCCTTGCTAATACTATTTACTATGGTTTAGAGTTTAGATTGAGCTACAGTGCCAGGTTTTTGAAACTGGAACAGGACAGTTTGCAATTAAATTAATTGCCTAGCTAAACATCATATAAATGAGATACTGTGCTGGAGCTAAGTGTATTTAAATTAGTGCTGTGACCTAACTGATCATTTAATACCTATTAATAGCAATTTAAGAGAGTGGACTCTTGTTGAAGGTGTTGTTGGTTTGACTTGTAACCAAAAACAGCAAAGGGCCTTTTACCATATACGGCTGTCCTGGATAAATACACAAAACGCAATCCTTAAATAGGAGCTAGAGCGGCCAGAAAAGTAATTAATACCATAAACCATTAACACTAACCCTAACCGCCCGGTTTAAAGAAAGAAAAGACAGATAGAGCATTTGTCGGTTTTGGACCGACAATGACTAACAGAGAAAGAAGTTGCAAAAATAAATGATCCGGTGATCTTAGTAGTCAAAGGTGGTCTACTTATGATACTAGGGTTTACCTAGGACCTAATTATGCTAATATACTGGCAAAGAAACCCTAGGTCTTGAAAACGATATGAAAGACCGAAAAGTTAATTAAACAACTTTTCAGTTTAAAGAAGTTGGAAGCATCACATGAGCATGTGAGTGATTCATGTGAGCCAATGATGTTCTTAGGGAGCCTAAGATGACAAGAACCAGGGTTTAAACTTACCAGCTAGGGTTGGAGAAGAAGAAGAAATCAAGTTATAGGTCAAACAGCAAAGATCCAAGTCCTTTACACTAGTCTGACCAAAACAAAAATGGTAGAAGTAAGGTTCTAAGGACCATTAGGCACATTCTTGATAAGAAAAGATGAAATCCAACTCACCAGGAGGAGGTTTCACCTAGGTGGTTTTCCACTAGTTCAAGTTGACAGAGAGGAAAAACCCTAAGTTCGACCCTGCAAAAGATGCCCAAAATCCACATTATCATGAGATTAGGCATGCTTAAAGTTGAACAAGGGTGAGAGCAAGAGAGCTTCACTGGGAAGGAAGACAAAGCTAAGGAACTCCTCTCGGTCAACAATGGCAGAGGGTAGACAGTAGGGTTTATATAGTGGTAGAGCTCCCAGATCAAACGAGAAATTTCTAGAGCTGATGAGGTGGCATCTAGGGCTAAATATCAAAGGGAATATCCTTATTTTTACTGTGCACTACCACCAGTCCGGCGAGAATATCGCCGACGGCGTAAAACAGGAGAGGGAGGAAAGAACTGCCACTGACACACGGGTCCCAGAGGCAGTCTCAGCAGCGCACAACACAAAGCAAACCTCAAGGTACAACCACCGTCCGATTAGAAAAGAGCGGCTGTGATGAGATGGACAAAACACACTGAACCGGTATCAAACAATATGGGCCGCGCGATCTCAAATGGATGGCCAAGATCTAGGGGACGTCCGGAGTGGTCCGAACGTCACAACCCATAAGGATCGTCCGATTTTACTTCAATGGCCCAAGATCTACTACGCGCTGTGAGCTTTAAACCTAAAAGGAAGTCACCGTTAGATCTAGAATCAACGGTCAGAGATGATGGGAGGTGCAGATGGTCCGAAGGTCACAATGGATGCGGTCCGTCCGATTAAATTTCAACGGTGGATATCGCTTGGCACCTCCGGCCGGTCCGAACAGCCCAACTGATCCGGTCCACACGTTGAGGATTCAATGGCCCAGATGCTTTTCAACTTCCGCCATTTAAAGATGGCTTTGCCTGGAGATCGTGCGCTGCACGCTTTTAATCCTACGGTCAATATCGGAGGGGCGGATTGGAGTGGTCCGTCATTAATAGATCCGCCCGTTCAGCGTTGAAATCGACGGTAGCGTGTTATTTGGATGTTAGGACGCGTGCGGAACGTGACCGAGCCGGACCTGGTGCACCGAGTTAGGCTCAAATGCGGTTGGGTTGAGTCGCTACTGTGTTAAGGTCGGGTTTAGGCCGGGAGGGTTGACCAACCTATTTCAAAATTTCCAAAAGCTTTGACTGGGACTTTAAAAATAGCAAATAAATTTGTAAAATTATGAAATTTTGCAGAACTGCTACTGGGATGGTATATTCCCCCATTAAATTTTTGAAACCACTGTTTCTCCTTTGGAAATATATAAATAATTCATTTAGGCCGAATAGGTTTTATTTAAAGACAAATATTTTTCTTAAAATCAAAATAATTTCTAAAAATTCAACAAAAATTATTTTTGGCCATAATAATTCATCTGGCTTTTAAATAAAATACTTCCCGGTCTTAATACCAACATGGAGTGGTATTTCCTTTGAAACTTCAAATAGGTTGTGGGTTGGGCTAGAAAAGGATGGTTTCAATTTGTAACCAATTGTCCAAGTTTTCAATAATGAACAGTGATGCTAGGAAAAGCATCTTATTACTGTTTATTAAATCTTGGGCTGTTACAGTATCTTAGGAACCTCCTTGAATTATTTCAGGATTTTATAATTTTTTTTGCTTTTTTATAGACCCTGGGTCTGTTCGGA
The DNA here is from genome assembly GCA_036346405.1 of Phyllostachys edulis. Lineage (NCBI taxonomy): Eukaryota > Viridiplantae > Streptophyta > Magnoliopsida > Poales > Poaceae > Phyllostachys > Phyllostachys edulis. The sequence continues at coordinate 75,716,331 of CM070549.1, read as the reverse complement.
CCGTTCGATCGGAATCGGACAGTCCGAATAGCCCGGGCTCTATAAAATGAGCAGTGGAACGTATCACAAACAGTTCTTTAATAGAACCGTCTGTGATAATTCATAGACGGTCTTTGTTGAGAACCGTCGGTGATACCATCATTATCACAGACGGTTCGTTAATAGAACTGTCTATGAATTATCACATACGGTTCTGTTAAAGAACCGTCTGTGATAGGTACGTATCACAAACGGTTCTTATTACGAACTGTCTATGATAGGCTGGCACTGCAAATGTCTGGTCCCGACAGACCCAACACAGACGGTTCCTTTTGAACCTTCTGTGATGAGGCGTCTACTATTGCTTGTTTTGTAGTAGTGGTCCATGGAGTCGCAGATCGTGTCGAGCAGCGTGGACGAGAAGGACAGCTGGTCGGCCCGCCACTTCGGTCTCAGCCGCACTGGCACCCACCTCATCTCCATCCTACCTGTGAGCAGAGCTGAGTATCGTCTCGGAGAAGTCCAGGGGAGGGCCGTACATCTGTTGCGAGTGTGACGAGTAGGGGCTCGGTTGGGTGTACCAGTGCATCGCCTACGGCTACAAGATACACCTCAGGTGCGACCAGAACGTGGAAGGTTGCAGTGCGGGAGCTTGTTAGCACCGAGCAGAAGCACGGCAGAACTAGTTAGCTAGTATATTGAACTTAATATGGTGTGTGTGTTTATGTTCTGAACAAAGTTCAAGTTGCACCCATGGAGTTTCATCTCTTTTCTTTTGTATAAGACAAGTTTCTGGCGGTGGTATCGTGTTTCATGAAGTTTCATCCCAAGTCTTATGAAGTTTTATTAAGTTTCATCCAAAGTTTCATCGTGTTTCATCAAATTTCGTATAGTTTCATGAAGTTTCATCATAAGTTTCATCGTGTTTCATCAAGTTTCATTTCAAGTCTCATTAGGTTTCATAAAGTTTCATCCCGAGTTTCATTGTGTTTCATCAAGTTTCATTAAGTTTTATCCCAAGTCTTATGAAGTTTCATGATGTTTCATCCCAAGTCTCATGAAGTTTCTTCCCATGTCTCATCGTGTTTCATCAAGTTTCATATAGTTTCATTATATTTCATGAAGTTTCATCCCAAGTCTTATGAAGTTCATTAAATTTCATATAGTTTCATCAAGTTTCATATAGTTTTATTAAGTTTTATGAAGTTTTATCTCAAATCTCATGAAGTTTCATCGTGTTTTATCAAGTTTCATGAAATTTCATCCTAAGTATCATTAAGTTTCATCCTAAGTTTCATCATGCTTCATCAAGTTTCATACAATTTCATGAAGTTTCATTCCAAGTCTCATGAAGTTTCATTAAGTTTCATCCCAAGTTTCATCGCATTTCATGAAAATATAATTTCATGAAGTTTTAATCTCAAATAACTGGATGAAACTAATTCATATGTGTATAGACGTTCGTTTAAAATTAAAACATCCATGAAACTTTTTGCATCGTTGAAACTCACATAAAACTTGCTACACCGTATTAAAACTCCACGTAACTTTGCTATACCGTTGAAAGTGCTTCCAACGGTATAACGTTGTGTAGCAGCTCCCTAAAGAAAACTGCATCTCTGCAGGGAAGAGAGAAAGAGAGACCGATGTCCTCTCTGCCACATACTAGGAAAATGGTGAAAGCCGTCTCCGTGACAAACGTCCCAACTCACCGCTGTCAGCTACGATGCACCCCTTCGTTTCACCACAGTGGCAACATTTGATTTTCCACAGTCCGCTAAGTTAAACTTTGACCCATAATTTTACACTACTACATATATAAAATGCTATAGAAGTATAATATTAAGAAAGTTTTGTTATGATAAATCTGATAATATCATTTTAATACAATCAATAATAATATTTAAAACGTAATTATTAGTTGAAGATTACGAAGCTTGACCGGTCTAAGTCAACAGTGCCAAGTATTCTGAAACGGTGGGAGTACCAGCTGCCAGTGATCTAGCATTGTAGTCTCTCACATATAGGGATGGGAAATGGTAAAGGATAATCCGTTTTATTCGATATTCGTATCCGAGAAAACACAAATGTGGTAAGTAAAATCCGTATTCGAATAGTATTCGTATTCGTATCTGTATTAGGAAAAATGGATAGTATTCGTATCCGTATTCGGTGTTATTCGTATCCGGGAAAAAAAAACTCGGATAGTATCTGAAAAAACAAATACTATCCAGGAAAAAAAACTCGGATAGTATCCAAAAAAACAAATACTATCCGGAAAAAATGAATATGAATACTATCCATTTTTTTCCGGATACGAATACGAATACTATCCGTTTTTTCCTAGATACGAATACAAATACTATCCGAATTTTTCTCGGAGCGTTTATATTTCGACGGGGTCTTGATTTGGTGCCGAATATATGGCTGTTGGGTGTTACTACGACTCGTGTAGACTGTAGACGTGTAGTCATGTTACATAAATTTGTTCTACCGAGATTTATCGCAAAAGTTGTAAAATATTCGCATTCAACCGAATTGAGTACATATTCGATTCGAATTCGTATTCGTTACGACATTCGATTCATATTCGTATTCGAGTATGTTCGAATTCGTATTCGTATTCATTTTAAAAATATGGATTCGTATTTGTATTCAAGACTATTCGATCCGTTTCCATCCCTACTCGCATGCGGTTGTGTCGAGATATGTTAACCTTGTTTCGTGTCAACTCATGCTGATCAACTTTGACATTCACCAATTCCATGCAGTTCAATACTTCAATTTACTCTGTCCATGTGTTGTTTCCTATGAAAATCGTATGAATTTCACACATCCGAAGCGACTTCAACAGAAGCTTGAACCTTCGAGGGACTGTCTAAAATGCGGGAATTTTGTATTAAATAATATATTTTCACGAATCCTATGAAATACCACGATTTAAACGGAGCCTAGCTAGGTACAAAGCTATCGTGGTGTTTTCCTGTGCATGCACGTAAGATTAGAGATTGGAATAAACACACAAGTTGTAGACATAAGGCAACAAGAACCAAGCATATTGGCTACGAAAGCAAAGCTCGGCCCGTAGTAGTATAGAAAAGATGGTCCGTCGCGCGAACTACTATTGTGAGAATATTAGCATATGAGATACTACAGAGACCGGTCGGGATCAGTGTGGAGCTTATACGGCGGCATTTTTTTTAATTTTTAATATTTTTTTAAAAAATATTTTAAAGATAACATCTCTATAACTTTATTTTTAATTCTGACCCTTTTGATCACGTTATGATCCGTGGCGTGACAAAACTGTGTTGTCACGTCACCGACCGCGGTGTGATCAAACCTGCTACGATAGCCCTTCAAACCAACACGCGTCTGTTTTTTGGCTAAGTCCTGTCACGCCAAAAAAAGTGGCGTGACCGCACTCGTTTGCCACGCCACACAAATAAAGTTAGGGGAGGTTATTTTTAAAATATTTTTTTAAAGGATTAAGTAATAAAAAAAAAGTTCTATATGGTGTGAGTCGAGTTATGTTTTATGAAGGTGTTTTTGAATATTACATTTTTAAAATCATATAGTCTATAGGGCTCAAATTGTTTCTAAGGTCACATAGTGTATTTTTTTTCAATTTTTTAAAATATTTTTTTCAATCAAATATCATCACAAACTTACGTTTCTTTTTTTTAAGAAAGCGTAATGTTATGTTTGTTCGAGATGTGTTTTTGCTTTGAAATTTTGTTGTCATATCAAATGTTTATAAAAGATCGATATTTCCCTAAATATTATATGAAAGATATTATTAATCACCTTTGTTGTATATTTTAGTATAAAAAGATTGTAGCAAATCTAGCCACGCTTATGTGGAGATCATACGATATGATCATAATCTTAGTGTGTTGAATAATTGACATCGGTGTCAAGATATTTGGAGAAAATCATTGGCTTTAGCAAAGTGTCTCCTGACTGTCCAAGTTGTAGGCGGTCTAACCGGCCAGTGGCCAGCGATCTAACCGACCGAGGGTCGGCGGTCAGACCGGTCGGGGATGAAAAGGTTATATTTTGGAGAATATGACCAAACACTTATGTGAGAGTGTTTGAAGGTGCATTTGCACTAGTTCTCATGGAAAATGGAGACTCGAGGCTAAACTAGATAGAGTTTTTGCAGAAATATCCAGAGAGGGTGTTTTTCAGGATTTAGAAAAAAACATTGGGAGCGGTCTGATAGGCCGTTGGCCAGCGGTTAGACCGGCCAGGTGATGGTCAAACTGATCTGGCTGCCACGATAGCCCCCCGAGCCAACACACGTCTGTTTTTGGGCTAAATCCTGTCACGCCAAGAGGAGTGGCGGGCGTGACAGCACTCGTTTGCCATGCCGAGATCCATAGCATGACAATGTGCTTTTACAATGCCACGTGTTGTGGCGTGACCAAAGAGATCAGAATTCAAAATAAAGTTAGAGAGATGTTATCTTTAAAATATATGATTTTAAAATGGATTAAATAATAATAAAAGTTCTCCCATGTTGACCAAGTAGTCACATTTTTTAGAGTTGAGAGAAGCTTGGCCCAAATAGGGCCTAGTCCAACCTCCTTTAGAAAAGCATGGCACAAGAACAGCCCTTCTAAGATCAGCAGCAGAAGAAAAGAAAGGTGTGATGCGTTGTGGATGTGCTGATAGCTAGGGGTGCAACCGTGCGATCGGAGTGGATACAAACAGATATTGTTCATCGTATATTCTATTGTGCAATTTTTTTCTTATAGTTGGAAACGGATATGAATAGTAACGAATATCCATTTCTCCCTTTCGAATGCGCTCCAAAAGCCTACGGTAGGATGGAAATTATCAGCTCATCCGGTATCATATTCCGTATTTTCTTCGGAGTCGAAGTCGGACACGGATAGTGTCGGATACCCATTTCTCCCCTCTGAATTCGCTCCATTTGCACCCCTATTGATAGTTGATAAGATAACTAGTGTGGAAATATGTTTCCTTACAAAATATGTGAAAATATTACTAATAGGTTACTGATTAAGCTCTACATATTAATTCTTTTCAATTAAGATGTGGCTGGTATTGGAGATTTAGTTAGTTACTAAAGTGAAAAACAATGGACTTATTCACAAATATGTACTCCCTCCGTTCTTTTCTAGATGTTGTTTTAGAATACGTGCAATCAACCTTTTAAAACTTTGACCACTAATATACACAAAAGTATTTGGATTTGTCATGTGAAAATGGTATTATTAGGATTGTTATAAAAAATACTCTGCATCATTATATTTTTAATCGTTTTTATGAATATATAATTAGAAAAAAATAATGATCCAAAGTGTGTATTGGAGACCGTGTCGATATCCAAAACGATAGTAGCTTTTTACCGTGCTTCGTCACAAGGACGTGGAAATTGTGATTTAAAACATTGGTTACGAGAAATGCCTTTGCCCACCCTTGATGAAAAGATCAACTGAGGCATTGTTTTCACAGGGGATTAACTGAGGCATTTAGCACCCTGAGGCCCACTAGCGAATACAGCGACCCTCTAGCCCGGGCACTTGCTCAGGCTTTGCTGGCCTGCTGGCTCCTGACCTCCTGGGCCTCACGCTCATTGCTGACCTGCTGGTTCCCCAACCCCAACCCCAACTCTTGAGGCCGTGACCCGTGAGTGGTCTCTCTCTCTCTCTCTCTCTCTCTCTCTCTCTCTCTTGTCTCGTTCCCCAACCCCAACTCATGAACTCCCTAAGCGCAAGTAGAGCCGTTCAAATGCCGGGCCGGGCTTGAAAAGCCCGGTCTAAATTTGAGCGAGCAGAACTTGACTTACCTACCCAAAAGTTGAATTTCGTATTAAAAAATTGTTATTTAATTAGTTTTCAGGATTAAAATAACATATTTCCATTTTTTAATTGTTTTTTTGGAATTTCGGGCAGTAGAGCTTCCTTCGTCGGACTTGCGATCCCAAGCCCTACGAACATGGTCGGGCTCGGTCAGCCAACAGGCCAGCCGCCGTGAAACAGTCTAAGCATAAGCGGCAAGCACAAGCACAAGCAGCGGCGACCTGGGCCTTTTGCAGCCTGCAACCACACGAGCGACGGCCGGCGGGAGCAGGAAGTCGGAGAGCGAGTGCTGGGCCTGGGCGTGGCTGACGCACAGACGCAGTGATGCGGCAGGGCAAATCGAGCAATGGTCTCCAGCAAGACGGTGATTCCAGGCCTTCCGGTGGGAGTCGGAAGCGCACACACAAGCACGACGACTCTAGCGAGGCCGAGAGGCCCGGGACGACGATTCCGGGTCCGGCAGCGACTCTAGCTCTCCAGCCAATGGCAGCATCGCCATTGAGCCACGAGGCTGCCCACGAGCAGGAGCAGGCAGCAGCAGGCCACGGCCGGTGCCTAGGCAGCTAGGTGAGCACTGAGCAGATCAGCAGAGCACAATCCTTGAGAGTTGAGACTTGAGAAATCTTGGCCCTTGTTGTTTGTTATAGTTATCCAGTAGAATTGTAGAATTGTGGATGAGTGATGACCTTGTAGTTGTTGTTTGCTCTAGTAGAAATTGTAGAATTGTGGATGAGTGATGACCTTGTAGTTGTTGTTTGCTCTAGTAGAAATGTAGACTTGTAGAAAGAGCACAATCCTTGAGCAGTTGAGCCTTGAGATGATAAGAATTGTTAAAATTTCAGAAATGAGGAGGTTTTTGGTTGACTCGAGAAGTTTACCATAACCACAACCACAAGATCCACAACCAAGTGATGAAGATGAACCAAATATGGCTAATGATGAGGAGGAGGATGTGTGTTAATCCGGATGAAATTGTGTGTGATCCTACTCTTAAGAAACAAATATATGATTACCATCCGGATGTTTAAGACCAAGTGAGAAGAGCATACATTTTGAAGGGTCCAACCTAACCAATTGTGAATTTTCCTTGCAAACAATTTGGATGTTTGTGGTTGTTTGGGATGATTTTCATAACCAAAGACAAAGTGTATCAAGTAAGCTCTTTTGTGCAACCAAGGAATCCGAAGAACTATATAAAATCCGTCTGACTTCTTCTCTAGAGTGTACAAGATTTTTCATTGGTCGAGGCATGGCTTTTTGTGGCTATGATGAATCTTCTACTTCATTGAACAAGGGTAACTTTTGTGAAATGATGGATTGGTACAAAGATAAGAATAAAAAAGTGAGGTATGCTTTTGACCGTGGCCCAAAAAATTGCAAGATGCTTGCTCCTGAAATTCAAAAGGATCTTGCAAAATGTTGCGCACAAGAAGTCACCAATGTGATTATGAGAGAGATTGATTATAGACAATTCTCCGTGCTTATCGATGAGTCGCGCAATATATCCTTGAAAGAGAAAATGGCGGTAATGTTGAGATTAGTAGTGGTTCATTATTCCATTTACCTATTATTCCATTGTTGTTCCATACTTCCATTTAACCTTGTTGCAATTGTTTTTTTATAGGTATGTGAACAATGAAGGGAAGTTTGTGGAACGATTTCTTTCTCTACATCATATCTATGAGACTACATCGGAGGCACTAAAAGTGGCTCTTGTTGGTATTCTAGATCATTACAAGTTATCCATTTGTAGGCTACAGGGGCAAGGATACGATGGGGCTTCAAATATGAGAGGTGAATTTAATGGCTTGCAAAGGAAGATTCTAGATGAAAACCCTTATGCTTTCTATGTCCATTGCTTTGCCCACCGTTTGCAATTGGTTGTTGTCTCTGTTGCTAGTTGTTGCTCATCTATTCATGATTTCTTTGAGTATGTCACCTAGATTGTGACTACAACAAGTGCATCTTTCAAGAGGAGGGATACATTAACGGAAGAACATCATCAAAATATTTTGGATATGCTTGAGAGGGGTGAGATATTTAGTGGAAGAGGCTTGAATCAACAAACAAGTCTTGCTAGACCCGGGGATACTAGATGGGGTTCACATTATACAATTTTGTTTCGTTTGTATCAAATGTGAAGGTCGGTGTTATATGTGCTTAGTGCGGTAGATGAGGATGGGCGCGGACCGTCTCAAGCGGTGGGTTTGATAGAAGAAATAGAGAGTTTCAAATTTTCCTACATTTTGAAGCTTATGTTAAAGTTGTTTGCCATCACAAATGAGCTCTCACAAATCTTGCAAAGGAAGGATCTAAATATTGTTCATGCTACGGAATTAGTTCATGATGTCAAAGCTCGATTGACCTCCATAAGAGAAAGTGGTTGGGAGGACTTGTTTGATGAGGTCCAACAATTTTGTATTGTTAAAGGTATTCTGGTGCCAAATATGGATGAACAAATACCAGTTAGGGGTCGTTCAAGGCGTGATGGGAAAACTTACACTAATCTTCATTATTACCGAGTTGAAGTTTTCTATGTTGCCCTTGATGCCCTTGACAAGATATGTACTGAGATGAATCATCGCTTTAGTGAAGCATCTATAGAGATATTAGTGTGCTTCTCATGCCTTGATCCAAAGAATTCTTTCTCTAAGTTTGATATTGACAAGCTTGCTCACCTAACTACAATTTATCATGCGGATTTCTCTAGTGGTGATCGTGCAATCATAAGTCACCAACTTGAGACTTACATTCATCATGTGAGAAGATATGTTTCCTTTTCTACTTGTAAAGATCTTGAAAGTTTGGCTACAAAGATGGTTAAAACCGAGAAACATTTTGTTTTTCCATTGGTCTACAAACTCATTGAGTAGGTTTTGTTATTATAGGTGTCAACGGCATCGGTTGAAAGGTCTTTTTCGGCAATGAAGATTATCAAGTCTAAATTGTGCAACAAGATCAACAATGATTGGTTCAATGACTTGATGATATGCTATACCGAACGGGACATATTTAAACAACTTGATGATAATGTTATTGCCCAATAATTTCAAGCCATGAAGAAAAGAAAAGGACATTTGTCTCGTAGGCCTAGGTCTAATTAGTACATTATCTGTATGTTTCATTTTCTCCGATGTGAATATATTTTCAAGTCAAAGTTATATGATTTACTAATTCATTTTTTTAATCTTGTATAGTCTCTTACTCTCTTTTGGTTGTGTGATTGCATATTTGGGCTTTTGTTGTCGACTCATCACAACTTTGGTAGTGTCTAGTGAGTTGTTTGTTATCGTATCTCGTTTTTATTTTTATCTATGAACATTTATATGTGTGATGTATCGTATCCGATCTTTTACTTTAAAACTATTGTGGATTTGCATGATGTGTAATTATGTATCTGAATATCCGATGCTTGCGATTCTCAATAGATCATAATTAGATATTTAGTTTGTGGCTTACTCAGGTTTTAAAAAATTCCTGGATCCGCCATTTCTGAGGCCTGAACTGAATCTTGCTTTTCTGCATGCAACTAACTCTTCCTAGAGGCTTCTGCTGCACCTGCGCTGCAGTGACTGGGCTATCAATCTCCCTGTTATCTAGCTCTTTTGGCTTTAAATTTTCTTAAGCGACAGCTCGTTGCAAACCACTCATCCATGGCATCCAAGATAACAAGAAAACACATAATTGCACACTACCTTTATGTCCCGTAAGAAAATGAAAGGGACAGTGAGAGATATCAATTCACATCTCACTCCTTGACATCAAGGGTCAGGCCCGCCATGCCATAATTTTTTGATTTTTTTAAAATAACCTAGTTTTTATTTCAAAATACAGTAACATACCTATATTTTTTTATTTTACGGAAATAATCATCTGTCGTTTAACCGTTGGGCGACTAGTGTCTAAGTCGCTCAAAACTTAGGCACTTGTCGTCCAACGGTGTACAATGCATGCCTGATAGCTGAACAACATGTACACTTGGACCAACCGTTGAGCGATAAGTGAACAAGTCGTTCAACCATTCTAAGTCGCTCAAAACTTAGACACTTGTCGCCCAATGGTGTACAATGCATGCCCTGATAGCTGAGCAACATTTACACTTGGACCAACCGTTGAGCGATAAGTGAGCAAGTCGTTCAACAGTTGAACGACTTGGACTAGTCGTCCAACGATTAAGCGATTAGTCCAAATCGTTCAACGATTGAGCGACTTGGACACTTGTCGCCCAACGGTGTATAATACATGCCTTGCTAGCTGAGCGATCTGTACACTTGGACTAGCCATTGAACGACAAGTGGACAAGTCACTCAACCGTTGAGCGACTTGAACTAGTCGCTCAACTGTTGAGCGACAGATGATTACTTCCATAAAATCAAAAAAGTAGGTATATTACTGTATTTTGGAATAAAAGCTAGGTCATTTTTTAAAAAAAAAAGTCAGATTTTTTCCGTAGAATTTTATTTCATTGTCTGAAGGTAAAACTAATCTTAAGTTTCCAAATTCTCAAATGGCAATTATGCTATAATTGATCTTAAATACAAGAAACAAGCTATAGCTTGTTTACACCGCACAATTGCAACGAAAAGATGTGCTATACATAAGTTTATATTTATTTGAAAATACAACTCAAATGCTTACATCTTATAACTAAAATTATAGTTGCATTTGTTATAAAACTGTAGAACCTCTGTTATATGATTGGTCTATACTGTTATAATCGGCCCTTCAAATACACAATGCAGATCTTTTCCTTTTTTACGATTAACACGGGACTTTCTACTATATATAGCGAACACGATAGTTACTGTTAACATTGTTTTAATTGTATAATAACAAGATAGATCTAGGCAATCCCACCTACTCCCAGCTGTCATCGCTGACTGCAAGCTCACTGGCAATTACATTTGGCGCGCAAACACACGCCCGACTGATCTTTTTAACTAAGGAATCAATTCCAAGACAACAAAATAAGCTTAATTTGCACACTGACGGCATTGCACCATCACAGATAAAAGAAACGAATTTAGCAGTAGTAAATAACCAATCTCAAATCTTCACTTAGAATCTGACCAGTTTGAATCTTTGACACAATTTAAGCAAAACTCAGGCCTCAGATTAGCAATTTAACATGGATACATCATCAAGTAATTAATTAATTAATGGCAACACCTATTGGTTACCATATGAACTCATTTCAGCGTATCAAAGATGTCATCTCATCACATCCTGTCTTGCCGGCCGAGCCCCGACGACGACGACGACCCACCGCCGCCTCCCTGATGGCCAAAGCCCCCTCTCCCTCCCATAGCCATCTGATGCTGTTGCTGCTGCTGCTGCTGCTGTGGCGGCGGCGAGCCGTACATGGGCTGCCCCATCATCATCATCATGCCGCCGGGGCCGGGGTCGGGGCCGGCGCCGCCGTACCCCGAGTAGCCGCTGGCATTGGTGTTTCTTGGCATCTCGGCTTGCTGCTGTGTGGTGGAAGCGGTGCCGCCGGAGGACGCGGCGGCCCTCTCGCCCTCGATCTCGCGGAACTTGTGGAGGTAGTGCTTGAGCGGCTCGACGTAGTCCTCGAAGCCGAGGGTGGTCATGGCCCAGAGCAGGTCGTCGCCGTTGATGGTCTTGCGCTTCTCGCGCTGGCACTTGTCGGAGGCCTCGCCGGTGATGAAGGAGATGAACTCCGACACGCACTCCTGCACCGTCTCCTTGGCGTCCTTGCTGATCTTGGCGTTCGCCGGCAGCGCCTTCTTCATGATCCGGCTCACGTTCGCGATCGGCAGGAACCGGTCCTGCTCCCGCAGCAACGACAGCTCACCGCCCGCGTTGCTCGGCCCGCCGGAGTCGTTGTCCGAGTCTGGCATCGCCGCCCACCCTCGCTCACTCTCTATTCTCCCTCCTCTGCCTCAAATCAAGAAACAGAGCAGGCCCAAGAAAGCAGAGCAAGTAATTGATCACATCAAACCACTCAGATTATGCATCAAAGGAAGCAAGAACGGGAAGGGCACCTGTAAATGTGAGTGCACGAACATAATATATGAACAGAAAAGGGAAAATATTCTCGAGGGAGTTTGTGTTCTTGAGAGAGACTAAGAGCGAGGAGAGCACCGAGCCATGGAGAGGACGGGAGGGTGGTGGGGAATGGAAGGCTGGGTCCGTTGGATCGCGCGGATAAGAACGTATCGAGGTGTGAACGTGGAGCGACGCCGGCCGTTCGTTTGTCGATAAGTGCGTGCCACTTGGCGCCCGGGTGGCTGTCGATCATCGCCACGTCAGACCCATCTAGGCCGTCCGGGTGGGCCCCGGAACACGAGGGACGGCGCCTGGTCCGTGCGCTCCTCAGGAGGCTGGTTTGCCACGTCAGATTGTGCACTCGGACTAGGCAAGCATCAGCAGCAGCAAGCAAGCAAAGATTCTTGAAGCCATTCTGAAAATAAACAATTGCAAATCCTAAACCCTGACTGAATTTGCAGAACATATCTTCTTTTTTTTACTCAGATAAATTTGCAGTGTTATCTGCTGAATACCTCCTGACTGATCATACCAACACCAGCTACTGTTCTAGTTAAACAAGGTTGAAAAAATCCTCCTTCATACAACAGCCCTACTGAATTCCATGTCCCAGAGCTATACATGTCAAGCCAAGATGCTGCATAATTTACATAACACAATCTGGTCATTTCTACCCTAATATCATTTGAGGCCAGACCTGAGGGTTTGCATGAACCCTGCATAAGCTATCCTACTGGAGTTAAGCTGGACCTCTGTGCTACTCTTGTCTTCATCTACAACCCTCTTACCCTCTTTGGCCTATTAAGCTACTGCGTCGCTGTTAGTTTCCGCATCATCGTGGTCTTCCCGTTCTCAGCAGTATCATCCTTACTTGAATCTACATCAACTTTGGTGTTTGCATTATGCTCAGCATCTTCAGCTTCAGCTTCACCATCGTCACCAGCATATGTTTTGTTCAGCATGCACATTTTCCATGGCCTCTTTGGCTTTTCCACATTTAGCGCCGTGGGACACAGTAATTCCACCGTTCTCATTGTTACCAGATTCCTGAACTTTGCCATCTTCCGTACATTCTACATGTTCACCGTTTTCATTATTGTTAGGCTCTTCAGCTTCAGTCATTGACATCTTCTGCATTGTTGCCACCATTTCCACTTCTGCATTCTTCAGTTTTGCCATCTTCAGTGTCATCATTTTCTTCATCACTAGCTTCTTCAGTTCTGCCATATTCAGAACCTTCTATGCTGCCACCATTGTCATTCTCCTTCGCAGTTTCAGCTTTACCATCTCTGGAAGCTTCTACACCGTCATCGCCGTTTGCATTCTGCACAACCTTTTCAGTCTTGACATCCTTGGTAAATTCATCACTGTTCTTTTCATTCACATCATCTTCAGCTTTGCCATTTTGTGAACTTTCAGCAGCTGCATCGCTATATCTATTCTCAGCAGCCTTTACAGAAATCCCACCTTTGACACCCTTCTCAATACTATTGTCATTTTCAGCCCTTGCAGCGTCTTTAGATTTTCCATCTTGACCAGCTTCAAGTTCATTTGCCTTGTCTATATCTGATTCAACTCTTCCATCTTTTGCCCTCTCCTTGGCAGCCTGTTCAGCTCTAGCTTTTGCTTCTGCTGCTTCCTCCTCTTCCAGTTCCTTCTTCTCAGCCTCCTCTGCTAGCCTAAATAGCTCCTCTTCTATCAGGGACCTTATTAGTGGCTTTCTCTCAAACAGATCCTTGCCAAAGTATTTGTCTAAAGATATGAAATCCAATCAGAAAGCATTTCCAGCTAGTCATAAAGCAAATAGCATTTAGACTTCATATATGCCTTCACAATTCCAGAACAATACCAAACACATCTCCAAGCATCACATATAAAAAGACAAGAAAAAGGAAGCAAGCAAAGACGTACCAACTTGTTTTACAACCTCTCCAAAAGTCATCTGAAATGGGTGAAAACAAAAGAAACAGATCAAGGGAAACATATAGGACTATAATGGAACAACGAGACATGACAATTAAGTATGTAACCATTATTGTATCTCGTGACTCGACAGTTAACAGAGAAATTGTGAAAGATTAATGATGTATAATGTATCTCACCGTGGCAAAATCTGCAGTATCCAAGATTATGAAGACAGCTTGCCTCAGCTCATCCTTACTTGGTTTCACTGCCAGCTTTCGAGGTTTTGCATCTCCTCTAGACATCTGTTTACCTTTATACAGAAGAAACAAGGTTTTGAAAAGGAGTAAAGGAGGAACTAGATGTCATGTGATCTGTAAGAAAACTTGCATACTAATGTTAAATCTTTCATAATAACGTTAAACCTTGCATAATAACATCAATAAGTAGAGATTGGTTAAAGTCAATCTATAGTTGGATTTCAAAGACGCATCTTCTAAGGTAATAGTAGTATTCACAAGAGGAAAGAGACAGTGTTGTAGCACATGAACTCATAATCATAAAATTCATGCACTTCTTATAAAAACATTGGTGCCAGCTCATTAATATCTTGTGTATCAATCAAGAAAAAGTACACAATGTCAAACCAATTGGTGGTGAAGTTCCACAATTAATTTAGAAAGAACTACTGCCAACTCCTTTGATCTATTTATTTGGCAGGTAACCACTCCAGACAATCAAATATCAAAGTACAATAATGTATAATCAACAGTGCCCTTCCATGTGAATATGTGCCGTTGCTCATCTACAGAAGCTACTTTATTATATACCTACTACTTCAACACAAATTTAATTACTTGATAATTGAGAACCTCTTTATTAAACCAATCATTTCAACTCCCCTTGACATGATTATTTCAGTTCCTTTTATTTTCTCGAATTAGTGTATACCATAACAACGTGTGGAATATGTTTAAGTTACTTTATTAGAGTTCCATTAATGGTTTAGTAAAAGCATAGGTAGTTGTAAGTTGTAACAGCCCATTTTTGTGCAATTTGAAATTTTAGTGGATTTTATGGATTTTCGAAAACTTTTGCTGCATTGTGTGAAATTACAAAAAATTGGGTGCAATTTAAAAGGTCAAATCAAAATCCAATTCTTAAAAAAGAATTAATAAAAATCTTCAAGAAAAGTTAAATCCCAAAATACATCTGAATTTGAATTTTTGATTCAAATTCATCATGAAATCAAATCCTTTCTTTTCTTTGAAATTGAAATTGAAAATCTTTCTAAAAATTCAAATTCCTCATGGATTGAAATCCAAATTATAAAAATCAAACCCTTCCATCTTTCTAAATCTGAGATCCTAATTCAAATCCAATTCTAAATCTCCCAAAAATTCTTTGAATTTTAATTACTCAAATTCATCTTGAATTAATTCAAACAAAATTTTCCTTTTCTTTTTTCCCTCGGGCTAACTTCTCTTCCTGCTTGACTTTCCTCGCTACCGCCCACATGCATGCCACACCTCCTCTCTCCTTCCCCATGCCCAATTCCTCACTTAGCGCCACGCCAAGACTTCGCCAAGACGTGAGCTCGCATTTCGCTCATTGCTGGTGGTCCCTAGCCCCTTTGTCGGCTCTCTTCTTTCTCAGACACGCCTGTGTACGACATGACCCTGAGGCCCACCTGTTAGTTAGCCCTGTTCACTGTCTTCCACCTCTCGTCTGTGCAAGACGCCGTCACCACAAGATCACTCTCTTTGTCTTTGCTCTCCATTAATCGATGCACACGAGTGCATCTGCACGGCAGACCTCGTGCGCCTCCCTGTAACATCCCAATTTTTTTATTTAAAAAACCTTTTTTAGTAGTTTAGCCCTCTGGAAAATTTCATCAAATTTATTGAATTTAATAAAGCTTAAATGGGACTTTTTAAACTCAAAACATTTTAATGTGACTAATCTGAACCACAATTAATTCCAAACTTATTTTATTTGAGTTCCTTGCGCTTGAAAGTATTTTTCAGATTTTTCTCGAATTTTTCTGAGTTCATTTGTAAATTGCCATTTGGATTTACTGGTATTTTCTAAAATAGAAAAGCTATTTAAAATCCTGGGAATTTCCATAGGCCGATTTCTTTCCCGCGGCCCAATCCTCCCTCTCCAGCCTGCCAACTCATTTCACGCTGCAGCCCACTCTCCCTCTCTCGTTTGCACCTTGCAGATTAGCGACTTCATCTTCTTGCGCGCTGCCGAATCGGCGTGTGCTTCTGGCGTCTGTGTTCGCATGTCGATCCACCGCCAAGATTATCTCTGCCGCCGTCTCGAACATGAAGTCCGGGTCGGGCACTCTTCTTGGGGCTATTTAAAGCCTCTAGGACCCTCGGGAGGGGGTAACCCGAGCCGCGTCACCCTTGAAAACCCTCGCCGCCTCCTTCGAGGTCGTCTCAACGTCCTCGTCCTGTTGCCACCCTCGTCGTCGCCGGAGCGCCACCGTAGCGTCGTCGCGCCGTGGACTAGATCTGCGTCGTCGCTTCGCGCTCGCCATCGGTGACCTCCAACATACACCGACGAGATCGTCGTCGCCTCAGCTACCCGCCGTACCCCTTCGCGTCCGCCGCCGTGGTCTCAATCACAATGAGCATCGCGACCCGAGCGCCGTAGCCATCGCAGTCGTCCACGTTACCGTCCACATCAACCCCATCGTTTCACGTGTTACGCCACTTTGGTTGTCGCGTTAACACCACACCAAAGATCCACTTTGCTTGGCGCCAAAGACCGCTCATGTTGCCGCCACCGCCACCACCCCCATCCCATGTGTCGAGTTGGCATTGGTTCATGTCAGCCACGTGTACCACGTCATCTCCACCCGTGCAAACCCAAAGTCAAAGTTAGCGTGGACTTAATCCACGGTGGACCAGGCCACTGACATGTGGACCCCACATGTTAGAGCCCTTGACCATAGACCCATGAGCCCGTAGACCCATAGACCAAAACCATGGACCCGGTCTATAGACCGTGGGTCCCACCTGTCAGTCGTTATGCCCTATTTTCAGGATTTTCTTTTAATTCAGAAATTTATTGCTGATGTCATGCTGACGCAATATTTCAGAATTTCCTTTAGAAAGAAAATTCCAAAAATCTAAAATAGTGTTTTCTCTCTTTTTCTTAAATATAAAAATTTCTAGAGCCTGTTCTTCCTCATACGGACTCTTCTTGAGCCCATTCAAATTTTAAATTCATCTAAATTAAAGCTCTACCTTCCTATGATTTTATTTAATTTTTGAAGTTCATTTGTTGCTCTGTTTTCTATTATTTGTGTTTTCGTTTTCGTTTGCGAGTAGACGTTGATACTTCGGGAGCTTTTGAGGAATGACGAATTGATAAAGCTTAAGACTAGTACCAAGACTTGTTTCAAGGCAAGTTATACCTTCGACCATGTTGCACCCAGTTTTCCAAAATTACTTTGATTCAAACTATTGTATGATATTTAAATTATTCAATTCTTTAAATGCTTTGGGATTAGCTATACACCTACTTGATTATATCCACCTTGCTCATTGTATTATCATGATCATTTGTCACCCTAGCCTGGTTAATTACTAGTTGATATTACCATAGCACCAACGTGGGTTGGATAGACATGATTAGTATGCTTATTCATGCAACGGGTCATTGATATCATTTTGAGTTGCGAATCTAAACTTGACCAAGTGATTATAAAACTTCTTTGTGGAAAGACTGATATGTTGTCACTCGATGGCATGTGTTGCACTTAATCAACAGGGTGGGAAAATATTTGGACCGAGCAGGTGGAAGGTATGCTGATATGGTGAAGCTTTGTGATTGGGTTTGTGAACATTGGTAACTTAGAATAGCTTGGGGATCTCGCTTTGGCCAATTAAGGACTTAACTTTGTACGCCATTAAACTGAGTCATAACTGTACGAGCACATGCCTGGTATGAGACAGGCCTAACTTAGTATGTTATGGAGTCTTGACATTGACTACTCAGGATGTAGGTTAAGTGCTCTTCGATGGGTGGAGATGTGGACTACTTTGTAGGGTCACATTTATGGGCAGTTCACCATCTTCAGGTCCAACGGTGTACGTCAGACCAACGAGTGAGGTTGAGGTCGACTGTATGTATATCGGGAGAGTTAATTGTCGAGATGAAGTTTTCGAAAGGTTTTGTTATAATTGGTGTAGGCCACACTGGTTATATCTTGTGGGTTAAGTGTACAAACCTCTACAGAGTGTTAATCAATTTATTCAAATAGCCGCATCTGCGGCCATGGTCATGCTCAGGGATTTCACACGATGGATACATTTTCATAAAACAATTGGGAGACAGTTGTGTGAATTAACTCATGTGGTTGTGGAATAAATTGATTAGCTATGTGATCTTTGTAAAAATACTTGTTAAATTATTATTGTTTATTTGTTTTAAATTATACTTTCAATATATTATTTGTATTCAAATGTAAGTGTTGTTTTTTTGCAAAATAACCATAGAAGTCATTTCCTTTGAAATAAACCATCATCTACAATTGCATTCTTTGGTACAACTTGTGTAGTACTCAGAGTACTCATTCTTGCTGCAATCATTCAGCTGAAGTGAAGGAGTCTTCGTCTGCTTTTGAGGAGTTTCACGAGGAGGTTGATCGCTAGGTCTTCATCCTAGTTGGTTGCCTGTGGCAAGTTGATAGATTTCCGCTAGAGTTGCTTTCATTTCGCTATTGTTTCCTTACTTAGTGCTCAGCCCTACGTGGCTTAATAAGTGTAAACCTCGACCTTAAGGTCACAACCGTTATTTATTAATCAAATTAGTCGTTTATTCTTACATTCGCTTTGTGTGGAATGATATTCGTCTATATTAACATTGTGCACTAGCATGTCCTGGACTAGTGCATTATACACAGAAGGTCTAGATTTGCATATTTTGGTCCCAACACTCCCCTCTACTGCAATGTTCACACATCACCCGCCAGTCGCCGGCCGCCTTAAATCACGCATTCGCGAGTTCTCACGCACAGCCGCAACACAGTCAACAACATCTAGCCCTCTCCGCTGCCTATAAAGCTGCCCGAGCGCGTCATCATTGTCACCTTGAGCTCCTCGTTCTTTTGCCCCACTCACTCTCCCTCTCTTGCTCTCAGTCGCCGAGAAGAAGCCCTCAACCGAGCCGCCGGTGCCGTAAGCCATCGCCGCCCATTCCTCGCCGCCTCGGTAAGCCTCGAACTTCATGCTAATGTCCCTTAGCTTCGCCTTCTCACGTTATCTATGATGCTCCCTTCCTCTTTCCAGTTGGAGCGCCGGAGCCCCTTCTTCCCCATCGCCAGTACCAAACCGTCGCCGCCCCCTTTTTTCCTCGCCGTGTCTCCAGTGAGTCTTATGCCCCCTTCTTCACGTCATAACGTTCGCCTAGCTTCCATGTACCTCCTAGGCTAGATGATGTAAACGATTAGCCGTTGTAGCACCATAGCCACTTCGGTCATCTTCTTCACGGCTGGCCGCTACCTCCAGTGCAACCCCAACGAGCCTCTGTGCACGCCAACACCGTAGATAGCATCGTTGTAGCCCCTAGTACCTCA
The DNA here is from genome assembly GCA_036346405.1 of Phyllostachys edulis. NCBI lineage: Eukaryota > Viridiplantae > Streptophyta > Magnoliopsida > Poales > Poaceae > Phyllostachys > Phyllostachys edulis. The sequence continues at coordinate 75,697,017 of CM070549.1, read as the reverse complement.
CCTGTGCTCAGGCTAGCTCCCAGTAGCACCATAGCAACATGTTCACCGTAGCCACAGTAGCACCGCCGTTGCCCTGCCGTCGTGTCACCACCTCGAGCCACCTCCCGACGCGCCACTGCCACCAGTAGGACCCCTGTGTTCCATTTTACCAGTCCCGAGAACCCACCGAGCCCCACCTCGCCAACGGCGAGCTCCCCATCGAGCGCCCATGGAGCTCCTCTATTCTAGAGGGGATGCCAACGTGGAGCCGATGTGGACGTCACGTAGTTGCCACATGGAAGCCACGTAAGCGTCATTAGTGTAACCAGTTTAGTTAACGTTAAGTAGTTGTTTAAAACGTATGACATGTGGGCCCGTACTGTTTAAAACGTTAAGTGAAACCTTTATTTTAGTCCGTAAACTGAGCTCATGGACCACGGTCTATGACCAGTGGGCCCTAGCTCATGTGGACAGTTACACAGACTTGGTCCAATGGACCGAGCCCCACTTGTCAATCTCTCAGGGTTTTCCCGAGTAAAAATAAAGAGAAAAGAAAAATAAAAACCCCGATGGACCCCGTCTGTCAGTCATAGTACATTTTTCGGAATAAAAAGAAAAGAAAAGAAAATCCTGGTGGACCCCACCTGTCAGAAATTTTCGAATTTTCTTTACGGTTCAAACTTTGGAGAGCTCATTCTCCCTCGTTTTAAATCCAAATCGAATTATTTTTGTTTCTAAATTCAAGATGTTTCCAACAGTACCAAAATCATGATTTTTAGAGTTCATTTGAAATTATTTATGTTATGGTTCTTTATTTGAAGTTGTCATTTTCGCGTTAAATAGACTCGAACGTCGCCGAAGACCTCATCACTGCTTCAAGTTAAGACCAAGAATCATCCACATTTGAGCAAGGCAAGCCTCTACCTTTGATCATGTTGAACCTACTTTTCAAATGCAAAGTATTTAGATTTAAAATTATCACTTGCATGGTTATTATTATTTATAAAAGACTATGTTAAATGTTGATGCTTAGCTATACCAAACTTGATATTCGATATGAATCCCTTCCTTGTTTATTGACTCCACAATATACCTTGTCACCCTAAGGATATATATTACATAAAGTAAACTCTCCCTTTGAATAAATAAACTTGACTATTGGTTGTGCTTAGACATTGCTTAGTGATTGAACATGAATAGGTCACAAACACTGCTACAACGAGAACTTAGATACTTTAAACTGTACAATGGTGACATGGGTTACCACTAGAACGAGGAAAATGTTTTTTTACAAATGGTTGAGACTTGGGCGAGTAGTGACTGAGACTGGCACGCGAGTAGTGATTGAGACTGGTGCCAGGTGCTAGCCCCAGTCAGTTGCCTGTGGCAAATTTGAAGACTTTCTGCTGCTTTTATGTTTTTTCTCCGCTGCTACTCTGAACTTCTAAACTATTTGGCCCGTCGGCCCATTCTGTAAACAATGCCCCCCTAAGGCACCTTTTTCATGTTTTGTATTAATATTTAAGTATTGTTATTTAGGTGTGTATGGATGTGATATTCGCCGATAACTGTATTGTGTGAGCTAGCTACTGATCATAGGACTAGCTCGGAATACATAGAGTCGGGATGAAAATCCGGGTCCCCACAGTAGTCCATTGCACCACCAAAATGCACAACTATCTAACTAAAAAAACATCTAAAAAACATCTTTTCCAGCCAAAATAATAAATAAATAAAAGCAGTTCTAGCAAATAATACTGATGGTGCATTCCTGAATACTGAACGTAGTTTTACTTATTATAAGCACTTTCTCAACATGCAGATATGCAAACAACACAACACACACTCAACCACAGGTGCATAAGTGAAAGCAGGGCATCCAGAAACATACCACAGGATTTGTCTTTGCGTTCTGTCTTAGCGGTTGCTTTTTTCTTGGTCATAGACGTATTTTTCTTTCTTGAAGCCTTTATGTTAGTGTTATCGCCCTCAACATTTCTAACTAGCTTTGCAGATGGTGCTGTAGCTAGTATTTGTTCATTTGTAGGAATTGGCAATTCAGTGAGAGCAACTCCATCTAAATTCTTTGACATAGAGCCATTTACCCTTTCAGAAGGCTCAAGGTTAGCTTCTTCCTTTGGAAATTGCCCTTTCTTATTATGAGCACATTCAATTCTGTTATCCTTCAAGTCAAATTCAGAATAGTTTGTTCTATCTTCCTCACCCTTACTCCCATCTGCTTTCTCTTCACCATGAGTTTCCAGTGCAGTTCCGTCAGGTTTCTTTTTCTGCAGTAGTTTGGAAATAAAGAGAAAAATGTGGAAGCAGCTTATCAAAATGGTGAAGGAACTTGCAGAACACAGCATACATGAAATTCTAAGAATTCAGATAACTTTAGATAACTAAATAACTTTAGTGGCACTAAACAAAACTAACTGGAAGCGTATGAACATGACTGCAAAAGGAAATACAATGCAGATATGATATACCTTCGAAGGTTTGCCACCATATAAATTCGCTCCTTCCCTCTTACGCCTCCTTTTCTTAAATTTCTGCAATTGATAAATCATGGTCTCATGAAAAAGAATCGGTGTGCTAATGATAATATCAGTTAAGCTGGTTCAATCTAACATGTACAGGTGCACATAGGCTTCCAGTTATGATGGACAAAGGAAAATATCTTCTATTAACACCAGAGAAAGTGTCTTAACAAATTTATAGGACCAAATTAACTTGCAGTTCAGAACTTGAACCTTATCAGGGTTTGTCCCATCAATACCAGAGCAGTGTTCCATCAAGAACTCCATCACAATTGCCACTAGTTCATCCTGCAAAACAAAAAGAGATATTTTTTCCATGTGCATTGGACAGCAGTAGATAAAAGAAATTTCAAATATTTAGCTGGACCTACCTTCTTATTAGCTGTTGAACCAGGGATATCAAATGAACGGCACAATTCAACTAGCGTATATTTGCTACATACCCTGAGCTTCTCCAGTAGCTCTGTCCGTGATTTTTCCTGTCACACGGTCATACAAATGCCACAAATAGTATCAAAGAAGCTGTGATTAAAGAACAGAACAGCAAGGACACACTGAATCTGTACCACCAAGCTGTTTCCAAATGACTATGTACCTCTTCTTCATGACAAGCAAGCCCAGCAAGTTGGAGGATTTGTTCTTTCAAGTCACTTACCTGATAATACGGATCACCAAACTAGAAGTTATTTATGAAGATTGAAGAGAAAATCAATAACATCCAACATAACTCAATAGTTGATTTACATGCTGCAAGCATATTGCATACTCAATCGCTAGATTTGATTTTATAACAAAATAAAAAAGATTGAAGACAACCATCCAACATAACTCAGCAGATCTACATGCTGCAAGCATACTGCATGCTCAACTCCTTGATCTGATTTTGTACTAGAATAAAAATGAACTGCATGCTTCTGTTGTGTACGCTGGCCCTAGCAGCAGCACAGGCGTGCATGAGCAGGAGGCAAAATACTAGTGGCCGGCTGGTCGGCAAGACATCCAGGAAAGCATATGTTGTGGACTCGGAGTCAGACGGGACTGTATGGGATCCGGCGATACTTCCAGCAAGCTCAACTTGGACAACGGGGGCTCATATTGGGGAAGGCAATATCAGAGGAGGAGAATTCGTGAAGGTCAGAGCATGCTAGGAGAGGAAGTTTCGGCAGATATTCAAGGAATCGGAGAGGCTACGGCAGCAGGCGTACGAGTCTGTAAAGAAGTTGGTTTAGTTGGTTTACATGTCGGTTAAAGAGTTTGTATAGGAGTTGAATTAGAATACGTAAGTGGTAGGAATCCAAGTAAATTAGGAAAGGGTCAAGTCGGCTGTGTTCTAGCTCTATAAAAGAGCATCGTGTAATCACTTTGAAGCAAGCAAGAAATAAATCTCTGTCTTGATTGCTACTCTCGTCCATCTAATTTCTCTCTATATCCCGTTATCCTTCGATCGCCGAGGCGGTTACAACATTTGGTATCAGAGCCGACTACCATGGCTTTCGATGCGAACAAGAAGATCGGTGAGCCGTCAGAGGTGATGGCAGCAATCGCCGAGTTGAGGCTCGAGTTGAGCAAGCAAATCAAAGAAAGTTTTGCATCCTTGGAAGCTCGGGTCATAGCCCTAGGAGAACGTCCAAAAAATCTGGACGAGCGCATCAAGAAGCTGGAGAGTTTGGGTCACGCCGGTCTCCTGGGAGGCTTCCTTCCACAACCAACAAAGGCATCCCCTGCGACAACCGTCGACGCCACCACAGTAAAGACAGATGTGATCGGGACGTCCACTTCAGGTTCGAAATCAGAAACGCAGGCCTTGCCATCGGCAGGGCAAACCCTACTAGTGCTTACTCAGATGGGATCTACCCCTGTGTTGCAGATTGCTTTTGTGCCACCGTTTCCTCCGATGTTGCCACTGGGAGCAACAATACCTTTTGTGCAGCAACAACCAACTTTAGTGCTTGCCAAGTTCTTGCATGTGAACAAGAAGCAATCGATATGTCTAGCTGCTGTCATCCAGAATTGGGACGAACCAGCTACGCAGCTCACCATCCAGGGGGCTCAAAAGAAGCACATCAATATTTCAGGGTTGCCGCCTTGCTTGCGGCAATTGTCGTCGAGTCTATTGCACCCAAGCAGGGAGGCTACCGTCTTCAAGGTCTCGTTGCGATTTCGTGCAAAGCGGCACAAGTGCCACTATCTTTCATCGACGTGGGGCTATGAAGGATTGCGTCGTGGCCACCGCTTTGCGGCTTGAGGACAAGTCGCTTGTCCTAGTGGTGTAATGTTGTGTACGCCGTTCTAGCAAAGAAGACAAAGTGCATGAGCAGGAGGCAAAATACTAGTGGCCTACTGGGTCGGCAAGACATCTAGGAAAGCATATGTTGTGGACTCTGAGTCGACGGATCAGATGGGATCGGCGATACTTCCAATGAGCTCAACTTGGACAACGGGGCTCATATTGGGAAGGCAATATCGGAGGAGGAGAATTCGTGAAGGTCGAGCATGCTAGAGAGGAAGTTTGGCAGATATTCAAGGAATCGGAGGCTACTACAGAAGAAAGCGTCTGAGTCTGAAGAAGTTGGTTTAGTTGGTTTACATGTCGGTTAAAGAGTTTGTATAGGAGTTGAATTAGAATACGTAAGTGGTAGGAATCCAAGTAAATTAGGAAAGGGTCAAGTCGGCCAGGTTCTAGCTCTATAAAAGAGCAGTCGTGTAATCACTTTGAAGCAAGCAAGAAATAAATCTCCTGTCTTCAGATTGCTACTCCCTGTCCATCTAATTTCTCTCTTCTATCCCCGTTATCCTTCGACTGCCGAGGGCGGTTACAACAGCTTCAGCATCATATTCATCATGTCATGCTTGTGATGACCGCCAAGAGGTCCAAGACATTGTGGTCTATAAGCATCGAGGCCCATAGGGTAACAGGCTGGGGCACAAGCACAAGCAGGGGCTAATGGCCAAGGGCTCAAAGCATGGTCAATCCATCCGTGCTTACCAAGTGCGGAAAGCATCATCAATCTACTAGTTGCACTAGTACAAACTACCTAGCACTCATACAGAGTATAATTGTTCTCCTGAAAGTTGAGAAGCTATTTTAATTTCTTAAATATTGTACTACATGCAATCATTTACGAGCACTAGATGTGAACCCTATGACACTTGAAGAAAGCTCAAGCCTCCGAGGTAATGGAAAAGCTGCCCTCAAAGTACGATTCCAACAGAGAGAACCCGCAATTACTGATATCTAAGTGACATCTAAAAGCAATTATACTGGATAAATCAGCCGGTTTGGGTCTATGCAAATCTGTACCGACCAAGTACCAGAATCTATCGATTCTGTCTCTAAAAAGCCTAAATAGACAGCAATAACCGACCCAATTACTGAAGCAACTAAAATAAAAGCAAAAAAAAAAACAATAGTAACTTGGGGTTTTCATCAGTTCTTCAGAATGTGTTAAGTTCACACGCAAGGGGAACAAAGCAGAAGCTTTCTGTTCGATCCATGGCTACGAGAATCGCAACCAACCGCTGGACGCTGGTGGATACAAGAACAAGGAGCACTTTTTTCCTTATCATACATCCCGATTTGGGATGGTTTCCCCACCGCACATGCAGAAGGCAGGATGCCGGAAGGTCCTCTTAGCTCAGGCATGGACGCATGGCATCTCGATATGGAACGAAAGGAATGGGAGCGGGGATGAGGATGTGTTTGTCGCTCACCTTCGATCGATCCTCGCCGGCGCTAGCTCCGGCGCCGTTCGCACAGTCCATCGGCGCCGCCGCACTTGAGTCGGTTTCTTGGTTCAGAAACGATTGCGAGCTCACCGAGGGAGCAGAAGTCCAAAGGAAGTTCAGTGCAGTGCCTTAACTAGCTAACTGAAGTGTCGAGCCGAGCACGGGCTGAATGTCTTTCCGCCCTTTTTTTTTCCGTTTCTTTGGTACGCGGGCAAATCACTGTAGTGGGGGTTTTTTTTCACAAGGAAAAAAGTAAAATTTGATAGAAGTCACTATACAGAGCTTCTTTTATGATTTTTTTTTATTAATTAACCTTTTTTAAAATTTTTACTTTAAAGTTAACCCCAACGAACTTTATTTTCGATTCTAACTCCTTTGGTCACGCCACCACCCATGGCGTGACCAAACAATGTTGTCACGTTATAGGATAAGTCCGCTAAAATAGCACTTTTTGTCACACCACTAGTGATGGTGTGACCAAACAACACTGTCATACCACGGGTGGTGGCGTGACAAGAGTTTACCTAGATACGAGCTGGCATGACAGTATTGCTTTGTCATATTACGGGTGGTGGCGTGACCAAAGGGGTCAGAATTGGAAATAAAGTTCATAGGTTAACTTTAAAATAAAATTAAAAAAAGGGTTAATTAATAAAAAATCTTCTTTATAGATAGTAGTCGAGTGCACATGTGTTGTAACGGATTTCAAATAAAGCATAATATAAATTATAAAGTTATAAAACCAATATACATAAAGTAATTATCTCTACAAATGAAAGTTTCGTACATAATTTGCATCCAACTACAGGCCACATATAAACACAAATAATCTAATTATTCATAGAAATTTCTTCAAGTGTCTTATACATATATGTACATATTTATCCACAAAAGATCTCACCAACTACCACCACCAAGTCCTTCCTTTATAATAGTAAAGATGTCGGGAGCGTATCTGGTGAACATGGCTGATTCCCTGAACATATGCACATGATGTATCCGGTCGTCCGTCAAACGTCTTGACCAAGATCAAGGCGGCTCCCACTTTCGGCTACTTGCGTTTATGCCTCTACTTTGACGACTCTCTCGCATTTCGCCCTCACACCTCCTCCTCCACTAACGCTTAGGGTTCGCCACGATTCCTCCTCCTCCTCCTCCTCCTCCTCCTCCTCTCTTGCGCCGCCCGCCCTAGCCCCTGCACCTCCGCTCGAGCCCTCAGACCTCCTCCCCAGCGTTGGGTCCCACATGAAGCATCGAGGCTCGAGTCTCAAACCGACGCCTATGCACGCGAGCTGGCCAAGGTGGACGGCGAGAACGTTGGGCGGCCGCAAGCGCCAGACGTCTTTGCCGAGATCTTCCAGTGGCGGTGCACCGTCGACATCCCGGAGATCCCGACCAAGCTCATACAGTAGCATTGTTCGCTCCAAGACATGCCATGGTTGCTGCTTCCTACTAAAGAGTAGTGCTACTAGTATTGCTTTACTAATAAGTTTGTGTGGTTGTGCCAGTCTGCTTATGTTTAATTATGGCTTGAGATGATTGTAATATCTTAACATGGAACCTATATATGCTTGCATCGATTTAGATATGTGTTCAAGTAGCAAGTGTGTGATTAAATTGCATGAGATGAATGCCAGATGATTGGTGAATGTTGATGATATGGTGAGATGCTAATAGGTTGCCTTTGTTGCGTGTGTTCATGGATTTCAAGTTGAGCTAAGCACGTCACTGAATGACTCTGATTTTGGGAAAGAGATGGATGCAGACGGTTGTGTCCTGTTGTGGGAGGATGTGGATGCAGACGGTTGCTTTCGTTGTCTGAACATGGCTTTCTTTGTGATTTCATTGTCTCAACATTGTACCAAAATATGCAAGCTTGAGCTGCCCATCATCTCCGATAAGTAAATTATTTGGTTTCATATCCCCGCAGCACAGTTTGTGTCAGATATTGCTTTCTTTAATGTGATGACATTTTCAGATATTGCTTTGTGTCAGATATTCCAATGAGATGTAGCTTCATAATTCTGGACTCATGAACATGTTGTATGGACATGTAAAGCAATGCCACAGTATCAGGACATTGCTTCCATTGCTTCTTGTTCAGACAACGAATTTCGGTTCACTCTGTTTCAATCAGAGGATAGCTTCATCTAGACTGCATTTCATAAGTAAGTTTCAGAGAGAATTCAAACTGCATTTCATCTAGAATTTCAGACAAGAATCAGACAACTAAATCTGAACTTATCTGATTTCAGGATACGCACAAAATCTGAACTTTTATGAAGAAAATCTGATTTCAGGATATACACACAAAATATGAACTTTTTTGAAGAAAAATTGAAATAAGTATAGGACATACACAACATTTCAGGTTTACAAATATGAATGACATACACTCAAAATGAATATAGGCTAGTAAATGGGGTTTTTTGTATTATGTTTCTCAGAGCAACTGGTGTGCTCGGTCTAGTTTTAACTCAAGGATCTTTTGTGCTTGGTACACCTTGGGTGAAGAAGAGCATGAATGTTTTTGATGGGTCTGCAACCTCATGTAGATGGACAAGTCCCCGGTTGTCGCGGATCGCCTATGCTCTAAAGACTCAAGATGAAGCCTCATGTTCAAATCAATTGCCAATCTTACATTTTGGGCAACAGAAGGAAGCAGAATTTGCTAAACAGCTGCCAACTTTGCAACTAAGGCAACATGATGAATCTGAATTCGCAGAGCATTCATTACCAACACCAAATTTGGTGGCTCACTGGCTTCTAAGTGGAGTTCTGTGGCAGTGTACTAGTGTTTCACATGGATCTTTGTCATCCTGATGCTGTTGCTTGCAGCACACAACCACATTCCAATTCTCATGAACAGAAATCCTATACAAAATTTCAGAGACTTCAAATAATTCAACCAATATTTCATTATTTAGTTTTTGGGGCTCTAGTTCTCCTGTAATGTGTTAATGCATAACCATTTGATTTTGCATTTCTCAATGACATACTTTCATACATCAATTCAACAATTCCAGGAATCATTTTGCTAAGAGACATAGAATGACAAAAACTTTCATCCATTTGATTTTGCATTCAACAATTCCAGGTATTATACAACATTTGTTGAAAGCAAAACTACAGCAATGAAGTCCTCACTCCCACCAAAAAGAAGAAATATTTGGCAGCATGACCTCAAGTAATACACAAGAAACGGCGTCAGTCTGAGACTCCAGACGCTGCTTGCTTCATGTGCAGTCCATGTGGCATACAGGGGAGAGGAGGCGAGGGCTCGAGCAGAGGTCTGAGGGCTAGGGCGGAACGCAGAAGCGGGCGCGGCAGACTCGGCCTTTGAACCCTAGCGGCGAGGAGCGGGAGGACCGAGAGGAAGATGCCCAGAATGAATGACCGGGCCAGCAGTTGTAGTAGCTGGCGGTGGGAGCACGGGACACTGCCGTGATGGAGAGCGGCATAGCTGATATAGCTGGAGCCATAGAGGACGTGGTGGTGGAGGTCGCCGCCGAGGCCCAGCTCGTCGATAGCCAAGCACTCGGCCACGGAGCCACGGCACCCGGCGACGGGGTCGGCAGGGAGGAGGGTGAAGGGGAGGTGGTCGCCGACGGACAAGGCGGATGCGGACGCGGTGGCGAGGGCGCCGAGGAGGAGGAGGAGGAATGCGGCGGCGAACCCTAGCACTGGCGCTGGAGGAGGTGAGCGCGGGGGCGAAACGCGAGAGAGTGCGTCGGGCAAGGGTGTGAAACGCAAAGTAGCCGAAAGTGGGAGCCCGCCTCGATCTTGGCCGCACGTTTCTGATCGGACGGCCCGGATGCATCATGTGCATATGTTCAGGGAATCAGCCATGTTCATGAGATACGCCCCCAAAGATGTCACCGCTCATTTACCTCTTCGAAATATACCACTACTAAGTGAGGTTGTTGTGAGTAATGCCATTATAGACGATTGGACCTTATTTTCCCAAAATACACAACCCTCATTTGCCTCCGTATTTCCATATGGATCAAATGACCCTCACCATTTGCCGAATCAAAACAAGGCTCGACCCAACCACCTGCTTGCGTCCATCTCGTTCCCCTATGTGCTCCCACCCGATACCCATGAAAATCTAGATTTTTTTTAAAAAAAAACTATTTTTATTCATTTTACAATAATAGACCGCCCTCAAATTTTTTACACAAATACCCACAATCATTGGGCCACTGTGTGAATAGGCCCAGTCACGTGGTGGCCCAATGCTTTGCTGACATGGCAAGAATAGTCGCTGGGCAGATGAGCAAGTGGACCCTATCGCGTGATTGTTTCGCGACTAGGTCTGTGCTAGCGTGGTCAACCCATGTGGCAGCCGAGCTAGCATGTATCGCGCAGCGGGCCAGTGACTTGGGCCCGATCGCGTGGCTAGTGTTGACACTGACTACGAGCAATAAAATATAATTGCAAGCGTATGGACCAATTGTAGCTTTTCACCCAGAATATTCCAAGGTTATCGAATCCATAGGGAACCATCCATTATCCAACTTAGGGTTTTCTAATGGCACATCTAATTCTTCATGAAATCATAGTGTAAAATGATGATCCTTTTCTAAACCCTTAGGTAAAAAGTTGACGATAAATGTTCTAGGTCCACATGACAGTTGTCCATCTACAAAGAAGCTCATTTAATCTATCTACTACTATTATCTAGTCGCTGCGATAGATCTCTCACCAAGGACTGTAGTGCCTTACACCGGCCATGCGCACCTTGATCAGAGGCCGTAACTTACTATACGATAATTGAACGCACCCTTCATCCCTATCTTACCGCATAAACAAGCTATGAGAGAGACATCAAACATAAGTTAGCCACTAGCGGTATGTCGTTCTCTATGCCCTAGTGTTGTCACCACTAGGCACGGCTCCCACCCCCAAATGTACGGATCTTTCTAACTTATGTGTTAAATACAAACAAGCTCATAAAACCATTATGCAAGGATCCACTAGATCAATCTATTCACCACGATTATAATGACTAGCTAAAATGGTCTACCCACCAAAATAGACCAGAAGTAAAACATTACATAAATAGACAACCGTAAAATGGAAGCAAAAGAGGCAACTAAGATAGATTGAAACAACTAGAATATGAAAGATTACACCAACTACTTGATATTACATTGTTACCTCTTACAGAAATTGAAGCATAGCTTTGGAACCTGCAGAAGGACTTCACCGTTAAAGAACTATTCTAATCTAGCATGTCAACTAGAAGAATGGATTTCGAGGGTTGAAAATCCGTCGAAATTGCATTGGGGTATTGGAAGAAGGATGTCCAAATCGAAGGAAGGGGTCCCCTTTTATAGGTGGCCGATGACCCCTGTGCGCCGCATAGCTCAGGGGTTGAGCCCACCGGCGCATAGACTCAAACTCCTGAATCCGTGTGGTGTCGGCTCCTCGAAAGCTTATATGTGCATATGACATGCGGGCCCTATCCGAGTCCTTCTGTTTTCCAGTTCAGAGTCCACGTCGGTTTCCAAAAATTAGATAATCTAGTGTCTTGGTGCCCAAGTTCAATCTTTCATGCAAAATCGGACAAGAGACTTCTAGAGAGTTCTTCTAACAAGGTCGGTGCCCTGGTGGGCCCATGTGCTGGCCGGCTCAAAGCTGGCCCGCGATCCAATGGCTTTGGTGCATGGCCCATTTATATCATTTGTGTATTTTTCCACTGATTTTTTTATGATTTCAGCAAAGAATATTCCAACAAATACAATCTCCAATTCTAGGTTAGGGTTAGCGATAATAATCCATAAATTTGGTAATTTCTTACCAACTTACCGGGAATTTAAGACATGAAAGCACACATAAAATGAGTGCCAACAACTCCCCCAAGCTCAGACCTTTGCTCGTTCGTGAGCAAATATCTAAACATAAACATTCTCGGTGAAATCAGAGTTACAATCACGAAGTTGTACTTGCAAACATTAGCAACACCAATTTCCAATAACAAGATCAGGTAATCATAAGCTTGTCATGAATTTACACCTGAGTTAGACAACCAAAACACTAATGGGGGTGCTATCAACAAATTACTACTCTTTTAAACTCTGCTAACTAAACTGGTAATCCAGTTGTGCTAATCTCCTTATCAAGGATCCCTCGTCTCAATACAGATTCCAAGTGTTTTTCTTTATGCTTTAAAAATTCCCCAAATGTTCACATCTTAATCAGTAGTCTCCCCTTTTATGACCCGAAAACCACTCTCAGTCGCTCAAATGATCCTCACAAGCCAGAAGTTAGCAACCTATATCTACAAAAAGGCTTATATGAGTAGCTTGGTAGGAATTTGATGTGGGTTGCTCATCTGAAAACCTAGATATTGCAAGGTCAAACAAGGGTTCAAACTGGATTTTCAGAAGTCTTGTCAAAAAGGCCATTAGAATCGTAATGATGATGATCAAGGAGGAGGGAGAAACAAATATATATTTAGAATGTGGACTTGTACAAATGGCAAAGAGTGATACCAGGGCACAAATGATGTCCCTGTTATCGAATTGCACAAGGGGGAAAACAAAATTTCAAGCCATGATGTATTGCACTTTGGAAGAAATAAGCACATCGATCAGCCAATCGAAGAACTTGATTCCTTTGCACTTCCTTTAATTTCACAAGGCTACTTAGTCTTCATGTCTCCTCAATGTATCATCTCCTTTTTTTCTTTTTTTTTCATTGAGAGGATAACACTTTGGAAGCAATCCATTATTTTCTCCTTTTTATTCCCAATAAGGCTGGTGCAAAACTTTGGTGAAGATGTCTAGGCTGAACGCACAATTTGTGCAATGGTCATTGAAATTTGTCGATAGAAAGGTATGATAATGTGGAAGAACTAGGTTTTGGGGGGGGGGGAGGGGGGATATTCAGCGAAGTTTGCATGGATCCCAGGGTTAGATCGACAATACTGAATATGAAAGGCTAGCAAGAGGTGGTGATGGCTAGCTTCTAAGACTTCTTACTTCTAGAATAGGACCAAGCTTGACAAAGCTCACCAAATTAACAGAAGGATTTGAGTGGAATGCTACAAATTACCTACTACTTCTATTTGGTTGGTGGATAGGAAGGATAAACAAAAGGGATTCTACTACCATGATCACTAGAATAAAAGGTTTTCACCCTATTTCTATAAATCAACAAGGTTTCTCAACTATTATGAGTTTACCAATCAGGGAACAATAGCTATGCTAAATCAACCAAGTACAGTCATGGGTGAAAGTTTCATCTATCGATAGACATACTACCCACTAGTGGCCTAATAACGATGTTATAACATGCCAAGATATGAAACACTTTCTTGCAAAGTAAAAAAGTAATGCATAACACTTACAATACTAACAACAATAGCAACATATCATCATATCTCAAGAAAATAAACCAAATCATATATTACTAAAACAAATAGAGGTAATGATAATACTCAAGTACTGATAGGATAAATGCTGCCCTAGATAGATTAATGATGCATATACCTCTAAGGTAGCTATTAGAGGCATGTCATTGCACCTTCTAAGCTCTAAATGGCCAATTACAAATAACCTTTCCCACGAACAACAGCAAAGGATGACATACTTAAAAACGTGATAGAAATATAAAAAGAACACTCCGTAAACATGGTACTACTACACTCATAAAACATGAGCAAAAATAAAAGAAATAGAAATAGAAAAATACCAACACAACGTGACGCATCTTCGACGTGGAATGGTAAATCTCCCCTATGCTCAAACTTTTTCCCAATCCTGAGCAAAACAAAGTCACTGCGGTGGTGGTAGACGATACTGGTACCTCAGGATGTGCTCGGCATGGAAAGGATGAGCTACTGAGAGGTTCTGCAATTGCTGTCGGAGATTATGAGCCTGGTCATTGATGGGATTAAGGTTGCCATGGAAGCCTTGCACTTCATCAAAAACTCGATTCACTCACTGAGTATGAGCTTCAATGTTGGACTGAAGTCTGAAGAAATGACCGATAGGAAATATGCCTTGCTCAGGAGGTGGAGGAGGAGGAATCGGTGGCGTAGGTGGATCACAATATATAGGACTCTCATTGGCTATAACTGACCAACCATGAACATAAGTCTACTGTGCGGGGGAATGCTCTCCTGGCCATGAAGTGTACGGAGTCTAACTCGAGGAGTGAGATGTTCCTGATTGCCATGCAAAGTGAGAAGAGCTAGCACCAAAATCTTCTCCGGCTCTGGTGAACTGATAGTACTTATGCTCGGAAATCTATGGTGAAGAAGGCCAGGCATTCCATTGTAACACCCCAAATTTCATTTTCAGTTTAGTTGTTTAAAAATATGGGATTTTTAAAACTTTGTGTTTTGCTTCGGCGATATTCAAATTCTTGAGTCGTTACTTGAAACCTCAACTCGAAAAATAGAAAATCGAATTCAAACCTAAGTTTAAAAAGAAAAGAAAAAGAAAATAAATCGAGACCTCAGGAGTGCGGTCTAGACCAAAAACCACCCGGCCCAGCCCGACTTCTTTTTCTTTTTTTCTTTTCTTTTCGTTCTTTCCTTTTCTTTTCCTTTCCTTTTTTCCTGTTCCTCCCGGCCCACCCGCTAGCCCCTTCTTCTTCTTTCTCCTTCCTCTGCTCCTTCTCCCGACTACACCCATGCTCAGCCACCAACTCCCCCTGGCACCATGCCGCAAACCCCTCGCCACCTACTCCCGTCCCCGTGCCACACGCACCATACCACCCGCCCTGGCGCCATGTCGTCGCCTCGTCGCTCGCGCCTGCCCCCGTCACGCTCGTCACCTGCCTCACCATTGTATCCATGCCGTCGCCTGCATCGTAGGCGTCCTCGCACAACCACCGCCCCGAAGGCCCACTCTCTTCCGCGTCGAGTTGTCGCCCATCACCTCCTGCCTACCCCCATCACACCGCTGTGCTCACGTCGCTGCGCACAGAAGTAGCTCACATGCTCGCCCGTCATGTCGCAGGGCTTCACGTGAAAAATCGCACCCCGCTACACCATACTTAAGACACGCTCGCTCCCCTCCCCTTCCTCTAGCCTGCCATTCATTCCCCCACCTCCCCTGTCCATTTCCCCTCTAGCCAAGCTCGGTCCAAGCAGTGTCTCTCTATTCCGATCATCGGAGCGCCATGCCACCCTAGTCGCACCAGTGATCTACGGCTAGCCCCACTGTGTCCATGAAGACCGCCTCGATGCCCTTTACCTCCTCGGCTCACTCACCTCCCCTTCTATGCCCCGTGTTGGCCGAAATGGCCACGCCACTGTCGTCTTCCCCAAAGTCGACCGTAGCTCCACTTGCCATTCCGCCCGCCCTGGTGAGCTTCTCCCCTGTCTACACACGTCCAAATGTGTTCCCAAGAACCTCCCTCAAAACCCCTCAATCAATTTCAGGATCGGTGCAAGAGAGCTCGTCGCTCCATCTTCTTCCCCACCTCTGGCCTAAAACTGCCACCACCGCCCAACTCCCTCCAGTGGTCCCCTCTTCAATTCCTCCCCACGGGAGTATCCCTAGACCTCCCCGCATCGTTCCCCCACCGCTCACTCCCTGTCTCCCTCCCTGCAATGCCACCGCCACGAGGACCTCATCGCGCATCCATGGGGCCACATCGTAGGACTGCCTCGGCTTCCCCTCGACCCCACCACGTGCACCGATAAGTTCCCGTCGGTCACCGCGTGCCCATGCCCGTCCTATCTTCGTCCCTCTCCCACCCGAGCACCACCTCCAGTTCTTCCTCCCCCGGCTTCGGCCGTCGCTCGCGCCGCCTCGGGCTCTTGTCGCCAAGCTAACTCGGTCACTCCCCGCCCCCACCAACTAGTCCGGTGGACTCCACTCATCCCACTCTCACTCATGCTCCCCCCTGCTCTTCCCCCTCTCCCTCTCTAGCGCAGCCACCCCCTTTCCTCCCCCATGGCTGGCCGTCGAATGCTGTCGTCCAGCCGCCACTAGCCACCTTCTATCGCACCACCACCACCCATGAGCTCGTCTTGATGTGGGTGTTCCATTTTTGCCATTCACAGCAGCCACCGTCGATTGCCTCGTCAGCGTTGAGTGCCACCCCGAGTCGCCCTTGCCTTCCAATGCTTCGGTTGGGAACAGAGAACCCCCCCTCTTTCTGTTTCTTCTCTTTCTCTCTCTCTTTAGCAATGACATGTGGGTCCCTCCTACAACTCTATGTGGCTCTCTCTCTCTCTTTAGTGTATGTGTATGATAGGTGGCCCCCTCTATCTCTCTATGGCTGTCTCTCCGTGTATGTATGTGTGTATGACCAGTGGTCCCCCTCTATAGCTCCTCTATGTTGCCTCTCTCATGAAAGAATCGACCGGTGGACCCATTCCAGTAGATGGTCAGTTAGTTAGTGGATGGGAGATTGATTAGTGCTAAGCAAGGATTAAGGTGGATTGTTGATGTAGGTTTCAATTGCCATACACTTCCTTTAACTAAACCAATTAGTGAATCAATCAGATGGATGACTCGAGTACGTACAAGCCATTAGCAAATAAAACACAATATCAAGCGACCAGTGACCAACACTAGTTAGTGTGCATTTAGAATAACGCAGTTAGTCAAACTCTTCATTTGCGATCTAGGTCAAATCTTTAACGAGGGATAGCGTAGTAAGTAAACTAACTAAAGGATAAAACTAAAGTGATCAACTCAGGTAGTTCGAACCTAAAACGATATAGTCATGTTTAGGCATATGTAGACACACATGATCGAATGACTAGTAGGTCCTAGGCCATTATCATATCATGATCTAGTCACATCATGTCTAAGGGTAAATCTTAGTATAGTAACCCTATAGTGAGATACGTAAGCTCACATATACTTAGGACATATAATAAGCAAGGGAATAAAAGTACATGTATATGCATGTATGTCAATTGGCATATGGACCGTGCGAGTAGTTGATTAAGCAACTAAGTATGTCCTTGACATTTAGAACAAAAATGCCAAGTAAAGTGTAGTAGTGATAAACCTTAATGAAGGTTAGCAGTAGCTATGACCTGGCTTCATACTTAACGAGAAGTAGTCATTAGCATGTGTCGTGGCTAAGGATCGACCTTGTATGAAAGGTTTACTTTAGTATATGTCAATCCATGTAGGTAGTAAGAGTAAATATAGATCACCACACGGATAAAGTCCAAATCGCAGACACCACTAAAGACGTAAGACTGGTGTCTAGCCATTGCTTGGAAGTTCTAGCTAAGGCTCATGGAACTTCCTTGATAAATATAAAATAATAAAAGGAATCATTAAGTGAACTAGGCCTCATGTGTCGGTGAGACTTATGTCTACCTTGTGCGAACCCTGAACCTACGCATAGGTCTCACCTGATTTTCATGGAACTTCCTCGATAAATAGGAAGTAATAACTAAAGGAAGTTATTAGATCAACTAAGCGTCGCATATGAGTAGCGGTGATATGCCCCCAAGTGGATTATAGTAGTTCAACCACCAATCAACCTCATATGGACTCTAGCTATCATCCATCGCTATCCATTCCCAGTAGAAGGACAATTCATAACCCGAAGGTGGGTTAGAGAGTTTGACCTAACTGGGTGATCTCTCCCATTTGGGTAACCGATGAGGAATATTCCTATGAATATTCTCCCCTCCTGTTGGAGTCCTAACTCCTTACACCGACGGACTTTTCGAGAGCCCAATCCCTCTCGCCCTCACTCCGGATCAAACAGTTACCTAACCTTAAGTCTATCTATTGACCCAAAACCCCACCACTAGACCAAACGAATAGAGTTTGAGTTTATCTACTTCGGTTTGAAGTATTTCCTTCATTCCAAATATCCTTCGTTATACTTCGTCTGAAGTATTTCCTTCATTTCAAA
The DNA here is from genome assembly GCA_036346405.1 of Phyllostachys edulis. NCBI lineage: Eukaryota > Viridiplantae > Streptophyta > Magnoliopsida > Poales > Poaceae > Phyllostachys > Phyllostachys edulis. The sequence goes on along the minus strand of CM070549.1, from coordinate 75,678,919 downwards.
TATCCTTGGATATACTTTGTCTGAAGTATTTCCTTCATAAACTCCACTAAGAATGATTGGTTCATCTGGAGTACTTCTTTCTTTCAAGATACTCTTAGGTATGTTTAGTTTTGTTTGAAGTATTTCCTGCTTCAAACACTATTGGGTTTGTTGACTTTCATTTAAAGTGTTTTCTTCTATTTCAAGTGCTTTGGATTTATTGGATTTCATTTGGTTGCTTTCATACATTCTTGGGTTTGTTCGCATTCCGCGTAGTTAGAATCTCAAGCCATGACGGAGCAACAGTTCGAGCGGGAGCAAAAACAAGACCAAGATTATCAGAATATTGAGTAAGGTGAGTCAATACTTTGATCATTTTGCACCTACTTTTGAAAATGCAATTATATTGTTTTAAAATTTTGAAATTGCATTGCTATGATTTATACAAATATGTTGATTTAGCTCATAGCTAATACCTTAATGATAATTGTGTATAAACTTCCAATCCTTGAACTTGGACACTATCTTTTGTCACTCTAGACTAATGGTATACATACTAGTCATGTTTAGCCTTGCCCTGCTTAGGTACATTAGTATGTGGACAATGATTTGCCCCAACATTATTTAAAACATGAAATTGAAATTGGGTAGTCGATGTTGGAGCCAGGCTAATATGTTGAGCTAGAAAATTATTTTAAAATAAAATAAAACCAAAAACAGATTTTGACTTGGGCGGCTGGAAAGTGTGGCGGGTGCTGGGAAGAGCACGACAAAGTGGGTATGGCCCAAGTTAATTAAGGACCCGGTTCTTGTGATGACCTCTCGTGTAAAAATAGTGCAACCATAAGTCTATAATGGGCATGACCTACCTGATTAATTTGTTCACCTCATCATAATTTCACCATTTGTGGGTGTGTGGTGTGGATTAAGGGTAAGGGAGCCACCGAATCACACAGCGCAAGTGGAAGACCTCCCGGGGGCGTGGCCCAAGGAGGTGATACCTAGGGATGGTGTTGCGTTGAGGTGGGGCATTGTAAATGCCTTGTGACAATCATCCTAGTCGCACACCTATGGAAGTGTGTCAAGACGGACATTATAAGTTGATTGTCTCTTGTGGGTAAAGTGCACGAACTCTGCAGAGTGAGAAAACTATTTGGATAGCTGTGCCTATGGTTATGGGCGGTGCCGAGAACTTTCTTGAATTAACTTTCATTTTTTTTATAAAACACTTTATGGGAGGGAACGAAAAGATGGGTTGGAGCCCAGAGTTTTGAGATGGGTTGGAGCCCAGAGATTTGAGATGGTCTGGTTGAGAAACAGTGAGAAGTACGTGATGTGACCCGAGAAAAAAACTTGAGCATTGGGTGGATGGAACCACTAAGTGATATAGGATATTGGAGCCTCCACTAGTATTTCACAACAAAACTCAATTTTGTTAAAACCTATTTTAGTTAAAAAATGCCAGATCTCAGGATTTGATACTACATAATCTTTTTCTGTAATTGGCTTTATGCAAACAAAAGAACCACAAGCCATTCCTTTGACCAGCCTTGCATATTATATAACTGCATTCTGTGTATTGGCTCACGAGTACGATTGTGTACTCATGCTCACTCAATATATTATTATTCAGTAAGCATAAGAGAAGAAGGTATGTGAGCACTTATGAGCATTCGTCAAGACTAGAGATCAAGAAGGCCAAGAACTAGGTCGCGAGCCCCAGTTGATTGCCTATAGGTATATCATGAGGGTTCCACACGGTGTATTTTTATTCTGCTTCTGCTACTATTCTTTAAAAGGTTTTTGGTCTACCTGGCCATTCTGCAAGTCAAAAGCCATAAGGTATATTTATGCTTTGTTTATTATTATGCAATAACTTTACATATTCGTGATATGTGATTGATATTCAATAATGTAACTGTAGGCACTAGCTACTGATCCAAGGACTAGTGTCGTGAACACAGAATATTCTAAATTTTAAATTTGGGATCTGACATCCATGGTGACTGAGGCTGAGGCTGTGGCTGACTGGAGAGAGTGATAGTCAGGGCACGTTTGAGGCATTGATAGTCATCTTGACGATGATGAGAAACTCTAGTAATAAGGCTAGGTAGATAGGATCAGAGAGACAATAAAACTGATACCAGCCAATATACTACAATGCCTAATGAAAATCCTCAGAAAATCCCAGTCTCTCCAATATGGTGATATCAATCTCCGTAGGAGCTGTAATAAGTGTTTGCATCTTGGTGTAAAGCTTCTTTTCACGGACGTCGATGATGTAGAACCCATGCTTAGTCATCTTCTTTGGTTGCATGGCCACATCAAATTGCGGCAGGTAAAGGTTGGCCAAAGACCCATGCTCGCGCATGGAAAATGGTCGTCGTGGAACTACTGCCTCGGTGGAAGACTGAGAGGAAGCCGACTCACATGCGGAGGAGACGGAGCGTTGGCTGCCCGACAGACACGGTAATTGGGTGACCGCAATCGGCACGGCCACGGCAGGCTCATCATAGCGTGAATGGCGACACTGCAAACTACTTCACAAGCGATTCATGATGTTGTCTAAGATGTTCATGATGCCTGTGGTGGATGGAAAAACAAAAACTTTGCATGTGGGGTGATGGTCGGAACGCGACACAGAAAAAGAGTGCAACTAGTACATAAAACTTATTAGAAGTAAACTCCTTGAAATGTCTAATTAAATTAGCTACAAACTAAGGGACATGCGTGCAAAGAGTGAGAAATGGGCGAGGGAAAGAGGAAGTGGCGGGGTGGAATAAATAGAGGGAGAAGGGAGGGAGCTTGGTCGAGTGCCGCTCGGCTCAAGGGGTGTGCCGCTCAGTGCACTTGAGTAGCAGGCTAGGGTAGGGGTAGGGTGGATGTGGGCGGGTGTGAATGGTGGGGGAATGGGTAGAGGACGAGGAAAGGGCGGTGGAGGTGACAGGGGTAGAAAATGAGTGGAGGGGGTGGCGCTGGGTGTTTGGGCCAGTGCGTCGCTCAACATAGAGCGCGGTAGAGGGGGCAAGGCGTGGCAAGGTGGAGGGGGCAGGCGGGGCCTGTTGTGTCGGTCGGTGCTTGGCTTCTGGCAACAAGAAGAGGGGGAGGGAGAGAAGAAGGAATTTTTTTTTAGGGAAATAAAAAATATAATAACTAGGACTTTCAAGATAAACTAAAAAATTCCAGAAAATTATATGGCAAATAAAATAATTGGAATTTAGCTTTTAGCACCAACTTAAATAAAGGGAGAGGCACACTAATTCGGGGAATTTTCTTTTTATTTTTCTCTCAACACCGGGTTGCCCTCCCGGCTGGCGATTAAATGCAAATGCAACTAAGAACCAGGTTGCCCTCCTGGTAAGCTCCACACTAAAATAAAATTAAAATGCTGGGTTTGCCGTCCCAGCCAGCACTATATGACCTAAATGCAAGAATGAATTGGTTGCCTCCCGAAAACGCTCTATTTATAATCTAAGAGCTTAACTTTCCTCGTGTACCTTTATGTAGACTTCCTAGGACCCCTAGACGGAGGTGCCGATGGTGTCTGTGCAGCTGGTTCACTCTTCTTGCACCATACTCCTTGTATTCTTCGATGATTGGGAGACGCATAACGCTGAGCTGCTCCTAACATCACTGTGGTCTTCTTGCAAACTTCTACTCGGGGATGGAATTGAAACATCTCTATCTCACCATCGATGTCAAACCTGATTTGACCTTTTCCCACATCAATGTTGGCATTGGCTGTACTAAGGAAAGGCCTTCCAAGGATCAAAGGGGTCTTCTTATCTTCATCCATCTCCAAAACCACGAAGTCCACAGGGATGAAGGAATCTTCGATCTTCACTAGGATGTCTTCGACGACTCCAACAGGGTAGCGAACAGAGCGATATGCTAATTCTAGACAAATAGAAGTTGGTAAGAGCTCGGGCAGACAAAGCTTGTAAAAAAACTACCTTGGGCATAATGCTGACACTTGCGCCTAGATCGCAAAGTGCACATTCAAAGCATTGGGCACTGATGGAGCATGGAATTGTGGGACATCATGGGTTTCTCTTCTTAACAGGGACTTGGTTGAGGATAGCAGCAATGCACTCTTCCGTCATCCGAACAACTTCCACATCTGGGAGACTTCGTTTCTTGAGCAGTATATCCTTCAAATATTTGGCATAGGTGGGCACTTCCATGGTAGCTATGGTCCTCGATGCTCCTGCTAAGCAGGTTAATACTTCCGAGGAGGTCTTGGAAGTCCAGTATAGGGCTGCCTTCAGGACGGGCCACGCTTGTAGGTCTGCAGGAGACAAGGAAAAGGCACTAAAGGGCCCTCAAGACTGACTTCTTTCCGATACACCAGTTTTTCTGATTCCAAAATGCGTACATGTATCCTATGAGTAGATCGGGTTGATGATTCGTGCATGTTGTCGTTTCTACCGTACGAGTAGTGGGACAAACAAATACACATAACTAAACCCTGCGCGCCATGTAATTCGCACCTACATTACGAAGTCTTATTGTCGGAGTTGAAATCTCATCTTTTAAAATTAATTCCCAAATTATTCTCTATTTAATATTCTGTTCTGTTTTTTGAAAATATTCGATTGTGCAAACACGACACTCGGTAATAACAGTGCGGGTGCAATTAACCTATTAGGGGTTTATCCACGCAGTCAACAAAGTCCAGCTTCTTTAAGCACTATAAGATATTACCAAATAACTTAGTAAAATTTTGTAAAATTTGAAGCTACATCCTATCAAAAAATAAATATTTTCAATTTGTTCTGCCAAAAAGGAAATTTGAGCTCCTATCGTCTTTTGGTTTGGTGACACGTAGCTGTTGCTAGTTCAATTGATGACAGGACCCCTGTAGCCATTTGGAATGACGATTTGCTTCTCTGTTGCCATTCCAAATGACGACAGAGACGTGACTATTGTTTGTTTAGCGACAAACCTCGTGTCGCCAATTCAATTGGCGATAGAGGCATGTCGTCATTTCAGACGACGATAGAAGTCTATTTTTGTAATTTTATTAAACTATCATTTATTTATGTAATTATATTAAAATAATGTATCATTAAAAAAATCGTTGGTGAAGAACTCGTGGCTGGAGATAGACGACGCTGGTCAGGGTCTACTCATAGTCACAGTACTCCCAGGGCCCATCGCATTACATGACACGTTGTCCGGTATTGGTAGATTTGGACCAGGACAAGTAGTAGAATAAAATTTTTGGCCGAAATGGCACGTATTCGCCTCGTATTAGCAAGAGTGGCCGTCTGCGGACATTTTTTTTTTTTTGCAAAAATGGCCACTTGCCGCGACGACCATTTGTCGTGAGCCCTCCCCGCCACGCACCCGTATTTGCCGTGACCACCGTCGTGATGGCATTGCCCCACGGTCGCCGTGCGGTGGCGAATCAGCCCGCCACGTGGACCTCCTGGAGTGGGCACCGTACGGTGGCCGTGCGGTGGCCAACTGTAGTGGCTGTTGCCACACGGTAGCCGTGTCATGACACTGTAGCAAAAAAAAAATCCCTTTTTTTAAAAAAAAATCATTTATGTATTTTTTGTAGGAATTTTTAAATATAGAAAATGAGCTCTAAAAATTATGAAATTTGTTTTGGAGCCTCCTGACACAATATACTGGCTTGTGTAATTTTTTTTTGAAAATTTTGTCCGTTTTGTATTTTTCTCGAAAATTCATTTAAGTATACTGTTTGTATGAATTTTCTAATATAGAAAATGAGGTCCAAACATTATGATTTTTTTAAAGGCTCCTTACACAGTGGACTTGATTGTGTAATATTTTTCAGAATTTCATATGTTCTGAAAATATCTCAAAAATTAAGGGTTTAGGTCTCAAAAATTAGGGTTTTAGGTTTAGGAAATTAGGGTTTCATGATTTCATGTGACTTGGAATGTGTGAAGTTTAGTACCACATGGACTACTTGCAGTAGTAAGATTGCTATAGCAGTAGTGGCTGAATTTGAACTCCCATAGTCGTACAAACCATGCTACTATTATTTAGATTTTGGGTACAATACGATTTTCTTTAGCTCTGAGTAGTACTAATCATACTACTATTATTTAGATTAATATTTTGTTAGTGAATAACGTGGCCCCTGACTTTAATTCTTCACCCAGTAAGAGTGCTATAGCAGTAGTGGTAGAATTTGAACTCCCAATGTCTTTAGCAAACATTCTGGCCAGTTTCGAATCTGTACTACAGAAACACTGTAAGATGTAGCAGGACAAGCACTAGAGGTGGAAACGTGGATGCCACTATCTTCATGCTCGATTCTATTCTCCATGGCACATCTTGTGAAACAGTTAGTAATATTAGTCGTGTACTATTACAACGATGTTAAAATAAGTTCTGTGTTTGCTCCAAGGGGTTAGAAACTCTGACAATTAAAGCTTTCTAGGAGTTAAGTTGGCCTCATACGAGCTCGATTGGAGTAATACTACCACTATTACTATCTAGGGTGAACATGAAATCGTGCCATCATTTCATGTGGTACTAAACTTACCATATTCCAAGTCACATGAAATCATGCCGTCATTTGTTAGAAAGGAAAACAAACGGTTCACTAAGGGTTCACGGCATGACAAAAATACTCTGTCATGCTTCTGTCCCAGGAAGCTTTTATGCATCATCTTACTCATTAGCTCAAAGGAACAATCAAAGTTGCCTCCTTTTACGCTGCCCATCAATCAGCACAGGAACTAAATAAAATGGTTCACTAGGCCATTCGCATCCCATTTAGGAATTCCTAGAGTAGTCACAACACTGGGAATTCCGGAGGCGTTGTCGAGGCGCAGCACCGTGGGCAAGGGGATACATCATCGACGGGGCGACAGACGTACGGAGGAGAGAGGGCGGGCGTTGGCCTAAATCCTTAATGAGTGTCTCTTAAGAGAGTCTCTTACCTAGAGTGGTCCATGTGGTACTAAACTTCACACATTCCAAGTCACATGAAATCATGAAACCCTAATTTCCGAAACCTAAAACCCTAATTTTTGAGACCTAAACACCCTTAATTTTCAAGACAATTTTAGAACATATGAAATTCTAAAAAAAAACATTAAAAAAAATCAAATCCACTGCATAAGGAGCCTTGAAAAAAAATCCATAATGTTTGGACCTTATTTTCTATATTAAACAATTCCTAAAAACAGTATACTTAAATAAATTTTCGAGAATAATTTAGAATGATTAAAAATTTTAAAACATTACACAAGTGTGTATACTGTGTCAGGAGGCTCCATAACAAATTTCATAATTTTTGGAGCTCATTTGCTATATTTAAAAATTCTAACAAAAATATACATAAATAATTTTTTTTTTAAAAAGGGGGAAAAATGCTACAGTGTCACCGCACGGCCACCGTGCGGTGCCCACTCCAGGAGGTCCACGCGGTGGGCTGAGGCACCACTGCACAGCGGCTGTGCGGCAACGCCACCATATGGTGGCCGTGTGGCAACGCGGGGTATGTGGTGGCGCAAGAGGGGCTGCCGCACGGTGGCCGTGCGGCAAGTGGCCATTTTTTGCCCAAAACAATGTCCGCAGACGGCCACTCTTGCTAATATGAGTCGAATACGTGCTATTTCGGCCAAAAATTCCAAGTAGTACCTATCTGGTCCCACACCACAATACTACACCATTATTACTGCTTATACACTTCCTTGCAACAAGGATTGATTTCAAAGAGAAAGTTTAGGTCCCGTTGCAACCTAAGAATCTCATAAATATCATCGGACAGTGCGGTTCTTACAGGAACTTAAGAAAATTACAACTTTATAAACTGGATCTTAGATAGTTTTTCCCTTTTGGCTCAAAAGAAGAAAAGATGCCTCATCATCTCTAATCAGCATGTTTGCATGTGCTGTCGCTGTACGCCTAGCTTCTTCTTTGCGACTCACTAAGGGTGTGTTTGGATGAGTGAATCGAGTGATCTTGTACCGGATGGTTCGGGAAATGATCACGTTCGCGTGTTTGGTTCCCTGAATGGAACCAATCGGTCCAGGACCAAAGCGTTCCATGCCAAGGAATATTCACCTCAGATGTTGTATCATGTCGTTCGACAAAAACAAGCGAACCACGTGGTTTAGCGTCGCCTCAACGAAGACCAGTGTGTGCTCACTCGCGGCCGCGTTGCAGCCCCGGCGAGCCATGCCATTGCTCCGGCATCCTTCCCCTCCCTCTGGCTATCCCTTCCATCCCCTTTCTCCCCTTCTTCTTTCTTTCTCCTCAAGCTCGCTTTAAATCGCGTCGCCGCTCAAGCTCTCGCACTGGCCGCCGCGTCACCGTCGCCGTTTCGGCCGCCCCAGTGCGCTCCTCCCCAATCTACCCACGTCACGACGTGTTCCGGCACTCAAGGACACTTCTCCCTCCATTAATTCCAAGATTCCTCTCCACTTGAGCACTTCCTCGTTTCCAGCCAAAAGTGGCCACCACGGCCTCCATTCTTAGTCTAGTGAGTATTGCTTCGATTCCTCTCCACTTGAGCACCTCCTCACCCTCCCCTTTCCTTCCCCACAACCCACTCCCTCTACCCTACCCCATGGCGTCGATGCACCAGTGAGCTGACAGTGTCGCCGCCGACCCTCGTCACTAGGCCGCCTTGGTCCTCCTCCCCCCGACCAATCACATGGGTGAGCTCCCCTAGTCGCCCTCTTGCTCATGCTCACCCTATTCTCCTCCCTATCATACTCGAGCATTACTGCCCCCGTTCCTCCCCCAGCTCCGGCCGCCGCACGTTGTCGCCCGGCCACCACCGTTCACCTCCGGCCTTGCCACCGCCACCCTGGACTCCTCTTCCTCGCGGGGACCCATTTTTGGGGGTACCCCTTCCGCTTCACAGCTCCCTCGCCACCGGCGAGCCTGCCCACGCCGACCTCTGCCTTCCTTTGTTTTTTTGTCTGCAGGCCCCCTTTTCTCTGTGTCTCACTGTTCATCCATCCAACCAAACTAAAAGGTTGTATGATCTCATCCAATCAATCAAACACGATACTGGTATAGTTCCATTCTGGACCATCCCATCCACTTGAATCGAACTATTCCGTTCAGCTTCATCCATCCATCTTAACACACCCTATACCGTATGACTAATTACTCCTACCATCACATAGGTTATATATATAGTCACTCTCAAGCTGAGCAAAACACACAGAGTGCACCAATGCCGCTGGTGTTTGACTCCACACAAATAATCCGCTCAACTTGTGATTGATGATAATCGAACTCTGATCATTAGCTAAAGAGACAAGGTGTCACACTGTTAGCCTATCCCACGGTTGCTTAGAAAACATTATTTTTTCGCCTTGTACGGAGGCTGACTTTCCTTAAAAAGAAACTCTAACATGAAGGCCATGAACACCCATGTGTGTAATTTTGTAATCACCTTTTCTATACAAGAAGTACAATAAATGTAAAACAGGGCATTCGTGTGAAAGTTGGGCATGATACTTTCCGTGATGGTGAATCCAAATCCATGTCATGTTTTCCATTCCCATCCTAGCGAGTGAGTGGCACATGCCATCCTGCCGAGAGATTCGAGAATTTGCCGTCGTTGCTACTTCACCTACCACCCACCTCTTCTCATAAGGGGACCTAGCTCTCTGCCACCTTCGCCTCTCCCTGTCGCCGTCAGAGTTGGATGTGTTGAGGAGCCGTCTCTGGCGAGTCCAGTCCGATTGATCACCTCGTAGACAAGCGTAGAATCACACAGAACAATGCAAGAACAAATAGTAGATTGAACATAGATTTATGAGGGGACTTCTTTCTTCTCTTTATTTCTCTTCTCAAAAGCACGTACAATGATTGGGGGTCCCCTCCTATATATAGTCTAGAGGTGGATGAGGAGCCCATCATGGGCTAGGCCTGCAAGGTCTGGGCCCAGGTTTCTTAACACTCCCCCCTTGGGTACTCATCCTTCATGTTCATGCCTCATCAAAACTCTATAAAAATTTTGGAGAAAGATTATATGATACACGTTCTGCTACGTTACTCGAATTGCCTCATGAAAAACCTTAGCCGATAAACTTCAGGAAAACTCATCAAGGGAAAAAGAGTACAATCTACCCAATTTCATTTAATCTCCAGGATTTATTCTTTGAGCACTCGATCTTCGTGATCAAGTTTCAATAATGAGTTCATGAAGATTCTCCCCCTGAATTCTGCACTTCTCTAAGTCTCATCATTCTAATTCCACGTATGCATCTTTTAAAGCTAGACGCTGGACGTGACTTAGTGAATAAATCTGTAAGATTTTCACATGACTTAGTATGCAGTACTTTGATTTCGTCCACCTTTTGTAATTCATGAGCATAGAAGAACTTGGGGTTGATATGCTTTGTGAGTTGACTCTTCACATAACTCATCTGTACTTGTGCAATACAAGCTGCATTATCTTCATAGATAATAGTGGGGGTTTGCGCGTATTCAATCCACACTACTAATGGATGTGGTGAATCATCTGCCGAAGCCAAGAACATTCTCGTGAGGCCTCGTACAGTGCTATGATTTTTGAGTGGTTCGTCGAAGTTGATATAGGACTTTGCTTAGACGATTTCCATAAAATTGCAGTTCTACTACATAGGAATACATAGCCTATTTGCGACTTAGCTGTATGCGGGTCCAACAGGTACCCAGCATCTGCATAGCCAGTCATAGTTAGGTCTTTGTTCTTTCTGTAGAATAGACTAAGGTCTTTGCTTCCTTGGAGGTATCGGAAGATATCTTTTATTCTCTACCAATGTTTTTTGGTAGGTTATGCACTATACCTTGCTAATAGGTTTACGGTAAATGCAATGTCTAGTCTAGTACAGTTTGCTAAATATATGAGTGCTCCTAATGCACTTAAGTACGGGAATTCTGGTATCAGGACGTCCTTCCCCTCTTCTCTAGGTCTGTACAGATCCTTGTCTTGCTGCAAGGATCTTCCGACCATCGACATTTTTGAAGGTTATGTGCCTTTTCAAAGCTGAACCTTTCTAACACCTTTTGAGTGTAGGTTGACTGATGCACTAATATCCCTTCAGGGGCATGCTCAAGCTACAAGCCTAGGCAATATTTGTTTTTACCCAAATCTTTCATTTCGAACTCCTACTCTAGGTAAGAGCTTGCTTTCTTAATATCTTCTAGGGTTCTAATGATATTCAGATCATCTACATACACTGAGATTATAAAAAATCCATCGATCGTTGTATAAATACATAGGGATAATCCTCATTGTTCGTGTAGCATTTCTTGCATAGAAAGTCGCTCAAGCGATTATACTACATCCTGCCTGATTGTTTAAGTCCGTACAGTGACTTTCTGAGTTGCACACTGTACATTTTTTATTTGCTCTATCTTAGATCGAGACAGGGATACCTTCAGGTACCTTCATATAAATATCTGAATCCAAGTTTCCATAAAAGTATGCATTTACTACATTCATCAATTTCATTTCTAAATTCAAGTTTACTGCCATTGAGATTAAATATCTAAAGATAGTTCCGCCCATGACCAGGGAATAGGTTTCTTTGTAATCAACTCCCGGACGTTGAGTGAAACCTTGTGCAACGAGCCTTGCTTTATATCTTACAACTTCATTATTTTCATTTTTCTTTCGAACAAATACCCACTTTTACCCTACAGGGTGCACATGGGGAGGCATACGGCTTACAGGCCCAAATACATCTCTTTTACTCAGAGATAATAATTTAGTTGCTATTGCCTTCTTCCAATCATTCGAATCTGATATTTTCTTACATTCAGCGAGTGATGTAGGCTCTGGATCAAGATCGATGATTGTGGCAATTTTCTTTACAAAATAAATATCGACATTGGCTATTGTCCTATTCATAGATTCTCCCGTGGTCACATAGTTTATAGCTATTTCTTCATGGGACGATTCTTCTAATGATTCTACTTGCCTATAGCTACTTTCAATTATGGAGGCAAGTCCCTTTAATTTTTCAGCTCCAATGTGTGCGCACACATCCATGCTGGTATCTCTCTCTGTGGGAATGTTCAAATCCAGTATGCCTTTTACTGAAGGTTTCGTACTGGTGCCATGTCTCAACTGGCTCCCCTTCTGGTTCTGAAGAACTTCGTTTATCGGCTGTGTCAAGTCCTTCTTATCCTTTTTCACTAGGCGTCCCCAGCTACTTGGGATTCGAGGGCCCAGAGTTCTCGACCTTTTTTTCTGAGTCCTTTGGATGGGATTAGGGGTACCTTCAATTTTCTTTGGTATTTCAACCCTCTCCGGTGCATTGCGTGTCGGCACATGCGACTTGGTCACGCTCTTCAAATCACTAAAGTGCTCAGGCAGTTGATTCGCTAATGCTTGCAAGTCCATTATCTTCTAGACTTCTCTATTTGCTTCACTAGTGCGCGGGTCATGTGCATGGATTCCCGTGGCTTGCCACGTTATTTCTCAACCTTTTTTATGAAGGGGTTGATTTCCTCCCCCTAATGACGGGAAACTATCATCATCAAATATACTATCAGCGAATCGGGTAGTATGCAAATCTCCCATCATAGGGTTCAAATACCTGATTATGGATGCTGTCTCATAATCAACATATATCCCAGACTTTCGGAGAGGGCCCATTGTAGTTCGCTGTGGTGGTGGTATAGGTACATAAACCTTGCAACCAAATCCTGTGAAGATGAGAGATTTTCGGTTCTAACCCTTGCGCTAGTTGCATAGGTGAATGGATGTTATACGCTGACGGTCTAAAATTGATGAGAGTTGCTGCGTGCAGGACTGTGTGTCCCAACATGTAGTTGATAAATTACAATTCTGCAAAAGCGGTCGGACAATAAATTTAATTCTTTTAATTAATACCTCTGCTAGTCCATTCTGGGTATGGACATGCGGTACAGAATGCTCAACTGTAATTCCCATTGCCATGCAATAATTATCAAAAGCCTTTTAAGTAAATTCTCCGACGTTGTCCATTCTAATGGACTTCACATGATGATCAAAGGAATTATTTTTAATTTTAATTATCTATGAGATTAACTTTGCAAAAGCGTGGTTTCTCGTAGACAATAAACATGTGTGTGACCATTTCGAAGAAGCATCGTTGAGCACCATAAAATATCTAAATGGCCCTGACAGTGGCTGTATAGGACCGCAAATGTCTCCTTGGATACGGTCTAGGAACGCAGGGATTACATCCTTCACTTTCAGAGTAGAAGGTCTAGTAGTTAATTTCCCACTGGCACATGTGGGGCACACAAAATCTTCCTGATTTGGGAAATTCTTTACATTGATATTATATCCATGTGAATTGTTACTTATATTTCTCATCATCCTAAGACTTGGGTGGTCTAATCTATCATGCTAGAGATAGAAAAGTTCAGAGCTTCTAAATATGGTTTCCAAGACAGTATAGGCTGCAAGTGCTTTAATATTAGTGTAGTATAGCCCAGTTTCATATGAAGAAAGTCGTTCTAATACCATTTTTTAAATTTTGTTCACGCTTTGTAATGAGCAGGTATTCCTTACCATACTCTTCTTCAGTCTCTATGTGGAAACCGTTAGCGCGAATATCCTTAAAACTTAGAAGAGTTCTAGTCAATTCTGGGTACAATAAGGCTTCTTCAATGACCAAAGTTGTGCCCATCAGGAGTATAATTGTGGCCTTTTCTGAGCCTATTATACAAGTATCGTTGCTCGTGATTGTCGTAAGACTACCAGCATTTTTGTTGATCGACTCAAAAAATTTCGTCTCTCTCAAGATGGTATTCGTTGTGCTGCTATCTGCTAAGCACACTTCCTCCATAGGGCGCCATACACGTTCAGATATAATGTATTTATTAATATGAGGTAGGAAGCAATCCACACATAAAAATACTTCAAAAACAGAACATAACTTGCTATTATAAATACGAGAAAATTAAGCCTTGCAGGACTCATCATAAGAATTTAATGTTTTGCTTTCCTAGAGCTTACAACCATTATTCAAAACGTAAAAATAATTCAAAGTTCTGTCAGAACCACTAACTGCAAGTGATGATAAAAAGATCTAAGTGCAATACGTGCAATAGATCGAATCAGCGAAGTACGAAGAAACTTCTGCCTGAATCTGCTCCATGGCGATCTTCTCCTCTTGGGCAACTACGGCTGCGGCCGCTGGATGTCCAAAGAAGGGGGGTGGGAGCTGCTACAGGGTTGTTCACATCCATGAGTGCAACTAATTATTGTTGATCCTCCGTGCCTGCAATGGCGAGGTGTGCCTCATGTCGTCCTTTGCCCTTCTTCTTAGATTGGAAAGCATCAATAACGTGCTGTGGCGCACGGCAAATCCGTGACCGATGCCCCCATATGCCACATTTGTAGCATGCTTGGTCCTGCTGGCCATAGGGCTTGTCATCGTGCTTCTTTTGTCCGCCCTTCTTGGCTTGAGCATTTGGCTTGGCCTTGCGACCCATGACCTTACCCTTCTTGCCTCTTTCCTTTGAGTGAGGCTTCCTCACCTTGTAGCTGCTAGCATTGACTTCATGGCAAACATTGCTACTATGTGGCTGTGAGATGTAGTTCTTCCTTAGAATATCATCTTGAGCTTCCGCAACTTCCATGATGTCAATCAGTTCGGCATACTCCTTGTAGTCATCTAGACGATAGTTGCATGTGGATTGCACCACATTCGGGTGAAAGGTAGAGAGAGTCTTCTCAATCTTCTGCTTATCTGTGATTACCTTACCACAGAGTTGAAGACTGGTACAAATTCTGTGCAAGGCAGAATTGTACTCTCCCACACTCTTGAAATCAACAAAACGCAGTCGGGTCCATTCCTGCTCTGCCCGAGGAAGAATGCTGTACTTCAGCTTTTTGAACCGCTTCTTTAGTACAGTCCACAAAGCTAGTGCGTTCTTCTCTACCATATACTCATTCTTGAGCATTAGGCAGAGATGGTGTCTGAGGAAGTGAAGTGCCTGATCATTTTCCTCAACAGTGGGAATGACATCCTTTGAAGTGCCAAATCTAATAGCTGCACGGAGCTTCTTGGCCCCAAGTATGATCTCGACGTTAGAGGCCCAAGTCAAGTAATTCTAGCCATGCTAGGCCAGCTCTTTGAACCCCCGGTTCGTGATGCTTTCTATCTACATATTTATGCAAAGGGTTCATAAGATTACTACTGGTAATTTGCATAAAAATGGTTACAAATAATGGTACAAAAATTCTCATAATGTTCCCGTATTTTTATATGCATTTTTCATGATTTACTGTAATTTTCAGTGATTAAAAGTAATATAAACAATCACAAATAATCAAAACAGTAAATACAATATATAAATTGCATAGAAATAATAATAGCAAAGTTAAACATGCTTCAAATGCTTAAAAGGATACAAAAGTTGAACTCACAAGGCCCTTTTCTGCTGGAAAATGATTTTTTAGTGAATTCTGTAATTTCTAGGGGCTAAACTGCCAAATTTCAAATCTGAGAAATTTTTCACGTAATTTTCATAAAAACCAAGGGCCTTCTTGCAAAAATTGGGATTTTTCTTTTCCCTTTCCTTTTTTTTAATTTTCTGGATTTTCCTTGGGCCGGGCCCCTTTGGCCTTTTCAGACCGTTTGGCCGGGTCAAAAATGGGGGAACGGGGGATGCTAGGGTTCCCCTTTGCCTAGTTCCTATGATGATGGCGGCCTTGGCGACCGCGAGAGCTGCCAGATCGCGTGGCGTGATGGTGTGGCGGCGTGGCGGCACGCGTCTTGGCGGTGCGGTGTCGCGGCCGAAGCGGGAGAACGCGGATCTTTGCGGCAACAGGCAGAAGCAACAAGCAACAGCAGCGCGCGGTCGGCGGCCTAAAGCGGGCAGCAGCCATGCCGACGAAAGCACGGGTGGCGCAGAGGTGATCGGTGCTTTCGTCGGTGCGATGGCCGTCGCGGGCCGCCCGTCGGAGACGGAGCTAACGTCCTCTTCGCCGGTGCCATGCTCTTCATGGTGGCGTGCATGTGTGGGTCGGCGTGGTGCGGCGGCTTTAGGCGGTTCGGCCGGCGGTATCAAAGACGAGGCCAGCGGCGGCATGGCCGTTCGGGGCGGCGGCGACGCCTCATGCGGGGAGGGCAGCGTCGCCGCAGCGTCGCGGCGGCGTTCGGGCAGGCGAGCTTCAAGCTGATGCGGCCGCATGCATGGCAGCGGTAGCCACACCACATGCAAAGACATTTTTCTCTTTTTCTGTGTTCATGCAATCTACCATCTACAGTGCAATCGACATCTACTCATTCATGCAACCTACTGATCAGCTTGGCCGGCGAGTCGTTTCGCGATATATTAGAGCGGAGTTGCACCATAGGAAATAATCTAGAAAGCCAATTTTGCGGAATTGAAAGCGATCTAGAAAATAGATTCAATCTACGAGTGTCGTGCTTCGACGGTTACCTTTCGATCTGAGTAAAGGAGGCCTAGGTAGGCCGGAGTTGATCGTGCTGATAACGTGTTGAGGAACCGTCACTAGCGAGTCCAGTCCAATCGATCACGTCGTAGACAAGCGTAGAATCAGACAAAACAATGCAAGAACAAATAGTAGATTGAACACAGAGATATGGAGGGTCTTCTTTCTTCTCTTTATCTCTCTTCTTAAAAGCACGTACAATGGTTGGGGACCTTGGGGTCTCCTCCTATATATAGTCTAGAGGTGGATGAGGAGCCTATCATGGACCAGGCCTACAATGTCTGAGCCCATGTTTCTTTACGAGATGAAGCATCTATGGGTGCGTGTGACAAAACCCTAGTTTTGATTTCCTTCCCACCTCTATCTTGCTCATCTTTCTTGGGCTCTTCTTGGTCACTCCGAATCATTTAGTGATTGGGCCAGCCCATCCCGAGTATTAACATGCGCGGCAATGGTGATGGCCCGAAGAGGATTTACCCTCCAAACAAACTCAGGCCCAACTTTCTTTTCTGGTGCAATTTAGGTTCAGACTAAAAATTTGTGTCATCAAATAATTTTCATAAAAATTTGTGTCATCAAATAATTTTCATTAAAAAAAAGTTTGTGGTAGTTCAACCCCAACTCAATTTGAAAAAGAAAAAAA
The DNA here is from genome assembly GCA_036346405.1 of Phyllostachys edulis. NCBI lineage: Eukaryota > Viridiplantae > Streptophyta > Magnoliopsida > Poales > Poaceae > Phyllostachys > Phyllostachys edulis. The sequence continues at coordinate 75,661,904 of CM070549.1, read as the reverse complement.
AACTTCAGCTTCAAAGTTAAAAAACCAAATGAAAAAATGTTGGTGTTATCTCTGTTCTCAGATTGTTCAGTCGCCATGCAATCAAAGGTGAGTTGCATGATAGTCCAAACCTATCCTCTACATAACATCACAACCTAATTCACACCTTACAAAATTCAACAGAGGAAGTAGCAAGTACTCACCCTCTTCTTTCCAAAGCTGTTCGCTCGCCATCTTTAGTGGCTTGTGCTTACGGTTGTTCCTGTTAAGAAACCGGGCCTAGGACCAGAGAGTCCTGGCCCAGGTGGACACCTTATCCATCCATAGCCTATATAAAGGAGAGGGGACCCCTCATTGTAAACACGATTTCGGAAGAGTAATAAAGAGAAGCCTGAAGTCTCCTCATATCTCTGTGTTCAATCTATTATTTTGTTCTTACGTTCTTGCATCGTTTTTACGATTCTGAGTTTGTCTGCAAGGTAATTATTCAGACTGGACTCGCCAGCGACGGTTCCTCAACACGTTATCAGCACGATCGACTCTCCTCGAATCGAAAGGTAACTGTCGAAGAATGACACTCGTAGATTGAATTGTTTTTCTCTCTAGATCGCTTTCAATTTTGCAAATTCGCTTTCTAGATTGATTTTCTACGGTGCAAATCCGTTCTAATCTACCGCGAGCCGACTTGAAGTCGCCGGAACAATGCCGATCGGTGGATTGCATGAAAGACTGGATGTCGATTGTACCGTAGATTGAAAAGTTACAAATCCGTTCTGACCTACCGCGAGCTGACTTGAAGTCGCCGGCCAAGCCAATCGGTGGTTGTATGAAAGAACCGATGTTGATTACATTACATCGCATGAACAATAATTGTATCGCATGAACATTAAATACGAAAAAAATTGATCGACGGACCGGAGCCGCCACCGGTTGCGCACGGGCGCTCCCCACTGTCGTCGGCCTGTAGCCAGGCCAACACCGAACCGCACGTACCAATGGAGCCCCACCCGCTCGCGCCACCGGCGCCGCACCCGCATAGCGCCGCCATCGGCTAGAACCCGTCGGTTCCACACCGACCAAGAGCAGGGCACGGGGGAGGGGGGGCATTAGCGCCGCAAAGATGGCCACCGAAGAACGCCGCGTGGCCGCTGCATGCGCCATCGCCGCCGTCGGGACCACCCATGGACGGCGCCGCCGGATAGCCGTAAGCGCCGCCGCCAAGGCCGACTACCTCCGACGGCACCATGGGGCCGCCGACCGCCCGACAGCGCCCATGGGACCACCATGCTTCTGCTGCCTCCGTGCCGAGCCGCCGATGTCGCCTCATTGCCCCCGCCACTGGCGCCGCCCGCTATCGCATGCCTCAAAGCTCCATGGAGCACCGCCACAGGGTGAATAGGTTTCCCTACCCCCCTCCCCCGCCCCACCCTTTTGTGCGGTGCCTTAGGTCAGGCGAAGGGCGGATTGGGCCAGGGCGCAAAAGCCGGATTTGGACTCGGCCCAACAGCCGAAAAAGAAAAAAGGAAGCCCAGCCGGTGGAGAAAAAAAAGGGGGGAAAGGGAAAAGAAATCCCGATTTTTGCGAAAAGGCCCTCAAGAATCTGAAAATTACACAAAATTTTTTCTCTGAATTGAAATTTCGCGTTTTAACCCTTGCAAATTACAGAATTCGCCGAAAATTTATTTTCCAGCAGAAAAGGGCCTCGGGAATTCAAATTTTGAACCAATTTTTGCATTTGAAGCATGTTTAACTTTGTTATTATTTTTCTATGCAATTTATTTATTGAATTTACTATTTTTGATTATCTGTTATTGTTTATATTACTTTTAATCACTGAAAATTGCAGTAAATCATGAAAAATGCATATAAAAATACGGGATCACGAACCGGGAGTTTGAAGAGCATTATGAGAATTTTACAACCATTTTATGTAAATTACTAGCAGTAATCTTATGAACTATTTGCATGAATATAGAAATGACTAACATCACGAACCAGGAGTTCAAAGAACTGACCCAGCATGACCAGAATTTGTATAGATTTTGTACAGGTCTTCAACTCTATGATAATGTAATCATGGATAAGCAGAAGATTGAGAAGATTCTCTCTACCTTTGACCCAAATGCGGTGCAATCCGCACGCAACTACCATCAAGACGGCTACAAGGAGTATACCGCATTAATTGACACCATGCAAGTTGCGGAAGCCCAAGATGATGTTCTAAGGAAGAACTATATCTCATAGCCACCTAGTAGCAAATGTTGGCCATGAAGCCAATACTAGCAGCTACAAGGGGATGAAGCCCTCTCACAAAGGAGAGAGGTAAGAAGGGTAAGGTCATAGGTCACATATTATTGATGCTTTCCAGTCTAAGAAGAAGGGCATAGGATAGCATGAGGCACACCTCGCCATTGCAGGCATGGAGGATCCACATCCGTTAGTTGCACTCATGGATGTGGACAACCTAGTAGCAATTTTGACATCCTCCTTAGGACATAGCGGTGACATGTTGTAGTTGCCCAAAAGTAGAAGATCTCCATGGAGCAGATTGAGGCAGAAGTTTCTGAATACTTCGCTGATTCGATCTAGTGCACGCATTGCACTTGGATCTTTTATAGTAACTTGCAGTTCGTAATTGAAGTAGAACATTGAATTATTTTTTAATAATGGTTGTAAGCTCTAGGAGAGCAAAACATTAAATTCTTATGATGAGTCCTGCAAGACTTATTCTCGTATTTGTAATAGCAAGTTATGTTCTGATATCTGAAGTATTTTATTTATATGTTACTTGCTTTCTGTTGTATATTAATAAAGTACATTATATTAGAACACGTGTGACGCCCTATGGAGGGAGTGTGCTTAACAGGTAGCGGCACAATGAATACCATCTTGAAAGAGACACAGCTTCTTCAGTCAATTAACAAGAATGCTAGTAGTATTACGACAATCGCAGGAAGCAATACCTGTATAATAGGCTTAGGAAGAGCCACAATTATACTCCCAATGGGCACAACATTGGTCATTAAAGAAGCCTTGTTGTACCGAGAATCGACTAGAACTCTCAAGGATATTCACGCAAACGGTTTCCACGTGGAGATTGAATAAGAGTATGGTAAGAAATACCTACTCATTATAAAGCGTGAAGAGGGTAGAAAAATGGTATCAGAATGACTTCCTTCATTTGAAACTAGGCTATACTACACTAATATTAAGGCATCTGCAGCCTATACTGCCTTGAAAACCGTATTTAGAAGCTCTGAACCTTTTCTATCTCTGGCATGATAGATAATGCCACCTAGGTCTGAGAATGATGAGGAATATAATTAACAATTCACAGGGATATAATGTTAATGTAAAAAATTTTCTGAATCAGGAAGATTTTGTGTGCCCCGCATGTGCCACCGGGAATTTAATTACTAAACCTTCTGCTCTGAAAGCGAAGGATGAAGTCCCTACATTCCTGGACCATATCCAGGGAGACCTTTTGCGGTCCTATACAGCCCCTGTAAGGGCCATTTAGGTATTTTATGGTGCTCATCGATGCTTCCTCAAAATGGTCGTATGTATGTTTATTGTCTACGAGACACTACGCTTTTGCAAAGCTAAATCTCACAGATAATTAAAATTAAAAATAATTTCCCTGATTATCATGTGAAGTCCACCAGAATGGACAACGCCGGAGAATTTACTTCAAAGGCATTTGATGATTATTGTATGGCAATGGGAATTAAAGCTGAACATTCCGTACCACATGTCCACACCTAAAATGGACTAGCAGAGGCATTAATTACAAGGATTAAATTTATTGCTCGACCACCTTTGAAGATTTGTAATTTACCAACTACATGTTGGGGACACGTAGTCCTACTTGAAGCAACTCTCATCAATTTTAGACCACTGGCATATAACATCCATTCACCTATGCAACTAACGCAAAGGTCAGCACAGAAAATTTCTCATATTTGGAGGTTTGGTTGCAAGGTTTATATACCTATAGCACCACTATAGCGAACTGTAATGGGCCTTCTCCGAAAGTTTAGGATATACGCTGGTTATGAGACAACATCCATAATTAGGTATTTGGACCCTATGACGAGAGATTAGCATACTGCCCGATTCGCTGAAAGTATATTAGATGATGCTAGTTTCCTGTCATTAGGGGGAGGAAATCAACACCTTGATGAAAATATCGGGAAATAGAGAAGTTCAGAAGATAATTAAAGTCCAGAAGATAATTGAAATCCATGCATATGACCCGCGCACTAGTGAAGCAAATAGAGAAGTCCAGAAGATAATTGAAGGCTAGAAGACAATTGAAGTCCAGAAGATAATTGATATACAAGCATTAGCAAATCATCTGCCTGACCACTTTAATGATTTGAATAGCGTGACCAAGTCGCATCCTTAGAACCAGAAGGGGAGCCAGTTGAGACCTAGCACCAGTATGGAACCTTCAGAAAAGGCATACCAGAATTGAACATCCCCATGAAGGGAGACATCAGCATGGATGTGTGTTCACACATCAGAGCTAAAAAATTAAAGGAACTTGCCCTCATAATTGAAAGTAGCGGTGAGCAATTAGAAGCATTAGAAGAATTGCCCCTTGAAGAAATAGCTATAAACTTTTTGACCTCGGGAGAATCTATGAATAAGACAACAGACAATGTCGACATTGATTTTGCAAAGAAAATTACCACAATCATCGATCTTGATCCAGAGCTTGTATCGCTCGCTGAATGAAAGAAAAGATCAGATTGGGAAGATTGAAAAAAAGGCAATAGAAGCAGAATTATTATCTCTGAATAAAAAGAAAGGTGTTTGGGCATGTAAGCCACACGCCTCCCTATGTGCACCCCGTAAGGCATAAGTGTGTATTTGTTCAGAAATAATGAAGTAAAGCAAGGCTTGTTGCACAAGGTTTCACTCAACATCCAGGAGTTGTTTATGAAGAAACCTATTCCCCGGTCATGGGCAGAACCACCCTTTAGATATTTAATCTCAATGGCAGTAAACTTGAAGTTAAAAGTGAAATTAATGGATGTGGTAACAGCATACCTTTATGGAAACTTGGATTCGGACATTTATATGAAGATACTTGAATGTATCCCTGTCCCGAACCAAAACAGAGCAAATATAAATATGTATAGTGTGAAACTCAGAAAGTCACTATACGAACTTAAGCAATCAGGCAGGTTGTGGTATAATCGCTTGAAGCGACTTTCTATGCATGAAAGGCTACACAAACAATGAGAATAATCCCTGTGTATTTATACGATGATCCCAGGATGGATTTTGTATAATCTCAGTGTATGAAGATGATCTGAATATCATTGGAACCCTGGAAGGTATTAAGAAATCAAGCTCTTACTTGGAGTCGGAGTTCGAAATGAATGATTTGGATAGAACCAAATATTGCCTAGGCTTGCAGCTTGAGCATGCCCCTGAAGGGATTTTAGAGCATCAGTCAACCCACACTCAGAAGGTGTTAGAAATGTTTGATTTTGAACAGACATACCATTCGAAAGTGACAATGGTCAGGGGATCTTTGCAGCAAGACAAAGACCCCGTACAGACCTAAAGAAGAGGGGGAGGAAGTCTTGGGACCGGAATTCCCATACTTAAGTGCAATAGAAGCACTCATATATTTAGCAAATTGTACTAGATCGGCCATTGCATTTGCCGTTAACCTATTAGCAAGGTATAGTGCAGAACCTACCAAAGGCATTGGTAGAGAATGAAGGACATCTTCCGATACCTCCAAGGAAGCAAAGAACTTGGTCTATTCTACAGAAAGAACTAAGACCTGAATATGAATGGCTAAGCAGATGACGGGTATCTGTAGAACTCGTATACAGCCAAGTCGTAAACATGTTATATATTCCTATGTGGTGGAACTACAATTCCATAGAAATCATCTAAGTAGAGTCTTGTATCGACTTCGACGAACCACTCGGAAATAATAACACTGTACGAGGCCTCACGAGAATGTGCTTAGTTTCGACGGATGATTTACCACATCTAGCAGTCGTGTGGATTGAATACCACGCAAACCCCCGTTATTATCTATGAAGATAATGCAGCTTGTGTTGCACAAGTGCAGATGGGTTATGTGAAGAGTCATCTCACAAAGCATATCAACCCTAAGTTCTTCTATACTTGTGAATTGCAAAAGATGGACGAAGTTAAAGTACTGCATGCTAAGTCATATGAAAATCTTGTAGATTTATTCACTAAGTCACTCCCAGCATCTAGTTTTGAAATATGCATACGTGGAATTGGAAAGATGGGACTTAGAGAAGTGCAGAATTCATGGAGGAGAACCTTCGCGAACTCATTATTAAAGCTTGATCACGAAGATCGAGTACTCAAAGAGTAAATCCTGGAGATTAAATAAAATTGGGTGGATTGTACTCTTTTTCCCTTGACGAGTTTTCCTGAAGTTTCTTAGCTAAGATTTTTAACGAGGCAATTCGTGCAACGCAGCGGAACACGTGTCATGTACTCTTTCTCCAAATTTTTTCCACTGGGTTTTTATGAAGTTTTGACGAGACATGAACATATCGGATGAATGTCCAATGGGGAGTGTTAAGAAACCAGGTCCAAGATCAGAGAGTCTTGGCCCAGGTGGACACCTCATCCATCCATAGCCTATATAAAGGAGAGGGGACCTCTCATTGTAAACACAATTTTGGATGAGTAATAAAGAGAAGCCTGAAGTCCCCTTATATCTGTATGTTCAATCTATTATTCTGTTCTTACATTTTTGCATCGTTCTTATAATTCTAAGTTTGTCTGCAAGTAATTGTTTGAACTTAACTTGTCAGTGATGGTTCCTTAAAAGTTCCGTACTCTTGCAGTGGTTGGTTGTGCTGGTCGTCGTCCGTTGTGGTTGCGGTGCTGGTGTTGGCGCAGTCCGTCCGTTGCGTGGTGTGCAGTCTAGTGTTGACGGCTACACTTCAAGCTCTTGCAACAACATGGTTTCTTCTTTTTGTACAGCTTTCTGGCTTTGCTATTTGTAGACTGGGTTGCTCCACAGTGTTGGCATTGTTGGTGCAATTAGTGTGTTGGTAGGAGCTCCAGGTTTGGGGCTCTTTCCCCTAGGTGTCGGTGTTGTATTCTATCCGGCAAAACTCCTGCCCTATGAAAAAAAAACATCGGTTCATGCTAGCCAGGCAGGTAGTTCACAATGTTTGATAACTTGGCAGTGAGCACCGAGCAGATGTACGTCCAGAATTAGCACATTTCAGGCAATTGTAATGTTTCATTTGGCACGTGCGAGGCCGAATATTGCGAGGAATGCTACCTAAAATCACGAAGAATGGTCGGGTAGAAAGATGGGAAACAAAATTTATAAAACAACCTGTAGCGTTCTAGCCAAACAATGTCATGAATCATGATACAAGAAGATTCCACAATGCCAGCACCAAAATTGTTGCCTGCCCAAGATCTTATCAGCCAGCTTCATTCCTTGTTTGATAAAGTATGCAAGAACCATGTAACCTCAAAATATAGAAGCATCCCGGAAATATGCTGCGCTTGCCTGCAAAATAGGAGAACGCATTTAAAAGGTATTTCTAACCATCTCCATAAGAATCCGAATGGGAGAGAGCAGCATACATACCAAAGTGTGTGTTGCTGAATAGAGTCAGCCTCCACTTAATTCATCCATAATTTGAGGGCCCTATCCTTCCCACCAGATGCAACCTTTTCACCATCGGGGCTCCAATCCACAGCGTAGACCTTACAATATTCACATATACCATGCTAAGTTCTCTAAACTTATTTGCTTATGAACCCAACTAGATCAAATAAACAAAAATACCTCATCTGCATGGCCTGGTAAGTCCTGTTTCAACTTGCGTGTCCGAATATCCCAAACCTGAAACATACAAACAAAATGCATCAGCAGGTAACAGATATTCACTGGGAGAAGGGCTACGTGATTCAGCATTCTAGCAGACCAAAAATCAAAGATCAACCAGTTATCACTCATGCAACCAAAAAAGTGTATATCTCAGTTTTCAGAAAGGAACAAATGTCCTTGCGAAGGCATGCATAAAAAACTATGGCATTCGTCACTTGGCAGTTCCAACCAATATGCATATTCGACTACCAGTTTTGGGGCTTACTATTCAAGTAAAACAGTAACTCCTCAAACGCAAGTTCTTTACATATTAAATGAACGCCAATGCCGTGGCCAGAAAAAAACATGAAAAATATTTCAAGTTATAGATCGACATATTAACAACGTGATTGAATGAATAGTTAGTGTCAAATCAAAGAGAATATTATGCCAGTGTCAAGTGGACACATACATAGATACCTTTAGGGTGGAGTCCTTGCTTCCACTTAGTAGAAGCCTACTGTCGGCAGACCAGCTGAAAAGAAATAATGATATTAGGCATCAAGCATGGAATGATGGAAAACTGGGAAGATAGAGAAAAACTGACCTGATCTGGTAGACATCTGCAACATGCCCTCTGAAAGCTGCAACAAATTTGCCTGTAATACCATTCCATAACTTCACAGATTTGTCAAAGGAGGCACTTGCCAACCACTGACCATCAGGAGAGAAGTAGACATGGTTTACGAGCTGCACACAACAAAACAAACAACAAAATCATTTGTAAGCATAGCTTTAACTGAAGAAATTACCAGGGCTTACTTGAATACAAAGCCATATGACCAATTGGTTTTTGTCCTACTTGATCGAACCATCTGATGACTTAATGGGCAACTTACACAAAGTTCTATTGATTTCAACACTATTCTGATTTCTAAATGAGTTGGGAGATAGAATCACACCATTAAGTCAATGGCTGCCGGTGATTCATTGTTAGTGTCAAGTTCGGGGAGGGGGACGCAAAAGATAAAATATTTCTAATCTGTTCTCAATTCTCATTGAGCCAGCAGAACAGAGATCAAGAAATCCAAATACGAGTGTAAATACACATACTAATCGAAGAGGATTTTCTGGAGCTAATAAGATTGAGATACTATACCTTCTGATGACCAGTCATGCGAGCTTTGGGCTGTTTACTAATTGTTGGTTCCCAAAGAAACATAGTAAAATCATCAGAACCAGAAACTAGTCTCTCAGGAGCATTACCCCTCGTCTTCTTGTATCTCGCAAGAGCAGCCTAAATGTGCAAAGTTCTCAGGTGAAAAAAGTCACTTCCAAAGCTTATCTTTATCATAAGAATGATGTCATAACTTAAACAAAACCTAATTTTTCATTTCGGAAAGCAAGAAATTAAAATACCAAAATATTAGCACTAAGTTTATGTCATACAGGAACATACCTCCTTCATTTCCTCTGCAGTTGAATATGTCTTGCCAGTATGATCATAAGCCCCAGTGCGGAGAACATATTCTGTGCTCAAGGCAAGCGAATTTACCCAGTGCCCATGACCCTGAATATGTAAATGATAATTACATCAAAGAATAAACAGCAACATATAACATTGGATAGCTGATTTGATAGTGTGATAACAATTCACAAAAAAAAAGAAATAAAGTGCAAGCTAAAATCACAATGAAATCAGATGAAAAACATTCCACAAACTCGGTCCCTGGATACACCACAAGGTTCACAGCTGAAGGATCTCTACTTGGTATTTGGTAGTCTATTGATCACAGTTTAATATTCAACATTAAATGCAAATAAAAAAGCAGAGTTGATAGACCAGAGCAGGATCTACTGATAGTATGCCAGTATATAGCCCTTTATAGCCTAAGGGCGTCTTAGAAACGCAAATGAAACAAACATGGTTGGTCAGATATGTTGCCCAGATAGCATACAGATCCCACACACAAGAACTTATTCTGTTGATGACAAGGATGACTACAATCTGGTATTCTGGAGTTCTATGGCCAGTCCCCTGAATTGTTCCACTCATAGTTACCGGATTCACTCCAGGCTCAGGAAACTCGTCAGCTCGGCAAGATCAATCTAGTATATATTTGAGTTGAAATCCTATACCTTGAGAATACCAATGTGAATCCAATACCCGGAGATGTCCTGAACTCATGTTGATATTGTTATGAATAGTGTGTGTATTTATCATGAGGCCAATGTGCCAATATATATACAAGTACATGTATAATATATATACAGGTAACCCTTATACAACAGGGAAAATACACAGATAATAATACACATTTAACACCCCCCTCAAACTTATGGTGGATCAACAACATGAAGTTTGGAGAGATAGAAGCTGTGTTGAGCTCTGGTTTGTGCCTTTGTGAAGAAGTCTGTCAACTGAAGCTCTAAAGGCACATACTGAAAAGCAACAACCTAGTCATACACCTGTGTCCGCATGTAGGAAGCATCAATACCAATATACTTTGTAAGCTCATGCTTCACCGGATCTTTAACAATGCTAATAGCACCTGTACTATTAGACAAAAGAGGAGTTAGTGCAAAAACAGAAACACCAAAATCCTCAAGTAACCACCGTAGCCAAGTAACCTCCATGATCAACAAAGTCATAGTCGCAACCCGACCTCAAAGACTCGAGCAGCTGGCATGCGCTTCTTAGTCTTCCAAGCAATGAGAGAATCACCAAGAAAAACACAATAGGCAGAGAGAGACCGGCGATCAGAGTGATCACTAGCCCAGGTGGCATCAAAATATGCCTAGAGCTGTAAAGAGCTGGAGCGAGGGAAAATGAGACGACGAGTGATGGTTCCACGAAGATATCGTAGCATACGAAGAAGATGGCTAAGTGGGAGCAGAAACAAACTGACTCAAGATATGAACAGAATACGAAATGTCAGGACGAGTGACACCCAGATAAACAAGACTCCCAACAAGGTGACGATAACGAGTAGGATCAGTAAGAGGAGTCGAAGATGAACATTAAGCTCCATAGGAGTCTCAGCTGAGTGCTAATCAGTAAGAGAAGCACGATCAAGAAGATCCTGGATATACTTTTCTTAGGGACAGATAGAAGCACTCGGGCGTAGAAATAACCTCAACCCCAAGAAAGTAACGAAGAGGATCCAGATCAGACATAAGAAATTGCTCACTAAGACGCTCCTTGACAAAAGTGATGTACTGAGAATCATCTCTAGTAATGATCATATCATCAACATATACAAGAAGAAGCGTCCGACCACGAGGCGAAGTGTGAATAAAAAGAGCAGGATCATGAGCACTGGCAGAAAAACCAGCCACAGTAACAATAGAAGAGAAACGATCAAACCAGGCACGAAGAGCTTGCTTAAGGCCATAAAGAGATCGGCGAAGGCGACAAACTATACCCTCAGGAACAGAATACCCCAACGGTGGCTGCATATAAACCTCCTCACGTAGCTCGCCATTGAGAAAAGCATTCTTGACATCAAGCTGGGAGATGGACCATGCCCGAATAGACGCCACAGCCAGAAGAGTGCGAACAGTGGTCATATGAGCCACAAGAGCAAAAGTCTCATCATAATCACGGCCATGTTCCTGCTGAAACCCACGTGCCATGAGACGAGCCATGTAGCACTCAAGAAAACTATCAGAGCGGGTCTTAACCTTGTAGACCTACTTGCATGTGATAGGAGTAACACACGCGGGAAGAAGGACAAAATCCCACGTGCCAGTACGCTCAAGGGCAGCAATCTTCTCTGCCATCGCATGCTGTCACTCCTGATAAACAGCAGCATCATGATAAGAGGTCGGTTCGGCAAAAGCAGCAGCAGCAAAACCAAAGCGCTCAGGAGGCCAAATAGACTAGTGGTCACAAAGAGCATATCGAGGAGGAGAGGCCGAAGAAAATGACCCATCAGAAGAAGATGGCGCATCGGAAGAATCCTCAACTCGCGGACGACGAGTGTAGTAGAGAGGATAAGAAGGAACAAAGCCAGGAGAAACCTCTGGAGAGGGTATCGGTGGCAAAGGAGGCGCCGGCGGTGAAGGAGATGCCAATGGGTAAGGAGGCACAGGAGAGGCCAAAGGTTGTAGTGGAGGTGTGTTGACTATGGGGGCGGCAGGAAAAGTCAGGAAAGAAAGTGGCTCGACGAGAGATGCTGGAATGGTGGAAGGAGAAGGACGAGGATAGAAAGGACGAGAATCATCAAAAGTGACGTCCCGAGAAATCTGCATCCGTCGGCCAACAGGATCCCAACAACAATATCCCTTCACTCAGCGCTATAGTCCAGAAAAACACACTCGATGGACTGAGCGATCAGCTTGGTGCACTCACAAGGTGCAAGAAGAATATAACACACACCCAAAGAGGCGAAGACCGGAATAATTAGGAGTCTTGCCACAGAGACACTCAACTGGGATCCCTCCTTGAAGAGCAGAAGAAGGCTGAATATTGATCAGGAAAATGGCATTAGAAACAGCCTCAGCCCAGAAGTGTGGAACAATAGAAGCAAGCATAAGAGCACAGGCTATCTCAAGAAGATGACCATGCTTTCATTCAGCCACACCATTCTGAGCATGAGCACTAGGGCAAGAAAACTGAGAGAGAGAGTGCACTGCTCAACAAGAAAACTATGAAGAACTCCCGACAAGTATTCCCCAGCAGAATCAGCACAAAAAACACGAATAGGAGAGTCAAACTGAGTACGGATCATGGTGGCAAAATAGTTGTAGATAGATAGAACCTTACTACGAGATGACATAAAGTATATCCATGTGTGTCGAGAAAAGTCATCAATAAAATTATATAATATCGATGACCTCCTTTCGAAACGAAAGGAGCCGGACACCATACATCAGATGAACAAGATCAAAAGGACGCTGTGATACTGACTCACTGAAAGGATAGGGGAGTTGAAGCTGTTTACCAAGCTTACAACCCTGACAATTTAAAGAAGCATCACCAGATACAGACCCTAAAAGACCACGACGAACTAAAGAAGATAGACGCGACCCGCAAAGATGTCCCAAACAATAATGCCACTGAGCAAAAGACGCAGTGGAGGATGCAGCAGAAGCGGAGGCGGTGGTGGAGGCGAAAAGATTGACAGGGGCAACGAAAAGAAGATGAAGCCAATAAAGCTCCTAAAGACACCATGAGTCATGGCAGCAAGGGCCAGTACCAACCAGAGTTCCCGTGCGTCGATCCTGAACACAACAAGAATTAGAATCGAGAATAATACGACAACCATGATCAGTGAGCTGACCGGCAGATATGAGCTGCATGGTTAGTTTGGGAACATAAGATACAGCAGGAACATGAAAAGAGAATTCGAAAGAGTGCCTCGTCCTGCGACAGAAAGAGAGGTACAATCTACTATCTAAATAGTGATAGGAGCAGCTAAAGGACTAATGGAAGTGAGACTGGTGGAATCAGATGTCATATGAAAGGAAGCACTAGAGTCAAGAATCCAAGGTAATATACCTGAGGAAGAAGTTGAAGATAGTCTCTCAACAGAAGACTGTCACATCCCCAAGTTAATAAAGATGATTACTATGCATCTCATGAGCATGCATCATTGTTTTCATGTATTTACATTATATATTGCACTTAGAAAATCTTAAAACACAATGTTAAACATACACTTCAAATTATACTCCAATTTTCAAACTGAAGCAAATGCTACTGAAGTTCCTCTAGAAATAATTTATTCTAATACTACATTAATTATCATGAATTAAGATAAATTTTCCCAAATTTTTGGGATTAGTTTTAACCCTCGGAAAATTCTAACACAATCCAACAACCTAATTTAAGTTTGAATTTAAACTGCACAAAATATAACATGAATAGAGGGGTTTCAAATTTTATATGGGTATTAGGTTATCCCAGGAACACCTCTGAATTATTTCAGATTTTTAGAATTTTTATTTCCATTTTTAGTGGCTCAGTCAAAGTTGAATCAAAAGAATTCAAATCAGTCAAACCTAAACTCAAACGCTGCACTGTTTGAACCCATCGCGTTCGAGTCATCCGATTGAAAAGCAACTGTCCCGATCAGCAGGCCGTTCCCATCCGGACTCGCCTCACATCTGGGTCGTCCGATCATCATCGAACGATCCACACGTGGTGGACCGTTCGGACCATCCAGACTCGCCTCGCGTTTGGACTGTCCGATGCGAAATCAACGGTCCAGATTATAAGAGCTGTTCGGACCGTTCGAACACGCCGCGATTGTGGATCGTTGGATCTTAATCGGGACCGTCCACGTGCATGGTCCGAATGTTTCACTCGCGTGCGTGCCGCTTCATTTCGCTAACGAGGCGGGCCAGCTTGTCAGTTCCTTCTCCCTCCTTTCGCTGGCATGCTTGCAGAGCCCCTTCGCCATGCGGCCGCAACGCTCTGAGCTGCTTCGTCACCGCCGTGAGCCATCGCCCATGGCAACCAATCCTGGAGCTTCTCCGCTTCACGCCGCCTCCATCTCCGTCATTCTCTGAGGATAATACCCCCTCCTTGCCATCCATTTTTGCCATCTTTCCTCTTGGTGGTTGAGGAAGGAGGAGCTCTCCCGTGTACATCGCTCGGGTAAGCTTTGACCGGGTGGTTCCTCTATGCTCTATGTTCATCCCCATGTCCATTTTTGTTAATGCAAGCTTCTCTCGTTGCTTGTAGCTCCTGGACCACTTTCGTGCTCTCTGAAGTTCCAAAGCGCGTACCCGAGGACACCACCGTGTCATTTTCGCCTACGGTGAGTTTTAGATAAAATCTTTCGTGTCACATTGTGTCATTTAACATGACATTGAAAACCCCTAAACCTATTGGGGCAATGCATGGCAGGATTTTGCAAATTTGAAGAAATTGCATTTTCGGCTGAAGAACAGTCCTTTCATCTCCCAGTCCAATTCCTTTTGTCTTTACCTTGCCACTAACATCCTTGAGCTATTTCGACCATTCACTTCTCTTCGTGATGCTCAAGGTTTTCTCTCTTCGTTGAACCAGGCCACCGCTGCAATCTTCTCCAGCACCGACATTGCTCCAGCCGCTCCCAAGCTTCCCCGAGCTTCCCTGTCGCTCAGGTAGCTCCCTCATAGTCCCTAGAAGCTATGGCAATCGCTTGAATGACGCTGCGGAGCTTCATTTTGGACATGCATGTTTGCCGTAAGAACCACCGTCGCTTAGCTCCGGCTAGCCGCCGTACGGGCCACCTCAGGCACTGAAACCACCTCCATTAGATGCGCACGGCTATTGCACAACTAACCCAGTCCTTGGCCGGCTCCGCCGTGGCGCGTGGCACCGACGAGCCGTCGGGCAATCGCATGGGACAGAACTTCCTATTGTCGTACAAGGACATGCACTGTAGCAAATGATTAGGCGTTAATGAAAATGATTAGTAATTAATGGATGTCTTAGCTGTGCTAATGTTTCACTTACATGTGGGCCCCGCGCATAGAAAACAGGAGCTTTAAGTGAGAGAACTAAGAGACTGACTTGTGGGCCCAAGTCCTTGTATTTGTCTTTGTCTTGGCGCATCAATACGTGGACCAAGTCCTTGGTACGTGCCATCGACCATGGGTCCCACATGTCAGATCTGAAATTTAAATCGGAGTTAAAAAGGAAAACATACTATTCACAGGACCCCACATGTCTTTGGCTGTGGCTAGCGTAGCCTCGGTAAGAAAAGGAATAAATACTTTAAGAAAATCGAAATCTATTATTCTGCACACTGAAAAATATGATTAACTTCAAAAAATACATAACTAATTCATCTCAACTCCAAAATGGATGAAACCAGTGCTAATAATTTTCATTGTTAATGAACTTTATGTTAAAATTGGTTTCAAACTTGTCTCTGTAGCAGAGAATATAATTTTGGAAAGTGATCCATAAATTTACTATTTTTTACAATAGAAAAAGGCTGATAACTTTGAAAATGCATAACTAATTCAAAGACTCCAAATGAGATGAACCCATATATTTTGGACTTGTAATAATATTCCCTATTTATCTGTATAATCCTTGTGTCCCCTACTGCTCTATAAATTTTGACCAAATAATTAAATTACATGAACTAAGGCTTATTGGAACCTGAAATTCGAAATGCTATAACTTACACATACAAAATCCAAGTGGAATAATTCTTTCACCTTTTTTCATCTAAAATCATGCACTAGCCACCGTAGGAAAATCATGCATTTTTTAGCACTTTGATTTTTGAGGTATTTCTCGGTGTTTATCGATATAGTTAATTCTATAGATTCCGAGACTATTGATATTGACTCATACGCCACTGAGAGTGAACAATTGAACTACTAGCAAGGCAAGCATCATTTGAACTTTCTTTTGCATCATATTTGATCTCAGTTTTGATCAAGTTAGTGCAATGATAATTGCTTCCATGCTATTTTCATAATGTCGCTATTTTTGTGATGTGTAGAATAATTATATCCTATTCATTGAGGTTAATCTTGAATTACTCCAGTACCATATGCTTAAGATAGGAATATGTGAATTATATTGTTCGAGTTTGCTTAGCCATGCAAGTCTAGAACGGTAGTTTGATTGTCGGGAATAACCCGATAATTATGGAAAACAATCACTTTCTTATATTCATTTTATTTCAGATCTTCGTATCTATTTTATGAGATAAATTTTGTCATCTTAAATGAGTTTTGGGGTCTGGACAAGTACTTGCTAGTGAGGGTGCCTTCGTGCACGAGATCGGGTATGTGGATGTCTTGTCCAGACCATTAAGGACCGAACTTTGGTAACGTCATTGATTCAAGTACACTCGTGCTACCACACGTGGGATATGAATACTATACGGTCAAGTAGGGGGAAAGTTTTATTGGGTGAAGTCTCATGGTGGTGTAAAGGCACTTGTGTTCATCATTTGTCCATAGGAGCCGATGTAATTTTCTATAGTGTGCAAGTGAGCATCATTTTTCATCATTTACATTACATAGGTATTTCCAATACAACTTGTGAGCCCCTTAGCAAGTGCTATCAGTCGCTTGTACTAGGTACGGAAACATCTCACATGGGGGACCTAACTCAATAGAATTTTCTTGCAAAAAACGGCCATATCTCGATTCTCCCCGGCCGGCATACCAAAGGAAGTGTGTCATTATTCCGGAGGCTTACGAGCTAATCGAGTCGTGTGGATAAAGTAGTACACCTCTGCAGAGATAAAACTATTCGAATAGCCGTGTCCACGGTTATGGACAACCGTTGAGTTCGGGAGTTACTATTGTTAGACTTTGTATTTTAATTGTGGGTAAACTTGGTATTCGGCATGAATGAGATGTTCATGCATTTTGTTGTATCAAAGTGGGATGCCACTTTGGTGTTTGTTGATTCAATTGTTATTCAATTTACTATTTTATCACATGATTTACTTCTACTTCAAATCAGTTTTTAAAATGGCAATTGATAAACTAGTATGTGTAGGTTGAAAATTGTTGCGTCTTTCGCAAAACTAAGCCAATATGAGCCATCCTTTGGAACAACCTCTAGCATAACTAATTTTTATTTGTGTAAGACTTGCGAGTACATTTGTACTCAACCCGGATGCTGCAATTTCAGGTGAGGAAGACTTTGAGCCCGATGAGCTCATTAGTGTCGATTTAGGCGACACTGACGAGTAGTGCTATTATTTAACTCCTAGTCGGTTGCCGATGGGTTATGGGGCATACTATGCTAGACTTTTGGTTTATTTACATTGCTTCCGCTGTCACTTTATGTTCTTATTTGAATTTGACCGGTCGGCCACTTGTAATAGTTGTAGACTTGAACTATTATGATGTATGTCTTTTGAACTATGAATGTATGAATGTTGTATGGATGTGATCAATACTATATGTGAGTTTGGGGCATGTTGGTTGCTGATCTTGGGAGCCAACATGATCTCATACTCGTTGTTCATGGCTTCTAATTTAACTCACTAAGTGTAGTGCTTTGACTGTTGGAGAACCGATTATCATGTAGTACTCGCAGAGGTGCAGTATGCATGATCGTCGAGGCTCTAGTTTTCGGTTAAGCCTCTCGCTTAGATGGAATTAAGTTGGAATCCATTCACACGGGAGACCCAGTGTTATCTCCATAAGGCCAGGAATGCCTTGGTCTTACGGAAATAACCCGGGGTCCCTACAAAAGCTGTCTTGCCAGAACCGTCGGTTCGGCAAAAGCGACCATCTTGACATAGCAGTGTGAAGCTCTGAGTATCGAAGCACCGAGCTCCTCGAGAGAAGGAACCGCCAGATGCCCTTTGGAGGGCGGCCACCACGATGTAAATCCTTCTTCTTCTGTGTGTAAGCTGTTCCACATGTCCATCCTTGTTGCAATAGATCGGTGGAGTCCCCTACCAACAGCATTTATCCTTTGGTGAAGGAGTATTTGGAGACGAAGCGGTGTAGAAATTGGAGAAAAGCGCGCGAATCGAAGGAAACAACGGTGACGGCAACAGGCCCGCACCACGAAGGCGAATCTCCTCAGAACGAACAGCTACAAGGGCCTCCAACAAAGTCACACGAGGGTGGCGCGCCAGCAACTGTGCACGAGCCTGCTCATACTCAGCCCGGAGACGTGTCAAGAAGTCGTAGATGCGACGAAACTCCAGGTGACACTATTGACGTTGACAGCATTGACAAGTGTGGCAAACATCCAGTCCCAAAGAGTCAATCTGATACCATACCGCAGACAACTAGGCATAGAACTCATTCACAATGGCATCTCCCTGCTGCAACAACTGCTCTTAACGCACAACAACAAGATACAAAGAATCACCAGACGCCTCGTAGCGCAGATGCGCCCACATCACAAGCTCAACAGGTCAAACAGGTCGAGGCGGACAAGGCAGCTTGCTGGTGAGAAAATCCCAAAGACGCTGACCACACATGTGGAGGCGCATATGCTGAAACCAGTCCCGATCTAGGATGCACGGATATGGACATGCGTGTCGGACACGACACGTATCGGATATGAGATTCGCTATTTTCTAAAAAATAGCGACAGAGGAGTTCATATATATATATATATATATATATATATATATATATATATATATATATATATATATATATATATATATATATATATATATATATAATAATAATAATAATAATAATAATAATAATAATAATAATGTTGGTGTATCTCAAGTTTTTTGAGAGGATCTTGTTATTGCTAAATGCTAATTGCACAAATTGCCGACGAACTGGGCGACCTACTCGTAGTTGGGCCATCGAAGCCCATTTGAAGCCTATTTTAGCCGACCATGAAAGCGGGAGGAACAAAGAAAATAAATATCTACCCAACATCCAGCCCGGCACATTTAACAAAAGGCTATAACCCTCGTAAGTAAAATATCTTCTTCTTCTCTCTCCCCTCCTTCATAACTCTCTATCTCACTCTCACCTTATCCCCAACTCGTAAACCTCACACACTCAAGCGCTCCAATGGCTTCCTCCCATCATGCCGCCGCTGCGCCTCATGACTGTGCCTTCGCCTCCCCATGAAACCCTCCTCTTCCTCCTTCTCCCCGCTGCTGCGTTCCTGTCGCCATTGTGGTGACCAGAACTCAGGGTGATCTTGGCAAAAAGCCGCCGGCCGCCATGGCGAAGGGAAGCGAGCATAGGGAGACAATCTTGCTCCTGGATGCAACTATAACCTTGGTGATCGTCATACACGCCAGCAGACCCAGGCGGCGATGGCGGACCAACAGCTACAAGCGGTGGCGCTAGGAAGAAGGCTTCTTCGTTTTGGGCCAAATTGAATGGGCCCAAGTGTCCGATACGGTCCTATATGTGTCCGATACGTATCGGATTTTGTTTTTGTTTTTTTTCGCGATTGCAATTTCCGACACGCCGGGAATACGTATCCGAGCCGTGTCGGAGCCGTGTCCGTGTCTGACACGGTGTCCGACACGGACACGGCACCTTGTTGGCGTGTCGGTGCTTCCGAGGTCCCGATAATTGAGACTACTGAAGATCACCGGGGAACGAGGAACAAAAATAGTGCCCGAAGAGGATGACATTTTTTTACTTGAACCGAAGACTCTGCTTATCTGATACAACCGAAACCATATCCGAGAGAGAGTCTCGGTACCTTGCAGATCTAGGCGGCCCCGAGCGACTCCGGATCGGGAGGCAACCTCATGGCGGAAGACGAAGCGGCCACATGCGGGAAGTGACAAGCAGAAGAGGAGGCAGCCTCACTTCGGATCAAGGCGGCACCGATCGGGGCGACGTCGAGCAAACTCACGGGCGAGGAAGGCGTCGACGAATCAAGGAGGCACCGATCGAGGTGAGCCGGGCGAAGAGAATGTCGGCGGTCGGCGGCGCTAATCGGGCGCACGCCGACGCCGCGAAAGAACGCATAAGGCGTGACAGATCTAGGTGGCCCAGGCTAGCGGCGAAGATGGAAAACGGCAGCGGCGGCGAGGAGGAGGCGAACCCACGACAGCGGCGGGTGGAAAGCGATGAAACATGATGGGCGGAGAGCGACAAGCACGGTGGAGATGGCAAAGCCACGGGCAAGCTTGACGAAAATAAACCCTAGATTTGCTCTGATACCATGCTATGAATAGGACTTGTATAAATCATGAGGCCATTGGGCCAATATATATACAAGTACAGGTGTGGCATATATATAATACAGATAACCCTTATACAACAGGAAAAATAAACAGGTAATAATACACATCTAACAGATAGATCCCTCTTTAATCAATGCTGACATCCTACTAAACAAGTAAATGTACCCTATGCCCTACTAAACACTTACTTGCAAAGCACAAGACATTTCTACAAGCTGTTCACTTCTCTGACTTCGTCATATCTCTTTGTATGAAGATACCACAACTTTATTTTCAACATTTTTTACATTGTGACAAGAAGTTGGGTGAGAGAATGGTTAAACAGATGCAGCTAGTCTAACTAATATAAACCAGTACAGCATCTGAACTTTTTTAGTATTTATGCATCTATGAAACAATCTCCCAAGTAGAAGTCCAGAAACGAGTACAAAGCTGTTGTTGTAACTCCTTGTGGAATATTCATATATGTTGTAAAGGCGAGCTTTAAGAATATAAGCTATAACGCAACATCATCAGCAACATAAATTAGAATATGACTGAGTAATTAGATAACAGAACAAACATTTAAGGGAATCTCTGATCAAACCCCATATTGAACTTAATACGCATAGGCATAGCCAATCAACAAAAAATTCTAGTAAGTTGTTAGAGAAATGTTAGTTTGAAAGTGACATGTCCAATACTTTTTTGGGGGAAAAAAAGGAAAGACAGATATTCTATGTTCACCCATAACTATAAGTTGTGCATCTCAAATAATTTACATGACTTAAGTGGCCATATAGACGACAATGAGTTACTGAAAAAACGATTAACTTCCTTATAGGAGCATAAACATTTGCAAACGTTTGTGACTGTACACTGAATTGCAAATAAATTACCTGCAGTGTTTTGACTAACTTTCCCTGCGAAGTTTCCCATACTTTGATTAAACAATCTTCAGAACTGCAGTACAAAGACATTTGTTTTCAGAATTACATCTGTATAGCTTGGTGTGAGTGATTAAGCATATGCTTTCGACTGTAGGACTTTAGCCATCTAGGGTGTGTCGCCTAAACTTGTAGCTATTAGGAATGAATAAAATAACAAGGAGCGTACGAATTAAAATAAAACAACCGGAAGCCTTAGCCAGATCAAGGTCTACCCGCAAAAGAATAACAGTAAGTCAATAATAATAATCTAGGGAATTGTCTGACTGATACTGGGAGAGGGCTGTGGTTTGTGCGAATGCTATCTTAATTGTTCTTGTTCACAATTCTCGAAAGGAAAACGGTAAGTACTGTTATACAGCTAGGCTTCCACATCATGCACAGACAAAGATGACAAATATAACATTTGTTCTGGGTTCCAATGACAAATGAGAGCTATCTATCATGTTCCGATGAGTCAATGACGGATATAAAATTTGTTTTGATTGGTTGTGGCCTCAATTAATCTGTTAAAGTAGCAGACTAAATAAAAACAGAGTTTCACATAGTTCATATCAGTAAGTCCAATAATGTTTTAACTACACTATTACCTGTATCACAACGTTGGCACATAGTACAGTATTCCTTTTTTAACATGTCCATTAATATTTCTCAAGGTAATAAGTGAGCAAGTATGAACATTAAAGGACAAAGTCGTAATCCTTTTTCAAAAACAAGAAAAGGGCTACTTATGTAATAGTCTTACCCTGTATAAATTAAACCATCTCCACCCCACTTGACACAGGTCACTGAATTAGTGTGACCTGTAAGGGCAATAACACACTTCCTTGTGGTAATGTCCCAAATGCGTGCATCACCATCCTTACTTGCACTTACAAAACGGCGGCAAGGAGCTTGCAAATGAACTGGCTCACAAGATACAGCAGTAATCCACTTTCTGTGTCCCTATTGTAAAAGGCCACAATAAATGACTACTGGATAGCAAGAAGAATGAAACATCTGCAGGATCTAAAGAATGATATGCATATCTTTCTAACAATATACAAATTCAAGATACGAAGGAAGAAACAAATTTGTAATAGTTTTCTTCAACTAGCATCCATTATCAAGAATGGTTCATGGAAAATTCACACTAGACAATTGGCACATGATGCAGTGTGTTCTAACGATATGCAAATGAATAGCTAGCATAAATTTACAATTCCTAGATGTTAACAAATAAAGAGTGCATAATCTTACCGTAAGTGCAGTGCCCAATTGCTTGCCTGTTTTTGGGTCCCATAATATAAGTTCACCTGACTTGCTTCCACTAACAAGATATTTCCCATCAGGTGACCATGCAATGCAGAGGACCCAATTTTTGTGGCCTGGAAGATGCAGGGTTTTTTTTATAACTTTCAAGTACAAGACAATATCGCAAAAAAAAATTGGAATCCGCAAATATGCAAATGGATCTAACTAAGAGTCCAAAAGTTATACTTAGAAGCACTGGAAGGCATGTCAAAGAAACAGAAATTTCACCATAATGTTACAAGAGAAACTACATGCAAAGATGAACTTCCATTGGGTTTGAATGTCTAATATAAGCTAAAAAAATGGCTTATATAATGCATTAATTACAAGAAATAGGGTCTGCCATCCTCTACTAGTTTCACAGCTTCTAATTCACAGCTTTGGCCAACAAAACTAATCTAAAAGGTTATGAAGCCTCACTTTTCCAGCACACGCTCCATTACACATATCATTTGCCCTACTACTAGAAAAGGTTAATTCGAAAGGTAATTTACAGGTTTGTTGTGCAACTGAAAAGATTAAATTGACCCACTTGATTGTGAAGGAACCTACGTAAAGATGACTACTGAGTACTGAGTTACCAGCCCCATTTTCCCATCAAAATTCTTCTAAGATATCTCTCATGAAGAAATAGTAAATCACAAATGTTGGTACGGACTCAGTTATCATGAGAAATGGTAACCATGTCACAACCATAAAAAACCAGCATTACAGTGGTATCAGCAACATGACTAGAAATTACCAATATGCAAGTATTCTAAGCATTCACCTTTGCATGCGAACAATGGAGTTTGTGTGTTCAGGTCCCAAAACCGAACAGTGGTGTCACCTGAACCACTAGCCAAACATCTTCCGTCAGGGCTGAAAGAAACGGATAGTACCGCTTCTGTATGGCCTGCAGATGGATAAGATTATGTACAGATCATTCCATGGCAGTATAAAAAGCTGAAAGTAAACACAAATGGAAGTAGGAATGTAGGATATAAGAGAAGATATTGACTTTCCAGTACTAGGTTATCAAATTATTGTGTATTAATCAACAAGGATATACATTTACTAAAGCCACACTTGTATTCATGAGCTGCCCGCCCTTCAAGTATCCTCTTACATGTTCTCGTGTCCATCATTCCAAAACAGTTCGACAATAGGCTGCTAAAATTATGGGGATATGATCTAACAAGTATTGCCAGACAAAATCAACTTTTCAATCATGCAACATACAAGGTACAATTAAAATTTTGCTTCCAACAAGAAAAGCCACCGCTATTCTTAGTTCCTTAAACTCACATTTCACCATTAGGTTATACATATCGCATTTATAACAAATACACATATCACAACCCTATTGCAGCAAGAATATAAAAGGTGAGGAAAACAATTATATCTATAACTGTTTATCACAACCCTAATGTTTGAATTCTAAACCTGTTCAAATAAGCAGATGGCAATAAATAGGCAACAAAGGCAAACCTTGAAAAGCCAAGGCTACAAAGCACAAGTTCATATGATGTATTCATTTGCATGTGAGATAAACAACAAAAAAAAGATAAAAAGGCTGATATAGATAAAACTGTCACGGTAATTAGTGTGGTATGAGAACTCCCTAAAACAAATAGTTGTAAGTTTGTAATGTTAGACATGAACCAACAGAAATCATTAGCTAAGGGTAATGTTCCCCTCAAAAAATGAACAAGGGTAATGAACAGAATCCAAGATAGACGTACCAGCGATTGTAGCAGAGCATCGGTTAACTGGCCTGATCCGGAAAACTGCTTGTGGTTGATATACTATGCGCAGAGTAACCTCAACATTGGCTTTATTTACGAAAAAAAAAAGAAAGGTTAGAAAGCACAAATGAGAAGTCACCCTTAGCGCATATGATTCTGCTTTCCAAAAGAGGGGAAAAAACAAAGGCATAGATGAACTGCGGAGTGTATCTCACCATTTTTTTGCTGCATGTAAGCGCCAAGCTGAACAGAGAGCTCTTCATCTGCAATGTAGAATGCATAAGGCATCTTGTCCTCCTAAAGTAAAAGTTTACAGACATTAGCTCGCCTATAAGTTTGCACGACAACAGGGAAGTAGATTATCTAGCTGATAGGAAATTTGTCATGATACATTCATGAATTGTCCATTGGCAATGCAGATATTTGCCCTTTTGGGTTCAAATTAAACTTGTCTAAATGAGTACTATCTTCATATGTTACAGAACTCTCGTGAGAGTTCTGACATTGTTTATCATGCCCTTCAACTTGTCCTTTTATAAATCGTAAACATTTAAATTCATCGGAAGTCAAACTATGGAGCAGTAGAGGCAAAATTATTACATTGTGGAGAAGATGATTGACAATCTCCTGGAGCTGAGGCGGGCCAACGTTCTGTGGTAGATAGAGCGGTGCGCCGAGATGCTCCCCTTCCGGACTAACCAGCTGGCACATGACGCTGCTGGTGTTGGTGTCGCTGGTAGGCGCCGCCGCCGCCGCCTGTTGATTTTGGTTGTCCATCTGAAATCGCCAAAGAGCATGCATGACCTCTATTAGTCAGATCAGTCTCATCTAGGTGTAACAAGGATTCCGCCACGCCCTGGGCTGAACTATTAGCATAGAACTAGCGCCAATTTATACCCACACCACATCATAACAAAAGTACATCACAAATGCATCATTGACATAAAACTTGAGCTCAATGCTTAAAAGTACCACACAATAAGAAAAATATGGCAAAACATAAACAATGTAGCATAGTAGAGGTACAATTTGAGTACCTAAATAACAAAGATTTGCTCTCATTCTAGCCTACCATTTCTTCATCAATAGTAGGACAAGAACCAGAACCTACAAAGTACTGCTAAATTGTACTGCTTTTCATACATACATATATATTTAAGCATGCTCAACTGAGCTAGTTGTTATCTTTGGGTGTGTAAATGGGTTTACACACGCTTAATCAATAAAGATGGGGCTGGACAGCTGGTTGTTTGATTATCCTTAATTCGGCGTACTATACTTATATGTTCTTTGCTCCAGAAATAATAATTCCAATTAGGAAATTAAGCTAGTGTCTGATGTTACAAGTCACGAAGAGGTAGAAGCTAGAACTACAAGATTTGCTCCCAAGTAGTAGTAGTAGTAGTAGAATTTTACCGTGACCAAGTATGAAGCATGAGAACTAGGTGATCAAAATTGCTGTTTGGTTGCATACCTGGAGAGGACAGGAGTCGTCGCTTGGTGAGGCTCCAATCGACTCACCGAGGTGCCACGGCCACCCCACCGGCCACGGAGCAGGAGGCGGCTTCCCGGATGCGGCGCGGCGAGGGAGGAGTCGAGCTGCCGAGGCGCGGGGGAGGAGCGGCGCGCGATTGGTATTTGTGGGCGAGGCGATGCGGTAGCAGAAGCAGCCGGTAGGGACGTAGTCACGTAGGGCTTAGTTGTGCTGTGCTTGTGCTGGGCTGCCGCCTCGGCGGGGCTGGGCTACTGTGTCATATACACCTCCTTGAATAGCCTTCGGTGGTCGACATGGGCTGTGGGCCGTGGAAGGAATTAAGCCAGTCTGATCATGGAGTACAAAAGGGCGAAGCAACAAGAACAGAATAGATATGGCATTTGCCTTCTTCCTCTTCTGCCTCTCGTTTCTGTGAACTACACCGATTTCTCTGATTTCTTGCTGTGTACCTCTAATTCCTTGCTAATCCCAGCCCAAACTCTATCAAATTCCTACTCTATTGTATCCAAATCACACAAGTACTAGTGCTATTTTGTATCTGGAAGTCATGGATTGTGACAATATGGTATCAGAGTCATCAATTCGTGGGATTTCAAGCAAGAAGATGGTGTGGGAGACTCATGGTGGTAGTAGCTGTGGTCGGCGTCCGGATCTGTACGATGGGGGTGTCCATGGTGGAGGCGCCTGCCACTTGTTCGACGAAACGCCAAGCCACCGAAAGGCCACCACAGGAGGTGTTCTTCATGTCACCGTGAGTCATGTGCTCTATCCGGTGACTGTAGAGGTGTTGCATTATGTCTTCGATGCTTATGGGGCAGAGCATGTGGTCGTACTCGAGAGGGCAGACCATGTCGAGGCACTCGTTCGGTTCCGATCGAGCCGTGACACGAAGCGAGCTCGAGATGTCACTCATGATGAAGAATCTAGATCCGACATTGTGTGTTAATGGAGTATTTTGGTAATTAATGACAATCGCCATGTGGACAAATATTTTTCAGGAGTTGGTGAAATAGGTTGAGTCCCATGATGATGAAGACTTAGGATGTCATCGTGTGTTGATGAGCATCAAGACAAGATCATGAAATGAAGAAGATCATCATGTGTTGATAATATTCAAGTCAAGATCCTAAACTTGGAGTGGAGATGTTCGTCATCAAGTGATCACTCCAAAATAGATGCTCAAGACAAAGGTATGACTAACGTAGGGTAAGGATTTATTTTTTAGTCATTTTACCGGTCTCGGTGTTTGGTGTGGAGACCGATTGCTAGTATAGGTTGTCGTACTATTAAGAGGAGTCTTGGCTAGTAGCTTGAGTGTGTCATGTGTTGATAGTTCTTAGTGCTTGCTCTAGCTCTCTTTGGCATGTTGCCGATATTTGCGAATGTGTTTTGCAAATAAGTGATGCTCATGCATAATACTTGTAGCATGTGACTTTAGTTTACGAATGTGTTTTGCAAATAGTAAAATCCATGTACCTAATTCCTTTTGGCATGATTCTAAAAGTCGGCAAATGTATTTTACGACTTATTGAGAATCATACTTTTATCCCTTGTTTGCATCGCGCATCAATTAGCAAGTGTGTTTTGCAAAATTGAGTTGAAGCGAAATGCAAAATTCCTTTTTCGTCTCTGGCGGTATGACCGCACCCTTTGGACGGTCTAACCGGCCCACCTTGATTTGACCGAGTTTAGTCTTGGGTATGAAGTTACGGGGACTAATCACCCTTGTTGGTGGTGCGGCGGTGGGACCCGGTTTAGCCGGACCCCCGATCGATCACCTCGGTTAGCTTTTCCTAGAGAAGTATGTTGCTCTCGTTGGCTTGGTTCCTCTATGGAGCGGTGTGACCGCCCTGTGGTGATCTGACCGATTTGGTCCAACCTGACCGGCCCCTGTGAGGGAGGTCAATCCGGTTGAGTGTCCAATGGCTAGTTTTTATAACCGTTGAAGCTACATCGGTCTAACCGGTCATTGGTTGGCTGTCAGACCAAGATTCTCTGATTTTCTGTAGATTCTCCTCCAACGGCTAACTTTCTTGTATGAGTGTATAAATACCCCTTGTGGCCGGTTGTTGAAGAGTGTTGGTGCCATTTTCGTTCCCCTTGAGCAAAGACCAAGTCCTCTTGTCTCTTTTGTGCATGTGTTGCACTTAGTGAGCTTAGAGAGCAAAATCCTAGTGCATGTGTTGCATTAGGTGTTGGATTTAGTATCCATTGAGTTTAGACATTTGATTCGTTCAAGTGAGCGTCTCTGACTTATTACTCTTGGTGTTTGACGACACCTAGATGGCTTCGATGAGTTGTGCCGGTGATCTTCTCAAAGAGGGTTGTGACAAGACTCGGGAGGTTGTAAGTGGCTTGGTGCCCGCCATCTCCGGAGTGGAGGAAGAGCAACCCCGAGTGGATTCGAGGTGTAGGCTTAATTTGTGTAGTTAGTCCAATTCATTTGGGCTTACCTCAATGTGGACTAGGAGAAACCGGCAAGTTTTCGGTCACCACGGGAAAAAGATCAAATGTTCTTGTGGTTTGCTTTCTTGAGTTTTACTTTCTTGCAATTTACATTTGAATAATTAAATTGCCAATTTATCTCCTTAGGATTGCACTCCTTGTTTTAGACTTAGGTTGGAGGAGCACATAGTGAGGCTAGTTGTTTTAGGTTTAAATTGCGCAAAATCGATTTGAATTACAATTTCATATAAAACTCGGTTTTGGCCAAAAGAATTTTTAAAACCGCCTATTCACCCCATCTAGTCGGCCTCCTCGACCTTATAAGTGGTATCAGAGCTTGGTCTCTCATTCATTAGACTTAACCGTCTAGAAAGTAAAGGATGATAACTATAGAGGTTATGCATCCCAATAGGACACTGCATTTTGATGGTTTAAATTATGCTTATTAAAAAATTAGAATGACCATCTATATTAAGGCTATGGACCCAAACCTATGGAGAATTATTGATGCAGGTTTTGCTACTCTAGTTGATCCACAAAACCCCACTCAAAGGGAAGAAAAAAAAACTTGCAACTCGATGCTCAAGCTTTAAATGTTTTATATAGTACCTTGAGTGTGGATGAGTTCAATAGAGTGAGCAATCTTGAAAATGCTCGTGATGTTTGGACAACTCTTATGGAAATTCATGAGGGAACCTCCATGGTCAAGGATGCTAAATTGCATACGTTGAAGCTCAAATGAGTTATTTACTATGTTGCCTTATGAAAAGCATCAATGAGATGTATTCTAGATTGAACAACATTGTAAATGAGTTCAAAGGACTATCTTGTGATCTAACTGATCCTGACATTGTGCACAAGATGCTTAGGGCTCTACTGGACAAATATGAGACCTTGGTGATATTATTCCTCAATTCATCCGAATTGTCAAGGATGACTTCTACCGCTCTTTACAGTAGAGGATACAATCGTTCAGACATGCATGTATTCTTTCTACTTCCATTCCCAATGGACAAAGAACTTTTTTGGCATGGTAGGTGGTTCTGGGCAACACGTTTTCCTCTGGAAGGATGTCCGCTAGGAGACCTAACAACGCTGTGAAACTCTTATCGGACCAACCATTGTTTTCCTTCATTTTCAGCAGTTCAAGTACGAATGACAACCTTTTGTATTCCGGCTTGCAGCTCGGGGACAAAGGTTTCCCCGAG
This sequence comes from Phyllostachys edulis, assembly GCA_036346405.1. Lineage (NCBI taxonomy): Eukaryota > Viridiplantae > Streptophyta > Magnoliopsida > Poales > Poaceae > Phyllostachys > Phyllostachys edulis. The sequence goes on along the minus strand of CM070549.1, from coordinate 75,632,377 downwards.
TCCTCTATCAAGCCCTCAAATTTACCAAACTCTCTCTCACTATAATTTCCTTCTGCATCGCGTAGCATCTGATCCAGATTGTCATTGTGCAACCTATCCTCATCGAAAGCACAATCCACATCCGGCATATCGTTGTCTCCCTCGATGATGTCACACTACCTTCCGGTATAATCTGCTCTTCACCGTGACTGGTCCAACATGTATACAACTCTTTGAAACCCCTTCGAATCGAGTGTATTTCGATCTACACTGGGTTGGTAAGCATCTTCATATTATCGCAATCAATGCATGAACAATACATAAATTTTATCCCCTTCTTCAACATATCCTGCTCGGTAGCTCTTCTAAAAGCACACATGTCATCAATGTACTCTTCACTCACACGGTTCTCAACGTACATCCAGTTTCGGTCCATCTACACTACGCACGTAACAAATTAGTATTAAGTTAGATTAATGCTCATAAAGTAGCTAGCTACGAAATATTCATGAAGCAATATATATATATATATCAAGAAATTAAGAATATATTGAAGTAAACAAGGAGTAGTGAGACCCATTCTTAAATTTCAACAAACTACCAAGCTAGATCTAAACCTAGCTATCATCTCTCTTGATTATAATGTATATAATTAGAAGCAAATACTAACCTTAGATCACCAAGAATAAATAGATCTACAAGCACACTTGCAAATATGTGGTATACCTTTACCAAATGCCCCAAAGCCAGCCGCCGCATGTGGATTCTAGCAACTGACAAGAATGGAGTCCGTAAGTGTTTACTCACTGCAGACAGATCTGTCGAGATGAGCTAGGTATTTAATAACAGAGTACATATCACAGACACCTCCAACCACAAACCGTCTGTGATACATACTTATCACAGACAGTTTTACTAAGAACCGTCTGTGATACATACTTATCACAGACGGTTTGTATTAATAACCATCTGTGACGTTTGTAATTATCATAGATGGTGCTTGTTAAGAACCGTCACTACTACAGGAACCGACATCACAGACGGTTGAAGCGAAATCATCACGAGCGGTTTCGAACCGTCTATGTTTGTTGATGCGTGATAACGAGGATATTATCACAGATGGTACAAAACCGTCGTGATACGAAATATCACGAGATGGTTTTATTAAAAACCGTGCAGCGAAGTCAATATCACGAGCGGTTTGAGCGAAAACCGTCGTGATAGGAGAATATCACGAGCGGTTCTAAATAAAAACCGTCGTGATTTACGAATATCACGACGGCTTTTTGTAGAACCGTCGTGATATTCTCCTATCACGCACGGTTTTATTTAGAACCGCTCGTGATATTCTCCTATAACGAGCGGTTTTACTGTTCAAACCGTGCGTGATACTTGACTTCACAGACGGTTTTAACGTAAAACCGTGCTGTGATAGCTCGCACCCAGACCACAATTTGGTGTTTTCTGGCTAGCCTCGGGAATTGCTAGCCATGCCCTCTGAAAACAAGCATTCACGCGAAGATTCAAGCATTCACAAAAAGCAGATTCAAGGAGCCATGACAACTCAAAGTGATCATTACTCAAAATAAATTACAAAAGATCCGCATTTGTTCAAGTATTGTCGCTATAGTTACAACTAGATTACAATTGTTTTGCGTTGAGAGGTTTTAGTGGGGTGATGCTCGGGTTGGCGACGGAGTGAAACTCTCCGTTGTCGTTAATGATTTACGTGTTGATAAAGGTATGAGCTTCCTCGAATGTCCTTGATCTCTTCCGCAACGAGTGAATCACATTGTAAATTCAAGGCCCGCCACTAGCAAGAGTAAAGTGGTAAGATATATATATTTAAATTTATAATTAGGAAATAATTATTTGAGATTGACAAACCTCGGGATCCTTCTTCCTAGTTTGTAAGGATTAGTGCATATGATAGCGAGCGTAGATTGCACATAACTCATCATCTTTTTCTTTGGCAACCTTTGCAAAAAATAGAATTATATATATAGGTATAGTCGGTTCGAGACGCGTTATTATGAAGTATGATATAGGATTATAGTGTTGTGGCGTGTCTGGGAAAATCCATCACTGTGTGTTAGTTAGGCGCTCTTTCCATTGTATATTCCTTTGTTGGCAACATAATTGATGAGCGACCTACATGATTGAAAAGGTTATCCTCGGCCATTTCAAGCGAATGAAGACTACAATAGAGTTATGTAAGGAGGAAATGAGCATACCTCTCGAGTATTCCTCTTAGAGTCTTTGAAGTCGTGCTTGTTGCGGTTTAGGGAATCAAGGTATATCACATGGTTCCTCTTGGGTATAATAACTAAAAGGATCGATGGTACCTACTCATGTATGTCGCTATAGTCATTAAACCTAAGTTCGTCTTTGCGTATAAAGTACAAATAAAATTTGTATAGCAAGTAGTGACACTTACCCACGGTTGTAGGGCACCACTATGTACTTCATGTTAAATCGGCGATGCAATGACCTCGTTATGTATTTCTCGGCGAAGGAGGAGTCTTGTTGGATGGTTTGCAGCGATACCACATGTGGGTCGAGGAAACCCTTGGTTCTTTCCATTCCGGACATTTTTCAAACATGTATCTATACATAAGCAATGAGTTGTGATATTTATTGGTATTACATGAATGTAGAACTTGATTATGCGCACTTACGATTGTCCAACATCGAGAAGCGAGGCGTCGAGGCCAGCGAGGTTGAATAGTTGAAATAAGTCATTGAAGCCCACGACGAAGTACCTCGTCCGTTGAAGAAATGCTTATCCTCGTATCGGCGGTGATTCGATGATCGCACCCTTCTTTTGGGTCTTCGCCAAGTACCGTGCATGCAAAGCGACAAGCATATCGGCGTGCATTATCTTGATCGGAGCACAATGGTTTTCCGATGATGTAGTTCCCGGTATCGCGGACTTCCGGACTTGGGAGGCGCTTAACGTTTGTGGATTTCGATTTGGCCTTAGCGATTGGCGGCGTCTTCTTGTGAGATGACTCGGGAGCGGATCTGGCGGCACACTTTTCTTTGTTCCTTGGCGTCTTCTCCACGGGAATCGAAGAGGTGGCCTTATGAGGCGAAACATGAGGTGGAGTCATCGAGGTCCCGTTGGAGAGGAATGGTCGTGTCGGATCGCAACCTTCTTTGGGTCGAGCGATGTCCTTCTTGGGCCTTTGGATAAAAGAGAGGACGGCATCCCCTAGTGTTGTGATCTCTTCGTTCGGGCAAATCTTGGCGGGGCGGCTCGGAAATTGACATGTATCATATCCACTGGACCTGGCGTAACTGCGCGCCGGTGGTGCCGTCTTTGCCTTGCCCTTCCTCGTATGGATACACCATCCCTGCGCGACCTCAATACAAAGGACCCATCCATCCTCACTTGGAGCTTCTGAGCGTCGGCTCCTACAAAATGATCGCAATTAGCTAAGGCGTCCTATAGGTCTATCTTTGGTGCGATCCATAGATGTACGTTACCTTGATGTCGCTCTATCGGTAATCGGACGTCGTCATGTTCACAATTATCTTGCGCGACGCCGACGCTACTCCGGCGTCGAGGAGGACCGCCTCCCGAATTAGCGGGCGGCTGCGACCATTGGCTCATGAGTATATCCATTTGACTCATAATCTTGCCATCTCTACTTGAAATTGGTTAGTAATCATCTGTACCAACCGGTTGTCGTGCTCGGCCTTGGATCTCTTCCTAGTCCTATCGTGCGAGTCGTCCGCGAATCCATGACTCCAAGGCACGTTAACCCCAAAGCCTCGCGTGCGACCGGTGCTCCTTGTTTCCCAAGGCCGTAGATAGTATATCATTCTCCCTATGCATGGAAGGAGCCTTGGGAAGCTTGGGCGATCAAGTCCGTTGCAAGAGGTCATCATGTTATTATAGGCACTATGAAGTGATGGACTTATTAACAACTTAGTAGTTCGACATATTTACCACACGTTGGGACACTTCACGGTCTGCCGGGTTTGTGAAGGAGATCTTTGCCGAAGGCGAGACTTGTGCCCTCGCTTTTAACCGACTTAGGGCAGCGGTGCGTGACATCGAAGCGGGTTCTCCTTCTCCGCCGCCCATTCCTCATATTTACCCGCGTGCCCAGTGCAAGCCGAAGTCTGTCTTGGTGAGTGTTTAGATGTCTCCGAGAGCTTTGTGCGCGCACTTTGCTTCTTAAATTCGGTCGTCGTTTTCATAGCCACAAAGGTGTCCCATGCTTCCGCGTCAAGAATTTGTCTTTTTGTGAAGGCGTTTGACCCGTGTTCACGTGCCGTGACAAAATGCTCTTGAAGGTCCTCCACGATTTACCCATCGTGAGCATCGCCGTCCGTCGCCGCGTGCCACATGTGCTATACGGAATAGTGAACTTCTCTGAAAGTTCTGTCCCACGCGCCTTCGCTTCTTCGTCGAGTCCTTCCACGTTGGTGTGGTGATGAGGACCCGTTCCTTGCAAGTATCCCGCAGATGGTCCGGAATCTCGCCACGATCTCTTGGGACTCAGAGGGACCCCAAAGTCACCGACCTCCGTGATGACCGGTCGGTCCGTAGGCATTTTCAATTGTCCTCTGCCATCTCGTTTAGTGTCATTATAAATCGACGGTGGTGGCGGCCTCGTCGGCGCCTCTTCCATCTGCGGCGTCGGTGTCGGTGACCTCGTCGGCGCCTCTTCCATCTCGGCGTCGGTGTGGTGGCGAAGACGATGTCTCTGCCATCTAAACACTTGCTATCTATATAAGTTACATATGCAATAAAATGGATTGCAAGTGTCCCAAATTAACATATACATTGAAACTTAATAATATGCTCAACATGTGCAATATTAGCAAATAATCATAAATAATTCCAGCATAAATATGAAACAATTAATCTCGGGAAGAAATACAGAGGTTGACTATAGAGATCAAGATGGCAAATGAAAAGTTGAATGAGCTCATACAGAGTACTAACATTCCTTAATCCACTAGCTTCTCTAAGGAAGCCTACTTCATCGAGGTCGACACCTTTGGAGTGTGCCATTTGTTTCATGCCGTGGAGGACCGGCATGAAACAAAGGTACACTCAAGTGTGTCGAGATCGATGAAGGAAATGCTAAGCAAAGGTTTAATCTGTAGGGCTCGCCGCCTCCTGCTCCTATTATGTGCTCTCGGAAGGAGAGTAGCTAAAGAACAAGTCTTTGCCATCTCAATCCTATTGTCTATACTCTTCATCGACCACGACACCTTTGGAGTGTACCATATGCTTCTTGCCTTGGAGGATTGGCAAGAAGTAAAGGTACACTCAAGTGTGTCAGGATCGACGAAGGAAATGCTAAGCAAAGGTTTAATCCTGTAGGGCTCGCCGCCTCCCTGCTCCTATTATGTGCTCTCAGAAGGAGAGTAGCTAAAGAACAAGTCTTTGCCATCTCAATCTTATTGTCTATACTCTTCATCGACCCTGACACACTGGAGTGTGCCATTTGTTTTATGCCGTGGAGGACTGGCATAAAACAAAGGTACACTCAAGTGTGTTAGGATCGACGAAGGAAATGCTAAGCAAAGGTTTAATCCTGTAGGGCTCGCCGCCTCCCTGCTCCTATTCTAACACTCCTAACACTCCTTAATCAACGAAGCAAAGGTTTAATGCATCATGTGCAGAAGACTAGCCTTTAATGAAGACATAGAAACAAAATAGAATCAAGTAAAATAGACATAGCAAATAATCATAAATAATTCCAGCATAAATATGAAACAATTAATCTCAGGAAGAAGTACAGAGGTTGACTATAGAGATCAAGATGGCAAATGAAAAGTTGAATGAGCTCATACAGACTACTAACATTCCTAACCCTCCTTAATCCACCGACTTCTATTCTAACACTCCTTAATCCACCGGCCTCTCTTATGATCTTTGTATAGATAGAAACTAGTGATACAAATCTTTGCTCGAGCCTACTTCATCGAGCTCGACACCTTTGGAGTGTACCATTTGCTTTGTGCCGTGGAGGATTGGCACGAAGCAAAGGTACACTCAAGTGTGTCGAGATCGACGAAGAAAATGCTAAGCAAAGGTTTAATGCTTCATGTACGTAAGACTAGCCTTTAATGAAGACATAGAACTAGAATCAAGTAAAATGATCGCGAAGGAAATGCTCGACCAATAAAAGGTCTAGAGATTAACGATTATGCAGACACTATTCCAACATATTGATTCATGATATTATGTGCTCTCGGAAGGAGAGTAGCTAAAGAACAAGTCTTTGCCATCTCAATCCTATTGTCTATACTCTTCATTAAATGAATATGATAATATAAATTCAAACTATGAGCTCTAAACAATACTTTGCTTAAGCGTCAAACGATCTCAAGCATTAGCAACAGATTAAACTTCGATCAAGCAGAGGTTGACTACTGAGAGATCAAGATGGCAAATGAAAAGTTGAATGAGCTCATCTGAGACTACTAGAAGAATCACAAACTAGTCATTAGATTACCAACTAAAACCGAATACTCTCAATGAATCGAACATGAAGAATCGTAATAACTAGCTTTCAGCCAAAGTAACCAATTAACAAATACATCATATTGATAGTAGCAAGTAATACAATAGAGCTCAAGTATGAACTAACTATCACATTCAATCTCATTATAAGGCGAGTTCATCACAGAGCATGTCAACAAAGCCCACCGATCAATTTGCAAATGAGCGATGAGCTCAACCGAAAGTAACCAATTAACAAGTAGATCATATTGACAAGTAGCAAGTAATACAATAGAGCTCAAGTATGAACTAACTATCACATTCAATCTCAATTATAAGACATAGTTCATCACAGAGCATGTCAACAAAGCCCTCGATCAACAAAGCCGAAGCGCCACAGAGGAGCAATACTCACAGAGAGGATGCCGCACAAGAACTCACGGTGCAAGGAGGAGGCCGACACGGGAGGAGGACGGCTGGGAGAAGGCAGGCAGAGGGAGGAGGACGCAGCGGGGAGAAGGCGGTCTGAGGGAGGAGGCCCACACGGGAGGAGGACGGCGGCGCCGAGGTCTGAGGCGGCGACGTCGGGGCTTCTGACCAGGAGGTGAGCGGGCGCGTGGTGGTGGGCGGCGGCACCGAGGTCGGCGCCGAGGTCAGGCGGCACCGAGGTCGGGGCGCCGAGGTTGAAGCGGCGCGCCGAGGTCGTGGTCGGCGGTGAAAACTACTGGCGAGCCCTAAACCCTAGAGGAGGCGAGCAGCGCACGAGAGCCTAGGGGTGCGGAGAGGAAGTGACAAGTGAGAGCAAAACCTAGCGTTTCCGCCTTATAAAAAGTATATCACGACGGTTTATAACGAGAAATGCTCAGGATATATCACGACGGTTCTATAAAAGAACTGCATGATAATCCTGAATGGTTTTAACTACAACCGCTGCGTGATATGAACGTATCCTGAGCGGTTTTTAAATAGAACCGCTCGTGATTCCTTTCCTGACGGTTATACAACGGGCTATGCGTGATAACTCTCTTCATTTTCCGCGTGTCTCTTCGTCTTCATTTTCTGCGTGTGTCTCTTCGTCTCACGATCACACGGCGTGGCTTCATCTCTTCATTTTCCAACGTCGCTCTGACTCCCCAAATATCTCTTAGTCTCCGTTCGGCTTTAGAAATTGTTCTATATATAGATGTGTCCCTTCTACAATGTATTTCACACAACCTCCTTGATCCCTTTCTCCACAAAAGCGAAATGGCTGCCTCCTCTTACAGACACGCCTTTGTCTGCGCACCTCTCTCGCTATACGTTGAGTCGTCCGCTGAAGAACACTATTTCAACAATGTCTTCACTCCTCTGTCGAGAATTTGCCGGGCGGGTGACGCCACCTTCCGCCGTCTTGACATTCTCCTCCGCCGTGTCTTCGGGTGATCTCCACTTTCGGCGAGTTTACCGTGTCGTCGGCGTGGTCCTCCAAAAAGTTGCACGTCTCGGGAGGCTTGTCGTCACTTGACCTATAATCGAGGCAAGAAGCGATCGAGTCGACGGCCGAGACCCTCAAGCAAGAAGAGAGCCTATGGGCTCTCTTCAACTTGGTTCAACAATCAGGGTCTTGGGACACACTCGAGCAAGCGCGTCGTGAGTGGGCGTATTCGAGGATTCGTTCGATCTTAAACCGTCCGCCCAAGCGCGCCGCCTCTGAAGTGTTGAAGACGGAGATAGCGACCTACCTCCACCACTAGATAGGTTTTTAGTTTTTAATCTTTTTGTAAGCTCGCCACGCACGTTGTTTGGCTATATATATATGAAAATTCCAAAATTTAAAAAAAGTTTGGAGGAGAAGTTACAATATCTATTTGCCCATAGTAAGAGCTAGATCCTCATCCCATCGATGCATGAAGTGTGGAGGTATGTTGATCGGAGAGTGGCGGGGCGGCCGGGTTGCTCCACTACGGCGATGGCGAGAGGCGGCGTCCCTGCGGCGGTGAACCTGAGCCTTGGCGTGGCGAGAGGATCTCGCGAGCGGTTCTTAATAAGAACCGTCAGGATAACAAATATCACGAGCGGTTCTAAATAAGAACCGCTCAGTGATACTACGACGCATTGTAACGTAAAACCGCTCGTGATTAGAGATTATCACAGACGGTTTGTGAATAGAACCGTCGTGATAATTCCTGACGGTTCTATTTCTCAACCGTCAGTGATAGGCGACTATCGCGAGCGGTTCTAAAAATACCGTCTGTGATAGTTGTTCCGCCGCCCCCATGTTGGATGACCCAAATACGCGGTTCCAAAGGAACCGCTCGTGATGGGGCGTCTACTATAGCTTTGTTTTGTAGTAGTGTATGCGTGAATTATTACAGGCGGTTCTAATTAAAAATCGTCTATGATGTATGCAATTATCACAGACGGTGCTTGTTAAGAACCGTCTGTGATACTTATCACAGACGGTTTGTTCCACTAAATTGCATGTGATAGTTCCTTAGCTATATGTGCGTTAGGTTAGGATAGTAAACCTTAGCTATATGTAAACAGGTGTTATGTAGATCAGTAAATCTTGAATGCAATAATATAAAACTTATCATTCTGTAAACGGTTTCAACATAGATAGTAAATACAAATTCAAAGCGGATTTTTGATTTTGTATTGATATATGGCCAAACAACGTGGCCAGTTGCTTCTTACAAAGTTTAACATTTAAAAGTAGAAACCTAACTAATCAAAATTTTCTTGTGGTGGAGGTAGCATGCTATCTCCATCTTCAAAACTTCGTAGGTGACGTCGTCAGCATCAGAGGGTTTGGGATCAGCGTAGGAAGCCCGAAATGCGTCCACCTATTGACGCGTTCGTTCGAGTGTCGCCCAAAGATGCTCCGACTGAATAATCAAGTCGAATTGTGCCCGTAGGCTCTCTTCTCTTGCTCGAGGGATCTCGGCAATGTAGACACAGTGGCCGCCATCTCTACGAAGCAGTCGAAGCGACGATAATCCTTCAGAAGACGTGCAACATCATTCTGGAGGACCATGTCGATGGCGAGGTTAGCTCACCGGAAGCTGGAGACGACGCAGAAAATGCAGCGGAGGAGGACGTCCAGGTGGTGGAATGTCGCCGGCACATGCCTCGACATAACCTTCGGTGTAGGAGGGAGGACACTATTAGCACAGTGCCCCTCCGTAGCATCCGCCAGCGTATGGTCGGAGAGGTGCTCGTACAGAATGGCAAGGTAGGCCATCAACGCCGGTGTTAGGGGAGAAGAGTGGGAAGCCATTTTTTTTTTGTAATTGTATTCGTTTTTTATGTAGTGCGCAAATCAGAGTAGATTGATGTGATAATCCATCTCCCAGTGGCGGATGGTCATTTTTATAAAACAAGGAGTAACATTAGCGCGTGAGACGAAGAGACACATCGAGGAGCTGAAATGGCATTGATGTGTTTAAGAGATACATATCATAGACACTTCCAACCACAAACCGTCTGTGATACAAAACTATCACAGACGGTGAGTGTTAAGAACCGTCTGTGAATTAGAAGTAGACGGTTCGAATTAAAAACCACCTGTGACGTCTGTAATTATTACAAATAGTTCTTGTTAAGAACTGTCTGTGAATTACTACAGACGGTTCAGATTAAAAACCGTCTACGAAGTCTGTAATTATCACAAACGATTCTTATTAAGAACCGTCTGTGAATTATCACAGACAGTTCTAATTAAAAATTGCATGTGATAATTACGTATCACAAACGGTTCTAGCCATCGTAGTAACATAGACGGTCGCGCTTGTAAAATCGTCTGTGATAATTACATCACAGACGGATTCTTGGGAACCGTCTGTGATGAGGCGTCCAGCATAGCATTCTCTGTAGTAGTGAAAAGAATTCATGCATTCAAGGCCAAGCATGATTCAAGTGAAGATGAGGATCAAAAGTGTCAAAATGAGAAGATGATGACACCGAAGAAGAAATAGTCACTCCCATGAGTAAAATAGAAAATCTCATGAAGAGACATGGCTCACATGGAAATTCAAGTTCATCTTCGAAGACAAAGCACTACAAGACTCTAAAGTGCTACAATTGTCAAGAAAAGAGACACATTGCCTCAAAATGTCCATATGGGGAGGAGAATGAAGAAGAACCCAAATTGTCATCAAGAAAGAAGAATGATGGCAAAAAAAGATATTTTGTCAAGCTAGCCATAAAGGATGATTCATCCAATAACTCAACTGCAAATGAGTCTCCATCACTATTTGACATGTCTATATGCTTCATAGCAAAAGGTAAAAATGAGGTAAATGATGATGACAAGCCCTCATATGATGATTTGATGGATATGCTAGATGATCTAAATAAATATATTGGGAATGAGAAGACAAAATTCAAAGTTTTGAAGAAAGAGTATATCTCTCTTCAAAATAATTATAATATGCTAAAAGAAGATAACGAGTCTCTCCTTCACTAGCTCGAAGGTAGATCTAAGCATAACATGTGATTTATTAGAAGATATGTCGTGTGTAGTTGCTAACCCTTGCATTGCATCTAAGGTTAGCATATCCACTTCTTGTGATGACTTGCTAGATACTCCTTGTAACTAAAAATTAGTTGTTTGTTCTTCCTCTTTGCTTGTTAAAACTAATCTTGTAGAGAAAAATAAAGAGCTCAAGGTCCAAGTCAAGAAATTGACAAATAACTTGAAAAGAAGCTATAAAGGGAGGGCCTCTCTTGACGAAATGTTGAGCAAGCAACAAATATTGAACGATAAGAGAGAAATTGGTTTTATTCTCAAGAAGAAGGAGAATAGCAAGACAAGACACAATCAAAGATATACAAAGATAATCAAGTGTTTTGGTTGCAATGACAAGGACCACTGTGCCTCGGTGTGCCTAAATCAAGTGGATGTCAAGTCAAGACATTCAAAGAAGAGGCAAACCGACAAGGAGCAAGAAAAGAAGACAAGAAGGGAAAGTAAAAGCCTAACTTGCTACAATTGCTAGGAGAAGGGACACATTGGTAAACAATGTCTCATTGGTAATACTTCTAAGCGTATTCTTTATTATGATCGTTATTTGCTTATGAAAGATAAAAATGGTAGGGTAATTGCTAGATTTGTTAGTTCACCTAAGATTATTGCTAAGGTCATTTGGGTGCCCAAATCTCTTGTGACTAACATTCAAGGATTAAACCGAGTTTGGGTACCAAAAGTGCTTAAAATACTAAATAGGCTTGGTTCATTCAAATAGAGGTGGATTCCACCATGTGTCAATTTGGAGCCAAGCATGAGGATGATCTTGTCATATTAAAAACCAATGTCATTCTAGTAACAAGTACTTACATTAAAGTATCTAGCCCTAGCCTTGTGTAGGATGCATTCATGAAAATCTTTTTCAAAAATGTGTTCTTGGTCTTGTTCAAAATCTTCATTATTGCAAATCTTGAGCAAGATGGTTGTGGCACATTAAGGGGGAGTGCTAAGTCATATTCATGTATATACATCCGTAGGTGTGCCTAGATAAATTAAGTGTGAGTAATGTTTTTCAAAATTGAGACCTTTAGCCAAAAGTAAAAAAAAATCATAACTATTGGTAATATTGTGAAAAACAAGTTGCAAAATGTATACAAATGTTTTTCAAAGGTTTATCAAAGGTTTTGTCTCAAGAAAAACCTATGTTAAGTAAGAATAAGTTTCTAGCCAAAATTCTATATCACAATATCTTGTTTTTGAACAAAACTAGATTTTTTTTGTGTAAAATCTATTCTAAAAGAATATGAAAATGGTCCCAAAAGGAAAATCCTAGGGTTGGCTATTCTAAACCTTTTCTGTATCAAAATATTTCCAAAAGGCCAACCAAGAAAAAGTTATTTGATTTTGAAACTCATCCAAAATACTATTTTGGCCTAAGTGGTCACTTTTTAGCACTTAAGTGAGTTTTATCATTTGAGCCAAAATTATTCATATGAATAGATCCATAATGGTATTTATGACTCATACATGCAATTGGATGCTTTAAATACCATCATATACTCAATTTGGCACTTTTGGAGAAGTTCATGAAAATAAGTTCTTTTTACGAAAGCAAAAGCTTAATTTATTAAAAAATATTTGAGAATTGGATTTTTAATGGCTATATAAGTTGTAAATGCTCCAAATGTGTTTATCTGATTGATTGTGTGAAAATTTGGTGCAAATTGCAACAAATTCCTCCTTTCTCCAAAAGTGTGTTCTACATTTCAGTAGTTTTCGGACTAAACCGGTCTGACCGGCTGGTCCAACTGCCCGTGCCTAGCAGTCAGACCGGTCAGTCGAGTGGATTTTTTGCTTTTCTCAACTAGAAGCATTTTCTTCTTGAGCTTTTCGGTCTGTTGCTTCTTCCACCTGACAACAACTCCTCTCTCTTGCCTCTGGCCGCCCCTCACCTCTCCGGCCTCAGATCTCCTTCTCCAGCCATTGGTTTTGCATCCCGAGGTAATCAAAAGTTTCCCCTCCACCTCCTCTCTCCATTCCATGGATTGTTTTTTTAGTTTTGTTGGCTCATCCTCAAATGCCCTGGAAACCTAGGTGGAGGTTGTTCTTCCCAAAGCAGGCCTTTTGTTCATCAAGATTGTCAAGGATTCACCTCTATTCATTTCCTCTCATCATCTAAGCCGGTAATCTCTCAATCCATATTTGCATTACACCCTCATTGTGATTTCCCCCCCAAATTTCTAAGGTTTGACATGAATATCCTTAATTCATCCAAATTGGTGGAAAATTGTTGATATGCTAGTAGATAGGGATTAGATTCTCTAGTGTTCATTGTGCCATTGCAAAAAAATTGCAATTTGAGGGTTACTCCCCAAATCTATTGTCAACCATGTCACTAGCGGCTTGACCCGCAGACTATCGGTATGACCGGTCATGGTAGCGGTCTGACCACCCGTGATAGAGGGTTTCAGCAAAAATAGCATTTTGAACTATTGTGATCTTATTCCTTGAATTATTTTGTTAATCTTTGCAATCTTTGTTCAGTGACAATGCCACAAAAAAGCATAGTCAGTCGTCCCGCTGCTCTCCCCTCTTCATCAAAAGGAAAAGAGCCTATTGAGGATGATTATGAAGATGAGGTTGAAGAAGAAGAAGATGAGAGTGAAAATAATGACAACAGTGATGCTAACTATGAGGAATCAAATAATGAGGAGGAGGAGGAGGATGACACTCCAGATTAAACACCTTTTATTGGTCTTGATGTGTCAAGGATAAAGAGCGAGAAGTATATAATGTTGAGTCATGTAAACCAATTCCGCTTTCCAATAAATGCCACTGAGTGTATGTTCCACACTCTTTTCCAACAAGAGGTTTATCATGTCTACTATGCAAAGAAGAGATTTACCAATCACTGTTTTGTGAAGTGGAGCTATTTGGGATAGAATCCAATTTACAATGGATTATATCGTCTTATTCGAAATGTAAACTTGGATTCTTTGGTATCTTGGAGATGCAACTTCCACGCCAAAGCAATTCGCCAGTTCTATGTCACAGTCTTCGTGTCCCCAGATCTTGACTATCTCATTTGGATGACGGGATAGAATCAACTTGAAGCCTCAAGAGATGAATTCCATAGTGCTTTGGGCCTAGTTGAATCAAGAGGGGTTAAAGTGCATCTTCATGAACCTCTTACTCTCACTCAAGTGGATGAGTACTATGATCAAGCAAATCACTTTGTGCTTGGAAGAGTAAGTGGTCTTCTGCCTCTTTCTAGCATTATCAATAGGACCATGAGAGCTTCATTTTTTCCTAGAGGTGGAAATAATAATGAGATATATGGGCGTGCTTAGAATGTAGTGAAATACATTATGGATGGCACGAGGTTTGATGTGATGGATTTAATAATGAGAGAGATAACCACATAAAAGGGAGATAAGACCAAAAGTATTCATTTTGCTCCTTACATAATGAAGCTTATTCAAAGCTTGATCTTATGCATGAGGTTTAGGTTGAGACTAGAACTATGGTGGAAGGATTGAACACGAGATTTGATGCCTTGGACTCGAGGGTTACACATCTTGATGAGAGGTACACTGAGTTTCAGCAGCAGCAAGCTCCTTTGGTCTATCAGAGGTTTGGGCATGGTCATCACCCTCCCTTCATCTTTCAGAGGTTTGATCATCCATCCTCATCGGGTGCCCCTCCTCTTTCCTAGAGTATCTCGGAGAGTCCCTTTTGGTATTTGATGCCAAAGGGGGAGAAGAATGGAAGAATGGAGAATTGGAAGCAAGCAAGGATGATTTTCTTATCTTAGGTCAATAGACCTTGCTTTTGTGTTGATTTGTAAGGATAAGCTTAAATTCTTTCTTGTAATATCTTATGTAAGCTTATTGAACCTTGTATGCTTTAAACATATTTTGGACACTTGAATGCTTTATGTCTTATGTTATGAATTGTGATTTCTTTTGTATCTTTGTCCAAAGTATGTTTTTGATGGATGGATCTTTATTGTTGCATGCATATTTAATTCTTGATTATAATTATTATGTCATGCTTCTATGGATCCAATATATAGAGGAAACTCCACTGATTTTTTTAAATCCACATATGTGCACGAATTTCCTTCAAATCTCATATGCACATGTTGAGGGGGAGTTTTATCTATCTGTAGTGGTTTGGCAAGCAACTAATTCAAAATCTCTTTTAATTCCACTCAAATGAGTTAATTGCTACCAAAGCGCATCCTAGAGTATACAATTTATTTTGTTCTCAATTAATACTCGAAAATCACTTTCAATTTCTTATTTGTTGAGGATTATCATCAATTACCAAAAATGGGGAGATTGAAGAATCTAGATCTGCCATTATGTGTTAATGGAGTATTTTGGTAATTAATGACAATCGTCTTGTGGACTAACATTTTCCATGAGTTGGTGAAATGGGTTGAGTCTCATGATGGATCCCATACTTGCAGTGGAGATGTTTGTCATCAAGTGATCACTTCAAGATGGATTCTCAAAATTACCGGTCTCGTTGTTTGGTGTGGAGACCGCATCACTAGTATATGTTGTCGTACTATTAAGAGAGGTCTTGACTAGTAGCTTGAGTGTGTATATGTTGATAGCTCTTAGTGCTTGCTCTAGCTCTCTTTGGCATATTGCCGATATTTGCGAATGTGTTTTGCAAATAGTTGAGGCTCATATATAATTCTTGTAGCATGTGACTTTAATTTGCGAATGTGTTTTGCGAATGGTCTAAGTCCATGTACCTAATTCCTTTTGGCATGATTATAAAAGTCAGCAAATGTGTTTTGTAACTTACTTGAGAATCATGCTTTCATCTCTTGTTTGCATCGCGCATCAATTAGCAAATGTGTTTTGCAAAATTGAGTTGAAGTGAAATGCAAAATTGTTTTTTCTATCTCTGACGGTTTGACCGCACCCTTTGGGCAGTCTGACCACCCTCGGTTTGACTAGGCTTAGTGCCAATCTGAAGTTTTGGTGGTCTGACAGCCCTTGTTGACCGGTTTGACTGGTGGGACCCCAGTCCGACCGTCATGTGTTGGCTGGTCTGACCGGCCCCATAGTCAGTCACCCTGGTTACCTTTTTCCATAGAAGCATGTTGCACTGGTTGGTTTGGCTCCTCCATGGAGCGATCTGACCGCCCCCTGGCAGTTTGACCGGTTTGGTCCATTCTGACCGGCCCCTATGAGGGAGGTCAGTCCGATTGAGTGTCCAATGACTAGTTTTTATAGCCGTTGGAGCTACAGCAGTCCGACCATCCATTGGTTGGCGGTAAGACCAGGATTTTCTGATTTTCTGCAGATTCTCCTCCAACGGCTAGTTTTTTGTGTGGTTGTATAAATACCCCATGTGGCTAGTTGTGATAGAGTGTTTGTGCCATTTTCGTTCCCCTTGAGCAAAGACCAAGCCCTCTCGTCTCTTTTGTGCATGTGTTGCACTTAGTGAGCTTAGAGAGCAAAATCCTAATGCATGTGTTGCATTAGGTGTTGGATTTAGTATCCATTGAGCTTAGACACTTGATGTTTTCAAGTGAGCGTCTCCGACTTGTTACTCTTGGTGTTTACCGACACCTAGATGACTTAGAGGAGTTGCGTCGGTGATCTTCTCAAAGTCTCAAAGAAGGTTGTGACAAGACCTAAGCGGTGGTGAGTGGCTTGGTGCTCGCCATCTCCGGAGCGGAGGAAGAGCAATCCCGAGTGGATTCAAGGTGTAGGCTTAATTTGTGGAGCTGGTCTAATTCGTTTGGGCTTACCTCAACATGGACTAGGGGAAACCGACAAGTTTTCGATCACCACGAGAAAAATATCAAGTGTTCTTGTGGTTTGCTTTCTTGAGCTTTACTTTCTTGCAATTTACATTTGTAGAATTAAATTGTTAATTTATCTCCTTAGGATTGCATTCCTTGTCTTGGACTTAAGTTGTTGGTGCACATAGTGAGACTAGTTATTTTAGGTTTAAATTGTGCAAAACTGATTTGATTTACAATTCCACATGAAACTCGGTTTTGACCAAAAGAATTTTTAAACCCATCTATTCACCCCCCCCCTCTATTCGGCCTCCTCGAGCTTACACATGGGCGATGATGCGTCTACAACGACTGTTGCTCGCTGGACATCCAGTACATGCAGTTGACCCCTAGTGGCAGCGCCATGGTGACGCCTACCATATGTTCCACGCTAGGATTGAGCCACGACACTAACGTGCTGATGGCCAAGACTACCCTAACGACGGCGGCACTCATGACCTCGAGCACCTCAAGGCTCGCGACAACGACTTCCCTTGCCACCAGAGCTCGGGAAGCCCTGCATGAAGAACTCAAGGATCTGGCTCCCAAGGCGACATCAGAGGAGCTGAAGGAGATGGTCCAGGAGTTGTGCGACAAGATACTTGTCATGCTGAACCGCATGATCGAGGGCAACCGCGACACAAACCTTGACACCGCCTCCAATGTCGTTGAGCATGCTGGGCACTCCATGGTCTCCTAACCGGCGCCACATGTCGTGGTTTACTCTGAGGCTGAGCGCCGGGCCGGCGCTTGTGATTGTTCCCAACGGGTCTCATATCGACCCCATGGCACCATCATTTTACAATGGTGCTAGACGTCGACAACGTCGTCACCAAACCCAATGGGGACATTGCCCTCGACTCCTATGTCCTCGGCGCGAACAACCTCATCACCAACACCAGCAATAGTGCCTTGGTCGGTGTTCTTCCAAGCTACATCACCATCAAGGTGGCCCGTGTTATCTTCGCTCCCACCGGTCAGGGTGATGAGCTTGTGTGTGTGCGTATCCTCTGCCTCCATGGCACACACAAGTTATTCGATGAAATACCTATCAGGAGTACATTCGTGTTGTGGCCTCCTCTGGTAAAGTGTGTTGGATGTAGCTTGTGGCCTCCCCTTTCCCAAGTCCAAAGCATTAGTCATGGAGCTAAAGCACAACCAATGTCGTGGTCGTCTTTCAGGTGGGATCGAGATGATGAGTAGCTGAAGCAGCCATGGTCACCTACCTTGATCCTCATAAATGAAGTTGTGCTATCATCATGGCCACCACCCCAAAAACCTTGGAAATGTTTGCAAAATGGGCCGTCATTTGGTGGTAATGGTGGACAGTATGTTGTTAGTAAAGAGAAGGTGATGGTGGATGATGTTTTTCTCTATGGATAGTGGAATTAGGAAAATTGTACAAGGGATGGTGAGCATACCTAAACTTTTGGAGGTTATTCCTATAAAGATGCTACAGTTATCTTGGGATCCAGGTGATGAGGTGGGTTATCTTGATGTGTTGGTAGACATCTCATTCACCGCAAAGGAAGTATGCTTGTTACTATTGGGATGGTGGTTACTAGAGGAAGATGAGTGGCCTTAAAGGTCGCTGCCATGTTCAGACTCTGAAGTTTCTAAAGCCCATAGTAAGAGTAGCCAGGAGGTGTCGTATGAATTTGTTGAGCAGCCAAGGTATGGTGAGCAAAACAGCAAATACAAGCTCAGGTGCAGGAGTGACATTCCTTGTGGGTGGGTTACATATCTTGTATATGCTCCTGATGTTAAGTCTTGCCTGGACATACAACAATTTTGTTCCAAAAGGTGTTCACCTGCTTCTTATGTTAGCCCCAAGGCTTCAACAGGATTAGCAAATAGTCAAAGATGTAATTTGCCGTATCAATATCATACAACTTCTTCTCCTTTTATATAACAATGAGTATACATGGTAGGATCTACAATTGATAAACATGATCGCTACAATTTCGGTAATAGCCAATCGCTACAATCACAGGTGCCAGATATGCTACAGTATCGGCAACGGCCAATCCTATTGATAACTTTCATGTTTTACATTCCCCGTCAATCTCATCTAGCGGAGCTAAGGTTGAGATTGTACCGAAAACAGTCCAACATCTGTTTGTTCACTGGTTTAGTTATAGCATCTGCCACTTGATCAGCCGAGAAAACAAAACACACTTCTAGTGCATCGAGTGCCACCTTCTCCCTGAGAAAATAGAAATAAACTTCTATGTGTTTTGTCCTAGAATGAAACATAGGATTGACTATGAAGTAAGTTGTACCGAGGTTATCACACCACAATATTGGCGCCCTTGGCTGTGGTACATTCAACTCCTTGAGCAAAGACTGTACCCAGGTCACTTCGGCAGTCCCATTTGCTAAAGCTTTGTACTCAGCCTCTGTGCATGAGTAAGATACAATGGGTTTCTTACGAGCACTCCACTAAATCATATTAGGGCCGAAGAACACTGCAAAACCTCCGGTTGAACGGTTATCATCGGCACATCCTGCCCAATCGGCGTCGGTGAACACACTAAGAAGTGTGGATTGTGATCGTCGTATACTCAGCCCAGTGGAGACCGTTCCTTTGACATACCGTAGAATTCTTTTGACTGCCTCCCAGTGCACATCAGTTGGCTTCGACAAGTACTAGCAGACCTTGTTTAAAACAAAGGAGATATCCGACCTTGTTAAGGTAAGATACTGCAAGCCACCCATCATACTACGATATTTAAAAGCATCATCCTCACTAAGCTGATGCCCAAGGTCACTAGACAACTTGTCTTGAACAGACATTAGAGTAGAAGCGGCTTTGCAATTCTCCAGATGCGCATGGTGAAGAAGCTCCATAGCATATTTCTTCTGCGTCAATCTCATTCCCCCTGAATTCACAGCAGCTTCTATGCCAAGGGAGTAACTCAACTGCCCAAGGTCTTTGATAGGAAAAGCAGCAGCAAGACGATGAAGCAGTTTTTTAGTCGCAGTTGGACAAGAACTTGCAATGACAATATCGTCAACATATACTAGCATATAAATTGTGACACCTCCTTGACATAAAATAAATAGAGATGTATCTGGTTTGGAGGGTACAAAACCAAGTTGCTAAAGCTTGTCACTGAGGCGTGAATACCACACCCTAGGCGACTGTTTTAAGCCATACAACGATTTCTGTAGCTTGCAGACATACGAAGGATGATGGCAATCTTCAAACCCCAGCAATTGTTACATATAAACATCCTCACTGAGAACGTCTCGTGCAAGAAGGCATTATTAACATCAATTTGATGCAAGTTCCAGCCCTTGTAGACAACCACGGAGAGCACCAAGCAGACTGTAGCTGATTTGACAATCAGAATGAAAGTGTTAAGGTAGTCAGTTCCATAGCGCTGAGTGAAACCTCTCGCTACAAGCCGAGCTTTATACTTGTCAATTGAGCCATCTTGGAGCTGTTTCAACTTGAAGACCCATTTGCATCCAATGATATTTTGTCCCAACATCCGAGGAACAAGACACCGTGTTTTGTTCTACTGAAGAGCATCAAACTCGGCTTCCATGGCTCCATGCCACTGATGATCAAATAAGGTGTAACACCCCAATTTTCATAATCGGGATGTTAATTTTTAATTTGGCGATCTATTAAATTTTTGACCGCGTTTTAAAATTTTTCCGGTGTTTAATTAAAATGTTACTTTTAAATCAAATTGTTTGAAAAACTGCAATTAAAAATTTAATTATTTTGATTTTATGTTTTTGCATGCATTTCAAAAATCATGTCGTCATGCATGCATTAGTATTGTCATTTTATTTTTTGGTTCGACCGACCGCAAGCGAAACGCCTGTGCTCGGTCGAACTGACTGCGTGTCCCTTCTTGACCTGTCATCTTCCATTTTTCGACCCTGCTAACTCCTTTTGCTTCTCTCCTTTAAATCTCCTCCAAAAACTCAAAACCAAGCTATGCATGTCATACCACTGCGATTGTCACCACACGACCAACCCGATTATGCAATTCACTTCTGCATGCATGGCAGTTTGCACGATTTCACGAAAGGAGAAAAGAAGTAACAGATAAAACATCTATGTGTCCGTTCTTTCCCCTAACTTCTCTTGTCGCAATCACAACCAAAAACTAAAAGTCGTGCAACGCATGTTATATCATTGCTGTCGGACCCGGATTTCGTGAATCCAAATCCTCTGTGAAATTACTGTGCTATTCCCTGGATCAGTAGCTAGGACTTCACAATACACATTGCTGATTCATTCATACAAGCGTGAACTGAAAATTAAATATTACAACCAACTGAGTAACATAGACCACGTCGGGTCGAGTTTTACAAAAAGGGCCGAGCAGGCCAAATTGATTACATCACAAAAGAGCAACGTAAACTATAAGCGGAAGCAAAAGGCGAGTAGGGCTCATCTCACACGAACAAGCGATCGGGGTAACCCGTGTCTGACGGATATTAACCATGGTTTGGATAATATCGGTTATGCTTGAATACCAACGAGCCTACTTAGGTGGGTGAGACCTAGACTACAGACTATACTACTCCTTGTCATAGCCTTGTCCATCGTCTTCTGGGCCGTCGTAGAAGGCGTAGCCTCCGTCATCTTCATTATCTGGAGGGTTGGGGGAGGAGCGAGAATGAGCACTACTACCGTGCTCGCGAGCCAACACACAATGCAATTTTATACATGCACGGCTTAACAAGGATGGCTCGGGTTCTTTTATTTGCGAAAGCAACTTTTCAAATATCATAATTACAAAGTCCTATCACTTAGCATTTTTAACAAATTGCATTTTATAAAGAGAGCATGTGCAATAATTATTTTAGTAGAGAATCCATCCGGCGGAAACTCTACCAATGCATCCTTTTAATTGGAGCGGCCTCCAATAACCACAACCACTGAGCTCGACGACTCAGGCAAAATCCAAAACAGGGCTAGGTGAGCCCTTCCACCATTTTCCATACCACCCACAAAGTTGTTTTGAAATAGAACTAACTCAAGTTATGATTCCCATGTCCGCCTTTGACCGTAGGGCACTACTGTTTAAACAGCTTTTAGACTCTGCAGAGGTTGCACACTTTACCCACAAGAGATAGTCTACCGTTACCCCACATGATTAGTAGTCATGTAGTTGGGCGGCAAATCACAATAACCTTTCTAGCTATCTCGCCCTTTCAGTCAATCCACCCATACGGGTTCGCCCATATGTTGTGCGGGATGTTCACCACAACGACTAAGCTTGGTGGCCAAACCACAACGTCTAGCGCATTGTAACTTCACCTTTTGGTGTCCTTCCAAGCCGGAGTATCTCGCGACTTATGCGTTCTTCGTTCCCCTCGGTGAGATGACATCCAAGGTTTAATAACTTTACTAAGCCAAGTTGCACTTTGCGGACTTGTGGTTGTACTTGTTTAACACAGGAGGTCGTGACAAGATTAAGTCCTTAGGGTTATCAGGCGGTTCATCCCACGAGCCAACCAACCACGTGCTCTCTGAGCACCCACCACCTCACCATCCGCCTGACAAAGCTAGCATTAGGGTTTTGAGGAGGAAACCAATTTATTTTCACAATCCTTTAGTCAATGGACCACCAATGACTACCCAAACCATTTTATGTTTTAGGAAATGATGATTGGGATATTTTAATATCCGTACTTAAACAAGACTAGCATGTAAGCTAGTACAACCTATAACTAGTATTACCATATAGTTACTAGGGTGACAAAGAATAATGGATTCAAATTATCAAGGATGGCATAATAATTATTTAAACATCAAGTGGGCATTTAACTACCTTAAGCTTTAACATACATTTGATTAAGAATTAAAGCATGCATTTTGCTAATTTAAAAGAACATAATTTGCATAAAATGTAGGGGCAAAATGATCAAAGTATTGACTCGCCTTGGTTAAAGGCTAGGGATCTTGGTCTTGATCACTTTGGTCGTCATGGCGTCTTCAAATCCTAATCGGCGTCAATCTGGGAAAAGACACAACGGCAAAGAGAGCAAATAAATAAATAAGGAACAATAAATAAACTCCAAATTAATCAAGTCCTATGCCCGTTAGCAAGATATTGATTTAACAAATTTTAGAAATTTATTTCATAATTTTTGGAGTTGAAATGGAGAAGATATGGATTTTGAAGGTTAATAGGAAATAAAAAGGAGAAATAGGGTTGGGTGCACGAAAATAGTCTTTGAACAGGGTTTATGGGAACAGGGGCTCGGGTCCATGGAAATGGTGGACTGCAGGGCCCACGTGGCAGCCAAAGGAGAAGGGTTAAGAGTATGGCGGTGGGGCCCTCAAGTTCTAATAAAATCCCCAATTCCCCATTGCTTTGTGCTCCAAAGCTTCAGAGAAGAAACAGGAGGGCAGGAGATGCTTTTCAGGGAGGCGGCCATGGGTGGCAGGCGGGGGCGGGCATATGTGGTGGCTGGTCAGGGGTGCGGACGGAGGTGTGGCGGCTCGGGAGAAGCGGCAGGGCGCGGGGAAGCGGATGATGGCGGCGGACGGGCGGCCGGGCGGGTGGAGCGGGTGGCGGCGGCAGGCAAGACCTGGGCGAGGAGGCGGCGGTGGCGAGCGGCTCGGGAGGCGGCTACTCACCAAAGCGGCGACGAGACGAGGAGGCTACGGCGCGGTTCTGGACCTACCGGAGCTCGGGCGGCGTGGGAGCTCACGCAGGGGAGGAGGAGCTTTATAGGAGCCATGGCGCGGGAGGAGGAGGGGCCGGCCGGGAGGCCTGTGGCGACGTCGCGTCGCAGGCGGCGTCTTGTGGCGCGCGTCTTGCAGGGCAGCAGCAGCGGCGTGCAAGACAGAGCGGCAATGGGACGGGACGGAGTGGCGACAAGACAAGGCGAGCTGCGGTGGCGGCGAGCTATTTACCATCGAAGCGACGCCGTCACGGGAAGAAGGAGGAGAAAGGCGGGGGGCTGGAGGTAAGTCCTAAAACGTTCGTTACAATTGCGTTCGTCATCGCACAAGCATTTCATTTTCGCAAGCGATTCGCATGCAAGGTCGGTTGAGCAAGTTGAAAAATGAGGAGAAACCCATTTAAACGGAATCTCGACCTCGAGATTGGTACGCCCGCGAACAAGAACGGGTTGTCTTGTTTGATTGATCTTCGCGTTGTGTGGCTTCCTTGGCCGAGTGGTGACTCCATGGACCTTGCAAAGGCGGAAGACTTGGCGTCTTGTTAAGCTTCTCGATGGCGTCGAGGATCTTGATCGGATGCTCTGGATAAGTCGATCTTCTTTGAAGGCGATGGCTTCAAGCGGCTCGCTCTTGGTACTCGAGACACTTCTTGAGTGGGAGACGTGAAACACGTTGTGAACTCTCGACAGATGTTCGGTAGCTCTAGCCGATAGGCCACTTCCCCACGCTTGGCGTAATCGGAAGCGGTCCTATATATCCGGGGCGAGCTTGCCCTTTACTTTGAATCTTGAGTTCCACGAAGTGGGATACCTTGAGGTATCTGGCGTCTCAACTTCAAAAGTTAATTTCCTTTGACGGTTGTCGGCATAACTCTTTTGTCTTGACTGAGCAGCTTGAAGGCGATCTCTGATTAGTCGAACTTTCTCTTCAGCTTGCTTGAGGGTATCCGGTCCAAATATGTATCCTTCACCTGATTCTGACCAATGCAGAGGGGTTCTGCATTTTCTACCATAAAGTGCTTCAAATGGGGACATTTTCAAACTCGACTGGTAGCTGTTATTGTATGCAAACTCGGCATACGGCAAACATTTCTCCCAGTCTACTGTAAATTCCAAAGCACAAGCTCGAAGCATGTCTTCTAGAATCTGATTTGTCCTTTCTGTCTGACCATCGGTCTGTGGATGATATGCTGTGCTGAAATCAAGGTGTGTCCCAAGGGCATCATGCAAACTAGCCCAAAAATGTGAGGTGAATTGAGATCCTCGATCAGAGACTATCCTCTTGGGTACTCCATGTAAACACAATCTGAGCCATGTATAGCTCGGCTAACTTGTTTCCCTTGTAGGTTGTCTTTCTATGGAGCGAAATGGGCTACTTTGGTCATCTATCAACTATAACCCATCTTGAGTCACATCCGGACTTGGTTGGGGTAGACCGATAATGAAATCCATTCAATTTCTTCCCATTTCCACCGGGAATTTGCGAGGTTGAAGCAATCCTGGCAACCGATGTTCGGCTTTGATTCGTTGACATACATCACAACAAGCTACATACTCGGCGATGTCTCTTTTCATGCGTGGCCACCGGTACAAAATCTTCATGTCTTGATACATCTTTGTCTTTGCTGGATGTAGGGTATATCTTTGTTGTGGGCCTCTTCGTAATTAAATCCTTGAGTTCCTTTTGGTGAGGAACAAAGAGACGGTCCCATACCATAGAATTCCTTTCTGGTCTTGATCATCTTGGGGCTTTTCCTTTAGCCATGAGGCGCTTGAATCTTTGGACTCCCGGATGTTCCTTTTGAGCAGTCTTGATTTGCTCTTCCAAAGTTGGATGTGCTTCCATGGCGTCTGGGTTACCTTGCTCTATCAAACAGAGGTTGAGGGCTTCGAATTCCTTATAGAGCTCAGGTTGGTGTTCTTGAATCATAACATTATTGCAGTATGACTTGCGGCTTAATGCATCGGCGACTACATTAGCCTTTCCGGGATGATAATGGACATCCAAGTTGTAATCTTTTATTAACTCTAACCATCTTCTTTGCCGAAGGTTGAGATCAGATTGGGTAAAGATGTACTTGAGACTCTTGTGGTCCGTGTAGATATTACAATGATTTCCAATCAAATAATGCCGCCAAATCTTAAGGGCGTGCACTACTGCTGCTAACTCCAGGTCATGAGTTGGATAGTTGTCTTCATGGGGGCGAAGTTGTCTGGATGCATAAGCTACAACTTTTCCTCCTTGCATAAGCACGCATCCAAGACCTTGGCGTGATGCATCACAGTAGACTTCAAAGTCTTGCTGAATGTCTGGCAGGGTTAATACTGGTGCAGAAGTCAATTTCTTCTTCAATTCCTGGAAACTTTTCTCACAAGCCTCAGTCCATTCATACTTCTTTTCCTTTTTAAGCAAATGGGTCATTGGTTTGGAGAGCTTTGAGAATCCTTCTATGAAGCGTCTGTAGTATCCGCTAACCGAGAAAACTACGAACTTCATTATCGATGTGGGTCAAGTTTCCAATCCATCACGGCTTCTACCTTGGCCGGATCAACTGCTATTCCTCCTGCGGATACAATATGTCCGAGGAAACTGATTTCCTGAAGCCAAAACTCACATTTACTGTACTTGGCATAGAGCTCATGCTCTTTAAGCTTTTCCAGGACCAATTGTAGGTGTTCCGCATGCTCTTTCTTAGTCTTGGAATAGATCAAGATGTCGTCTATGAACACGACTACAAACTTGTCGGTATTCCATAAATACCTTGTTCATCGATTCATGAAGTAGGTGGGGCATTGGTCAAGCCAAATGACATATTGTGAACTCAAACAAGCCATCTAGGGTGGTAAAGGCTGTCTTAGGAATATCCTCATTCACGATCTTGAGTGGTGGTATCGATCGAGGTCTATCTTGGAGAAAAGCTGAAGCTCTGTCAACCGATCGAGCAGGTCATCAATGCGGGGCAAGGGATACTTGTTCTTTATGGTCACTTCGTTGAGGGCTCTGTAATCCACACACAATCTGGCGGAACCATCTTTCTTCTTCACAAAGAGAATGGCGAACCCGGGGAGAAGAACTAGGTCTAATGAATCCTTTTTCTTGCAAGTCTTCAAGTTGTGTCTTCAACTCTTCAAGTTAAATCGTACCGCCATTTCATGCGGTCTCTTGGCAATTGGGGCCGTCCACGGCTTCAAGTTGATCACAAACTTGATATCTCTGTCGGGGGCATGCACAGCAATTCTTCCAGGAAAACCTCGGGGTAGCTTGGACTCTGAGCGTCGTCTCTAGGGACATCTCTCCAAGATGGTGGATTATTCGAACCAAAGGAGAGAACGATCCACACTAATCCTTATTGTGGTTCGGGGTCTTTGGCAAGTACCACTTTCTGTTGGCGCAATCTATTAGTCCATGATCTGTGCCAACCAATCCATCCCTAGGATGATATCCAATGTTTGAGATTCTAGCACAAGAAGGAGGCTAGGAATCGAGTCTTCCAAAGCAATCTCTACTCGGGACTAAGCGAGGTAGCATATAGGGGTCCCGGGTGAACTAAGTACCACGGGTTTCTTTAACTTATAGGTCGGCAACTTAAGCCTTTCAACAAACTTTCTTGAAACAAAAGAGTGCGAAGCTCGAATCAAACAAAACTTAAAGTGGTCTTGAATTAACAGAGAACGTGCCCATTAGCACTCTGCGGCATCTTGTGCCTCCTCGTGATGACATGATTCACACGGCCACGACTTTGCGATGGGGTAGACCTCGAAGCTTGAGAAGTCTGGTGGCTCTTACTTGAGCCGAGGTTAGATCCTTGAATTGCAGCTGCTCGGGGTTGTTCTTTGGGGCGGGGTTCTTTGCGATGAGGGCCCGATTAGCAAAGTGTCCTTTTTCTCCATAAACAAAACAATGGAGATTGGTGCGGGGTTGTGATGGCGAGGTGTCGAAGAGGGCGGAGAGTCGGAAACCACTTCCTTGGGGCCTTGGAGAGGAACTTTTACGGGGTGTGGCGAAGATTTAAAGGAAGCGCCTGAAAGGTTGACTTCGGGAAAAGTTGCCTTGTGATTTACGGAAAGGCATCTTCCTCTTGCGGCTAGTTTACGCTAACTTATTCTCATTTTCAGTGAAGAGGGCCTTGTTGATCAAGCGATGGAAGTTTGCATAGTCATGGAGGATAAGCTTTCCACGCATGTCACCACGCATACCTTCCACAAAGCGGTCTATCTTTTCTTCCTCATCACTCGTCATTGGGGGCGTGGCGGGCAAGCTCGGTAAACTTAGTGACATACTCGTTGACCGTCATATGTCCTTGTTTAAGAGTTACGAACTTCGTTCTTCTTGATCTCATGGTACCGCAGCACAAAATTGGTTACAAGGCGGTTTTGAATTCGACCAAGGAATTGGATGCCTGTGGTTCATTTTCAACAAGAGGTGTTTCAACAACTTCTTCTTCCACGGCCAATGGCGAAATTGCTTGGTTCTCCATTCGTGGATCCTACTACAGTTACTGTTCTTTGCATCTTCTTCTTCATCTTCTAGTCCTTCATTACTTCTAGCGACAAGGTAATTCTCCCACCATGTGGCGGCACCTTTCGGTGGTGGGTAGCAAAGTCCACCTTATCCGCGTCGAACAGCGGGCAAGTCGAAGCTTCTTTTGGTGTCCCCGAGCCAATCTTGACTTCAAGAGGTTCATTAGTTGCTTCAAATGTGAGAGGTCTTGTTCTTAGGAAGTCGGCGAGTTTGGAGTGGCGGCAGCGAGTCTGAATCTTGATTGTTGAGCAAAGCTGAAGAATCTGAGTCATTGCAAACATTACTTGTGCCATGGTCGGGTGAGTGGTGGTGGGGAGGTAGCTCTTGTCCTTGTCCACGACCACGGCCACGACCACGGCCTCGACGATTACAAAGGCTCCACGGGTGGGCGGAGGCTCTTCTTGGCGGCATCTGAGGAAAAAGCGAGGTTTAGAACTAGAGAGAACCAGGAGGGGTATATGAGGGTTCACTAGCCCTCTAAGGCACACACGTAAGAACATAAACCAAACGAGAAGATCAAATAAGTACAATACAAAGCCTAGAATGGCTGCATTATATTATGGGGGTTAGGTGTTACACGACTAACAAACAAAGCTTATATGCTAAGCCAAGTCATGACACAGGATACATGCATCTCGTCTACAAAACAAAAAAAAAACAAAAGTGCTTGCAACCCAAAATACTGCCTAGCAAGCACCACCGGCTAACCTAGACCATCCTAACTACTCCAACGGGACTCGAGCGGAGCGGCTCGTCTGGCTCGGCGAGCAGAATGACTCGGCCGGCGTGCGGAGAACGGCTGGGGCTGCGTCCACGCCTGAACGCCAGAAGGTCGTCGAAGGCGGCGGATCGGGCGTCAGACGCTCTTCTGTGATCATCTGGTGCGGGCTCCTCGGGGCGAAGAGGTTGGTTCTTGGCGTCCCGCCGGAAGGAAGGCCGGAGGAGGGACCGAGCCGAGCGGGCCGGGCCGAGCCGAGCCGAGGTAGCGCCGCAAGGCGGCGGTGAGGCGTGCCACCTCTGCGAGTCGGCATCTCTCTTCGTAGTGCGGTGTCTCTCTCCCATCTGGCGACAAAGAGGGCTTCATCACTCTGTTCGGTTAGCGCGGAGGGTGTCGGAGTGGAAGCCGCCGCGCGCAGAAGCGTCCGGTGGCGGACCTCGTCGGTAAGGGTGTGGATCTTGTAAACCATCGCTGGGTCACCGCACAGTGGGTCGGCGGGGCTCGTTGTCGATGGCGACAAAGGACTCCGGGAAGCGCTGTCCGTCGGGGAGGTACGGAAAGAAGGAGAACGGTGATCCGCGCAGGAGGTCCTCGTGTATCCAACATAGGCGGGTGATGGCGACACGGGCTGCATCCTGGATGGCGTCGGGGATGCTGCGACGAGGGGCCTCGGCCTGGAAGGTGTGAGCTACGAACTCGCCAGTCCTAGGATAGAGGAAGACCTCCATCTCCCAGGACTCGTGAGCCATGACCCTCGTCCTTCGGCCTCTGTAGATCGGAGGGTGGATGAAACCAAGTTCCACCATTAGTTGGCGAAGGAGCTCGGCGAATCCGCCGTCATGCTCTCCATGTGAGCTATGGTCCCATGGGTCGGCAGCTGGAGAGGAAGCCATCTACAGATTTTGAAACAAGAGAAGGGGTTAGTAACACTTAATGAGAATAGAGATGAGTAAGGAACTAGGAATGATGAGTAGAAGCAATAAGTACTCTATATTTTGATAAAAATTTTCTTAGATTTTAAAAATAAGATCCAAGTCCTTAAGGCAATCGACCAATCTAACTAGGGTCCTACAGTCGTATGCTCTGATACCAGCTCTGTCGGACCCGGATTTCGTGAATCCAAATCCTCTGTGAAATTACTGTGCTATTCCCTGGATCAGTAGCTAGCACTTCACAGTACACATTGCTGATTCATTCATACAAGCGTGAACTGAAAATTAAATATTACAACCAACTGAGTAACATAGACCACGTCGGGTCGAGTTTTACAAAAGGGGCCGAGCAGGCCAAATTGATTACATCACAAAAGAGCAACGTAAACTATAGCGGAAGCAAAAGGCGAGGTAGGGCTCATCTCACACAGGCATGCGACTGGGGTAACCCGTGTACGACGGATATTAACCATGGTTTGGATAATATCAGTTGTACGCGAATACCAACGAGCCTACTTAGACTGGGCGAGACCTAGACTACAGACTATACTACTCCTCGTCATAGCCTTGTCCATCGTCTTCTGGGCCGTCGTAGAAGGCGTAGCCTCCGTCATCTTCATTATCTGGAGGGTTGGGGGAGGAGCGAGAATGAGCACTACTACCGTGCTCGCGAGCCAACACACAATGCAATTTTATACATGCACGGCTTAACAAGGATGGCTCGGGTTCTTTTATTTGCGAAAGCAACTTTTCAAATATCATAATTACAAAGTCCTATCACTTAGCATTTTTAACAAATTGCATTTTATAAAGAGAGCATGTGCAATAATTATTTTAGTAGAGAATCCATCCGTGAAACTCTACCAATGCATCCTTTTAATTGGGCGGCCTCCAATAACCACAACCATCGAGCTCGACGACTCGGGCAAAATCCAAAACAGGGCTAGGTGAGCCCTTCCACCATTTTCCATACCACCCACAAAGTTGTTTTGAAATAGAACTAACTCAAGTTATGATTCCCATGTCCGCCTTTTTGAGTAGGCACAATTTGCTTAAACAGCTTTTAGACTCTGCAGAGGTTGCACACTTTACCCACAAGAGATAGTCTACCCGTTACCCCACATGATTAGTAGTCATGTGGTTGGGCGGCAAATCACGATAACCTTTCTAGCTATCTCGCCCTTTCCGTCAATCCACCCATACGGGTTCGCCCATATGTTGTGCGGGATGTTCACCACAACGACTAAGCACTGCCCCGCCACAACCTAGCGTCTAGCCTTGGTGTAACTTCACCTTTTGGTGTCCTTCCAAGCGGAGTATCTCCGACTTATACGTTCTTCGTTCCCCTCAGTGAGATGACATCCAAGGTTTAATAACTTTACTAAGCCAAGTTGCACTTTGCAGACTTGTGGTTGTACTTGTTTAACACAGGAGGTCGTGACAAGATTAAGTCCTTAGGGTTGTCTGGGCGGTTCATCCCACGAGCCAACCAACCACGTGCTCCCTGAGCACCCACCACCTCACCATCCGCCCAAACAAAGCTAGCATTAGGGTTTTGAGGAGGGAAACCAATTTATTTTCACAATCCTTTAGTCAATGGACCACCAATGACTACCCAAACCATTTTATGTTTTAGGAAATGATGATTGGGATATTTTTAATATCCCGGTACTTAAGCAAGACTAGCATGTCGCTTAAGTACAACCTATAACTAGTATTACCATATAGTTACTAGGGTGACAAAGAATAATGGATTCAAATTATCAAGGATGGCATAATAATTATTTAAACATCAAGTGGGCATTTAACTACCTTAAGCTTTAACATACATTTGATTAAGAATTAAAGCATGCATTTTGCTAATTTAAAAGAACATAATTTGCATAAAATGTAGGGGCAAAATGATCAAAGTATTGACTCGCCTTGGTTAAAGGCTAGGGGATCTTGGTCTTGATCGACTTGGGTCATGGCGTCTTCAAATCCTAATCGGCGTCAATCTGGGAAAAGACACAACGGCAAAGAGAGCAAATAAATAAATAAGGAACAATAAATAAACTCCAAATTAATCAAGTCCTATGCCGTTAGCAAGATATTGATTTAACAAATTTTTAGAAATTTATTTCATAATTTTTGGAGTTGAAATGGAGAAGATATGGATTTTTGAAGGTTAATAGGAAATAAAAAGGAGAAATAGGGTTGGGTGCACGAAAATAGTCTTTGAACAGGGTTTATGGGAACAGGGGCTCGGGTCCATGGAAATGGTGGACTGCAGGGCCCACGTGGCGCCAAAGGAGAAGGGTTAAGAGTATGGCGGTGGGGCCCTCAAGTTCTAATAAAATCCCCAATTCCCCATTGCTTTGTGCTCCAAAGCAGAGAAGAAACAGGGAGGCGGGGAGATGCTTTCGGGAGGCGGCCGTGGCGTGGCGCTGGCGGGCGGCAGCTGGCGCGGCGTTGAGTCAGCAGTGGGCGGCGCGGACGGGAGGTGGCGGCGGCTCGGGAAGAAGCGGCCTTGTGGGAGCGGATGGCGGCGGCATGGCGGCGGGCGGCGGTGGAGCGGGTGGCGGCGGCGGCGCGGCAGCAGGGCGAGGAGGCAGGCGGTGGCGGAGCGGCTCGGGGAGGCGGCTACTCACCAAAGCGGCGACGAGACGAGGAGGCTGGCGCGATCTGGACCTCCACGGAGCTCGGCGGCGTGGGAGCTCACGCAGGGAGGAGGAGCTTTATAGGAGCCATGGCGGGAGGAGGAGGGGGTCCGGTCGGGCCTTGGCTGGCGCGGCGACGCAGCGGCGTCTTGTGCGCGCGCGTCTTGAGGCAGGGAGCAGAGCAGCGGCGCACAGAGCGGCAATGGGACGGGACGGAGTGGCGACAAGACAAGGCGAGCTGCGGCTGGGCGACGACCACTGTAGCGACGTCGGGCTGCGTACGGGAAGAAGGAGGGGAGAAAGGCAGGGGGGGTCTGGAGGTAAGTCCTAAAACGTTCGTTACAATTGCGTTCGTCATCGCACAAGCATTTCATTTTCGCAAGCAGATTCCGCATGCAAGGTCAGTTGAGCAAGTTGAAAAAATGAGGGAGAAATACACTGTAATTCATTTGATTCCCTGCCATTTTATTTTTCTTCCCACCACCCACTGTTATTTGTTTCTTGCCCCAAACCGAATGCCCTTTATTTTTCTTCCCACCACCCACTGTTATTTGTTTCTTGCCCCAAACCGAATGCCCTTTTAGCTCACTGGCTTTTTTTTTGTTGTTGTTATTTGCACCTGCCGAACCATCTTCTCAGCCATCTTTCTTCTACACTTCAGACCCCTTCCCCATTGTTTATTCCTACCAAAGCACCTACACTACCATCCATTCCTTTTTCTCAGCCGAGAGGCATCATTTCCCCCACTACCGTTCATTG
This sequence comes from Phyllostachys edulis, assembly GCA_036346405.1. Classification (NCBI taxonomy): domain Eukaryota; kingdom Viridiplantae; phylum Streptophyta; class Magnoliopsida; order Poales; family Poaceae; genus Phyllostachys; species Phyllostachys edulis. The sequence goes on along the minus strand of CM070549.1, from coordinate 75,599,443 downwards.
TCTCTCCAACCAAAGCCACCACATACAACCATTTTCTTCCCAGCCGAGGCATCTCCTCTCCCACTGCCAGCTCTTTTATTTCCAGCAGCACAGCCGAGAGCCATTTCTTTCTCCTCCACAGAACAAGCCAACAGAGCATTGCTTGGTTCATGTCTTCCAATATGAGCTCAACTCAAACACTTCTCTCATCTCAATCCCAACCCAAAACTAAAAATCTACTCATGCATGTCACACCATTGTGTTCAGGTTCTCATGAGCTTCTCATCCATACCATTAGTTCTTGCATGCGAATTGGTTTGTATGCTTTGCATGAAGAGAGAGGGAGGCAATGCACTGTGCAAGCATGCAGCAGTTCGGCCGGCTTGCATGCTACTGAGCAGCGGCAGAGGCATGCAATAGCTTCAATGTGGTGCAGCCAGCAGCAGCTAGGCAAGGGTGTGGAGGAGGGAAGCAGTAGCAGCAGCCAGCATGCATGCAGCGACGACGATGCATGCATGCCGTGCACGGTAGCGACGCAAAGACGGCATCGGCGCGGAGGCACTGTAGAGAGGTCGAACAGCGCCATGGCGTGCATGCACACAGTGCTTGACATCGTTATCTATCTTAGAATCCAAAGTGATCTTTTCTTTTATTCCTAATAGATGCACACCGTTGTCTGGTAATAGAATCAGCATGGGTGTGCATGTACGATTGGTCCTAATAGTTGGACTGCATCTCATGAACATATGTGCATGCATGCAACGGCGCGACGGCCCGAGCGAGGCGAGGCGGCATAGCGTGTTGCACATGACGTGGCGGTGCCGATATAGAGTTGGACGTGGACGAGAAGGCCGAGCGGACGCGGACAAGCTCGGCAATGACTATGGTGGACGCGAACCCGATAAGACGTCCGGTGATTTTTCGCACGCTTAGTGCCGCGGTAAAAATCCTTAGTGTCAAATCGCGTTTACGATATTTAGTCATGCATGTCGCATGTTAGTCATGAGCATGACATCTATTTATGCATGTTTAATTATAAAAATAATTTGGTAGCTTAAGACTGGTATGATTCTCTGGTTATGTCTTATTTTTGCGTAGGCATGTTCTTGGGATGTATGTCGGTAGATACGAATAATTTTATCGTCATAGCATAATATGTATCTTATTGATCAGGGGATGCTACATTAAATTTATGAGTTGATTATTTGATCGGACAATATTATTGTAAAGTCGCATGGAAGCTTGTGGTGATCTTAGATGATAAATTAATTGGAGGTTTTCCCTCATGTTGGATTATTAATTTTTGGAGTTAGGACACATAAGGATTTGATGAATTATTACTTGATGGATAGCTCTTGTGATGACATTTATGGGGATATGGAGGTTGAATTGGGAAATTTATTTAATCATGAGTAAATTGATGGGATGTCTTAAGTAATAGCTTTGTGAGTCATTTATGCTAGATTTGGGTGATGGTAGAATGGATGATTTGATTGCGAATAAATAATTGGATTTGCCATGTACTTAGTAGTTACTCCCTTCGGTCTTATATACTTGACGTCAAGCTTTACAATCCTTACAATCTGAACGTCAAGCTTTCAGATTTGGAGGGAGTAAGTCCTATGTGCCGAATTGATAGATTTGTACTCTCAATTGGATTAGTAGATAAAGGATTATTAGTTGATTGTAGAGGCACATATACAATCGGATTGGTAGAGGTCGTTCACGACTAAGTTCGGAGGTATGGATATGAGTTGATTGATTGGTGAGTCTTTAGATGTTGGATGTATTATTAAATTGTAAAGCTCATTATGTGTCGGTTAGTCTTTTAAACCTCGGTCGGTGAAAATTTTGGGTGTATGCAAATATGAATTGCTGAGGCAAGACTAGTAGAGTTAGATAGTTATTATTAGCTTAAATAGCATAGGGAAGAACAATTGATGGATTTAGACATGGTCTTATGCCCGTAAGTTGGTAGATTTCGAACAATTATCGGATAGGTTGTAAAGTTGGAAGATCGTGAATCTGGGCAATGTGTGGTTGGATAGGCTACTTTGATTATGACTGAGGCTAGGTTAGCCCGAGTTTAAAAAGTATTTTAATGTGGTAGAAATTTCTGAAAAGAACTATTTTTACACTGAAAACTCTTTTATCTTTGAAAACTCGTAGAAAATTCTTATGAACTCCAAATGAGTTGAACCAAGTTATTTTGGTCTTATATTTTTATTCTCTATTTATATATGTAATCCTTTTTTCCACCACTATCCTACAAATTTTCACCAAATAATTAATTTCGGATGAATAGTAACCGAGCTCCATTTTTGAGCATTTTTCCAAAAACTGATTTTCAAACTGCTATAACTTTCACATACTTACTGCAAATGGAATAATTCTTTCACCTAAATTCATCTAAAATCATAACCTACCTACTATATAAATTTCATGCATTTTGGATTATATTGATTTTTGGGATGTTTTCGGTGTTATTGTTCTTATTCGATGCTTTTCGTTCATTCGATAGTTGACGAAGGTACGAGTGTGATCGAGAGTGATTTGTAGTAGCACATGGACCATCCACAGCAAAGGCAAGCAGTTTCATCCTTTGATGCATGTTGCTCCTATTAATTTTGAAAACTATCTATATTGATTTTCAAGTATTCGATGCATTGCTTAATTTCAAATACTTGTATGTCAATTGGGTAGAATTAGTTATATCCTTTTGCTACATTGGCCTTCCTTTGAATGTTGATTATCCTTTTACCTTGAATGATTAAGGCTATATATTATATGGGATTGTTTGCTAATTTGTAGAACGATGCTTAGTCATGCTAGTAGTTGTAGTCGAAAACGGTTGATGGAGCTAGTCCATCGGCTGATGGATTGAATCGAATCTTGATGAAATTTGAGGATTATATGGATTGAATTATGTTGAATTGAGGAATATATCCAGATCTTCGCATCTGATTGTTGTGGACTTGTTAGGTGGGTTGTTGCTGTTGTGCGTTGGACTTGGACGGGTGATAGGGTGATAAAGGAAGGTTGTCCTGGATTTATGTAGCCCCATCTGAGTAATTAAGGACCGGTCTGTGGTGTGATGAATCAAGTCTTACGTGCAACCACACGCCGGGTTTATGGACGATGGCTTGTCTTAATAATTTGTTATGTGTTAGTTATCAAAACACAATTAGATTGGCAATTGTTGTTGTTAATGTTTAATGGTTCTCTTGTCAATCTAGTGGGGCATGTTAAGTTTTGCATTACTTGCTCTTAAGGTTTTTTTTTTGCGTATGCCGGATTGCTACGCAAGGGACTTACTTACACAACGGGGTGAACCATTCTCATTGCATCCAAGGCACTTGACATATTTATTCATGTATCTTGCATTGTGCCTTGTCTTGCTATTCTCCTTCTTGGAGATGAAGCCAATACCACTCTTGTCTTGTAAGCTTCTTTGCTTGTTCAATATATCATCGAGAGTGGCATTCCCTTTGTAGCACTTCTCCAAGTCATTGCTCAACTTGGTGACTTGGTCCTTGAGCTCTTTGTTTTTCCTCTACAAGGTTAGTCTCAACAAGCATAGAGGAAGTATTCACTAGAGCTACAAGGCATATCTAGCAAATCATCACAAGATGTGGATATACTAACCTTAGATGAAATGCAAGAATTAGGAGCTATACATGGCATATCATCTAGTAAATTACATGTAATGCCTATATCCACCTTGGGCTTATTGAGCTTATTTAGGAGAAGAGTTTCATGTTCATCTTTTAGAGCATCATAATTATTTTGAAGTAAGACATATTCTTTCTTCAAAACTTTGAATTTTAAAACCTCATTTCCTAAATACTCATTAAACTCCTCAAGCATATCCATCAACTCATTATATGAAGGCTCATCATTATCATTTACCTTCTTATTATCTTTTGCCATGAAGCAATGAGGTGATATGGATGAAGTTGAGGATTCCTCATTGTCGGAGCTAGAAGTTGAGCATTCTTCTCCCGACATCCATTCTTCTATTCAGTCATCATTGGTTGAGGTGGACCTTTCATAATGATCTTGAAGATGGGACCACATCTCATGAGCGTTCTTGAGATTGCATACGTTATTGAACACCTCTACACTCAAAGCACTAAATAAAACGTTAATTGCTTGAGCGTCGAGATGTAAGTATTTCTCTTCCTTATTTGTTGGAGCAAGAGGATCCAATGGAGGATAAAAGCCCACATCTACAATGTACTAAATTTTAGAGCTCATAGCCTTAAAATAACAAGACATGCGGATTTTCCAACTATCATAATTTGTGCCACCAAATAGAGGTGGTTCACCTAGGTGAACTATATTATTAGTCGACATCCTTTACTCTCTAGGCGGTGAAGCCTAATAAAAGGAGAGACCAAGCTCTGATACCACTTGTAAAATCGAGGAGGCCGACTAGAAGGGGGTTGAATAGGTGGTCTTTAAAATCTTTTGGCTAAAACCGAGTTTCATGCGAAATTGTAAATCAATTCGGTTTTGCACAATTAAATCCTAAATCAACTAGTCTTTACTAAGTGCACCAATAATATAAGTCTATTGATAATGATTGCAAGCATACAAAGACAAGTAAGTAATTTAATTCTAAGAATGTAAATTGCAATATAGTAAAGCACAAAGTAAATCACTAGAGAGCAAATCACAATGACACAATGCCGTTTTACCGTGGTGTTTGGAGACTTGCCGGTCTCCCGTAATCCACGTTGAGGTAAGCCCAAACTAATTGGACCGGCTCCACGAATTAAGCCAAACACCTCAATTCCACTAGTGGCAGCTCTTTCCCACTCCGGGTAGGTGAGCTCCAACCTTCACAACACGCCTGGCCTTCTCACAAGCTTCTTGAGAAGATCACCGATCCACGACACCTCCACACCGTCTAGGTGCCGGCAGACACCAAGAATAACAAGCCAATCCCCTTGCTTGACTCTCACCACGTGCAACGAATGCACAAGCTCAAGTGGATACAAAACCCATCTCTAGATGCAACACATGCAACTAGAGACCTCTCTCCTTGCTCACAAGGTGCAACACATGCACAATTGAGAAGAGAAGCTCACACTAGCTCAAGTGAGTGAAATGGGATGCTAAGGGTTGTCTCTCAACCGGCCTAAAAAAAATTGACTATATAAAGAGCTAGTGTCAATAAAAAGGCTAATGACAGAGAAAAGGGGGTATTTATAACTCCTACACCAAAAACTAGCCGTTTGGAGACGAAACAGCCCAAAACTAGCCGTTACAGACTTGGTGCGGTACTACCGTCCTCACAAGGGCCGGTACTACCGTTCTGTGCGGTAGTACCTCTCTTCTCATGGCGGTAGTACCGCAGCTCAATTTTAGCACAGACGACACTCGGTAAAAAGGTCATAACTTTTGACTTCAATGTCGGAATTGAGTGATCTTGGACTCTATGGAAAGCTTATTCAGAAGGCTACACAACTCACCTATTTGATTGATCTCAAACATATTTGATCAAATCAAAAGCACAACTCCAAAGAACCACTATCATGGTTTAAGTCCAAAGAAATAGCAACAAGCACTCTTAGACCATGCTAAGGGAAAATGCATGAATCCCAACAGTTTGCAAAACATATTTGCAAACCTAGATCATGCCACAAGGAGTAGGTATATGGACTTCAACCATTTACAAAGTATAGTCACATGCTACAAGAAATAAATGCATGAGCATCGGCTATTTGCAAAACACATTCGCTAATAGTAGCATCATGCCACGGAGAGCTAGAGCAAGAAAGATTGAGCTATCAACACATGATGAGACTCAACCTACTAGACAAGACCCCTCTTAATAGTATGACAACCTATACTAGCAATCCGGTTTTCCAACCAAACACTAAGACCGATAAAAGACTAGGAACACATCCTTAGCCCTAGCTAGTCATACCTTTGCCTTGAGCATCTTCTTGAAGCTTGATGACGCACATCTTCACTTCAAGTCCAAGTCATCATCTTGACATGCATCAACCCATGATATATCCTTTACTTGACCTCTATCAACACATGATGAGTCTTCTCTTGACTTGATGATCAACTCATGATCATCTCCTCTTCGAGATCTTGATATGCATCAACACATGATGCATCCTCTTCTTGAACCTTGACTTGATGACGATCAACTCATGATGCCATCCGAAGTCTCCATTACCCTGGAACATAACCTATTCATCCAACTCATGGAAAATGTTAGTCTCATAATGATTAACATTAATTACCAAGATATAACTGCAATAAATGCTTCTTAACAAGTCATTGGAAATGCAGAGCAGTACTACCGCCAACTATCATGCGGTACTACCGCTGAGGCCGGTCATACCGCTCACCAGGGCGTTACTACCATTTCGCAAATGACCCAAAAAGGGTGCTCTCTGGAAAATACATATCGCTCACATTTCCAGAATTTACCGCGGTGCGGTAGTACCGTTTGAACAACGGCGGTACTACCGTTCTCAGGGTTTGCAAATAAAACTGAAATGGAGTCTCTCTGGAATTTACGTACCGTCAACTAGAAAATGGAATTACCGTGATGCGGTCGTACCGCTCACAAGGGCGATCGTACCACTCCACAAATAAGTTGATAGGCACTTTTGAACTGCACACGTGGACACTCCAGATTAAATGGGCTGATCGGACCACACTTATAAACCACATGATCATGTCTTTGTTGGACGGTCCGAGCGGCTGCGTATTCCACCAACTAAAAATGAAAGGACCGCATAGCAGTAATATTACTCAAAAGCGGTCATACCGCATTAGCAACCAGTTGGCTGTGACGATCGGACCATTTATGTGGACGGCCCAGATTGATTGGGCTGTTCGGACCACTCGTTTAAACCACACGATCATGTCACTTTCGGAAAGTCCGAACGTCCCATGGTATTACCGCCAAAGCAAATGCGGTCATACCGCGTAGCGGTAGTTCCGCCAAAGAAGCTCAGGTACTACCGCACATCGGTAGTACCGCTTACCAAATGCGGTCATACCAATTTCCACTGAATTTCTTCCAAAAGCTTTTCGAAATGCAATGCATGACTTCTTTGTCTTGAGCCATGTCGATCTTTTATCATCTTTACATTTCCTTTTCATGTCATCATTCAAACTCTGGGACTAAGCCTTGAACACATCTTAGCACACACATTAGTCCCACAACACAATTGCAAATAATTGAATATAAAGTAATATGAGTATATATGAACTACACAAGTTTTATATACTCAAAGGATATATTTCAAAGTAGAGATCCCCAATATATGTGGATAAAGAAATATGAATCAATACTAATGAAACCACAAAACATAGAGTGAACTCCCCTTAGATGTGAGCATACATGAATGTGTAAAGAGAACATATGCACATATTCACGTTAGACCTTTTAGTGGAGTTCAACCTATATTTTGGATCCGAGGAATGCAACAAGATATATGAATATATTGTCGAAAGCATACCTCTTTGATTTTCACCTTTTTATCCAATTGAGACTAAATAATAGGTATAACAATAAAAGTGTTAGTCTCACAAATAGATTTGTCATTAATCACCAAAATACACCATTAACTCATAATGGTGGGTCTAGATTCTTCAATCTCCCCCTTTTTGGTGATTGATGACAAATTCATCATCAATAACAACATTTGGATATAAATCATCATAAGATAAGAATTTAAGCTATTGAACTATATCTATGCATGTCATTAACCAATTTAAGACCTATGCACATAATGTATTCTTAAGCATATGAATGAGACATGCATGAAAAGGTGAAATCACTCATAAGAGAATATATCAAATATATCAATCACCCAAATGTAGCTCACACAAATTCTCCCTCTTTTAGCATTAATCACTAAAAATCCAAAACAAATATAAGCCAAAAGATAGTCTTTGCAAAACCATGAGCTTGGCAATATAATTCATTTTATTTTGGTCAAAAAGAGTATGAAATAGATACATATAACCAATTTTGGAAGTTTGGTTTCAAAATTTTTGAAGGAAACCATAAGAAGTCACAAACTCTCCCTTTATGACCGAAAAGAGCAAAACAACTTGAAATAAGGCCACATTTGAGTTTTCTAAAGGAAATGATATTTGGAACATATTCAAATAAGCTCGCTCTTGAAATATTCCCAATAAACATTTTCATGAAGATACCATACTCATTTTCTCAAAATCCAAAGAGATCTATGCATTTGAAATCATGTTGAGCGCAAAAGATATGTGGAAACAGGCTCCGAAAAATCTAAGATAAATCCTGGAGCTAGTCCTTACAAATACACACACCTTTTATTTTGGGAGGCTCAACCAAATATCAACAATTTTGAAGATATGAAAATCACGAAGTTTCAGAAAATCTAAAATTTTCAGAAAATCAACTTGACTAAAGGAAGCAGCCAAAGTAGGTTTAAAATTGAATGGAATGAAATGGCTGTCTTGATAGATAAATCAGTAATACCACAATTAAAAGGCCGGTAGTACCGATATTCGGAAGTACCTTAGTCAAAGGCCGGTAGTACCGGTGGAATAACGCCGGTAATTCCAATTTTTCTGAAACTTCAAGGATAGATCTTGGAATGGAGAAATATGCAAATGATCCTTAGTTTTGCACTCAAATAAATATATCTATGATCATTATGCATGAGATAGAAGATAGAAACATCAATGAATATAGTTTTTATGAATTAGTCTTTTGTTTTCTCAAATGAAACTTATTTTAATGAAACTTCTTCAAAAGAGCCAAATTGAGCAAATGATGAAACTTAGAGCATCCAAATCTATGTATGAGTCATTAATACCATTATAGACCTATTCATGTGAATAATCTTGGCTCAAATGGCAAAACTCACTTAAGTGCTAGAAAGTGACCACTTAGATCAAACTAGTATTTTGGACGAGTTTCAAAATCAAATATTTTTTGCTAGGTTGGCCTTTTGAAAATCTTGTAAATAACGAAAAGGTTTAGATAGTTGGAACCGAACTCACATCACCCTCGCCCTATTCTGGGATGAGAATGTAGCCACCAACGACCCTCACACTTCGACGGAGGTGGTGAGGCGAGCGACCTGGCCAAGGATATCCTCCGTCATTGATGACAGAAGGGCACTCAACACAGTCTTATCCTGCTGGAACCAATGAAGGTAGGCAGGGTTGGGTACCTGGCGCACGGTCGCGTCGGTTCCTTCTGTTAGTGTCATGGGCGGTGCAGCGATGCTTCCATCTACCTAGCCATAAAGATTCTAGCCACACAGATAAGGTTCGACCTGTGCTTTCCAGAGAAGAAAATTTTCACGGGTCAACTTGATGTTGATGAGATGACCAAAGGCCAAAATTGACACGCTATTGCTTGGTGACGAGATCAGGGCACCGGTGGTGCCGGAGTTGAGACCTACAGGGGAAGTCATGGTGGTCTCTTGGATCAGGCTCTAATACCAAGTCAAAGATGTATTGTTGTATCAATCTCGTACAACTTCTTCTCCTTTTATATAACAATGAGTTTACATGGTAGGATCTACAACTGATAAACGTGATCGCTACAATTTCAGCAACAGCCAATCGCTATAATCACAGGTGCCGGATATGCTACAATATCGGCAACAACCTATCCTATTGATAACTTTCCGGTTTTACATTCTGTTTTACACAAATGTTTCACAATACTTATAGATTTCAGACTGCAACATGGTTATTTTGCATTTCCTAAACCAATCAAAAGGATGCAGCAGAAGCGTTGTGGGAATGGTTGGTTTTCAGTTAGAGCAAGTTGAATTGTTGAATTGAGTAACCTTGTTGAGTGTCGAAGGGCATCTGACATCAAGAGATTACAAGTGACTGGATTGAAGGTATCCTGGGGTCCCTGTGGCATTGAACTTCTTGATCGAGGTGATCGGCTTGGGGACAAGCTGAATTTCAAGCGCAATAACCTCCTTAGAAGAATTGTTGTGGACATTACAGTGGTACCGTGTCCTACGCATATATTAATTCCTTGGGTGCATCTTCTATTAAGTGCTGAGTTGGATCAATAAGGAGGTAGGACATTGCGAGGGAAATTACATGGTAGAATTGTAGTGGGTTGCAGCAACTTGATCGACTCTTGTGCCACAATGCCAACCACATTTCGATTAGTACCCAATTTTGCTCAGTATCTATGTGATTTTTATCGAAAGGAAGCTCAAGAATGGAGAAATGATAAGGATGAGAGATTTCCTAACAAGTTATTAGTGGTCTTGTTCTTGGCTGCTACTAACTACTGTTGCTGAGCTAATCCACATACACCTGGACAAGTGCATTCTTGTATGACTGTGTGTGGGAGAACACCAATCAGTCTAGTTTTGAGGCTAGCTTGTCTAGGGTTTGCTACAAACAAGGAAATATTAGCACCAAAGTTGCTTCTGGGTAGTAGCAAGGTTTTCAATATCATGTCGGCCTTGCTGGAGAAGAACCTAATGGATATGTGGGATTTTCATGATGATGGCCGACTCTTGCCTGACAATTTCACATTGCAAGTTCCATGGGATCCTGCGGCTTGCACTGCGGCGGCTTGGGGTCAAGCCGTATTTCAACGGGATGGGTTGAATAGCCTTGGGCTTGGTCGACTGGGCTGTGGGTCCTGGAAGGAATTGAGTCAGTTTGATCATGGAGTACAAAAGGGTAGCAGCAGCAGCGCAACAGGGATCGAAGAGACTAGATATGGCATTTTCCTTCCTCCTCCTCTACCTCTCTTGTTTCTTTGACATTTACTAATTTCTCTGGTTTCTTGTTATCTGTCTCTAATTCCTTGCTAATCCCAGCCTAAACTCTATCCACACTACTACAGAAAAGGCTTTCACAGACGGTTCAAAAGCGTCATCACGAGCGGTTTCGTGAGCCGTCTCGAGTTTATGGGTCGATGATGACATGAGGTCATCACAGAGCGGTTTTGAACCGTCTGTGATGTATACTTTCCTGAGCGGTTTGTGGTTCAAACCGTCTGCGATAACATATATCACGACGGTTTGACCACAAACCGCGTGATAATCACACATCACTGAGCGGTTTGACCACAAACCGTGCGTGATAATCACACATCACCGAGCGGTTTCAGCCACAAACCGTGCGTGATAATCACATATCCTGAGCGGTTTTAGCCACAAACCGTTTGTGATAAGTGCATATCCTGAGCGGTTTGTGGTGAAACCGTCATGATGATTTCTCTATAAAGGCCCAGCGTTGGTTGCTTGTACCATTAAATCGGCATCATATATATATTACATATATATTGTTACGTGATCTCTCGGCCACTTTGGGGATCGTCCACCTTGACATGAGAAGGATGAGGCGGTAGCCACGAGCAACCTCATTGAGCCCATGCAAATATAAGAAGTATGGATGCAAAAGAAGCGGTCGGACATCCAATTACAGATTGGGCGTCGCTATGTTCGAAGAAATATCGTTGATCTTGTGGTACTCCGTAGGAAGTGGCATCATATATTAGCAACTAACCATTCTTGAGCATGTAATCGTCTTTAAACCCAACAAGAACACCAAGCAACCATTCTCATATTTCAAAAAGAATTCTCAACTTGTTGTAGTGTTCTTGGATGTCAATTATATATATACAGAATGATAACTTAATTCATTGGACTTGAATAATGAATATAGAGAAGAAGATTATGAATGGAATGGTAGGGCGTGCACAGTGCATAAGAGGTAGGAGAACTTGGCCAGGCATGAACAAGGGGACTATTAATATGAACTAATTATCAATTCAATTTCAGCATAAGACTATTGACACCATTACATCACGAGCAAGGGACTATTAATATGAACTAATTATCAATTCAATTTCAGCATAAGACTATTGACATCATTACATCACACAACAAGAGGACTATTAATATGAACTAATTATCAATTCAATTTCAGCATAGGACTATTTACATCATTACATCACGAGCAAGGGACTATTAATATGAACTAATTATCAATTCAATTTGACATAGGACTATTTACATCATTACATCACGAGCAAGGGACTATTAATATGAACTAATTATCAATTCAATTTCAGCATAAGACTATTAACATCATTGAAGCGGTTCATCGACAAGAGAACAAGACCAAGGGTGTCCAAACCCACCACACGATAGTAGCCCTCGGCATCCATCATGAGCACTAGCTAGCCATTTTCATCACGAGCAAGGAGGGTAGAGAGCAGAGAGGACCTTAGTGCAGCGCAACCACGGTGGCGACCCACCACCGACACAACCCTCATCCATTCCTTTACCTTGCATAAATCACACAAACATCGGGACACAACTTAAGGCTCATGCATAAAATCAAACTCAACAAAAGACATTAAGCTAACAGATCTAGAGGAGAATAGAGGAGGATGGGGAAAAGCAAAGCCGGCGGGGCCTAGCGAGGCGCAAAGGGTCGAGGCGGCGGCAGCTGACAGTCGGCGGCGTCGAGGTGGGAGGAGCGGAGTTAGGCGGGCGCAAACCCTAGCGGCCGGGCTGAGGAGTGCGAGTTTGGGCGTCACCGTGGTTGTGGCTACTTGGTGGTGTTGCAAAAGACACTCTTATCGTCTGAGTGTCTTTTGCGGTGTCACCGTATCCTAACCGTCGGCAACAGGAAGAATAAGCGGCGTCGGCGGCGGCGAGAGAGCGGACGAGAGTAAGGCGGCTGAGGAGTGGCGAGTTAGGCGCAAACCCTAGCGGCAAGCTATGCTAGCTCCTACTTATAAAGACTTATCGAGCGGTTCTATTATGGAACCGTCGGTGATATCATCACGAGCGGTTCCATAATGGAACCGTGCGTGATATGGGACGATTCCATAAATTATGGAACCGTCGTGATATGGACATATCACGAGCGGTTCCATATGGGCCGTGCGTGATATATCCCATATCCTGACAGTTCATTATGGAACCGTCTGGTGAAATATTTTTTCTCAAGTATATACACTTACATGACATGTGAAGAAATTACATGTTTATATTAAAAAGCGAAACCTATAATTAAACAAGGTTTTCTAGTGGCGAAGGTAGGTGCTATCTCCATCTGCAATACTTCATAGGCGGCGGTGTCGGCATCGGACAGTTCTGATCGTGACGAAGCACGAAATCGTCCACCCGACCCGTTAGCCTTTTCGTTACGATATAATTAATATTAATTGTAACTTCACCTCCAAACTAGATTTTGTTTTTCCACAAAACCGTCTCGATATATATATATATATATATATATATATATATATATATATATATATATATATATATATATATATATATATATATATAGAGAGAGAGAGAGAGAGAGAGAGAGCATAATAATTCAACATATAATTAAATATAGTAACCACCTCCAAACTTTTTTTCATTTTGGAATTTTCATATATATGGCCAAGCAGTGGCGTTAAAACTAAAAAGATTTAAAAAGTAAAACCTATAAATAAAACAAAGTTTTTCTAGTGGCGGAGGTAGTGCTATCTCGTCTTCAATACTTCATAAGCGGGCGTCGGCATTGGGCAGTTCACGATCATCGTGAATGAAGCACGAAATCGTCCGCTCATTGTGGCAGCTTCGTTCAAGTGTCTCGAAGACCCTCGATTTGTTGAACCAAGAAGAATTGAGCCCATAGGCTCTCTTCCCTTACTTGAGGGTATCGGCTGGCCGTGTCGATCGCTGCCGCCTCGATTTCCACAGTCAAGTGGCGGCAAGCCTCTGGAGGCGTGCAACGTCGTTTTGGAGGACTCGTCGATAATATGCTTAACGCCGAAAGTGGGAGATCACCGGAAGACACGGCGGAGGAGGATGTCAAGGCGGCGGAAGGTGGCCGTCACTGCTCAACAAATTCTCCGCCGGCGGAGGAGTGAAGACACATTGATCAAGCGGTGTTCTTCGCATGACGCAGTTCAACCTACGAGAGAGGTGCTCAAATGCAGTGAGGCGAGGAAGGCCATCGGTCTGCGCGACGAGGAAGAAACGACCATTTACATTTTTAATTTTATAAGTATGTGGGGATGATCATCTTGGATGGCGGATGATCCTTTTATCAAACAAGGAATAAATTCGGGCGTGAGATGAAGAGCGATCGAGAGGCAAGCGGATTGGCGGCAAACGAGCAGCGCGATCGGCGATGAAGAGCGCATCGAGGAGGCGAAGCGATGGCGGCGGCAAGTGGGCTGTGGCGATATTATCCTGAGCGGTTATTGTTAGAGCAAATGCGTGATACTAATTAATATCGCGAGCGGTTCTTGTTGAGCGTGCGTGATCCTGACGGTTGTGTTTAAAAACCGTCGTGATCTTGATTAATATCACGAGCGGTTCGTGTTGAGCAAAATGCGTGATACTTCACGACGGTTTTCAAAATGAACAAATCGTGATATTACCTCTTCACGAGCGGTTTTTAAGCGCGGCCGATAGCATGAGCGGTCTCTAAGCCAAAACCGTGCGTGATTGAATATCTGAAGCGGTTTTGGTCGGCCGTCGTGATGGCGTCCGTATTAGCCTTTACGTAGTAGTGCCAATTCCTACTCTATTGTATCCAACTCACACAAAACTCTATCCAATTCCTACTCTATTGTATCCAACTCACACAAGCACTAGTGCTATTTTGTATATGGAAGTCATGGATCATGACACACAGCTGCATGGGCTTTGCTGCAACTACATGGGGAGTTTGCGCTGCTAAAAATCCCACACCCCAGGCTAAAGCCCACGCTGCATCTAAAGTCAAACCCTTTCTCTATCCTAGGGCACAGACGTCGTAGATCAGCCACTCCTCCAACACGAGTGCGCACGGGAGTGGTGGAGGAAGAAAGGTAGCACGGGGAGGAGCCGCGCCGATGCCAAAGGTCAGCCACGTAGCACGGACGCCGAAGATGAGCACAAACGCCACCAGCTCGTTGGATTCTAGGGCTGCTAGTGGGCCTAGGCTTGTCCTGGCTTTTGGACCAGGCCAGCCCAAAAGTTCATATGGACTGGATATAATTGGGCTAACTGTTTTTTGGACCAGACCTGGATTGGATTTGGGCCAGGCAATGCATTGTGTAATTCGTACTGAGAGGTGGGAGAAGCGAGGAGTTGGTCGAGTGTTCCATCTTGCAAGGCTAGCGTGACTGCAATGCAGTGGAAGAACTGCTCGACGTCGCCGGACACTACAAAATCGTGCGAATTTGCCACTTGCCAATGGTTTTACAGGCTCTTGACAATTTTACTTTCACAGGCTAGAGGTAAACCGGCAAGACCACCACAATTTAGTATTTTGCAGGGATCCATGTTACTGCAGGTACACATGAGAAGAACTTTTTTTTGTCGTAACTACGCTTGAGCTTAAGTTGATCCCAACCTTTAATTAAGAGGAAATTCTTTATTTTCCATTTAAAGTTGGTCAGTTCCTTGATATGCCATCGCGAAATTGTTCTTCCCTTCATTGCTATTTGATCTTAGCTTTTATCTCTTATTTGTCACTACCATCACTCCCCGTGAGTTAGGTCGTTAAGTGGTGTGCAAAAAGACTATATTGCCCTTCTTCTTCCTCCTCCACACTCTTCATGTTTTTGTTCTTGCTTCATTCAAGTTCATCGTTGGAATACTTAGAAAACAAATGACAATAGCTCAAAGTTTTAGTCCCCCCCCCCAATTTCTACGGCCATTAAATAACCAACAAGATCCAACACCTAGCTTACATCTTAGATAAACACCCAAAAGTTTGCTATATTCACAACCATCGAACCACCTAAATCAACCAAGAGGTGGCGAGGGAGAGGTCCTTCGGCGACGGTAAGGCAAGCATGAGGTAGAACGTTGAACGAGGAAGGAGATGGTGGCGGCGGCTCGACCTGAGACTCACTGAAGATTGTGAAATCGACGACGGCAGCGATTCAGGGTGGACGAAGGAGACGGCTTCGATTCCGGCGAACCGCTGTGGGAATCATAAAATTAGTTGAAGGGAAAGAACAAGGAGAAGAAGATGTTGATGAAACTAACCGGAGTAGGAGATCGGCGGTGGTGGGCGACGCCATTCACGCCAAAAAAAAATGACAACCCCATAGGACTTAACAACAATCCTCTCACAATCGGGAGTGGCAAATATGGACGAAAGAACAGTTTCATGATGGTATTCGAGAGATCTGGCAAACTTTCAATTGTAAATAAAGAATTTGCTCTTTAATTAATTAAGTTATTGGCTATCATTGCAAGGTCGACCGATTCTTCTGTCGTAACAAGTGAGCTGGGTGCGAGCGTTCCCACCTTTTACGTACAACTACCGGAAAGTTCAGAGCACCATGCCCATGTATCTGCTTTCTTTAGAGAGAGATAAGAGATGCCCATGTGTATTCTAACAAACAAATTAACAAACTAACACCGCCCATGTGTACTCCAACAAACAAATTAACAAACTAACACCTAAACAGAAGTGCACCCGAGTAATCATCCAACAACTCGAGGAAAGAATCAAGAGTAGGAGCAACGTAGTAGGATACTATGTTCACATACTACGCGTGCTGTGTCGTACGAGCACAATGGCGTGCACCATAAATATGTGACTGCGTTTGCAATTGCAGAGAGAGTATATATACACAATTCTGCATCCAGTTAATCGAGGTGGTCAAGAATCGAGACCTTATCAGAACCCTAGGATGGTACAATATGTGTAAACCGATTTGATCGGTATGCATAATAGGGAGCTGCTATCTTAAGGGCGTCCGCGAGTTCGGGCTATCTTAAGGGCGTCTCCGAGTTCTCGAACTCGCGGATGCCCGATCTTCACCGCTGCCGGGCAAACATACCTGCTTCCTCACCACCCGCAAAAAATATATAATTCAGAAAAAAAAATGTTTGAAAAAAAGATTCGAAAAATGTTTAGAAAAAATCAATCCAGGGAAAATTTGGTAAAACAATCACCGAAAAAATGTCCAAACAAATTCGAATAAGGAAAAAAATCGTTTAAAAAATTCCAGGGAGAAACTGAAAATATGAAAATTTTGAATAAAAAATAAATTCAAAAAGAAGAAAAAAACACATACCCCGTGCTCCCGCGACGGTGCACGCGACCGAGGGCTGAAGTGAGGAGCATCATAACAGCAGTGGCTCCCTTCGGATCCGAGGATAGTGCAGTAGGATGGGGAAGGGGAAAAGGGCGTGACACGTTAGGTGGAGGGGTACGACAACACAGATGAGGAGGGGCATGAATGGAAGGATTGACAACGACAGGGAGAAGAAGCAGAGGAGCGGCTGCATACAGTTTTCGTGTGCCCCGTGTGCAGGATGGACGACGGATGCGGGCGCATGCAAGACGGGCATCTCAACATACTGCTCCATATTCCGACTCGATCAAACCAGCCACACATGCGCAGAGAGAGAGAGAGAGAGAGAGAGAGAGAGAGAGAGCGCTAGAAGATTGACATTGGACTTGCGAGCAAGGCAAGTCTCCCTCCCATCTTCTCCGCTGCTTCCGCCCGCAATTCAGGCATCGCCTGCTCGGCCCGTCGTGCATGCACGCACGCGCCCACAAACCATACATGTGCCCACTGAAGGGATACGGGTAGCATACCCGAAAGCTACCTTTATAACTACTCAGTTACGGAGTAGCGTTTGGTAACTCCTAAGTGTACTATTATATATGTAGGAAACCATGCAAATCTCAGATCTAACGATTATACATCATCATTACTTGAGACCAACTGACGACACATAAAATAATAACAATCTCAACAGTGTCTCAAGGTGGGTCAATTCAACCCCATGTTCTCTAACATGTGTTCACATTATTGATTCGATATCTCTATATCTATGACCGGTGAAACATGGTCATCAATCAATACATGTGCCGTTGATAAGTCACTAGTGTTCCAACCAGTGACATCCGACCAGTGATACTTTTAGAATGACACCATATAAGTTAAAAGAGGTTTACCAACAAGTCACATTTTTATTAATTTTTATAACCGATGATTCATTCAATAATAGAATAACATTTATTTAATAACCTATAAACATAGATGTGATATAATCATCTCCATGATTGCCTCTAGAGCATATCACCAACACTCATACCATCGCGCCACAAGTACTTAGCTAGGTACGTACCTATGGTGACAGTGGACGTGCAGACGACATTGATTCTAGCTAGGTTAGGAGCGACCGGTACTGCACACATGATAATATAAAGCACGTCCATGCTGTTATTTTTTTACCATATGACGTAAGGGACGCTACTTCCGATTAAAAAGAAGAGCACCACGGCGGAAAAAAAACTCCCACACCGCGCGCGAGAGAGAGCACCAAAAGATAGACATTGACTTGGGCGAGCAAGCCAAGTCTCCTCCCGTCTTCCACGCTGCTTCCGCGCGCGTTTCAGGCGTCGCCTGCTCGGCCCGTCGCGCACGCGCCATGCATGTGCCCACGGCCACTGCGCCACGGGTACTTAGCTAGGTACGTGTCGGCGCATGGCTTCGCGGCGAGGCGTGAACCCTGCTCCGGGCCGTGGACTTGATCGGGTCTCTCCTAGCGGTTGGCCTGGCAGCTTTACCCCTCTCAGGTCTGAACAGAACTCCATGTGGGCCCCACCCCCGACCGGCAGGAAATCGGAGACTAGACCGACTCCGCGTGGGACTTGGGAGTCATCGGTGGACCCCGCCCCAGCAACGATATGTGGAGCCGTGAGAGAGCGAGGATTCACGAATTGCTTGCAGCCGTCCGTCCGATGAGCGATCCAAGGGCCAGGATCCTACAGCGTCGAGTCATGTTCAGTCTTCTCCCCTAGCCGAGGGCAATCGCTCTGGTTCCAGTAGTATATATAAGTGAAGATCAGCGGCTAG
This sequence comes from Phyllostachys edulis, assembly GCA_036346405.1. Lineage (NCBI taxonomy): Eukaryota > Viridiplantae > Streptophyta > Magnoliopsida > Poales > Poaceae > Phyllostachys > Phyllostachys edulis. The sequence goes on along the minus strand of CM070549.1, from coordinate 75,580,620 downwards.
CTCAGCACGATCTCGTCGCAAACAGCCGCGGTCCAGCAGCGAAGCCAAACCGCCGCGTGTCCATGGCAATGGAGATGGAGGCCAAGATCGCGGCACTGCTCTCCCTCCTCGCCGTCCTCCTCCTCCACACGCTCCTCCTCCAACCGCCGCGCCCCCGGGTGTCCGCCGCCACCCTCATCACCGACCTCTTGCTCTCCACTCTCGAGTTCGACAGCCGCCGCCTCGTCGACCTGGTCACCCGGAGGAACATGATCCTCCTCTGCCACGCCATCCTCCTCATAATCCTCAAGGACGCCGGCCTCCTCGCCACTCCAGCTCGTCGCTGCGTCGCAACAACCAGCACCTGCAGTACCGCCTCTGCCGCCGCCGGTGGGGGTGCCTCCTCTAAGGCTCAGCCTCAGGCAAGGATGAGTATCGTCATGTGGCCGAACAAGGCTGCCAAGAACGCGACCATCGCCGACGGCGGTCAGATCAAGCGTGAACGGCGAGGCCCTCGGCCGGCCAAGGCGACGGCACGGCGCGCACTGCCATGGACAGAAGCAGCAGCAACCGAGAGGGAAGAGACCGTGGTCCAAGAGCTTCCTCTCGTGGAGAGATCACAAAGCTCCGATTGCTTCAACTTCGATCATGCTGCTGTCAGGGAGATTGTTCCAGTGGAGGACAAGAGCTCATGTTTCTACTCTGAACAGATTGCTGATCACGAGGAGAGAAACAGAGGAGAGGAGGACATGGCACGAGAGGAAACGGAGGTCGAGTGCAGCGACGATGTGGACGAGATGAACAAGAGGTTCGAGGAGTTCATCACCAACATGAGGAGGAAGATGCAACTGGAGAGTCTGCAGCTCGTGAAGGTCTAAAGAAAAACGTACTAGTGAAATGATGTACAAAATTGACAAGCTTAATCATACTAGTTTAAATTCCTCTGGAGTTAGGAACGAGCAGGGGCTCATTGGCTGGGGGAGGCGTGGACCTCTCAGCCGGCCAAGGTTCGATGCCTGGAAACTCGGCCTGGTTTCTCATCTGATATTAAGTACTGTACAGTAGCAGGGGCGGATCCAGCATAAAATATTAGGTAGGGCGAGTCACTGCCTTGCCGGCCGCGATGTGGCCGCGGGGCCGGGAGACCGTACATATCACGGACATCCTCCTCGCATTTCTTTTATAAATCTTCAATAAATTGTATGTAATCTATGAGTACTAAGTACATGTAACTAAACTAGATAAGTAGACAACATCACATGTTCACAATATCATCTCAACATTCCAATTTTTGAGTTTGTAAGTATTTAAATTAGCGAGCCACTGAGTACTGATCCTACTCTAATTAGCAATCAATTTGAGTTTATTGCTACAATCCTACTATTCCCATATAAGTATTCGGTATTCAGTCAAGTCTTAAGTGTGAACTTTAGTTACTTTACTTACCTCAACCTCAGTAACCAACAACTCAGCTCCTTCAGTCTCCTCACGCGACAGAGGTTCCTCTTCCTCCTTCGGCCTTCGCCGCCTGCGGCCCGCCGATCGCAGCTCGCCCCCGGTCGACGGTCGGCCCCAAGCGGCCAAGCCCCCAACTGCCTAGGGCCTAGGCGACTAAGCGCCCTAGGACCGCGGTGCAACTCGCCTGATCGCTCATGATCGCCCCGCCGCTTCTTCGCCTCAGCCCCAAGCCCCGCTCGCCCGTCGCCCCAATCTTATTGCTACCTTGCTGCTTGCTCATCTTGACTTCACACAAATTCACACAATCACAGAATCACTTAATCACACAATGTTCAACACTAATTCACACAATAAATCACACAATGTAACACCAATTTACACAATGAATCACACAATTGGACGTCAGTTGAACACTTGAACTCATTTAAAGATTTACTAATTACTCACCTCATCGGCAGTGCCACAGTCTCCACCACACTCACAATCAAAAAGCCCGAATGGCCGAGCGGAGCAGGAAATGGGCCGAGGCCGGAGGAGAGACTAGGAAGGCCGGGCCGGGAGAGGAGAGCCTTGAGACTCCGGAGAGCCGGAGCCGAGTCGCCCTCGCCCTTGCCGCCTTCTTGCCGCCGCTAAGCTTACTGCCGCCGCGCCCTGCCGCGCCCTCGCCTCGCCGTCCCGGCCAGCCGCCTCATGTGCTCGCCGCTCGCCCTCGCCGCCACGCCAGCGTCATCCTCGCCCGCCATGCCCACAGTGCGTCTCGCCCGCCGCCGCCGCCAGCAGCGTCTCGCCGTTGCCACCAGCATGCTCCCTCGCCGCCTCGTCACCTCGCGGCCTCGCCCATCGGCCGCCCGCCGTGTGCGCCTCGCACCTCGCCGCTAGGGTTAGTGCCGGGAGGGAGTAGCTCAGCAGCAGCCAGCAGACCTCCATTCCTCCATTCTTATGTGAACCGGGAGTCACTGGTGGGCCTTGGCGCTGGGCCGTGTCGCGGAGAGGGCACTGAAGCGGCGTCGCGTAATTTGGAGCTCGGCGGTCGCCCGAGCTGCCCGGATGGAGGTCATACTGTCTGATAGCATAGGAGAGTTTTAGACTTTTAGTCCACCGCAGTTCGAGCGCTGCTCCTGTGATCGTTTTTAGAGATAGGATGAGGTTAAATCTCGGACAATAAAAAAAATTCCTCTGGAGTTTCAATAAAACTATGTCATTCTATCTTTCTTTACGTTTTTTTTCTTGGCGAAAGCTCAATGGACAAACCCCACTATGCTATTCGTGTTAAAAAAAGCTCAAAAATCACAGTATGGAAAGCCTCGAGTAGTCCTTTTGAAATATGCAATAGAACATGAGTTTTTGGCAGATACAACGTTTTTTTGTGGTGTATTTATAGATCTGACCACACTGAGAATGTACTTGTAGATCTGTACCGATGCACCTGATGACCAAATGCATGCGCCGGAGATGACGCCACATGTTGTTGGTGCACGGCCACCGCAAACGCTGCAAACCGCCACATGCCCGCCACCGCCGACCGCCGGTGGCGTGGCTGCCACCAACAGCGCAAGACGGCCTCACGGCTGTGTGCTCGCCATCTATCCGACCCGCCCCATTAACGAGGTCGCCACCAACCACTGGTGCACGGTGGTCATGTGCCAACAGCTTAGTTAGGTTAGTGTTAGAGTGAAATTTGGAGGAATTTTAAAATATAGTAAATTAGTCCAAAAAATTATGAAATTTTTTGTGGAGCCTCTCGACACTGTGTACTTGCTTATGTAAATTTTTCATAATTTTATTTGTTCAGAATTTTTATCGCTATTTCGTATAAGTGTCTTGTTCGTATGAATCAATAAATGTAGAAAATGAGCTCAAAAAATTATGAATTTTATTTCTAAGGGTCTTCACGCAGTGGACTTGATTGTGTAATGCTTCGGTAATTTTATATGTGTTCTGATATTGTCTCAAAAATTTAGGATTTAGGTCGTAAAAATTTCGGTTTTAGGTTTCAGAAATTAGGGTTTCATGATTTCATGTGACTTGAAATGTATAAAAAAAAATCTATCTTGCAATTCCATTGGAGATGTCGATATACAATATGGCGCTGGAGTACACACGTAACAACCAAAATACGCGTACAAATATAGCAAAACAAAATCACATAACACGCGATACTATATGGCTTACTCGTCCGAGCCATTACTCTCTGCCTACTGCGGCTGCGTCCACGTGCGTAGCCTTATTTTGCGCCGAGCATGACCCGTGGAATACGTCCACCGGTCCAGAGAGCGTGTGTCGGTTCGGAGGGGGTACATAGACCGTTGAGGCGGAGGTGGACCAGTAGGCTGACTCTGGAGGTAGGCGTACATGTTGTCGTGATGAGCCATGCCGACCTGGGGGACACCTCCGAAGAATTCATCCACAACGGAGGCTATAAAATCACTCTGGGGTACGATGCCTGCAACTCTGGTTGCGTGGATGAGCTCTGGCCTTGGACGTATGGGATTCCTGGGTACCCGGAAGAGCTCTAGCCTTGAGCGTCTGATGGGGCGGCGAACCGGAGGAGCTCGCCTGCGTACACTAGAAACCACAGCTACCATTGGCGTACCTGGCGCGTGTCTTGCTCCTGGCGGAGGCTGGGAGGCCCGTATCATCGTCGTCATCAGTCGACGTGAACTGGTCATCACCCCCACGGCCAACTAAAGGCTGCAAGACGGAACGATATTAGTACAAGTAAATACTCTGGACGTAAACTGAGAACCTCGTACCTCCCAGATGTGTAGTGCAGATGTTCGAGGGGGGAGCGCCAGTCTGTGTACCGAGTCCGAACGACATAAGTGATTCATCCCGACGGACCTACGGTGGAAAAATGACATGATGTTAGCGGAATGTAAAGCATAACGAAAAAACTGAACGTAGATTTGTACATAGCGACTTACCTCCGTGCCGACCTAGCTTGTGGATGACCGACGGGGAACGCTACAACGCCTACCAGACTCGCTAGGCTGTGGTGACCTAGCAGGTGAGCACGACCCACCCACTTGGTGCCCGATGCACAGGACGTCATCCGTCGAATGACCGCAGCTCAAGTTCTTTATTATCTTCTTTATCTCTGCTGAGATGTTCTTTAAAACTTTTTTATATCCCTCTGGGGTTCTATCTAGGCTGCAGAGGGCGGCCTCCGATGTGCTTGTGTTGCGCCCACTCCAACTGTAGTGACATACGTAACAAGTTCATTAACAAAGAGTACGAATGTCGTCAATGAAACGACCAGAGGTTGTAAGTGTCGTACGGTGTCATCATGCTGTGAAGCACTGTAACAGTCGTGTGTGCGGCGGAGGCTCTCATGGTTCGTGTCCGATGTCACCCAGCCCAAGCACTCGGGTGGAGGAATGGCGAGCCTTGCGCGCGTCCGTGGCACGTACCACTCCAAGTACGCACTATACGCCTCAAGGTCATACGGACGCGGCTCATACCAGACATCTATGTGCGCCCTGTCCATCCATGTCGTGGTCCATTCTTGTTGGACCGGGTGCCAGTCCTGAATATGCCCACCTGCCCTCGATTGCCTGCATTTCTAGAAGGATTGATGTTAGAAAAGAAGACATAAGGACTGTAAACATTACTCGAATAAAGTTTGACTCACAGGTGTACGGCTCGCTGCAAGAGTCTGCCGTCCAGAACCGCAGCCGGTACAAACCAAAGCTCGTCAGACAGCGGCTGCGATGCGTAAGGCTCCACCATATGTGCGAACACCAGGTGGCAGGTTGTTAACCATAGTCCTCTGTCCTGGATGCATTGCACGGACATCCCGTGTGGCAGCCCGTGCGGCGCTACCATGCGCAGGAAATCATGATACCATGGACACCAGATGATGTCACTCTCGTGCAACGACTCGAACTCGTTGTGGTACAACGAGTAGCACCTCATCGGTCTTCTGCTGGCCCAGCGCAGACGGGCAGTAGTCCACCGTAAGCCCATGGTGGGCCCCGTCTACCTGATCATGTGGAACGTGGTACGGGTGCATCGCTATCTTGATGATCGACCACCCAACAGGAAAGTGCTCCCAACTCCATAGCTGCAGGATCCCATAGCAGACGGCCAGGTTGGTACCAGCGGGGCTGCACCGTGAAGCGTCACACAACCCTCGGTATGTGGCGCAAGGGATAAAGCTGTACTGAGGCATCAGCCCAGCCCTCGCGTCAACCAAAGACTCGGTGACACGGATGAAGCTGGGGTACAAAAAAAATCGCCCTTTGTGGTTGGAAACAGGACCCAACCAAAGAGCTGAAGAAGGTAAACAACGAGGTATATCCTAACGACCTCGTGAGGTGCACCCAGCGGGCATTCGCTGAACTGCCTCAGCCAAGCCCGGGGGGTGCCACGTGCACCCTCCGGGAGAGGTTAGCCGAACCACTGCTCCAGCCTAGCCTTCCAGTCCACACCCGGAGGTACTGGAACAAGCGGCTCACCCCGGATTGGGAGACCGGTCAAGAACGGGATGTCTTGCAGGGTGACCGTCATCTCACCCAACCGAAAGTGGAAGGTGTGTGTCTCAGGCCTCCACTTGTCGACAAGTGCCGACAGCAGGCTGATGTCTATGGTGAACTGGCGTCCGACGGAGACCATCCTCGCAAGGGGCAACAAGCCCTTGTCCCGGAGGATCGAAACGTAGCGATCGTCTGGCGCCACTGATCCCTCCCTTGCGTCGTCGTGAGCCCTGACTTGCACCGATGGTCCTTATCGTAGAAGTGTTCTAGAAGCTCCGGTAGAGACATGGCTTGCAACACATAGAATAGAGAGAACATTAGTGAGAAGATGGCTAATGAACATAAAAGATTGCAAATTAATTGCAGAGTAGTTTTTCTGGGGTGATAAGCTACATGATAAGCTAGCTTAATAGATTATGCTCCTCTGTTCTTCAATGAATGCATTTCTTATTGTTCTTCGGTGAATGCATTTCTTATTATTTGATTTTGCTTTACGATCAAACTAACACTACAAATTAATGTATACTACTTAATTAATTAATTACTACTAATTATTTCGTAACTAATAAACATTGTAAATTAAAAATTACGACCAAACTACCTGCGAACGGCGGCGGTTAATAACGCTGAAATTTCCCAAAAAATATAATCGACAGAGCAAGAGAGCGAGCGACTACGAAATAAAATGAACGAGTGGAAGAGCGAGCGAGCGACTGCGGAATGAAATGAACGAGCGGAAGAGCGAGCGAGCGACTATGAAATGAAATCACGCTCGCTCAATCTAATTTATAACCGCTACTCAAAGGGAATCCTTATCCCGCACGTGCTAATTAAGCCATGAATTTCGGAGGACAAAGATTTGATGGATGAGACAAGGAGGTGATGGGATGACGAGTGATTAATGCTTTCGGTGGAAAAGTAAGGCAAAATGGAGGGACGACCTCATTTAGATGTTTGGACAATCAACACATGGCACGGTTTTCTGTTGATTCGTACGAACAGGACACTTATACGAAATAGCGATAAAAATTTTGAACGAATGAAATTATGGAAAATTTACACAAGCAAGTAAACGGTGTCGAGAGGCTCAGCAAAAAAATTCATAATTTTTTAGACTCATTTGCTATATTTTAAAATTCCTCTAAATTTCAGCCTACCACTAACCCTAACTCTAACAGACCTAACTAACCTAACTAATTAACCGTTAATTAACCCTAACTAAGCGGCTGGCGCATGGTCCAGCGGTTGGTGGCGGCTGGTACATCTATATCCACCGATCGTTCACATGTCCTACACATGGCACGAAGCAACCAACAGAACCAAACTAGGGGTGATGTAAGGAAGATGCATATAAAAAAAAGACAATAATATCTTGGAGAAATTAGGTACCTTTTAATTAAGAAGAAAACACCTACACCCAGGGTCAGGGTGGATCGGGGGCTAGCGTCCAGTATCGACGGGCGATTATGGTGTACCCTCTAACATTTCTAGTTTAATTGTGATCAGATAGAGTATCATTGGTCGACAACTCAACATTCGATAACCTACAAGCAGATAAATAAATTCTATTAGTATCCCATAAATTTTGATCCTGAGAGGCTCGGATCCTAGGTAGATGCATATACATAAACGGTGCAATTTGTCGACACTGTCCAGTCTGAACATGGCTAGCAAATAATTAGCTGAGAGTGATAAGCGAATGAATTATTTTCTGTACAAAATGTTGCCAGTAGAAAACCCAGACAGCAAGTACACGTAAGCAAAGCTATACGTCAACACCTAGCTTTTTTAAAAAATAATATTTTTAAAAAAGTTACAAAAATATATTATCGATTTTTTATACAAAACTGAAATTCATGCCGCTATTTGAAATGGTGAAATTGTTCTATCGCTATTCCAAAATGGCGACAATAGCCTAGAACAAGTCAGAGATATCTTTGTCGCTAGTTGAAATTGCGACATGGCCCTATCGCTACTCCAACTTGCGATAGGATCCTGTCGCTATTTCAACAGGCGACAGAGACCCTCCGGTTAAATTTTTTAATATTAAAATTTAGGATAATCGTCATTTCAAATGGCGACAGGGATCCCTAAAGTCCCTAATTTTTTTAATATTAAAATTTAGGAAAAATTCAATTCAAATGGTGATAGGGATCCCGTAAGTCTCTAAATTTTTTAATATTAAAATTTAGAAAAATCATCATTTCTCCAAATAGCGGCGCAATCTACCCTATAAAAGACTTCAAAATTCTAGCATAACTCACTTTTATTCAGAAAAAGAGAAAGAGATGAGGGAAATGAGAGGAGCAGAGTGGAGCAGAGGGGAGGAGAGAGGCTAACGAAGTGCTGCCCGTCCGGTCGTCCACCTTTCAGATAATTTTTTTAACCGAATGGATTACATAGTTTTAGATGTACGATTATGTAATGTAGTATGTTGTACATAATCCTTTTCAGTGGGTAGTTTAGTTTTAGATATGTGGTTAATCATGAAAATCTTGTTTACGGTGCAGTACATCGAATATGTCGAACGCCACCAATTTCAAAATTTACTACAGTCAGAAGACTATTCTTGAGGGTCTTGAGAGGATTGATTTGCGTTATTTCCAATCGATGGTAGTGACCCTAACAAGACCAAAGTAGCGTACATAGGGTGCTGTGATGTGGTGGTTGTTCCACACATTCGATTTGGACCATACTATGTATGATTTGAGATTGAGTTATCTTGCCAACCGAGCACCATAGGGCACATGTTGGGAGTTAGTGCAGCTCAAGGGAACAAGGTCATGGTAGTCATATGTGCGTAGGGCGAAAGAGGGACGGTGGGATTTGGTCCTTCTGGCCCAAGCATATGCCAAGCCCACTCCTACATCAGTGGCTGAAGAAGAAGGGGTGGTGATACCGAATAAGAAGTTGGGGACTCCAGCTACAGCGTGGTGTACACAATGGCCGAAGGTCCGGGGGGGGGGGTTGCTGATGCTGTCGATGAAGACCGTGTGAAAGGAGTTCTTTAGTCAGGCAAGCTAGTGGGCTTGCTGACGAGGATAAGGAGCTTGAAGCTCTAGTCCAAAGGATGGATCTGAAAGACCAGGACTATATGGCATTGTCGAAAGATGAAGGATCCGCCGACGAGGATGCTGTGGAACAGCAGATGGTTCCATCCGAGAGGATCACATACTAGTTCGACAACCTCATTGTTAATGAAGGCTCTCGTGTGCCGTGGGAGTACGACCAGAGCGAGGTCAGACAAGGAGCTATGTACAAATGCAAGGAGGTCGTGCAGGAGGCGGTCAAATTCTAGGTCTTATTGGTGCGGTATACATTTATAGTCGTCAAGTCTAACCTAAGATGCTACGACGTAAAGTGCGGCATAGAGGGATGCCCTTGGTGAGTGAACGCATTTCAGCATAAGTAGGACACCTACTGAAAATGCTCTATAGTGGTCCCTCACACATGTGTCGTCGCTGAGTCAGTGCAGTCCCACAATAACCTATCATCAGGCTTCATCGCGAACTTCATGTACGGTGAGATCGTGGATAATCTAGATTTTGAGTCACGATCCATCATTCAAACGATTGAGCCAAGGTTCCAGTACATAATCAGGTATGCCAATACGTGGAGGGCAAAACAGAAGGCATTGGAATTAATGTTCGGTACATTCGAGAACTCCTACCACAACCTGTCCGGCCAACTCCGGGTCATACAGGATAGGAGTCCCGATACTCATGTCGCCATTGAAGATTCCACGCATTTGATGTGGGGCAACAAGAGGCTATTGAAGCGAGCATTCTTCGTCTTTGGTTTATGCATCAATGCATTCCAGCACTATCGTCCAATCTTGTGCGTGGCTGGCACAATCCTGACTGGAAAGTACAAGAGCCAGATACTGATTGCAATAGCAATGGATGGGAACAATCATGTTCATCTCGTGGCATTCACATTCGTTGAAAGCAAGTGTCGGTGTTTTAGAACCGAACTTACGTAAAGATTGTTTGATTCGGGGGTTCCTCTAGGCTCAAAATCACACAGAGATGGAGATACGGGGATTTTTATACAGGTTCGGGCCTTCTCTTGGGAGAATAACAACCCTACTCCTGTGTGTATGTATTTGAGTATGCTGGATTACAAGATGGAGGCAAAAACTAGAGTATTGTGCTTCTGATTGCCTTCTGTCCCCCCTCCTGTCCTGATGATTCTACCTTTTATACAGTCCTTGTTGTATCTCCAGTTAAAAGGCCACCTTAATGTTTTCAGATCGTGGAGCCATTACTGGAGGTTATTATGGGAGTAGTAACGTTCCCACGTCGCCAGGCAATTATCATCATAACAGGGAGTTTAAAACGGGCCATTATTCTAGAGAATAATAGCGTAATTGATTGCTCATATCCTTGGATACGGTATAGAAGATTCCCTGATCGACTTAGGCCCACATGTCTGTGAGCCTTATCGACTAGGGATTGGTCGTAGAAGAACTTACGACCTGGTGGTGGTGGTGGTTGTAGAAGAGCTTTCGACCACGGACTAATCGTAGCAGAACTTACGATCATAGTATGGTCGTAGAAGGACTTACGACCATGGGGTAGTCGTAGGAAGACTTACGACTATAGAGTGGTCGTAGAAGACCTTACGACCTCCAGCTTCTCCCTTATGACTATTAAGGGGGTATACTCAAGAGTTACATGACATCATTATTATCCATAATATGAATTATAGATAAATGATTAAATGAGGATTGTTATATCCTCGTCAGCGAGAACACGAACAACTTGTTGTGGTTCCTGAGGAATTTGAGGATTTCTGTTGTACAGGGCCGCCTTAACGTATGCGTCATACATGATCGGCATGCGGGCCTGCTGAATGCAATAACTCAGATACAACAAGGAGAGAACGAACCACTTCTATGGGTGGATCTGCAGAGCAGGTGGTGCATGAGGCACTTAGATGCAAACTTCTACAAGCAGTTCCGCAACAAGGACTTGATAAACTTGTTCAAGTGGCTGTACAACCAGAACCACCAGTAAAAGTTTGATGCACTCTAGAAGATTATGGATGAGCGAACCCGTATGCACAGAAGGGAGGTAGCGAAAAAGGCCGCTACAAGCACTGACCAGGCCCCTAAAGCATTGCCACAACTACCCACAGATGGTCCTAGTATGGCGAGGAAGACAGGGGGCACAGATGAAATACTTCTCGGACTGGATTGAGCATGAGCCTAAGGAGAAGTAGTCGCTACTATTAGAGTTAATCTTGTTTTTTTTTTGTTAATTCTCATTTCATTTTTGGAGTCCGATTGTCACACAAGATTCGAGTGCCTATGTGAGTTGGATTTGCATGTGTATATAAAGTAGGCCTAGCCATGTAAAGGTGTGAGTTGAGAAGTAAAAAAACCAAAAAGAGGAGCATTGCTCCCGATAAGATCATATTCGTTCGTGTTGTTCTTTGTGACTCGTTTTGTTTCTCTCCAATAGGAAGTACAGAGGGGAGGCGCAATTTCACGTGGGCGTAGAGGCGTAGCTATTCTAGGCGAGTGCTATCGTGAAGGCAAGAGAGCAAAGGGGCTGCTGTACGAGGCACTGCTTGACGTGAAGCACAACCAAAGTCAAGAAGAAGGCAACGGCGCTATTTTTCCAGTGACTACTCACGTCACGTGAAGACAAGCATCGAGCATAGGAACCGAGACAGCGGGACCCATGAGGATTAGCAACATCAGTGCACAGGAACCTAGCATGTCAAGCCGAGTGCAACTCAGTCAAGACGAAGCCGAGCGAATTTTCTCTAGAAGCAGTAGTAACAGAACATAGGGAAAGAAGAATTTTCAACATTTGGTATCAGAGCCTTGTTATTTGGTGGCGCTGGCTGGTGATCAATTACCCAAGAAGGGACTGTAGCTAAAACAAGAAGCGGTTGTAGTAGAATCGTCATCAAAAGGAGTTTCTATACCAATTCAGTACTCGTTACTTAATGATACTAATTATGGATTATGGGCTGTAAAGATGGAGATTATCCTATGTGCTCTTGGTGTATGGGCGGCAATAGAAGGAGATACTTTGGTTGAAGAAGAAAAGGATCAGGGTGCTTTGGCTGTAATCTCTCAAGCTGTGCCAAATGATGTAATGATAGCTATGGTAGACAAAGAATCAGCAAAGGAAGTATAGGAGGCTATCCGAGATATGCGAGTTGGTGAAGATCGTGTCAAGAAGACAAGGGTACAAGTGTTGAAATGGCAATTTGATCATTTGATCATGGAGGATTATGAAAGTATTGTTGAATTCTCCCAGAAGCTCATTACCATAGTGGGTGAAATCTGTTCCCTTGGGACAGAACTAAAGGACACTGCCCTAGTAGAGAAATTGTTTAGTGTCGCTACTGACAAATTCGTCTCAATAATCGGTAAAATTGAACAATGGGGAGATGTGTCATCTATATCCCTGACTAAGGCACTAGGGCGTCTGCGGGCATTCGGAGAAAGTTTGAAGGGGAGACGACATCGCAAAGAAGAAGGTAAATAGCTGATGCTCTCTAGAGCACAATGGGAGGCATTATCAACAGAAAGCAAGAAATCTGGTGATAGCCAAGGTGGTAGAGGAGGACGTGGAGACTGGGCAAGGCAAGGTGGTGGTGATAGATCCCGTGATAAGTCACATGTCAAGTATTTTGAATGTGAAGAATTCGGTCACTACGCGTCGAAATGTCGCAGCCACAGAAAATGCTTCAACTGTGATAAGTATGGGCATTACGCTTCGGATTACTGAAACAAAAAGAAGAACGAGGAGGTAAACCTCACCCGAGCTAGTGAAGACGATGAGCCTGCCCTGCTTCTCTCCTTATGTGTCAATGAGACATCGGTCATGGTGATGTTCAACGAGGAGAACCTAGTTCCTAAACTACACACAGAGGAAGGCAACCATGATCACACTGATCTATGGTACTTGGACAATGGATCAAGCAATCACAAGACGGGAGATCGCTCCCTGTTCCATGAGCTTGACGAGAAGATTTCAGGGAAAGTCAAGTTCGGTGATGGATCCACAGTACAATGCTACTACAACACAAGAACGGCGATCAAAAGATGTTGTCTGAGATTTATTTTATACCGAGTTTGTGTAACAACATACCCAGGGATGGCACGCAGTTGGCGCAGGAGGCGGAGCCTCGAGAGGTCCAGACGGCATGCAGCCAGGCACGCTAGGCACTGTAGGGGGCGGCGAGTCCCACGTGTGTGCAAGTGCAAGTGGTGTGTCCCTTCGGCATGGAGCTTGTGCACGGGCCACTGGGTCTGGGGTTGCAGACGGTTACCCGGTCATCGCGACGAAGCCCATGCACATAAAGAAGCAGGCTAAGGCAACACAGGAGGCGGCGGGCCCCAGCATGCATGCGGCTCGGTTGGTTCCCATGGCGGGTCCCATGCACCTACATGTGCTACTGGAGGCTGCGGCTTGGAAGGTCCAAGCCACATGCATACTGTTGGCACAAGAGGTCCAGGCCACATGCTTTTTCGACAGCATGAAGGCAGTGTAGGACGACTCGGCTCGGATCAAGCCGATGGCTCCCACGTGCATGCCATTGCTCCTAGAGGCAGTGGTTTGGGAAGTTCTGGTGGGGAAGTTGAGAAAAACAAGAATAAAAAGGAGGACAAGGGTGAATCAGCATCTGTTGATACAGAGGAAGTGAAGGTGAAGAGTGAATTGTTCGATGGGAATAAGGGTGGTAGTGTGAAGAATAAAAAGAATAATAAGAGCAAGGAAGGAAGCTCTGGTGGAAGTTCTCATTGGCGGCATGGGGAATCGCTAGGAGTTAATGGTGCTGGTTCCCACGATCGAGACCCACCTGGTATGGGCGTAAAGAAAAAACAAAGAGAAGAGAAGAGAAAGCATAAGAAACATCGATCAAAAATTAAAGAGAGAAGATTGGTGTGATCAAGGTGAATAAAACAAGATTAAGGAGGTGATTGTTAGAGTTAATCTTGTTTTTTTTGTTAATTCCCATTTCGTTTTTAGAGTCCGATTGTCACACAAAATTTGAGTGCCTATGTGAGTCGGATTTGCATGTGTATATAAAGTAGGCCTAGGGCCATGTAAAGGTGTGAGTTGAGAAGTAGTAAAAAACCAAAAATAGGAGCATTGCTCCCGATAATATCATATTCATTCGTGTTGTTCTTTGTGTCTCGTTTTGTTTCTCTACAGCAGGAAGTACAGAGGGGAGGTGCAATTTCACGTGGGCTCAGAGGCGTAGATATTCCAAGCAAGTGCTACCATGAAGGCAAGAGAGCAGAGGCAAAGTTCTTGGGAGAGAATGAGACTGCTCTTTATTGCTATGAACTGGCTATTACAGGGGGTGCCCTTGACAAGACAGTGGACTAATCCTAATTACACTGAGCGTAGTGCTTGCTATGATAATGCTTAAGATGAAATCCAATCGCCTGATGATTGTCCGAGTTGGATTAGATTGGATTGTGTTCTACCGTTTGTGTTCTCCTTTAAGTAGTCGACTAAGTGGTGGCAGTTACTTCTTGAAGAGACGCTTATTGGAAGTGTCGCAACTGGTCGGAGCGAGGCAGTGGTTGATAAAGTACCAACCGTTCGGCGGTTGTATGTCTGTGAGACACTCAACCATATGGTGATTGTTCACTACTACAAAAGGGGCTATTTTGGACGCCTCATCATAGACGGTTCTCCAGAACTATCTGTATTAAATACAATCATAGACGGTTTTGGTTAAGCACACGTCTGTGTTACTGGTTGCGGTCAAAACTGTTTGTGAAGATGTAATATCACAGACGGTTCATGTTTAAAACCGTCTATGAAATTATCAAAAATGGTTATATTTAAAACCAGTCTGAGATATTTATTAATATCACAGACGGTTCATGTTTAAAATTATCTATGATATTAATAACTATCACAGACGGTTTATAATCTAAACCGTCTGTGATAATTTTGTATCTCAGACAGTTCTTGTTAAGAATCGTCTGTGATAATTTTGTATCTCAGACGGTTTGTGGTTGGAAGGGTCTGTGATATGTTCAATGCCACTTCGCCTCCCACGCGATGCGTCTCTTCGTCTCCCGTGCTGATGTTACTCTTTGCATGTTTTATAAGAATGATCATCCACCACCGTACTCCTCACATATTGCTCTACTCTCAAGCACAAACGAGATCATCCACCACCACACTCCTTACACATCGTTCTACTCTGAAGCACAAACAAAATGGCTCCCCACTCTTCTCCCCTGACACTGGCATTGATGGCCTACCTGGCCATCCTGTACAAGCACCTCTCCGATTGTATACTGGCGAAAGCTGCAGAAGGACACTGTGATTACAGTGTCCTCCCTCCTTCGGCAGTCGTTATGTCGGGACACGTGATGGCGACGTTGCGCCGTCTAGACGACCTCCTCTGCCGTGTCTTTTGGGTGGTCCATAGCTTCTGGCGAGCTAACCTCGCCATCGGTGTAGTCCTCGAGTAAGAGGTTGCATGTTTGCAGGAGGATTATCGTCGCTTGGAATGCAACATCGAGGCGGCGAGCGACCGAGTTGACCAAGCCGAGACCCCTCAAGCAAGAGAAGAGGGCATATGGGTGCTTTTCTACTTAGCTCCTTAGGAGGAGCTTCTTTGGGCAAGTATGGAACGATCGCGTCAACGGTTGGAAGTGTTTCAGGCTACCTGGGCTGATCCTGAACCCTCCGATGCCGATGACGTCACCTACGAAGCTTTGATAACGGAGATAGCAGGCTACTTGGGCCACTAGAAAAACTTGATCTTTTATTATTTCTACTTTTTTTAAATCTTTTGTTAGAAGCGACTAGCCACGTTGTTTGGCTATATGTAAATACAAAAAATGATATAAAAAAATCTAGTTTGAAGTTAAGTTATTGTCTATACTGAACTTGTTTACTATCACAGACGGTTATTAATAAGAACCGTCTGTGATAATGAATACTTCGTAGATGGTTTTTTAAATATAATCGTGTGTGATATGTATCACCGGTGGTTTGTGGTTGGAACCATCTGTGAAATGTCTATTTATCACAGATGGTTGTTAATTAGAATCGTCTGTGATGTGTATCATAGACAGTTATTAATAAGAACCGTCTCTGATAAGCACGGCTGCTTTGAAGAAGACGGCGAGTACGCCTAAGAAAGCAACCAAGCCCACCACGAAGCATGATTTTTTTTCAGGGGGTCGTCCATGCAGCATGAGGAGGATGAGACAGTAGCCACGGCCAACCTCATAGAACACACATTCTCCTGGAAGGCATAATTCTTGAACTCGCTGGGGCTGGCCATACCGACCAGCCAAAGAATGCTAATGAATACAATCATGGTATGACCTGCCCCTGTAAGTTCAAGAAGCATGGTTGCTAGGAGAGTGTGTCAGCTTTGATGAAGTTGGTCTTGGGTACCGTCTCATCACATCATGCTGCGTGGATGACAACAAAAAAATAAGATCATGCTTTGTGATGGGCTTGGTTGCTTTTTTAGCCGTACTCGCCATCTTCTTGAAAGCAGCCGCATCAGAGACAAAGGAATACTAACCTTAGATCACTAAGAACAAATAGAAATACAAGCACACTTAAAAATCTATAGTATTTCTTTCACCAAACATGCCCCAGAGCCGGCCGCCTCCTTCAAAGCAGTCATATATATATTAGAGACATTTCTTACTACAGATAGATCTAGATCTGAGGGGACGACTAGATATTTAATGACGCATATCACAAACGGTTTTGAATAAATATTGTCTGTGATAATTCAGAGACATGTCACAGACGGTTCTTGTTGATAACCGTCTGTGATACGTATCACAGACGGTTCTTAACTAGAACGGCCTGTGAAGGTTTTTCACAAGAACCGTGTGAGGCCTACGATTATCATAGATGATGGTTATTTAAAAACGTTTGTGATACGTATATCATAAATGGTTATTAACAAGAGCTGTCTCTGATAAGCATTTTTTTCGGAGGTTCATCCATGTAGCATGAGGAGGATGAGACAGCAGCCACGCCCAACCTCATCGAGCCTGCAAGTTCAAGAAGCATGACTGTCAGGAGAGCGCATAAGGAGGCTATTTCGCTGGCATTCCTCCAGACACAACTGCAGGCCTCGGATGTGCCACATAGTATCATGAAGTATGCCGTGGCTGCTGTCTCATCCTCCTCATGCTACGTGGACGACCCCCCCCCCCCAAAAGATCATGCAGCCGCATTAGAGACAAAGGAACACTAACCATAGATCACCAAGAACAAATTGTAGATCTACAAGCATACTTGAAAATCTACAGTATTTCTTTCACCAAACATGCCCCAGAGATGGCCGTCTCCTTCAAAGCAGCGCATATATATTAGAGACATTTCTCACTACAGATAGATCTAGATATGAGGGGACGACCAGATAAATACCATCTATGATAATTCAGAGGCCGTCGGTGAGGTCTCGGAATGTCACAGACTGTTGTTGTTAAGAACCGTCTATGATAAGTTTCACAGGCGGTTCTTAACTATAAATGTCTGTGAAGGTTCTTAACAAGAACCGTGTGAGGCCTACGATTATCATAGATGGTGGTTATTTAAAATCGACTGTGATATGTATCACAAACGGTTTTCTTTAAGAACGGTTTGTGGTATGCGCAATTAAATATCTTGTCGTCCTGACTTCAGACAGATATGTCTATAGTGAGATCTGTCTCTAATATGTGGCTGCTTTGAAGGAGGTAGCCGACTCTAGGGCGTTTGGCGAAAGAATTAAATATTGTAGATTTACAAGTATGATTGTGGATCTATTTATTCTTGGTGATCTAAGAGCATCTCCAATGTTGTGTTTTAGCCGGTTCAAATGAGGAGAGAGAAGACATTGAATTGATTCAATACATTGGAGGGGTCGATTCTAACAAAAAAAATGCATGGAACCGGACCCTACTTAGGAATCGATTCAAAACATTAAACAACTCATATAAGCATTAAACAACTATATAGGAGAGAGTGCGGTTGAGAGAGAATATTATTATTTTGTGGTTTTTTTAATGAAACGTGGGTCCCAGTTATTAGTAGGAATCGGTTCAATACATTGGAGAAAAACAAGATCGGTTCCTAGAATGCTTATGTGGCATGACTTTGAATCGACGTCGATTCAATACACTAAAGATGCTCTAAGGTTAGTATTTGCTTCTAATTATATGCATTATAATCTACAGAGATGGATGATAGCTAGGTTTATCATCCAATGAGGTTATTGGCAGTTAAGATTTACAATAGAATAATGAGCAGCATGTATATATACATTCACTTGTCCTATATTGTGTAAAATAATATTGTTTACATCATAGTGAGCCTCAGTTCTGACTATGTCAAATGAAGGAGGAAGGGAGGAGAAGGAAAGGAGGAAGAAAGAGAGGTTGGTCAATAGGAAGAGATCTCGCGGGATATTTGTGATCTTCGTGGTGAGCTCCAAGGGTAACGATCTGTAATTCTTAAATTTATATTTGCCCTGGGTTAATCGCTATTCAATTTATAGTATGTTTGGTCAACAGGAATAGTAGTTGCATGCATTAATCTAATTTGTTACATGCGTAGTGCAAATGGACCGAAGCTGGATGTAAGTTGAGAAGCATGTGAGTGAAGAGTACATTGATGGTGTGTCTACTTTTAAAAGAGCTACCGAGCATGATATGTTGAAGAAGGGAATAAAATGTATGTATTGTCTATGCATTGATTGCGATAATCTAAAGATATTTACCAACCCGACGTATATCGAAGGGCACTTGATTCGAAGGGGACTCAAAAAGGAGTATACATGTTGGACCAGTCACGGTGAAGAGAAGATTATACCGAAGGTGGTAACATCGTCGAGGGAGACAACGATATACCGGATGTGGACTGTGCTTTCGATGAGGGTAGGTCGCATGATGACAATCTGGATCAGATGTTACGTGATGCAGAAGGGGACTATAGTGAGAGAGAGTTTGGTAGATTCGAGAGCTTAATGGAGGACTCGGGGAAACCTTTGTTCCCGAGTTGCAATCCAGAATACATAAGGTTGTTATCCATGCTTGAACTGTTAAAATTGAGGGCCGAGAGAAAGGAACTGTGCCAGAGCTTACATGGTGTGAAAGTTCCGTCTGGTTACTCCGTTAGCATAAAGAAACTTGTTTCTATAGAAGATTTGAAATTAATTGGTATGAAGTCTCATGATTGTCATGTGCTGATGACACAAATGCTTCCTGTTGCAATTAGAAGTATTTTGCCGAACAAGGTCCGAGTGGCAATCATAAGGCTGTGTTATTTCTTTAACTCAATTGCTCAGAAGGTCATCTATCTCGAAGGACTAGATACTCTGCAGGCTGAGGTGGTGACGACTCTATGTCATCTTGAGATGTATTTTCCTCCATAATTTTTTGATATCATGGTCCATCTCATTGTTCACCTTGTGAAAGAGAAAAAGATATGCGGCCTTGTGTTCCTACGTCATATGTAATCGTTCGAGAGGTACATGGGAATTCTCAAGTCCTATGTACGGAATCGATCTCGGCTGGAGGGCAGCATCATCGAAGGTTATGCAATAGAAGAGGTCATTGAGTTCTGCGTCGACTACATGGCTCAGGCGGAACCAATAGGTGTGCCTTTATCTCGTCATGAGGGGAGGCTGGAGGGTATCGGGACCATCGAAAAGAAAGCAATCACTCCTGATTTCGATGCATACGCTCAAGCCCATTTCACGATTTATCAACACATGACCCAAGTGTCCTCGTAAATCGATGAGCACAAGACATAGCACACCAGCAAAATCCAGGCCAGTCGGTGGTTTGGATCACAATAGAGCACAACTGTCGGTTCAACACATGGTTAAAGGTGCGATTCACTGGGAAGTCATCATCAAGTGATCATATGCTACCATGGTTAGCAAAAGGGCCAAAATTTATAATTGTGACATGGCAAGGATACGACATAAAAATCGTGTGTGCTCGTCCCTGATGGCCTAGTAAGAAGATGCAGGCTAGATGATCATCAATAGCATTTCATCCAATAACACCATCTCCTAAATTACATAGAGCAATTCAAAATGGTGCGCTGCTCCGGCGACTCCACCTGTGACTAGCGTCTCTCGTCTCCAGCCTCGCCGGTGCCGCCCAGGCACCGGCGGACACCTCAGGTAACTTCATCACATCGCTCAGGATGACTTTTCAACTCGACCCCTCCCCAGGCCTGAATCTCCAGAAGCAGATTTGGAAGCGATTTGGTTCCTCGGTGGTTTTCTGGCCTAGATGTGGTCTTCGCGAATTCTTCTTAGTGGCCTCCTTTGGCCGCTCCCGACTCCGTCTGTATGAAGAGAAGGTTAGCTCGATCCTGCAAGCTTGCTTGGGGGGTAACGCCTGTGATTTCAAGGTCAACAAACTATATCCTTCAGGATTCAAGTTCTCTGTAGCCTCCAAAGAGGTGGGTTTCTTCATATTCAACCTCAAAAGCTATTCCTGTAAAGATTATGTGGTATTCTTCAGCCTCTAGGGCAATGGAGGGGCAAACTGGCAAAGAGAATTTCAATTGTGGTCGGAAGAACAAAAAAATGAATGGACTACGGTTCAAGGTAAAAAGAGATCTTTTGCAGAGGTAGTGCGAACTGGTCATACCAAATCTGACCGCCTGGGAACAAAGCTCAACATGAATTGCCCACCCCGGAACCAGATGAGGGCCACCAAGTCATCAATTCAAGCCACCATCCCGATTTCGCAGGTCTTCAGCAGGCTTAATGCCCCCTATCATTCTTCCAGTCCTCCTCAGGATGCTATGAGCCAAGACAAGAACCATACGTCCAGAGCAGGTTCTTCGCTTATCTTTGGTACCCCCTACTCTGCACCAGTTAGTACTCATGTTACTAGCTTCCGACCCCCATACAGTAATATCACCATGCTACATCAGATTTGCCTTCTTCTTTGGACATACCAGACGGTATTGCAGAAATGCCATCCATTGCCACAATTGCAGAGCACTGTGTCATGTTGCGCAACTTGCCCTCGCAATTTTGCCACCACGGCTTCTGCCTCGACCTTTCTCCTCCTCAGTTAGAAATTGGGATTGGTCAAGACACAATTGCAATTCGTGGTTCAAAGGTGTGAACCAGACCAACTCGGCACACCCCCCGGAGCCATTAATGTTTCGTTCCCACAGAGATCTCAGGCTGCACTTCTTTGGGCTTCCTCAGGAAGCTTCACAACACCCGAGGCAAACCGACGCGGCCGTTCCTCTACCGGCGTCTCCTAGACTGCCTTCACCAACAACACTTTCTCCCTCTCCCTCCTCGACATGATCGTCCCCTTTGATCCCATGGCCAACTTTGAAGGAGATTTCGGCGCTCCTGCCAAGAGGATATGTGCTGCAACAAGTTGAGGGTAGGCCCTGTCGAGCCCGGGTGATCAGCGGCCGCGCTCCATCCACTAATGAGGACTGGGCGATTACAAGAATTGAACCCATGCCACTAGGTCAGGTCCCCTTTGCTAATGTGGAAGATATCTTAACAGAATTTCTTGTGGAGATTCGCTGCCTTCAGATTCAGAGCATTCACCGCCCTTCTGGCAAAGATATGTGAGGTTCAACAGTGTTCACGCCCGGGAGGCAATGATTCATGTGAGCCCCCACCAGTTTCAAGATGTTCAAATATCTTTCCTTAAGCACAATGAGGGATTGAACTGGAAAGGCATAAATTTCAACAGAGAATGCTGGCTGATGCTTGTAGGTTTTCCTTTGGACTACTGGAGCCTGCCCAACATCCAAGACGCCATTAAGAGCTTTGGACGTCTGCTTGTATGGGAGAAAGACCTGACCAATCTATCTCGGATTATCATCAAGGCAAGAGTTATTGATTTAGACCTGGTACCACGAAGCATTCAGATTACTGATGGGGACGACTTTCTCAGCGAGTCCTGGACTGTCCCTTGTGAGATCATCGCACAAAAGCTTTTGGGAGCTGGACCTTTTGACGAAGATGCCCCACCTGAGGATGGTGGGAACCCACATCCACCTCCAAATCAACCATGGGGCCTGCATCCACCAGAACCTAGTCATGATAACCCTATCAACGGCAATGCAGGAGCTCAGGATGCATTTGGTGGTGCACCTAATGGCCAGCATCCTCCTCATCACCAGTGCATAATCGCTCAATGCACTGGCTTCCATGGCCCCAACCAAAGACCACTACCACCCATCCAGGAAGATCTGATGGAAATGGATGAGCACATCCCCCTAGAGGGAGCAAAACCTAACTTTCAGTTACCTGGTCCTCAAATTAGCATTGAACTATCCGAGCATGCACCTTCTACTAACACTTCGGCCTCGTGCGGTCCATCTGAAGAGCTTACCAGAAGAGGACACCCATCAGCTCTACCAGAACCGATCCCTAACCTCAACCAGCCAATCAATCAAGACGATGAAGACCTGAATGCTTTTCAGCTGTTGCACAATGATCTATTGGTGAACCCAGACCCTGTTAACCTCAACCTGCAACTGGGTATGGTCTTGGTACCAGAATTGAATACCTCTGTACATGTTGGTGCCAACATGACTTCATCACCTAGCTCCCGCCCTCCATTTGAATCGCGGGCCTGGGCCAAGAAGCACCCCCCTATTGCTGATCAACAAGGGCCTTCAGTGGTAAACATGCCCATGGAATGGGCCAATTTCTTTACTACTTTGCTCTCTTCATCAGACAGCTTTCCCACGGCCAAGAGCATACTTTCATCTGGCATGTGGCCTATCATCTCCAATACAGATGAACAGCCAGGAACAAACAAGCCATTTATCATTCCGGACACTTATCCAGGAGCTACAGATGAGCCGCCCGAAGCTTCAGCTGTGTTAGACCAATTTGCCACCGATTCGCAGACGCAGATCTCAATGGCGAGATGACTCAAATGAAAGACGACGACCATTGATGCTTTCACACTTCTCCTTCTCCGACTCGTAAAGGATCGTGACTATTGGCACCACCTCGGACATACATCTCAAGAAGAAGCTCACCAAACGGGCCACCTTAATGGTTGAGACCGAGGTCGGAAGAAGCACCGCATCGAAAGCTCTTAAAGGAGGCTTCATGCATAAACTAGACTCGGATAAACAAAGAATCGCCTCGGGAGGTTTCGCCACCATACCTTTCACCGTAATCATCAAGAACCTCTGCTTGAGCTATTGTCAAGTGCCACCGACCTTATCACGGAAGATAGGCTCCGAGTACAACTACTAAGGCCAAACATTGTGATGGAACTTACTCAACCCGATGAAGACAACAAGCATTGATGGCGGGAAGGTGTTGGATCTGCAGGAGCTTTTGGGATGTCACTTATCAGTAGCTATCACAAGATCGCTACTATAGTCTATATTAGGATTGCTCTAGTATCTCATCGATGTTTGTGTGCCTCTTTTTTGGCTTTTTTGATGAAGGTCAGAATAACTCTTTTCTCGCATACCGGTATATGCCATGATCAACAAGACCACTTGGTTAGCTATGAATAGACAATGGAAAGTCTTATCCTGGAATGTTAGGGGACTTAACTCTAGCATCAAATGGAGAGCCGTTCGTAACAAAATTGAAGAAAGCAAGTGTTGCATCCTTTGTGTGCAAGAAACTAAGATTCAAAACTTGGACTTGATACTTTTGCATAACTTCTGCCCCAGCCGCTTCAATTGCTTCCACTACCTCCCCTCGGTTGGCAACTCAGGAGGCATTCTCATTGCATGGTCGAGTTCCATGCTTTTGGGCCATTCTACTTGCACTAATGAGTTCTCCATCACAGTTCAATTTACCTCGGTCCACTCGGGTCTGACTTGGTCGCTCACCCACCTCTATGTCCCCCCCAGACCCGATGTAAAAGGAAGATTCCTAGACTGGTTTGCTAACATCAATATACCACCTAATCAGGACTGCCTATTTGTTGGCGACTTCAATTTCATGAGAGACCCCACGGACAGAAATAAACCAGGAGGAAGTATCAATGACATGCTATGCTTCAATGCTGCCATCAATGATCTGGGACTTGTTGAATTACCATTAAAAGGCGATCCTTTACTTGGAGCAATATGCGGGGTGACCCATTGCTCCAGAGGTTGGACGGGTATTCTCCTCCTACACAGACTCTCCTGTTCCCAAATACTTGGGTTATCCCACTAGCTAAATCGCTTCGACCATGTTCCTGTGTTATCCAAATCAAGACTTCCATCCCGAAAAGCTACTATCTTGATTTGAAAATCATTGGATGAAGCATAAGGATTTTACTTAACTTGGTACAACAGTCCGCAAGCACCATGTCATGCCAATGACCCGGGCAGACGGATCAACCAGAAATTTAAAGATTGTTTGATTCGAGGGGTCTCCTAGAATGGAATCACGCAGAGAGATTGACACGGGGATTTTTATACAGGTTCAGGCCTTCTCCGGAGAGAATAACAACCCTACTCCTGTGTGTGTATGGTATTGAGTATATTCTGAACAATCAGGGGAAAAACTAAGACTATTACAGATAATGCTTGTATTCCTGATGACCCGATTCCCCCCCTCCTTTCTCTGATTGTCGCCTTTTTATAGTACGTGAAGGAGCGGCAGTTACTCCAGGTGAAACGGCGCCTCATCACATCCCGTGAATCGGACGACGCTGATAATAATCATCGGTGTATTAACTCCTCCACGCCGCTCAACGACTATATACCGTAGATAATGGAGTATTACGTGCCATTACTTCGCAGAGTAATAACAGATGATGATTGCTTGAATCCCTTAATCAATAAGGCCCGCTTGTCTCAGAGGTTTAATTGATCATAAGGTGGTCGTAGATGACCTAGTCGTAGAAGAACCTACGACTATGAGATAGTCGTAGCAAGACTTACGACTATGGGATAGTCGTAGCATAACTTACGACTATGGGGGTGGTCGTAGAAGAACTTACGACCACCCATTAGGCTCTTCCCTCATAACATTAAGGGGTATACTCAGAGTCCACATGACGTCATATTTACCTATAATAAGAATTATAGATAAAAGATAAAATGAGGATTATTATATCCTCGTCAAGAACCATTTGTGATAAGCACTTATCGCAGACGGTTCTTTATGAGAACCATTTGTGATATGCATTTATAAGTAGGGCCCCACTAGGGTTTGCGTCCTTACTCCTCAGTCCTTAGAGCTCACTCTCCGGTCCACCTCCCCAGCGCCCTTAGTTTCCGTGTTCCTCCTGAGCCTCTCCTCTCTGTGCCGTCATCCTCCCCTATGCTGCCGTCATCCCGGAGCCTCCTCTCTTCGCACTGTCGTCCCCTCGCCGTACTCCTCCCCTACGTCGCTGTCATCCCTGCGCCTCCTCCTCCCCACGCCAGCGTCCTCCCTATGCGACCCCGACCTCGATGACACCTCGCTCCCCCAACCTCGACTCCCTCTTCGTCCACGCCTCCCGTTAAGGTACAAGCTCACCGCTTTGGATTGTGCTAGTAGAAGTTTCCAATTGTGCTGATTTGATTAACTCTAGCACTGGGAGATATTGCTTAGTAATGTTGTGGGAGGTACAAGCTCACCGCTTTGGATTCTCTAATATTGTGTCATGTTATTCATGCTCATCAGATCCCTCTGTTTCATTATGTTGATGTTGTCTGGTCATTTTGCTCCATTCTGTTGGTAGCTTCTGTTCACTGTGATTATTATTCTGCTATTGTTTATATTCCTGTCAATTGAAATATTACGTAGTTGGTTCAATTGAAATATTGACAGTGAACGCTCAATTGATGATTTATTTTGTTGTGAAGTTCTATCTTTTGAGTATTTTATCCTGATTGATGCAGTACTGATTTGTTGATCTTGCAATAATATCATTTATTGATGCAGTACTAATTTTTTAATCTTGCGAAATAGCAAGTAAGCGAGATGGTATCCGCACCGTCTTCGCCGCCGTCATCAACGTCACTGAATGCATTTGGATCTCCGAGGAAAGTGGTACCTAAGAGACATGCCAGAGGAATATCAAAAATGCCTATGGGTCGAATGACCATCACGGCCGTAAGTACAACTAGGGTCCCTCTGCTTCCCGAGAAAGTAGCAGTGGTATTCCAGACCACCTGCGGTATACTTGGAAGGGAATGGGTCCCTATCACCACACAGAAATGGAAGGATCTGATAGTAGTAGAGAAAGCGCAGCTGTGATCTGAAATTACAACGTCGTTCGATATCCCAGCAGAAGTCTCCGAACTCGTGCGACGGCAAGCATTCCTCTCGATGGGACATGTTTGGAAGACTTTCAAGAGCAAGATTGTCACGGAGTATGTAAACAAGCATCAGACGCCTTGCACAAAGTATCGTTTCGTGTCGTCAGATACATGGGACGCCTTTGTGCGGATGAAGACGATGGATGAATCTCAGCAGCAAAGTGCAGTGCATAAGGCTATCCAGGAAAAAAAACATTCTTCCCTATAGACTCAACACTACTGGGTACGCGGGTAAAATCCAGGGATGGATGAGTGAGGACGATGTGGCAATCCAATCGTAGGTCTCCCCACCATTTGCCGAGATCGCAGATGAGCGTGCCCGAAACTGGTTAAGAGGGAGGGCCACAATCACGTCGTTGAGCACCATCTCTTTCACAAACCCAGCAAACGAGAAAGTGTCCCAACGTCTGGTAAGATATGTCGAACTACCTAGTTGTTAATAAGACCATAACTTCGTAGGATCTAAAATAACATGATGGCCTCTTACAGCAAACATTGAGTACACAATCTTCCCAAGGCTCCTTCGAAGCTTTAAGAGAGAAGGATATACTATCCACGGCCCTAGGAAACAAGGGGCACCCGGGTCACACGCGAGCCCTTAGGGTTTACGTACCTTTGAGGCATGGATTCCCACATGACTCCGAGGCGTGTAGGAGTCGGAAGAGATCCAAGGCCGAACACGAGGAACAATTGAAAGAGGAGATTAGTGCACATATTAGTGCACAATTTTAAGAATAGATAACATCATTGCAGGAACAAATAAATCAACTCATCAACCAGTCGCAAGCCGCCCTCGTGATTTTGGGAGCCAGTCCCCCTCAACATTGGAGTAGCGTCGCATCCATGCCTGCACTTTCTAAACTTGGCGACGTCTAATTACCTATTGACATCATCCAGGTAATATACATCTCTGGAATGCTCCAAAGATAGACCTGTAGGACGTCTTAGCTAATTGTGTATCATTTTGTAGGTGCCCATGCCCCGTAGGCTGCAAGTGAGGCTAGTTGGGTCCATTTTTGTTGAGGTTGGGCGGGGGGGGGGGTGGTGTATCCATGCTTGTAAGGGATAGTGGTGCACGGTGCCCAGCTGGCGCAGGGTTACGCCAAGGTCCAGGTGGACATGGTACATGATAATTTGATGGTCGTCCCGCTAGAGAAGCGCCTGAACGAAGAGATCATAACACTAGGGGATGCCTTACACACTTATGTCCAGTGGCCCAAGAGGGACATCACCCTTGACCTTGTAGTGCCGCAATCTCCACATGACGACCATGCCTCTCTAATAGTACCCTCGATGACTCCACATCAACCCCCGCTTCAGAAGGCCTCCATATCGGCTATTGTGGAGACGACGCCCAAGAAATAAGAAAAGCATGTCGAGTCGTCTTCCAGGAAGACAAATAGCACATGAGGCGCTAAGGCCAAATCGAAGAAGATTAAGGCACCTCACAAGCCCGACACGTACTCCCTCAGAATGTCGTTGGTCTCCGACACAATATTACGCCACGCTGGTTTGGCTTGCGGGACTTTGCATGACTGGTACATGCGGCAGATCGACGAGGCGAGGGAAGATCGGCCTACTAGATTCACCGTCAGCTACACGGAGAACCATTTCCTCTACAAGGCGGGCTACTTCATCGTGGGCTTCGAAGACTTATTTGATCTATTCAACCCCGGCGCCCTCGACGCCTCACTTCTACGATGCTAGACACTGTAAGTGTGTACAATCAAGTTCTATATTCACGCAATACCGATAAATATCATAACTTATTGCTTATGTATAGACACATGATGCAAGAAGCCCAGCGATCACGGCAACCGGTGGGTTTCCTCGACCCACAGTTGATCTTTGAGCAATGCATCACCCAAGATGCATCCTACGTCGAGAAGTACATAACGAGGGGATTGCTTACTCACCATGACCAGGACTACATACTGGTGCCCTACAACCAGGGGTAAGTGCTTTACTACTTGCTATATAAATTTCATTTGTTCTTTATACGCAACACGAACTTAGGTTTAATGATTATAGCGACATACTCATAGGTTCCACTGTATCCTTTTAGTCACTGTACCAAAGTGGAACAAGGTAATATACCTTGATTCCCTAGTTGATAAAAACTACGACTTCACCATTTTGCAAAAATTACTCGACGGGTATGCTCATTTCCTCCATACGTAACTCTATTGTAGTATTCCTTCGTTTGAAATGTTCGAGGATAACTTTTTGGAATCACGTAGGTTGTTTAGCGCCTATGTTGCTGGGGGAGGGACACACAAGGAATAGAGCGCTACACTGCAACACAAGACGCAATTTCTGGTACCCGCTATAGCACAATAATCCTATATCACACTTCATAACCTGGCCTCTCGAACTGACTATACATATATCCTATATCACACTTCTATTTTTGCAGTGCAACCAGCAACAACTACAAGGCAACGTATGTGCATTCTACGTTTGTCGTCATATGTTGGAAATCATGAGTGCTAAGACGAAGGATCCAGAGGTTTGTCAGTCAATCCTATATCATTATAAATTTAAATATATATGCTTACTAATTTACTCTTGCTAGCGACAGAGCATGACAATCGAAGAAAGTGCCTACCATCTGGACTTACTCGCGAATGTTCGTGGACAGCTCGCCAACTTCATCAGGGGGAGATCATTCACGAGAATGGAGAGTTTCACCCCAGCGACACTGATTTATTGTAATTCACTTTGAGTTGTAATTTAAATTACTTTGTAATTGATATTGAGTTTTTAAATCACTTTGAGTTGTTCTATATCAAATTAATTGTGATATATCTATTTTCTGCTTGCTTGTTTTCGGAGGGCATGGCTAGCAAACCTGAGACTAGCCGAAAAACCAAAAAACCGTCTGTGAATGCATACCATCATAGACGGTTACCATAAAAAAACCATCTGTGATATGTATCCAATCACAGACGGCTACCACCAATAAACCGTCTGTGATATGTATCCAATCATAGACAGCTACCACCAACAAACTGTCTGTGATATGTCGAAAATCATAAACGGCTGTTTTTACTAACTGTTTGCAATATATATACAATCATAGACGGCTACTACTAACAACCGTTTGTGATATGTATACAATCATAGACGGCTACTACTAACACCCGTCTGTAATACGTATGCAATCACAGACGGCTACCACCAACAACCGTTTGTGATATCTCAGATATCACAGACGGCAACTACCAAAAACCGTCTGTGATATTTGACATCACAGAAGGTTATTTTTACTAACCGTCTATGTTACGTATGTAATCACATATGGTTGGTACATATAACCGTCTGTGATAGTTGGCCTTCACAAATGGTTTATATTAGAAAATCGTTTGTGTTGTTGCTTATCACAGACGGCTCAAAAACCATCTGTGATAATCACCTGTTATCACAGACACATAAAGTCAAACGGTTCAGAAACCGTTTGTGATGACAGTTCAGAAACCGTTTGTGATAACCCTTTCTGTAGTATTGGTTGTTAGTGTCTTAGGACCATGAAACATCGCTTGCTATGGAGCAAATATGACATGTGTTCCATTTATCACACGGTAAGGGATATACTTGATGTTAGATCTGGATGCCAGTTCATTACTTCTACTAGCAGTCATTTGGTCAGGGACTGGGTACAGGACCTCATCTGACCCGGGTACCCATTATGTAACCTTTGGAATCCTTACGACCCCAGGGGTCATTAGCCTTAGGGGTTACGACCACGAAGACGTGGTCTTTTATTATTTATTAAAGTAATACATAGAGATTTTGATCCTCATCAGCTAGCCCCCGAACTTTAAATGAATTGGTCGTGTGAACACTTTCTTCCCGATGAAGTCGTATTGGGCAGGCCCTCATTTAATCTCATGATATACGAGACGGTCTGTATTCACTTTAAAGTTGAGAAACTGCCTTGGGACCCAAAGAGTTTTTCTGTCCGTTGGACTCTAGTTTGTGTCTATTGGAATTTGGGTAACTCCTCGATGTAGTTAAGGAATTGCGGCTATAAAATCCATTCAACACAAGGCTTTAGGGTTTTTACACCTCTTGCTTTCCCTTTTCATCTCCTGGGAGAAAGATTGCCTCTGATCTCCTCTTGCCTACAACCTTCTACGACCTCCTTTATTCCTTCATCTAAAACTCAACCATGTTGGACTTTATCACCAACTGGTCGGTTTCTGATTTGAGCAAAAAGAAACTTGAGAGCCTGGAGAATATCGGGTTGCTTCCCGACAAGGATTTGATTTCTTGGAGGTCAGTGGCCAGAGAGCATTCTCCGAGTAATGAAGAAAGGGATATCTCTATTTTCCTCACATATATTGAATACGGATTCAGGTTGCTAGTTCACTCTTTTCTCCCCAAGATCTTGGAGCACTATGGAGTCGAATAGGTGAACCTTGCCCCCAATGCCATCGCTAACCTCAGCGTCTTCGTTTATCTCTGTGAAGCATACTTGGGGATTGCCGCGGACCTAGAGCTCTTCAAGTATTTATACAGGATGGTGAAGTCGGGGAAGGCGACGGGGACGCCCGGAGACTGCACCTTGCGCCTCCACGACGGAAAAGCTGATGAGTACATCCGTATGTACTCAAAGTCTTTGTGGTCGTCATGGAAGAAAAGCTGGTTCTACATAACGGTCACTCAAAAAGACAGCCTTTACTATACTGGTAAGAAGGCGATCAAGAATCCAGAATGACGCTTCTCCATAAAGAAGGAGGGAAAGGTGGGGAGATGGGTTGAAGCCATCCAACACCTTAGTGTTAGGGGTTTAACCTCCTAGCACATAGTAAGGAGTAAGGGATTTCTTCATGCACTGGATTAGCCCCCTGAAATCTCAAGGACATTTGATGCTCTGGTATATTGGTCGTGACGACGCGACCAAAGATTCTAAGGAGGGTAAGTTCTAAAAAAATTATGACTGGTTTGTTTATCTTGGCTGATGACTTTTGTTACCCTAAAGTCTCTCGTTTATTCTTGCAACCCTTTCTCCTGATGAGATTAGAAACCGGATCAAAATGATCTGCGTCGGGCAGCCTAGTGACAAGGCTGATTTCCTCCTAATTTTAGTGGTTGACTCTGCAAAAGAGAGAGCTAAGAGACTTAAGGTAAAAATATCAACCACCTTTCATCATTTGTATGTTTTTTGATCGGTTTACCGTAAATCCTCTTCGATGCGCAATCGGTCAAATTGAGAATCAATGAGGCCACCGAGAGTTGTGAGCTGATTGACACTTCGACCACTCCTATGACCACTCGAGATAGTAATCTTATAGAGGTAGGTAATCGAACAGAAATGTATATTCTAGATGAAGGATTTTTTGCCACCTAACTAACTTTGATTGTTAATTAGGTGGTTGTCGTGGACTCCAATGTGGTCGCTGATGACCTGTCAGTTACTACTAGAGTAACTATTCTGGAGGTCAACGAATCCACACCCTCCGACCTGATGGTCTGGGATCTTGTTCTCGTTCGACTGGTCGAGAATATTTCGTCTGACCTCTAGTCGAAGGACATGAGGGGTTTAACTAGCCCTACCTGTTCAAGACCAGAGAAGTTGGTTGAGCAGAACAAAAGGAAAGTGAGCACGGCGGATTTTGCTTCAGCGCACTTTAAACTAAAGATCAAGAAAACGACTAAGTACGTATACATGAAAGATGAACTTATGTAAGTACTTACCTCTGGTGTTTTAGAGTCTTGAGCTTCCTTTCTTCTTTCTTTGTAGATCCTCTGGTGTTCTGGTTGCTTTCGACCAGAGCACCCCTC